>CAMZMU010000060.1:5402055-6602055 GCA_947311845.1 Poa pratensis | reverse complement strand
CAGACTTAGCATCAAAGGCATCATCAAAGTTGATTTTCACATAGTTGTTAGGAGGCTTTGTCCACTGATGGAAGTCTGGTGGTTTGACGGGCTTGTCAGGTTTACGGAAGCAAGAGAAGTCCGCCAGAAGCTTCTCCACCCGATGGCACACGTCTTGAGGGCTGGAGCTGCCTTCCCCAGTGTTGGCTTTGTTTCTTATGTTCCACCACTCCCACATGAAGGTGACAACTTTGATTTGGATCTCGTCGGAGGATTTCCAGAGCTTCTGAAGAAGGCTATTGGCCGAATTACAAAGCGACAGAGTGTCGTGCAGCTCACCCAAGCCCAGACTGCTCCAACATTCTCTAGCTTTTTTGCATTTGAGAAAAACATGCCCACCATATTCATTGAATCTGTTGCATACTGGGCATCTAGTATCCAGCTCAACCCCAAGTTTATGAATTTTCATGCGATTTGACCTTCAGCTGCCAAATATGATTCCAATCAAAGGAATAGGAAGGCACATCCGAAGAAGAATTGGAGCTGGCAGCGTCCAGACCGTACCTCCTATCTCTCAGCATTACCCCCACTTTATAAGCAGACTTGACAGAAAAAAGTCCCCTTGAATCGAAATGCCAAGCGAGATTATCCTCCATTCCGTCGCAGATACTAACGGAAAGAATGGCCTTTGCATCTTCCAGTTGAAAAAGATCCCTAATTAAAACAGTGTCCCAGCCACCAGTCAGAGGACTCAACAAGTCAACCACCAAAGTGGTAGGGCAATTTCCTTGCAAGGACCTGGGTCTTCGAGTATCACCTGCCGGGAGCCAAGGATCCTCCCAAATCTTGATATTTGTCCCATCCCCAACACGCCAGATGAGGCCCTCTTTCAGAAGAGACACCCCCTTTAAGATGATGCGCCAAGTATACGATATGCCTGGCAAGGCCACCGCCTCCAAAATGTTGCCATTGGGAAAGTACTTCGCCTGAAGAACCCTGCCACAGAGAGAGTGATACGTCCCAAACGTATCTATAATTTTTGATGTTCCATACATGTTTTATGTCAATTGGCACATGTTTTATATACACTTTATATCATATTATGACATTTATAAGAATAACCTACTAATAGTTGCCAAAGTGCAAAATCTTCTTGTTTTCCTATTTGTTGTGTAAGAATTATCAAAAATACAAAAGGAAACCTTGTTGGAGTCAAATTGGGACTTTCCTGAAATCTGTCTGAGAACTTTTTACGGAGATTGTCAGTTTGACCCTCGAAGATGGCGTCCAATGGAAATCAAATTAAAAAGAAAGTTGTCACAATTTTCCATACGAAGATTTTAAACCCGAGATCAGCCCAATCGGAGTTCGGACGCGGCCTGTAGGCCCGTTTTGGTGGAACCCTAAAAGGGGGTGACGGAAATCCGAGAGTCTATATAAAGAAGGAAACCCTAGGTCGTGAGAGGCACCCAAGACCACGAATTTTCCTCCTCCTAGGCAGCCGTCTGGGGGAGGAGAACCTCATCCACACCATCCTCATCACCAAGGGCAGCCGCCGCCGCCCCCAAGGGCCGCCGCCGCCACCGTGGGCTGCTGCGGGTCGCCGCCTCCACTCCGGGCTGCACCTCTTCATCAACCTCTCCATCTTCTCCAACGACTTCTCCACCGTCTCCATGATGAAGGGGGAGTAGTCCACCCCCTGGACTTTGGGTTTGTGGTGGAAACTTGATCTAATCTCTCTATGTATGATCATTGTTGGAGTCCATATGATGTGCTTTGCATAAGTATGGATCTATCTATGTAATTCTTATGGTGGATATTGTGGTATGAGATGATTTGTTATACATTTACCGTTGTGTTGGAGCTTTTATGATTTGTCATACTTTGGAGATATTCTATGATACATGTGATGGTTTGATTTATGCATAATGCCTTGTTTATCCTTGTCATGAGGTGATTGACACCACCAAGTATGGATAGATGAGAGACATGTGGTCATGCACACGAAATATGAATCATTGCACTAGTGTTTAGAATATTGTCCATTATGAAGTATGATGTATGTAGGTACGGGATGGCCGATGTGACAACGGCATATGTATTGAGTGACATGTGAAATACAGCCCAACATCCTTTATCTGGGGGTAAAAAGGAAGAGTATGATGTGGAAGTGAGAGCAACCACGCTAGCCTTACGAGGGTGACCTAGCAACACAAATGAGTACTTCTTTCAACTATGTGTTTTAGGACATATAGCCGTTATAAAAACTACCATTAAAACATGACAATTGTGTGTACTTTATCTATAACATAATAATCACCGTAGATGAGAGAGAGGATTAAGTGAACCCATGTCCATTGTTCCTATAAGATAAAACCTTTGTCTTGTCCTCTTGCATTGAAGAGGATTGGGACACTTTTACATTCTTGTTTTGTTACATTCCCATCCATTAAATCAACCATCTTGTTCCTTAAACTTGTTTAGTTCATAATCAACTAAAACTTGTGACACTTTAGTTGTAGGGCATAGATAACTTTTCCTTCTTGCTCCTGCGGATCGATACCTTACTTCCACATTGAGAGGTGCTACAGTGATCCCCTGCTCTTGGGGGTTATCAAGTACTTTTCTGGCGCCGTTGCCGGGGAGCGTAGCGCTTAAGTTTCTATTCTTGTGTGCACTAGACTTTAGATTTATTTTATCTTGTTTTATATCTTGCAATCATCTAAGCTTGGGGAGGTTCCTTTAGACTTGTTTGGTTGTGAGTTTCTCATTAGTTTTACTTTCAGTTTTTATATATCAAAAACCCAAAAAAAATTAGAAAATGGAAAACTGTTATGAAAACGCAATGATGGCTGCTGAATTTAGAAAATCAAATGAAGCGAAAAGATTAGGAGAATACATAGAGCTTCTAAATAAAATTGCTAATGTGCTGCTTAATTATCATAAGGAAGAAACTTGTTGCTCTAAATACTTTAGACACTTTGAATTCCAATGCCCTTCCAATAGAGAACATGTTATTGCAACTTATCATACATGGAATTATGCTCACTTAGGGATGGAAGAAGTAGAGCAATTTGTTATTTTTATGGCAGCCTATGAATTATACACCTTCATTAATGAACATGAAACCTGCCCTATAGCTTCTCAATTTAAAGTTTTTATTGCCAATATCCTTGATCTCTGCATACTTGAATTTGATGAAAATATCTATGTTGTTGACACAAGGAAGAGAGCTGCCCAAGAAAGGTCTAATATTTTGCAGGAAGAAGATGACAAAAGCTTAAGCTTGGGGATGCCCGTGCAACCCCAAGAGGATGATGAAAATGATGAACAACTAGAGAATGAAGAGTTGGATCTCCCAACTTCACCTTCAACAAATGATAGTAACACTCAAGATTTTGTTGATGATAAACTTTGCTTTTATGATTCTGATGATGAGGAGGACTATCAACCTATGCCTAATGAGAACATTATTGATAATAATTTTAAAAATGATGAGGAGTATGGTTTAGATATGCTATATGATAATGCTTTAGATGATGGTCCTATGCTTATTGATAAACCTCCATGTTTAGTTGTTACTAAATTATGTGAGGATAAAAATGATATACTTGCTGTTTATGATGGTACTCTTACTCATGAGAGTCCTACTTTGTTCTTAAATTCTCCTAATTACACCATAGAGGAGAAATTTGCTTATGTTTAGAAATACTTATGTGGTTTGCAATTACCTTTAGTTCCAAATCTTTGTTGCAACCATGATATTAAACTTAATATTGATCTTATTAACTATTTTGAAAGAGGGAAGCATGCTAATGAATTCCATAATAAATTTAATAATCCTCTTTATGTGCCTAAATTATCTAAGTTGAATGATTCTTGTGGTTATATGGTTGAATTTATTTCTACTACTTGCAACTATTATGAAAGAGGAGGCGATAAGAACCCTCTTTATGCTAATAATTATATGCTGCAAGTAAAAATTGTTAATATGCATTGGGAAACTTCTATTTATGGTGATTCATTCATATACAAAATGCCAATGCATAGAAAGAAAGTGAGACTTCGTTGTTATTACTTTTGTGTTTTGTTTTTCTCTCAACTAGGGTTCAACTTGACTATTATTTTGATTGGTTTGAGAACACCATGGGATCCTGGTATTATGCATGAACACTTTCCAAGGAAGAGGGACACATCAAAGTATAAGTTCCCTCATGAGCTTCAACCTTCATGAACATCAAGTAAGAAGCCTAGCTATATGGCTATAAAGAAAGCGCTTTACGGGAGGCAACCCGGTTGTTTTTATTTTTGATTTTCTTTGTGTCCTCTTGCTGTAACAAGAGACTTAGTGTTTAGTTTAGATTCTGTAATTTTTAATAAAGTGTCAAGTTTTACTCATTTTGGTATGAAGAAGTTGCTTATAGCGTTCGGAGATATTATTCCTGCACGAATCTGTGCACGGTATGATTTTTAATTCTTATTATGTAACTCCGAATGAGCTCATAATTAAACTGTAATGGAAACTTTTCATCCTCTGTATGCATGAATTTTTTTGGAATTTTCCGACAAAGTTAAGTAGGGTAGAAAAATACGTTTTGCTGCTGCTGTTTTTCTGGACAGATTCTGTTCCATTTTGTTTGATGCATGCTTAGAACTTTTAACATAAATCTTTTTGGATCCAATTGAGTTTATGAGTAGGCATACAACATTATACATGTTCTGGACATCCATATGAATTTTTTTCTAAAGATTATATGCAGCAAGAAATCTATTTGTTTATCACTACTAATGTGCCCCACAGAAAAAGAAATGGGAGAAACGGTGTTTTGAAGTTTTTTCACAGGGATTAGAGGAGCTGCACCAAGAGCTATCCAAGGATGATGAAGACCATAAGCTTGGGGATGTCAAGACAACCCCACTAGACCGACACAGTCTTGGTTTGCACACGTCTAACTTCCGTTTTTCGATCAATGCACTTTATCGTATAAACTTGGAGCGTCTTTTATTTGCTTTTTGTTATTTCGGTTTGATTTTTATTTTCTTAAGACCACCACTATCATTTATATATGAGAGAGCTACTGGAAGTTTGGGTTGAATTATGTTGGATGCTATTAAATATATTGGGATAGGGATGTTTGAGTTGATTTTAAAAGATACATATAGTTGCATAATTCATGTGCTTTGAATGAATGTTAATTTGCAAGTGTGTTGTCAAGAGCTATCTTTTACCATGTTTAGATGTTGAATTTTAACTTTACTTGGTTTAACATGGATTGATTAGTTCTATGGACACTCATGCATGCATTTAGATGGTCAACTTTCTCCCTATTGCTAGCCCAAAAATTACAACAAGTAAAAAGTTTGTTTCCCAACACCTTCAACCAAAGTTTTTCCAGTGAGTCCACCATATCTACCTATTAGATTTATGCTATTCCAAGTATGTTTATCATGTTATATTGTGTTATCTACATTTCTGAATTTAAATGCTTATGTTATTGATTGTCATGGGAAAAATTGGTTAAAAGCTCTCACGAACTTGATGCACAATTTACTTTTATTGCATTTAATAAGCATGAACCATTGTGATTAAAATTATGAAGTTGTGGGCTTGACAATAGTTTTGGTTGGGAGTTAGCCCATATGTGCTGTCACATGGCAAGCTTTCAACATTGCACTTATTTATATTTAGTTGATGTCATGTACTTTTGTTTATGGATGCCTATCATGGGTGAAATGAATGTGGATACTTAGTAAGTTCAAAGAGTTTGTATAAATGGTTTATGACTGTATTTATCATTGAACATCTTTACATTGAGTATTTGATATCACTTCATAATCTATCTTGTACATTGCTACTCCTTTGAAGAATGAATCATTTGACTGTATGTAGCAATAACTTCATCACTTCATTCATAACATGTGTCTTACAATATTATATGATCAAGATTATGATGGTAGCATGTCACTTCAAAAATTATTTTGTTTTATCGTTTACCTACTCAAGGACGAGTAGGAACTAAGCTTGGGGATGCTTGATACGTCCCAAACGTATCTATAATTTTTGATGTTCCATACATGTTTTATGTCAATTGGCACATGTTTTATATACACTTTATATCATATTATGACATTTATTAGAATAACCTACTAATAGTTGCTAAAGTGCAAAATATTCTTGTTTTCCTATTTGTTATGTAGGAATTATCAAAAATACAAAAGAAAACCTTGTTGGAGTCAAATTGGGACTTTCCTGAAATCTGTCTGAGAACTTTTTACGGAAATTGTCAGTTTGACCCTCGAATATGGCGTCCAATGGAAATCAAATTAAAGAGAAAGTTGTCACAATTTTCCATACGAAGATTTTAAGCCCGAGATCAGCCCAATCGGAGTTCGGACACGGCCTGTAGGCCCGTTTTGGTGGAACCCTAAAAGGGGGTGACGGAAATCCGAGAGTCTATATAAAGAAGGAAACCCTAGGTCGTGAGAGGCACCCAAGACCACAAATTTTCCTCCTCCCAGGCAGCCGTCTGGGGGAGGAGAACCTCATCCACACCATCCTCATCACCAAGGGCAGCAGCCGCCGCCCCCAAGGGCCGCCGCCGCCACCGTGGGCTGCTGCGGGTCGCCGCCTCCACTCCGGGCTGCACCTCTTCATCAATCTCTCCATCTTCTCCGACGACTTCTCCACCGTCTCCATGATGAAGGGGGAGTAGTCCACCCCCTGGACTTTGGGTTTGTGGTGGTAACTTGATCTAATCTCTCTATGTATGATCATTGTTGGAGTCCATATGATGTGCTTTGCATAAGTATGGATCTATCTATGTAATTCTTATGGTGGATATTGTGGTATGAGATGATTTGTTATACATTTACCGTTGTGTTGGAGCTTTTATGATTTGTCATACTTTGGAGATATTCTATGATACATGTGATGGTTTGATTTATGCATAATGCCTTGTTTATCCTTGTCATGAGGTGATTGACACCACCAAGTATGGATAGATGAGAGAGATGTGGTCATGCACACGAAATATGAATCATTGCACTAGTGTTTAGAATATTGTCCATTATGAAGTATGATGTATGTAGGTACGGGATGGCCGATGTGACAACGGCATATGTATTGAGTGACATGTGAAATACAGCCCAACATCCTTTATCTGGGGGTAAAAAGGAAGAGTATGATGTGGAAGTGAGAGCAACCACGCTAGCCTTACGAGGGTGACCTAGCAACACAAATGAGTACTTCTTTCAACTATGTGTTTTAGGACATATAGCCGTTATAAAAGCTACCATTAAAACATGACAATTGTGTGTACTTTATCTATAACATGATAATCACCGTAGATGAGAGAGAGGATTAAGTGAACCCATGTCCATTGTTCCTATAAGAGAAAACCTTTGTCTTGTCCTCTTGCATTGAAGAGGATTGGGACACTTTTACATTCTTGTTTTGTTACATTCCTATCCATTAAATCAACCATCTTGTTCCTTAAACTTGTTTAGTGCATAATCAACTAAAATTTGTGACACTTTAGTTGTAGGGAATAGATAACTTTTCCTTCTTGCTCCTGCGGATCGATACCTTACTTCCACATTGAGAGGTGCTACAGTGATCCCCTGCTCTTGGGGGTTATCAGAGAGTCAGGGTCTTGCAGCAGTCTCCAACCTTGACGGGCCAACATAGCAAGATTGAAGATGTGGAGATCCCCAAACCCAAGCCCGCCCTTAGCTTTCAGTTTGGAGAGACATTGCCAACTTAACCAGTGATGTCTATCATCATCCTGATTGTTCCACCAGTACCTACAGACCATAGAACTGATATCATCGCAAAAAGATTTTGTAATATCAAAGCAAGACATAGCATATAAAGGAGTATCCTGGGCCACTGCCTTGATGAGAATTTCCTTTCCTGCCCTCGATAAAAATTTCTCCTTCCAGCCCTGAATTTTCTTCCAAATCCTTTCCTTCAGATATCCAAAAGCCTTGGTTTTTTATCTGCCAAGATTAATTGGTAGGCCCAAATAGCGGTCAGTGAAAGCCTCATGTTGAATATGAAGGAGGGACATAAACTTCCTCTTGGCCACCTTTGAAGTACCCTTGCTAAGCAGAATGGCAGACTTCTCCTTGTTAACCATTTCCCAGAGGCATCTTCATGGAGGGCAAGAATATCAAGGAGCTTCCTAGCACTGGATTCATTGGCCTTGAGAAAAATCAGAGAGTCATCAGCAAAAAAGAGATGGTTAATGCGAGGAGCCGAGGGGCAAACCTGCACCCCCTGCAAAGAACCATCTTCCTCAGCCTTTCGGAATAGCGCCGAGAGCCCCTCAGCACAGAGGATGAATAGATAAGGAGACAATGGACAACCCTGACGCAAACCACGCTGAGGGACAATTACCTCAATGAGGGAGATGTTTACTTTCACTCTATAAGTAACCGAAGAGACACAGTTCATAACCAGCTGCACGAAGCCCAGATTGAAACCCATTTTGAGCATTAAGTTCTTCAAGAAAGACCATTCGACGCGATTAAAGGCCTTGCTCATGTCAAGTTTGACAGCAGCCAGTCCATCTCTGCCACCTTTTCGCTGATGCGTGAAATGGGTGGTCTCATACGCAATGAGGATGTTGTCAGTGATCAGTCTCCCAGCAACGAAGGCACTTTGATTCTGGGAAATAATATCATCAAGAACCACTTTCAGCCGACAAGCAACCACCTTCGAGACAATTTTGAAAACCGAGTTACAGAGACTAATGGGTCTGAGATCTTTGAGCCGGTCCGGATTTTTTACTTTAGGAATCAAGACGATGACAGTCTCATTCCAGCCTGAAGGACTTCTTGCTGCACTTTCTCACCAACAAGGAGCCAAAAGCGTTTGAAGAAAATAGCCGGCATGCCGTCAGGCCCAGGAGCTTTAAGATCACCCATTGAATTCAGAGCCAGTTTAATTTCCTCAGCAGTAAAAGACTTCCCCAGGAAGGAAACCATATCAGAGGTAACCACACTGGGAACAGCAGTGAGGAGCTCAGCCTCCCTAGTGCCAGCGCTGGAAGAGAAAAGATCCTTATAGAAGTTTGAGACAAAGGAGCTCAACTGTTCTTCGCCCTTCACCTCACCACCATCATCTGATTTCAAAGCTGTCAAAGTGTTCACTCTCCTCCTTTCAGAGGCACATGCATGAAAAAAAACTGGTGTTTCTATCCCCATCCTTCAACAAATGCGCCTTTGCTCTTTGTTTCTAGTAAATGTTTTTTTGATCTTGGAGCCGATCAAGCTTGTATCGCAGCATATGCTCAAGAGAGACCTGCTCCTGAGAGATGGCCTTCTTCCTGCACTGATTTAGCTCTTTCTTCACCTTTTTTATGCGGTTCTGCAAATCACCAAGAACCTCCTTGCTCCAGGTATGCAATTCAGCCCCAACTTTCTTGATAGCATCAGCAACCTCCACATTGCACGACAGCATGGAAAGGTGCCACGCATTGTGCACAATCTCATTGCATTGTTCCTCCTCTAGCCATCTCGCCACAAACTTTGGCTGACATTTCACCCTAGTAAAGCTGTGACTGCGGCACTCAGGCTCCATGACCACAATAACAGGACGATGGTCATAGTGCCTGGGATCCCCGTTGATTGCCTTATAGGCAAGAAAGTGGGTGCGCCAAGCCAAATTTGCAGCAGCCCTATCAAGACACTCCTTGATATAAGTATCCGCACGGTGACTGTGATTCTGCCACGTGTAGGGGTCTCCCACAAAACCCAGATCTTCCAACTCGCAAAAATCCAGAGCATTTCTGAACTTGTCCATGCAAGCCTGGCTTTTCTCCTTGCCCCCTTGCTTTTCACTAGCAAAAAGGACCTCATTGAAGTCACCGAAGCACATCCATGGCAGGCTAGATCGCCCATGGAGAATGCGAAATAACTTCCAAGTTTTTTTTCTCACCCGATTTCGGCTCACTGTAGAAGCCCGTGAGCCTCCAGACGAAACCATCATCCCCAGTGACGTCAGCGTCGATGTGATAACGCGACATCCCAGGATGAACATTCACCTTAGCATCTTTTTTCCAGAAGAGGGCAAGACCTCCGCTGCGACCCTCACAATTCTTCACAACCATATTTGGCATTCCCAACTGCACCTCTAAATGGCTCAATCCCTCCCTGTCCAGCTTGGTTTCAGACAGGAAAAGAATGTCAGGATCCTCAGCCTTCTGTAGTTCCAGAAGACCGTCCACTGCCGGGAATTCCCATGTCCCCGACAGTTTTGAGCGATGGCCTTCATTGCTTGCTGCAAAGCTGGAAACGCAGCCCCGCGTCAATGTTTGTGGACTCCTGGTCGTGCTTGTGCTTCTTGATTTGCTCCTTCGCCGAAGAAAAATCCAGTGGTCCTGGTTCAAAAGTAGTGTTGGCCCCCTTCCCCCGGACACCACGAGAGCAAGGTCCAGCCCAGGATCAATTTTCGCCTCTTTTGCATCGACAACCACCTTTGAACCCAAAACAAACTCAGGATTCCTCTTACGAACTGGCTTTGATTTAGAACTGGGACCAGCAGAGAAGAGGTTCTTTGCAATTTTCGAGACTTTGGTCCTCGCAGGAATAGGATCCTTGGCCTTGGGAGGGGGAGAAGAGACTTTGTGCTCAACAGGGACAACAACAATGCCATCATCAGGTTCTTCAAGGGTCCTGCTGGAAGCCGAGGTCGCAAAGGAGTTCCTGTGGCCACTCCCCCGATCTGCGAAGTCGCTGTTCCAAGAATCAGAAGCAACCGCCTGCCCAAAAGATTGGAGTTTCCTTCTGCGCAACTCCGGCGCCCGCAGATTCCTGTCAAAAGGCAGTTTCCCAGCAGCATCTCTATCCGCCAGCTCTTTGCATTCAAGATCACCATGCCCTAGTAGGCCACAGTTGTGACAAAAGAAAGGCAGTTTTTCATATTGCAGATCAAAACGAAGGTCATCCGGGCCTCTCCTGACAGCCACCCAGCGGCGCAGGGGTTAATCAATTGGAATGGCTACCCTGGCCCGCAGAAAGGAGCCCGAGGCATCCCCAGAATCATCAACATGAACCTTGCGAAACTTGTCAATCAACTTCGCTATCTTCAAACCCTTTTTGTCATTCATCCATTCGAAAGGTAAGTTCAGAATCCTGACCCAAATATGCATAGCATCAAACTTAATATCAGAAGGTCTCAGTCGAGGATCAAAGTCCTGAAGAACAACCGCATGCCTGCCAACCATCCAAGGGGCTCCCTCCCGAGCCCTGTCTCTATCAGCCAGATTGGTAAAATCAGCAATAAAAACATTCTCGTAGACTGTCTTGATTTTGAGACCCCTAGGATTGCCCCAGGCCGGCCTCATAGCTGCCTTAATCGATTGGGAATGTGTTATGGAAGGGGAAACCACCTTCCCAAAAAGCGACCATTTCGCCGGCACCGCCGGTTGATCATCCTCATCGTCTCTCATTTCCACGACCTCAGTGACATCAGCTAGCAGATTGAGACGCCCCAACATTGAATCGATGCCTTCCTCCCCGCCCTGAGCCAAAGCTCTGGCCGAGCCAACTTGCTTGCTAGAGTTCTGCATCTACAAATCCAACCATAGATCGCTCCGTAAGTTGAGAGGGATAAAGGGTACCACGACCGGTCGCAACCTGAGGGGTAAAAAGCTACAACTCACCGGAGAGGCGAGGCAAAGGGGGATCCCGATCTGGGTTCCGGGGAGGACACTGCAGGGGAAGAGGCGGACTTGCTGCTCAGGGGCCCGAGACCATGTATGGGGCGGCCGCACACGAGAACGGTGCGGCCGAAGGCTGGTGGCTGGATGGGGCGGCGACTCACACGGGGAGGAAGGCGGCCGCAGCTATCGCCGCCACGGTCGCGAGAGCTTTTTACCACTAGGTGTCTAATTCACTTAGTTTAGTTGGAATGGAATGAAAACTTCCTTCAGCCTTTTTGTTGCCTGGTTCGGTCTCTCTGAGTGGAATAAGTGGGTCCTTCTTCTTTTTCCTGACTGATGAAGGTCGAAAATCTCATAAACTTCATTAGAGGGTTAGTAATCAAAACATTTAATCCACCTTGTTTCTGTAAGGACACATTGCAAGAACTCATTCTAACATTTTCAACTGTATACCAGGGCTTTGTAGCACCTTTCCACAAAAAGAAACACAAATAAAGCTTGTATAAGAGGCAATGCAAAATAAAGACAGAATTTGTCAAAAACAGAACAGCCAGTAAAGATGAAATTTTTCGAGGACCTCAGGTTGCTAAAATCAGAAAATTTAAAACTAATGAAAGGTAGAAAAAACCCAGATGCTTGCTGTCAAAAAATTGCATAACCATATCACATTCTGTGATTTTTTGGATTTTTGTACAGTAAAGAGCAGAAATCTATTTCTGGACAGCAAACTCAAAAATTTAACTTCCGCTCATTAGAGGCTACTCTTGGCACAAGAAACCAAAACAAACAGAAAGTAAAAATAAAATGGGTTGTCTCCCATAAGCGCTTTTCTTTAATGCCTTTTAGCTAGGCATAGTAATTTTAAGATGCTCACATAAGAGTAAGAATTGAACATATAAGCGAGCATCAAGAAGCATATATAAAGCACATTTAAATCTAACCCACTTCCTATGCATAGGAGTCTTGTAAGAAAGCAAATCAATGAAACACAAAGTGACTAGCATAGGAAGGAAAAACAAGTGCAACTTCAAAAGTTTCAACATAAAGAGAGGAGACTTAATATTATTGAGATATATGAAACCGTGTCTCCCTCTCTCATAATGACTATTAGGTCTTAGAGCAACCAGCATATAAAAGCAACACAAGAGAAAGCTCAAAACTTTCATCATAAAGAGAGGAAATTTAATAACATGAAGATTTCTATAACCATACTTCTCTCAAAATAATTTTCAGTAGCATCATGAATAGACTCAACAATATAGCTATCACATAAAGCATTCTTATCATGATCCACATGCATAGAAGTATCATTACTCTCCACATAAGCATAATCATTAATAATAGTGGGAGTAAAACTATCACAACAATCATTGTAATCATCATAAATTACAGGCATAGTATAATCATAATAAATTTTATCCTCAATAGTAGATGGACTGAAAATATCATATTCATCATTGTAAACATCATATATAGGAGGCATATCATAATCACAATAAACTTTATCCTCGATAGTAGGTGGAACTAAAATACCACAATCATTATTATCATCATAAATTGGAGGCAAAGTATCATCAAAGCAAATTTCCTCCTCCAAAGCTAGGGGACTAAAAAGATCATATTCATCAAAACCAGCTTCCCCAAGCTTAGAGCTTTCCATGACATTGGCAATAATGGTGTTCAAAGAATGTATGCTAATAACATTGCTACTATCATGCAAACAAAGTTCCATAGGTTTTTTTAATTTTCTCTTCAAACACTTCATGTCCTAACTCAAGATAAATTTCATATAGCTCTCTAATTTTGTTGTTGTTTTCCATTAAGCCTAACTAGTGAAATAAAAACAAGAAACAAAGATAAAACTATAGGATCTAAAAAAGATATCTTCAAGCGCTCACCTCCCCGGCAACGGCGTCAGAAAAGAGCTTGATGTCTACTACGCGCTTCTATTCTTGTAGACAGTGTTGTGCCTCCAAGTGCAGAGGTTTGTAGGACAGCAACAAATTTCCCTTAAGTGAGTAATCCAAGGTTTATCGAACTCAGGGAGATAGAGGTCAAAGGTATCCCTCTTAAGCAACCCTGCAATTAAGATACAAGAAGTCTCTTGTGTCCCTAACACACCTAATACAATTGTCAGCTGTATAGACGCACTAGTTCAGCGAAGAGATGATAAAATACTGGTAATAACGGTGCCATAAAATAGCTTCATTGTCGGGGTGTTAGTATAGCTTACCTAACCCCAACAACAATGATAACAGATAGTTTTTATAATGAGTAATAAAAATGGCAGCAAGCAAATGTGTAATAAAACTGAAATTAAACGGTGTTTCAATGCTTGGAAACAAGGCCTAGGGATCATACTTTCTCTAGTGGTTACTCCCAACAATTGTAACACAATTGAACACAAGAATAAAACTTCCTCTTCAATATGCAACCTAGATGCTACCCGGAGACTGTTCTTCTGTTGGATAAGAAACACCATTCTACTGCGTAGGGCTACAAAAGCACACCTTAAAATTTGTATTCAAAGTCTAGGGACACCCCACGCTGTCACTATGAGCACCCAAGGATAGAACTAAACAAACACCACAATTTCATAGTGACATCCAACACAAAGAACAACTCATGGTAAATATCCCTCTAATTATTATCCATAGAGTTACACACGACACGCACACTGTCAACTTCGCACCGTGGGACAAAGGTGACTCCGGAAATTATAATAGATAAAACCAATTGAGTAGCATATCCATAACATAAAGAAGGGGAAACATCTACGAATTCAACTAGATTACAATGCTCATGATCACATAAAGATCACACCATGGGAGAGAGAGAGATAAACCATGCACATAGCTACATCAAGAGCCCTCAGCCCCGATGAAGGACTACTCCCGGCGCATCATGGGAGGTAGCAACGGCGATGAAGATGGCTCTGGGGGCAATTCCCCGTCCCGGCAGGGTGCCGAAACAGGAACTTCTGTCCCCGAATTAGGGTTTTTGGTGGCGGCGGAGCTTGGGTGTGTTTCTGGAGAAATCCTTCGGTGGTCGTCGGTTTTAGACCAGGAGGGTCTTTATAGGCGAAGAGGCGACACGAGGCGACGACCAGGTGGAGGAGGCGGCACTTGGGGCGCGGCCCAAGCCCTGGCCGCACCCAGAGACCGTGTGGGGGCTGTGGTGCCCGTTTTGGACAATGCACTAGTCCACGACGATCAACGGAAAATTTCCAAAAAAAAACTTTTGGGATTAGACTTTTTCCATTTGACGTCGTCTTCGGGTCGCATCGGGGACTTCTTTAAAAGCTGTCTGGTGGGGTCAGATTTCAGGAAATCAGAGTCCTCCTCCAACAAGCCTCCTTTTGTGTTCTTGTCAATTTTCAAGTAATTTCTACACATCAAAGTGTAAAACAATAACATTGTGCACTTTCGCAACTATTAATAGGTTAGTCCAATAAATACATAAAATGATATAAAACTATAACAGAAACATGTGACATTTGATATAAAACAAGTATGGAACATCAAAAATTATAGATACGTCTGAGACGTATCAAATCTTTTCGATGTTAGAGCATCTCCAGGAGCTTACACAAAAAAAGCCGTATAAAAAACTACTTTTTATGGGTATTGTGCTCCAAGAGCTAACCCATAAGTGATCCTAGACCCATATTTTTAGGCCATGACCCAAATTTTCGCTCCAAATTGGTATATATGGGTATTCCCAGCAAATGGCCCAAATGGATTGGCATAAGGGCCACGTCAGCCAAAAACATAGCGGGAAGGTAACTGTCGTCTCCGGCCGACGCGACCCTCATTGTCGCCGCGTGTACGCTCGCCAGCGAACGTACATCGCACCTCCCTCGACCTCGCCGTGCCTCCACCGACCGTCTCTGTGGCAGCGCGCGTCCACATTGCGAGCGTCCGCGGCGCCTCCACCGACCTCGCTCTGGCCACACACGTGCCTGCCGCCACTCAACGCCGCCCACCATCGCGCCATTATCACCGCCACCGGAAGGAGCTGCTAGCTCGCCAGGAGGCCGCGTCGTGCATCATCGCCGGTTAGGAGGCCGCGTCGTGGTGTAAGCTCTTAGACATGAATTTTTTTGGTTACCCAAATCTTTTATCATTTATACCATACCCACTTTACTTGCTTAAAATATGGGTAAGCTATTGGAGATGCTCGACGAAAAGTGTGTGCAATTCGTTTAAAAAAAGTGCGCAAGAACAGCTGGAGCCGGATCTGCAGCTCAAAAGCCGGGAAAGACGTCCGGAAAGACCCAGCCCCGAAGCGGCAACCTGTCGACCCACAGGTCCCATACGCGACCGCGACGAAAGCAGCAACGGCCCAAAGGCCTAAGTGGCCCACGAGCTTCCTCGCGGGCTCACGGACGGCCTGCCCACCTGGCGCTCCCGATATGACGTCGCCAGGCGAGCCCTCCTTCCCTTCCACAGTCGGCGGCGTGCACCACTTTCTCTCCTCTTGCCACTCGCAGCTCCCGACACCTCACCGCTTTGCTCGCCGCGCGGAGGGCGAGTCCGGCCGCGCCCAAGCCGCTGCCGCTCGGGACCTCGTCTCGTCGAGGCGGACATCCTCGCGCCATCCGTCCTCCATTCCGGGCGCCGCTCCAGGATTCCGACTCCAGCTCTAGCCGCGGCGTTACCCTCACCACCGGTACAATCTCTACTCTACATACTACAGAACTTTTCCGTGCTTGTTCTTTGACATGGCCTCCAATGGCGGAGACCTAAGCAGGCAAGAACCCTAAACCCCGGCCGGCTCTGCAGTTTCGCCAATTCGCTGGCAGCAAGAAGCACTGCTCTATTTTTTGTTTTTGTTTTTAAGAAGCACTGCTCTCTTCCTTTTTCCGCTGATTCAGAATTCCCCTTCCTAATTTGTGTAGGGGCGCTCAGGGGCAAACCGTGCTGACATGGCGGTTCAGTAGAATGGCGCATTTGGGGGGCGCAGGCTGCAACCGGTGTGGTCTGTGGTCAAGTGGATCCGCGCCAGTTATCGTCGTCACCACGTCAATGATGCAGCACTCTTCAAGGGTTAGAGCGCACGCGGCTCATTTGGATTCCCCGCCTAGGACCGAGCAGAGAAATGGCGGCGATCTAGTGGTGATGAGGCCTTACCAGCGGCCACGGTCAGGGAATGCGGGCACCGGGGTAGTGATGCATCCAGGCCGAAGAATGCGGGATGATTTGGTGGACCGTGCACCGCCTGCAAATGACAGAGCGCCTGCGGACATTGAGAAGGCCATGTTGTCCCTGCAAGCTAAGCCATGGAAGCGCTTGGGCCAGAACTCGGACGAGGGGGTGGATTTGTCAAAGGATAAAGGGATGTTGTACGCTGGCAACCTTCGCAGGTACTGCAACAATGGAAAACTCATTCAAGCCTGCTGCATTATTGATGAAATGGTGCTACATGGACAGATTCCGGATTCTAAGTGTTGTAATAGATTAATCCGTGGTCTTGTTAAAACTGGCAAGGGAATAAAGCCAGGGAGGTTCTTGAGGTTATGGTGCTCTCAGGTGGGATTCCAGACACTATCACCTGCAACATGCTCATCGCCCAACTTTGCTGTACAGGGCAGCTGAATTCTGCAATGGACGTATTGGAGGAGATGAGGTATGCTGGTAGCTCTCCGAGTGGCATTACTTTTAACACTCTGATTAGATGCATGTGCAACCAGAGTATGTATGACAGGGCAATCGCCTTTTGGAAAGAGCAATTAAGGATAGGTTGGCCACCATATGTTATGACAAGCACCTTGCTTGTTGATCTTGTATGCAAAAATTGTGGTCCTAAGCGTGCCTTGGAAGTCTTGGAAGAACTTGCTCTGGAGGGATGTCAACCAGATGTCGTCACCTACAATGCTCTTATCAGTGCATCATGTAAAGCAGGCAGGTTGAAGGATGCAAAGATCATGTTAACTCGTCTGATTGCTGAAGGCCTTGAGCCAAATAGTACAACTTATTGCATTTTACTACATTCCCTCTGCAACAAGAAAAGGTGGGCTGAGGTTTGTGATTTAATTGCCCACATGTACCGTGCAAATTGTGAGCCTGATGTAACCGCCTACAATATTTTTATCAATTACTTCTGCAAGTATGGACATCTAGATCAAGCTATCGATGTGGTAGAAAAGATGGTTAGCGATAAATGTTTCCCTGATATCGTGACGTACAACACACTTCTAAATGCCATATCCAAAGAGGGTATGGTTGAAGAAGCTCTTGCGATAGCACATCGCATCAGAGAAAATGGATGGCAGTTGGTTCAAATTACGTACAACACCCTGATCGATGCTTTAGCAAACAAGGGTGAGGTGAAGAAAGCTATGGCTCTGTTTGATGAGATGGCTAGTGATGGGATCCGTCCTGATGACATTACTTATGGTTCACTCATTATGGGCTTCTGTAAGAAAAACAGAGCTGAAGAGGCCCTGCAGCTCTTGAATCGGACGCTTGCTCTTGGCTTCCAGGTTAAAACAACTACTTTTGTCATGGTGATCCAGGCATTATGCAGAGATGGCAAAGCAGAATCTGCTGCTGAAATACTGAGAGTTATGGTATCAGAAGTTAAAAACAACAGTAATTCATTTTATCTATCTATAGTCAGAAGAGTCGCCAGATCAGGCAGGATTCAAGAAGCAGAAAGGCTGCATCGGGAGTTAGTTGACTGCAAGATCCTTTCACTAGAGTGTAATGTTCTCGAAGATACTTCGTAGTTAGGAAATATGGAACTCAGCTGAACTTAGCAAATGGTTTCTCGAAGTTGTGCATAGCGTCTCACCAAGCGAAGGTACAAGTACAAGGTCCTTTCTGTTTTATCTAGTGCCTGTTTATGTTACAAATTTTACGAATGGAGTTTCAAGTGTGAGATTGCTGCCATCCTTTTTAGTCTGTTGCAGCTAAAATTTTAAATTTACCTTATATTATGTAGACTCTCAGTTCTATATATTCTAGTGATGTTCAAAGAGTAGAGTACTCCACAGTCCTCGACCTGCTGCGTCTTAGTCACCTATGTCCATAAACTCTAGAACCATGTATTTACACCCCTAAACGTGTTATAAGGGGTCCAAATCTTTCTTTTTTGCGATTAGAGGTCCAAATCTGATTTGATATCTCTGACCGCTTGATATAAAAGTTGATGACCTATGCGCCCATTAAGCATAAACAAATGGGTTTAGGCTCAGTTCACTGTTGTTGTGCTGTCCTGACTTTATTTTGTAGCTGCTATGGAAAATAAGTGAAACAAATCTAGTACTCTGTCTGGTAATCAGGATTAAAGTTAGATAAACTCTGTTATCCAATGACCAATGGATGTCCTCTGCATGTTCCATCTTGTATGTTTCAGAACACGATGATACATCTTTGCTGCTTGATCAAGCAAAGAACAGCTAGCTAAACACCTAATAAAAGTGGCTCGATCTAGCAAGGTTACCATACTCAAAATGATACCAGACGGAGGCTTAATCAATTCTCACTCGAAATTTCTCCTCAATATAATTTTAGAGTAAACAGTTGAATTACTGAATGATCCATAGTATGTTTAGGAGTTCGTATGGTTCCTTACTATGGTCTTTATTTTTCTTCAGGTCCTGTTATGAGATTTGATCGATGGCCCAAACTCTTTATGAAATGGTATTCTGCGACTATGCAATTATGATCCGATTGTTCAGATGTCAGAATGGCGTGTCCTTACTCTCTTCGTCACATCTTAAAGCAACACCTTCTTAGGATTCATGGTTTTATGGCTTTGCAAAGTATTCACGGATGTGCTTGGAATGCTAATCGTCACGCTGTACCTCAGAAGTCAGAAGGACAATGCATATAGTTTGCGGTAGGCCGACGGATGAGTTTTGTGTAAGATGCACTCTAACTTGACCAATTGCTAGAGAAGACCATGCGCTCCAGTCTATGGCATGGTGGAGGAATTATATTCATGTTTTTTCAGTTTTATGATAAGTTGCGGAGGAAAAAATGATGAAAATGTTCCTTTTCTGTCGAAAGTATATCCTGGAAACGTATACTGCATGGGACACAAATTTTGTCGTGCTAGTAATTGCATGTACATCGATCTGATTACCAAGTGCATATGCTGGTGCATGGGATCCGACATGCACATATTATCTGCACCATGCATACGTGAGATCGTATGTCAGCCAGGGTCAACATGGCGTTGTGCTAGTGGATGAGTCACCTTCCAACGTGGAGTTCTGCATGGGGTCAACATATGGGTCTTTGACACGTGGGAGAGAGCTAGCCAATGAGAGCAGCTCGTGGTTTTCCTTAGCAGCAAAGCAGTCGGCATATATGTTGGCATGGTGACGCCGTTGCTTGCGACCAGGATATGTCGGCAGATATTTGCTGCTCAGCTCAGCGGCAAGCGGCGGGCGGCGGCCCAGATATTTTAGTTAGCTTAGCCGATCGATTCCTATGAATAGCTAGCGATAGCTCCTGCTGCTTTTGCACTCTCCTCGCCCCAACACAACGACCAGGAAGTAGAGAGAGCTAGTGAGAAAGCAGAGAGAGATTAGTGAGCTGAAGACGCCGACGACGAGAGAGTGGCAGATGGCCGGGAGAGAGCGGCTGAGCTCGCTGGTCGGAGATGGCCGGCGAGTGGAGAGGGCGGCTCCGGCTGCTCGAAGCGCTGGTGCATCGTAGAGGGCGACAACGCTGATAGGAGCTAGGCGCCGGCAAGTGGAGAGGTCGGCTGGTATACTTCCGGCCATGGTGCTGGAGCACGAGATCGTATGCCAATCGTAGAAGACAACGGTGGTGAACAAGCGGCAGCTCACTGCCATGAGATTGCCGGCGAGTGGAGGTCTGGCGCACATCTCAGGTGGTGCTATTCTTTCGGCTACGGTGCTGAGGATGAACTCATACACCGATCGTATCTAGTATCCGGAGCGATTGATCATACCAGATTGATCGACGAGTATTATTGTTTGATGTCTACGGCTTAGTTAATCGAGGCAAGCTTTTCCTACCACTCTCGTATATTTTGTACGATATGCTTTGTTGTTAAGATACGTGATACCCTAAGTGGTACGAGATCTGTGTTGATATACGGGGCTAATGCGTTGGTGTCGTTACGGTGATGGATCCGTAGGAGCCACCGGTACGAGCCGGGCTTAGCACGTATAGTCGATATGGAAATGAACTCAATGGTTTTATAAAGAAAACTTGGTACTACGAAGCTGATCGTATTGTACCGGTCACAGTACAGGTATGGAACTGTCTGAGTTCTCCGCGAGGGACGGCCTCTGAATGGAAAATGTCGGTGATGGATCCGTAGGAGCGATCGACATGAGTATGTCAGGATGTCTGGTGTCTGAGTGGGTAAAATGACTCTGCTTGTTCTGGAATCCTGTGCGGTTATGGGCTAGTCTGTCGATGTCGGATTACCCCTCTTAAGAGTGTAAAAGCGTGAATATATTCACCCTGTGATTCCCGGGTAGGGAAACTCACTTTCATGTGTGGCACTATGCATTTTAACCTACCTAAGAACTTAACCACACAATGATTTACTGATATTTCGAAAACCTAGTATATTTTACAAATTATATGAAAGGGTATGAATTGTTTGCTGAGTATGACTCATGTTATACTCATCCTTGCTATCATTTGTTTTTAGTTGCAGTTACCAGAGCGCGCATCAGAAGACGTGGTGATAGGATCGAGTAGGCTGGACCAGTAGGTGGGCAGGCGTTAGAGAACTTCCTTATTCTGTAAATGTAATAAATTTGTAAAATGACAATATGAGCTTCTAGAGATCCACTGTGCTGGTTTAGCCTGCTTTTGTAGCCTTGCGTGTATATATACTTTCGGGTCTATAGGCGCACGGCGGCTGTCATTCTACCGGGCCGGGTCTCGGGACGTGACATACTGGGATCCAAAGGAGTCAATGATATGATGAATATGATTGCCATTACCATGTTGTAATTGGCTAACGTCTGCAATTGGCTATAGCACCATGCATCAGCTGCAAGTGTACACAAAGACACGGAGAGATCCACGCGCTTGCTGATCGAGGTGAAGAACTATACTAGCTGTATGAACCAAAGTTTATGAGAGGTTTATTTAAAAAAAAATCACCAGTCTACTAATAATTATCAACATAAGTTCGAAGAAAGTTGAAAGTAACAGAAATTACAATTAGATCCTTGAACCATTTAACAACGACTACAAACACTGGATCGAGCCGAAGGTGTCTCGTCATCCTTGCCCCTCACTCATCAGAGCCATACAAAACTTGTGGTGGTAGTTTATTGTAATATTCGATACAATGATCTATTAGATCGCGTCCTTAGACACCGAGATGTAATCATATCCCACCTTAACTGGGTATGTATATTTCTAGGTTTTCATTGTTTTGGATTATACATTCATAATGATACCATGAGTACTTTAGGCCGTCCATAAGATATGTTTTCGGATACCGCCATACAATTACAACCTATCTTTGCTCAATTGGTACAAAATATCCATGCTACTGCGCCTAGCGTAACAACTTCTGGTGCAACAACAAGTATCATCTTAACGTGGGAAGGTGGGAAGGTGGCGAGTCGGTAGTCGTAGGTGGCAAAGTGGCTTTGTTAGCTATTCCATGCAAACCACCAAACAACCATCAATAATAAGAACCGTTAATCGGAAGAATTAGACCTACAACCACGCCAACGAACATAAAAACCGATCAAAATCTAAGAAATTTAACGAACACACAACTCCACACACCCTTCGCCAATAGACCCACCACGAGAACAGGGATAGAGCAGAGCAGACCTAATCCTGACGGCCGCCTCACCACCGAGACCGACAAAGGCAAAGGCACAAGAGTGTATGTACCTAAAACAAGAATTTGCCCAAGAAATCAACCGCCGTGAGTTTTTGTAACGCAAATCCTGCTTCTCCACGACAAAAATGGTTTCGTCTATATACAAATGCAACCGGGGATCTCCTCGTCGGGCCCTCTTGATCTAAAAAAAAATGAGCTAACCGGGGATCTCCTCGTTGAGCCCTCTGGATCTAAAAAAAAATGAGCATACAAATGCAAACCGGGGATCTCCTCGTCGGGCCCTCTTGATCTAAAAAAAATGAGCTAACCGGGGATCTCCTCGTTGAGCCCTCTGGATCTAAAAAAATGAGCTAACCGGGGATCTCCTCGTGGAGCCCTCTTGATCTAATAAAAAGAGCTTGTCACGGCCACTAAAGCCATTGTCACGCGCTTTAACCAGCTGATTGTGAAAGAAGTGTTGCCAAACACCTCTGATCTAACACTATCAGCTCCATCCAGGCTTTGAGTGTACAGCTAGATTTGGATTTGAGCGTATGAATGGATTTGCACAGCACAACACTGCAGATGAGAACACGTACTGCATGCACGTTACGGCAGCATCTATTGCTTGTGTTGTGACGGGCAACACGCCCAACTTGGTTTCGTAAAAAACAATCAGCACGCTGTCAGAAAATAAACCTAGAACTGCTCAAACCAATTGGAGGTTTGGACATATGAGCACAAATTCAACAAGTGAATCACAAATGATATGTAAACGCACAAAACCAGATGCTAATATAACAGATACCGGATTGCCAATGTAATCTACCTTTCTGTTCAGATTTATGCACCGCAAGCACAGTTACTTGTTAATGTTACAAATGACATCGCCCAGCCATGTCTTGAGGTCTACTTTCTTCCCAAAATGTACCAAGAATCACAACAAAACGACGTAATGAACTAAACAGAAAGCAGAACCAGAAAGTTACATACCATGATCGAAGTTAATGATGGAATTGCTTGCTCGCACATTCACAAATTAACAAAGAAAATGGCAGCCAAACATTAACAGTTCAGCTCCAAAATTTGAGCACAGCAATCGAATTAACCGACATCCCCCCTAAAGCAACAATCAGAACACGATGAGAAAAAAGGTGGGCCACGAAAGGTCCCCCACTTCAGTATCAGTTGAGGCTGCTGAGGTTGTTGCCTTGTCAGTATGCAGGAGGCCCTCACATTAACTTCCCATTCTTCCTTCCAAGCAAAAATGTTTGCACAACTGGACAACCGACAATATCAAATCAGACCTGCACAGTAAAACTCATAAGTAGTCTTTGGTGTTACTGAAACTGCTGCGAGCCGGCAATGACCTCCGCTGGCTAGCCAAAACCTTTACACTTCTTCCCAACCAATGTCATCCATATCCAACCAATTAGGGTGTGAACCCTGTTAAAGAAAAAAAGGACAATTGTGGAACAGTTCAGCAAGGAAGTGCTGCAAACATATCAAGGTTTGTTTATTTTATCATAAAATAATCATGCAGCTGGCCACCATAATCAAAATACTCTGCTTGTCACATTAAATTGCAATGTACCTAAGCACTTTTTGTGTAAACCGCTCAATCACATTTCAATTTTTGAAATTGATCAACCCACAGCCCACATTTATTTTTAGATATGGAACGTAATAATTTAATGCTCCCTTGAACTGTAGAGATCGACAACAGCAGACGTCTTGAACAATTAAGCAACTTATTTTTTATTCTGTTGAGAATTAAAGCATTTTTCAGCACTAGAACATGGAGAAGTGTGTGACTAAAAGTGAGCATGAGGGATTCATGCAATCACTACATAGTTGAAAGTAGTGTGGTAACATAATGGCGAAAGGGCGTATATTAGGTTGATCCAATTTTTCCAAATCAATAGAATCAAAACTCTGTAATCTAATCAATGCTGGTAATATCATATGTCCTGGTTTTCATATTCATTTAGCTATATGCCATATGTAAGTTCATCCAAAAACACAAGATACTCACATAATTCAAAATGGAGCTTCAAGTGACTCGTCCCACACATCCCCACTTCCATTTGAAGCATCTTCACCATCCTCTTCCATCGACAGCCTAATATATTCCCTATGGGCGAACCGATCCCACTCAGTTAAAGTTGGGTTTTCACGCTCCTGCAATTAAAATGATCCAACTTTTAACTAAATAGTGGAAGTAGATTCAAACAATTTAGGGCAAGCAACGGTTACCTGGCGAATGAGGAATGGATCGCGAGTTTCAAATGCCATGAATTTGTTGAGATTGAATAGGATATTGAATATATTTCCTGAGAGTTTACACCTTTTTAAGTCCCGCAATGTAAAATAGGTCTCATTCTGCAGAAAAGAACATATGTATTAACTTTAGTTAAGGGCATACTTTGAATGCACGATTTTTTTTTAACAAAACAATGCAATTCCTCCCCATTGCCTTTGGACCTCTTCGTATTCCACTGCTCCAGACAAGAGGGGGAGGGGGAAGCATCAAAGTTATATTTAGGATGATACCTCTGGTGCAATCATATCAATCATTTGGCACAATATGTCCTCAAAAAGCACAGGTTCCTGTGCCATGCACTCCATGCGATGCAACTGCTCCTCATAGAAAAACTGCATTTCATTGGTAGTTAAAATACCATTGCCATCAAGATCAATGCACTTAAACCTGTAAAAATTGTTTGCAATGTTCCAATAAGTAAAGAAATATACATATATATGATGATTTGGTAGACATGCTACACAGATAATGTAATAAGCAAATGTCCTCTCAAGAAAATGTACTTCACAACTCAATTATACGCATGTGCACAGGTTTACCATGGGGGGTACCACCATGTCGGAAATTTGAAGCAAAATGTTTTACAGCAAATCAAATACTAATCAAAACAACATTTTCATTTAAAACAACTGTTGGGACTTGACATGGAAGTTCAATGCCTGGAACACATTCAAAGGATATAATTGTTTTACAATTAAAGCAATCCCAAGACAAGAAGCTATAGGTAATATAGAAGACATCAGACCAGAGAACACAATTACCAGTACTCAAGGCTAGGTTCAGATGATTTATCTTCCTCTGACAAAATAAAGTAAACAAAATCTTCATAACCCATCTTTCCTTCGGTTATGCTTGTGAACTTCCTTGGGACCTGAGTAGTAGTATAACAGCCAATGTAAATGCACAAATATTAACAGTAATGCAAACCAGCATCTCGGTTCTCAACATAAACTAGGAACAGACTAACCTGTGAAAAGACTCTATCAACTATTCTGTAGGTCAATGAATGATTTCCATATCTGATAAGGTTCTCTTTGTCAATCAGGAAATCATGATCTGTGTCCAGCTCCCAAAATTTGCAGTAGATCACATAAAAATGCTCATATGAGAAATATCTGCAGCAGATATGACAAAGCTTAGAAACTCATACAAAAAAATGTAAAATCTTCTTTATTTGCTACATAAAGTAGCATCACGTGAAGCTCGGAATTCCTGCGATTCACCATAACACCATAATGGAGCACATGCAAGACACAATATGTAAGGAGCTAAATCCTAATTATAATGGAAACCCTCAGTGCACTGAGACCTTGGGGATGCATGTAGAAATGGGCATACAATTCCATAAAATGAATTACCTCAGTACTTTGTTGATGTCCTCTTCCTCATCCAGCTGCTGCATCGCAGCTACTAAATTCCCACGTTTTAGCTCTCGAAGGGTTAGATGGCCATTTCCACATCTATTTATGGAGTAAAAGATTCTGTATATTACAGTCTCCGCTGAAAAATACATTAAAACATGATTAGCAGATGAATGAGACACAGGAACATCACTGTCATTAGTTCATAATATCCATTTCACACCACAAAATCGGTGTCATTTTCTAAAAAAAGGAGAACGCTCTATCTGCAAGCAGCTATATTTGCTTACCGATACTCATGACTAGAGTATACGATTTCCTATGTTGCTAACAAGATTGTTTCTTCAGGGAAACAAACAAACAAACAAATAGGGGGTATTTAACCAGACATGACATCATTCCCCCAGTAATTTTTTACATTAGAATCGCTCTGGGGGTCTGGGACATTCAGTTTTCCATACCATATAAACATCTAGAGTACAGGAAGGTGAAACACTTGCTGAGTTCTTCAAATAGTCAAAAGTACAGCTTATCTTTTACTCCTCCGTTCACAAAAGGATGTCTTAACCTAGCTCAAATTTGCATGTATCTAGACATGATTTAGTGTGTAGATACATGCAAATTTGAGCTAGGTTGAGACATCCTTTTGTGAACGGAGGGAGTAGATGTTAATACATCTTCCGACACCGGCACAGAATTCCTATAGATATATATAGCTTCTAGCAAAACCAATCAGTTTAACTTTCTAATGACAAAGTGTAATGGTGCCGATCCACAATCAGGTACAGGACTTCCCTACTACAACATCAAGCACGGTTTAATTCTCATCAGGTCAATGCAAACAGAAGAATGAAGGACTCCATGCCTTATCCTTTTACATTGTTAGGCTTCATTAGTAAAAGGGTATATGTCCAAAAAATTATAGTGAATGATACTTAAATTGCATTGAAGAAACATAACAATTTGCAAATGAAAACAGTTTGCTAGGGATCAACTTTTTTCATTACATAAACTACAGGTGGCGTTTGTTTTTGATAGAACAGATGGCTCAAAATGCACATCCAATGCACAATAGACATGAAGAATACAGGTAGAAGAGCTAACAGCTACCAGGTAACTTGGATAAGGAAGTTACCGTATCTCTCTTGAAACTCAGGAGTGCCCTGTAAGAACTCTAAACCTGGGTGAGTTGCCAAGAGTTCTTTTAGTACAGGCTTAAAGTCCTCCTGTACAAATTATGGAGAATTAGTGTTCCCTTGGAAGAAAAATCTGTAATGCAGAATCATTATCTTGTCCAGTTGCAGTCATATATATGTGTACACCAAAAAGAGGAAAGAAGAAACGCTGACCTGAGTGAGATAACTGTAACCCGGCTTTCTTAATATTTCAAATATCTGGCTAGGTGTATCCATTGTTATCTTATTGCCATTAATCCAGTACTCGATAAATGCATCCCTGAGTTTAAAAAAAAAGTGCTCATGTCAAATCAGAAACATAAAATGTTACTGTGTGTGTTTGGGCCGCAGGGTAGGGGTAATCAGCGTGGACATGAAACACCAAAGATGTCAGATATATTAAATGGTACTATGAAAGCAAGGGGAAGTGAAACATAAGCTTATGTAGTTAACAATTGCAATTCAAGCAAAGAAAATAATCGAGAAGCATGCCTGCTCAAGTTCTATGTGAATAAGAAAAAAGGGGCTAAGCATACTATAGTGCAGGCTACAAAAAAACTGGATAAGCAGTTTCTGCTTGCTTCTGCTCTGTCTAATTATACTAGACAAAGGCTTCGGCCTGGTAATGGTTTAAAAACCAATCCATCTGCAGACCAACCCGCAACAACATGCTCCCATGTCCAAAACATTAACCGTCCCACAGAACCAAACCCTCACCAGACAAATGGAATTTTAAGCCTCAGTAGAAAAGCACTAGGAACCACAGGTTTGTAACACCGGTTGTGCAGTCCGAGGTTGAATTTATTATGAGGAAAGTCCCATCTCAAATATTACGCAGTAAAAAGAAGTTGATATTCAATAATGAACTAGTGTTCGACCAACTGTTTGGCTACAGTTGGCAAGCCCATGTGCTAAGCTACATGAAGTATTTGCCATATACTCGAAACATGACCGGACAACTAAGATTCGCGATATTTCATATGCTAATGTAGCCACAGTTGAGATGTTGAATAAACACCATACCTTGTTACAGTTCCAGAGCAAGCAGCATCAATCTTCTTGAAAAGAACACCAGAGAGGAACGATGGTAATTTGCATATATCTTTTATGACTTGTCTGAATTCTGTTATGGACAAATAAAACATTCGAACTTAAGAATGCACTTCAATATGAACAAACAAATGAAACCCTTAAAATAAAGTCACCTTGTATCTGGAGTCCCTCGCCGGCAAAAAAGAGATGGTCTAGCCTAGACAAACATTGCTCCCTCAAATCTTTTGGTGGAGGGCGCCCATTTTTGAAGTAAAACTGCAAATATATTGAATAGAAGAACTAAGTTTAACCAGAAAGACGCTTGAATAGTTAAGGGTAGAAACAAATACTACAATAATAGCAAAACAAGATGAAAAGCAATAGTTAAGGGTATAACCTCTCTCACAGGTTAGAGTAGAAACAAATACTGCACTAATAATAGCAAGAAAAGATGAAAAGCACCTGAGGTATAGCCTCTCTCACAGGTTCACTGACTAATTTTAGAGGAGATCCCAAGGTTGATGGTCCAGCTCCAGATCCTCGTCTCATAACACGGGGAGAGCCAGCGGTGCTCCTAGGAGAAAGTGGGGGAGCACTACCAGCAGGGAACATTGATGGCAAAGAACTACTTGAAGCAGCATTTGTGCTACCAGAACTCCCAGCAACATTCAGTGCGCCACCGCCTTTTGCATCTTCAATCAAAGACTTCACCTAGAAGCCAACAAAACAAATATTGTGAGGAATGATACATCCCAAATAAGTATGTTAGAAGAAGAAATTTACTGATATCTACACAAACAATTTCATGTGGAGCTCTACTCAACAAAACGGTAGCATCCCTCTCCATAGTCGATTCCATAAAGAGATGTAAATTTGACCATTAACTATGAAGAAAAACATCATCTTGTTGCTTCAATAGATCATGAAAAGGTTATAATTATCTACATACACTAAGCAGTAAGCACAGATACTGTTGGAATAATCCTGAGCATTCTAGAAATATCTACCACAGTGGGGTTTTCACTACTGTAGCTTAGTAGCTAAGCTAGTAACTAGTAGAAGTCTCCAGAGTAAAAGAGATTGTAGTACACTGTAGAAGGCAGTAGAAGCTAGTAGAAGCCAGTAGATATTTTCTAGTAGGTCGGTTTGTAGTCCTATAAATAGGACATGTACCCATCGTTGTAAGGAAAGCTAGTAAGCCAAGATGTAGCCTCAAGCATATGTATGATATATAGAGCATATATGTGTCTGTCATATATGCAGTGTTAGTGTGTGCTGCACAACCTTATTAGAAGGGAGCTAAGTGATTTAGCTCCAACAATTGGTATCAGAGCCGCGAGATTCGGGGCCGTGGTGCGCGGCGGACGGAGGCTGCGGAGGCGGCCGGAGCTCCGGGCCGTGTGTCGGCCTATGGAGGTGCGTGGCGCAGCGGCAAGCGTGGAGGACACGGCAGCAACACGTACGCGTCGCAACGAGGAGGCCGCGGAAGCGCGGCACGACTCGGCGGCGTGGAGATGTTAAGCGGCAAGCGCGGAGGCCACAACGGCACGGTGGCGACCGGCATGAGTGCGCTAGGTCGAGTCCGGCATGGTGGTGTCCGGCGTGAGCTCGCTAGGTCGAGCAGCGGAGGCGCGGCACAGCGCCGCGGTGTGGAGGCGCTGCACGGCGTCATGGAGGCGTTGGGCAGGCTCAAGGCGTTCGAGGAACGCTCACGGCGGCGCGCGCAGGCCGGCGGCGAACGGAGCGACGGGCAGCTCCTGCTTACGGCGGAGCAGTGGGAGGCGCGGCGACGTCAGCACGGCGGCGGCCACGACCACGATGGTGGAAGCAGCGTGGCCTCGGGCGTGAGGAGGCGGCGCGGGAAGTGCCACAACTGTGGGATTCGTGGTCACTTCGCCCGTGACTGCAGGAAGCCAAAGAAGGAGCAGGCGCCCCTAACCGAAGTTGACGATGAGTCGGGCCATTACTAGGTCCGTGGCGGTGGCGACCGGCGCATGTGAGCGCCAGGTTGTGTCCGTGGCGGTGGCGACCGGCGTATGTGAGCGCCAGGTTGTGTCCGTGGCGGTGGCGACCGGCGTATGTGAGCGCCAGGTCGTGTCCGTGGCCACTAGGTTTCACAAGTGAACGCATCAGGATTAGGGGGGTGATTGTTGGAATAATCCTGTGCATTCTAGAAATATCTACCACATAGTGGGGTTTTCACTAGTGTAGCTTAGTAGCTAAGCTAGTAACTAGTAGAAGTCTCCAGAGTAAAAGAGATTGTAGTACACTGTAGAAGGCAGTAGAAGCTAGTAGAAGCAAAAGAGATTGTAGTACACTGTAGAAGGCAGTAGAAGCTAGTAGAAGCCAGTAGATATTTTCTAGAATGCACAGGATTATTCCAACAGATACATACTTCAAAAACTTGCAATGTATTAATAAATTTACTAACAATGACCATGGTAATCTTTATGCATCAAATAGAAGGTAAGCTCAGTGGACATTCGATTATAATTGTAGGTGTACTACCTTAAATAAATTATGAAAAAGACGAAGTAACCCAGAGACCAAAAAGACACAGAAATTAAAAGTGCTAGTGCCTCAAACGCCTGTTGTAACAGTTCCAAGTACAGTCACACCACTTTGAATACCGCTTGGTCATTTTGGGCTTTGGGGTAAAAAATGTTGAGCTAATCTATGTTCAGCGTAGTCTATTCAGGACTACACTCACCGATACAAATAACACAATTAACGAGGTACAAAACAAACATCAACACATGTAACAAAAACCTAGAAGATTGAGCTATTTCAAACGTGTAATATTTGCAGAATGAAGCCAGATTAATATTTGAAAGATCTGCTATGTTGCTCCACATTGTGCAATGACTGAAATACATGGAAGAAGCCAACCCATATAGTATATCTATATTGTCCTGGCTACGAACAAATAATCACAAATGGAAACTCAATATGTACATCGTGGCAGCATATGGAGCAAGGATACCAAAGGTACCTACCATGGTGATGGCTAGACAATAAGTTGGCTTAGCCTAATCGGCGAATATAAAACTAAACAACACGAAACTGGAGAGTGGGACATAGCCCACTAGGCACTTGGTCAAAGACCTCACCTGAGCACAAAAACCCATCTAAATCATCCAGTCCCTCCTCCCATACTCGAATACCAACAGGCCCCACCTTCTCTAGCAGCAGCATTCAGCACCATGAGCAGCAAAGCATAGGACATCGAGCTAACGATGAGCAATAAGCAGCAGAGAAGATCAGGGAGAGGAAGGAGCTCAGAAGCTGAGGGTAGAAGAGTATGCGCAAGGTGACAGCACTGAGCAGGGAGGTGACTATGCACATGTTTGCGAACTAGATACTGCTGACGACCGGAGGCGATGGAGTCCCTCTGTCACCTGGACTGCTGCCAGTCAAGAAGAGCAGTCATGTCGTCTGCTACTGGCCGAGTTGACAACATGTCGTTGACTAGGCTACACTATGTAGACACCATGACACTGCCACTAATATTTAATAATACCCAAGACAAAAACAACATAAGAAAGCAGACAAAACAAGAGAAAATACTAGCATCATCTGGGAGAGCAACGACCACTAGAGTGGTAAAGCCTTAAGACCGTGATAACATAACTCCAGGTAATATCATGCATGATACAGTCAACATGAGTTTTTGTTTTCATCTCTAAGGTTTCAATCATTTAACAACGCATAGACAAGTTCAGCCTGCAAATTACATATCCCCTCAACAACCTAGAGCCACTATCTTCTATCTATAACTGGTAATCCTTATTTCCTAGCATAACAAGCTGCAAAAGTTTTATATCTAACGTATCTACAACATTTACTTCTGGAAATGATATAAAAAAGGATATAAGGGTGCGCAGTGCCACTTGACCTATATAGTCTATTATTGCATTATATGTGCCATTCTGCACAGGTATGCATAAAGTTAGCAGCCAAAGAGCGCTAAGCATATATGCACATCAAACAACAATGCAGCCATCTCGCTTAAAGCCATTGAGCATCACACATCATCAAAGGAATACTCAAAAAGATTGCTATCAGTATCAAGATCCTTGGTTATATCGCTGCATACAAATATCAAAAGTTCAAAGTATAAAGTCCAAGCAAATGAAAGAATGGTCCCTCCATTTCAAATCCTACATAGTAAAAAGGTTGCTTGGCAGAAACACATACGCAAAACAATCTAAAGTAACCGAACAATCTAAGTAACCCAAGGAGACGAGCAGATAACTGAAGCCAGTTTTCTAGCAGTGCACATCTGCAAAAATAGCATAAACAGAACTGTTTCATTTTAAGGCAAATCGGCGTACAGCGTCACTGAAGTACATCTCCTAAGGCCCATCATTCTTCTAAACACAGCAACACTGTATTATCATACCAGCATTTCATTCATTTGAATAGAACGATAAAGCTGATGCATAAGGCAAAAGCTCCTGCCAAAAACCACCAGTAAGCACATCGGCTTAAAAAAGCATAATTAGTTCAGATCGTGTGACTCCTGGACACACGTATTTCATGGCAACTGAGGAACAGGCTAAGTTGTATATTTCTGCACAACTCACTACAATCATAGGAACAGGCTAAGTTATATATTTCTGCACAACTCACTACAATCACAATTTCCCACTGGGCCTTTGCCTTTTATGTTCCAAACTCCACCGCCCAGTATCCTCAGCATCAGCTCGCAACTGTAACACGAACTCGAGCAACCCATATAGACGCGCTGCAGCACAAAGCGCCAGCCAGGGCAGGCATTCCCAGCATATATTTCACGTGTTCCAACACGAGATCACGCTAAGCACACAAAAATCTACGGACGAACCCGGCGAATCTAGGAGCAAATCGAAAGGAGCATACGAGGGCAGTTAGAGGTTACCAGCTTGGACGACTCAGGAAGCACGAGCCACTGCGAGTAGAGTGCCTCGACTATGCTTGAGTTCTCCCGGAGCGCGCCCGGCGCGAGCTCCGGCAGCTGCAGCAGCTCCGGGTCAAGCGCCGACGCATCCCTCCTCGCCGCTTCCACCTCCATGCCCTCAAGACCTTCTCATGCACCAGGCGAGGCCCCAAACCCTAGATCTGTCCCCCGGCGAGCGCGTCCAGAGGCTGGAGGCCGAGGTGAGGGGAGTGACGAATCGGAACTCGGCGGGATCGGGGCCGGGCGACGGAGGAGGATCGGGGGTCGCCGGTGTCGGGATCCGAGGCCGGTGCGGGCGGAGGCGAAACCCTAGGCGGGACAAGCGAGCGACAGCAGGAGGAGATGGGGGGGAGATGGTGGTGCGAGCGAGGCTGCTAATGGTGAGCGTCGATATAACAGCGGAGGGCAAAATGAAATCGTCTTTCGGATGGATGCCACTTTCGATCTGGCCGATGTGGCTGGAATTGCAGCCACCCCGTGTATCCAATCGCTTTTGTGTTTCTATTTCGTGAGAGCGTTCGAATATTAATCAGTTTTCGGACTAGTTCAAAGTTCAAACAACATTATACCTGCACTAGCAAAATATTTGCGAAAAGTCCATAAGTCTACAAATAATCAGTACCACATGGCAAAACTATAAACATTAGGGCGAGCCGAAGCCGCGCCACCGTCCTCCCCCTCCTCGTCTGAGCCGACTCAAACTTGTCGTAATAGATAGGCGGAGCACGGCGGCACCCGTGTGTCCAATCGCTTTTGTGTTTCCAATTCTATTTCGTGATATAGAACGAACGTTGGAATAAACTACACTATATATGCTTGTACTCCCTCCGTTCCAATTTAATTGACTTGCTATGCACAGTTAGCAAGTCAATTAAATTGGAACGGAGGGAGTACTTGATACTAACAAATGACAAATGTTCATTGCGTCTCAAAGCGTGGATCAGGTAGTCTCGTTATCGCATTTTACAACCTTAATCATAGGTATTACAACTCGATAATCTATATTACCCGAGTCAATATTTTTGGATTGTCTAGAAGCACTATATATTGGATTTGCAACTCAACAAAATGAAGGGAATGATATGAGCAATAGTTCTCGGAATGATGGTCACCGGAAAATGTGGGATATGGTTTGGAAAACTAAGATTCCACAACAGGTGAAAAACTTTTTGCCGGAGAGTGGCGATTGAGGCCCTAGGAAAAAAAGAGTAAATGGTGAACCACCCTTGAACTTGACACAACCTTTGAAATTTGTGCATATGAATAAGACGATGCATGTCATGCCACTTTCTGATGTATCGAGAAGTAGCTTAGGAGTGATGCGATGAAATTGGGAGTTGCCGACTCCTGATTGGTTATCGCTCATACTTTCTTTGGTTTATAAGGAGAGAGAACTTGTCTGTGGTAAGATGGTTATAAGGGTGGTTGTACCCTAAGCTCACCAGAGTTCAAACCCCAGATTTGACACTGGTGTTTCTCATTTAGGCGGAATATTCTTCAGTGGGAGGCGACGTTCCCGTCGACAGCGAGGCGCTGATACGCCCAAAATCGTATCTACTTTCCCGAACACTTTTGCTATTGGTTTACCTCTAATTTGTGTGATTTGAATGCAACTAACACGGACTAACGCTGTTTTCAGCAGAATTGCCTTGGTGTCTTATTTTTGTGCAGAAAGTCAAAGTTTCGGGAAAAATCCCGAAAAATCCCAGAAGTCCTATTTTTCCAGAAGACCCACGGAGCCAGAAGACGAAGCGGAGACGGAGCACACGGGCTCCACACCACCCCTCGGCGCGTCAGAGGTGGGGCCGCTCCCTAGGATGGTGTGGCCCCCGACGACGCCCTTTGGACTACATATTCCCTTCGTCCTAAAACACTCGCCCCCCGGACGATTTTACGAGAAACACTTCCACGCTCCGCCGCCACCGAAAACCCTAATACGGGAATCAGAAGTTCCATTCTGGCGCCCTACCGGGACGGGGATTTGGAGGAGATCGTCGCCATCGTCATCACCAACGCCTCTCCATCAATCATCCATGATTCCCCCATTCATGTGTGAGTAATTCCCGTTGTAGGCTGAAGGGGATGGTAGGGATTGGATGAGATTGTTCATGTAATAGATGTCAGAATGTTAGGGCATGGTGCCTAGTATCCATTGTTAGTGTTATTTATCATTGTTACAACTTGTTGTGCTTAATGCTTGACACTTAGGGCCCGAGTGCCATGATCTCAGATCTGAACATGTTATTGATTCATGAGTATAATTATGTTTTAGATCTTACCTGCAAGTTGTATGCACCTGTCGTTGTCCGGAACCCGAGGCCCCAAAGTGACAATAATTGGGATAACCGGAGGGGAAGGTTTTGACTTGAGGATCACGTGTGTTCACGGAATGTTAATGCTTTGCTCCGGTACTTTATTAAAAGAGGTACCTTAATTACCAGAAGTTTCCTTAAATGGCCCCGCTGCAAACGGGCTGGTAGGACAAAAGATGTCGTGCAAGTTTCTCCTTGCGAGCACGTATGACTAAATATGGAACACATGCCTATGTCTGTCTAGTACTTGGATGCTTTATTATTATTAACATGCAAATGCCCTGTGTTATGACTATCACATGAGCTATTTTATCTATGCAACGCCCGTTCATCCATCCCTATGCCTACGGTATTTTAATTTGTTGTTTTCCGTAAACACTACTGCTGTCTCTATTACAGTGCTACTACTGCTACTTCACTGCTACTACTGTTATATCACTATTGCTACTGATAATTTGTGCCAAGCGAGTTTACTTCCAGGTACAGCTGAACTGACAATTCACCTGTTAAGGCTTATATTTATTCTTTGCCTCCCCTTGTGTCGAATCAATAAATTTGGGTTTTACTTCCCTCGAAGACTATTACGATCCCCTATACTTGTGGGTCATCAAGACTATTTTCTGGCGCCGTTGCCGGGGAGCATAGCTTTATTTATAAGCTCATCTGAAAGTGATATTGTTCGCTACAAGTTATTAATTATGGGGAAACCTCGTGATGAGAGGGTCACCATATTGCCATCCACTACAAGGAAAGGTACAACTCTGAACACTTATGCTGCTCTTGATTCACCGTCGGTTATAAGTCAACTTATCACACCACCGCATACTCGTGTTTCACATGCCGCCACTGCTGAATCTGAAAATGTTCCCGATGAATTTGATGATGCTTCTACTGTGCTTGATGAAAGTGGTTCACTAGGTCCGTTTCTAGATGCCACAATTGCTAAATCTAGACAAATTGAAAATGCTGAAATGCCTAATGAGAATCATATTACACCTGTTGATTCATCTGAGTCGAGAGAACATCCTAGTGATGATCTCGAGGAAGCCTATGTTGAATTAGATGATGAATTTATTGAAGAGTGCATAAATTGTGATTCTTCTAAAGATGCTAATGTCATAAGAAATCTTATTGAAAGACGTGATGTTAATTATAAATTGTCTCCTGATCCTAAGTTTGCTACGTCTCCCATAAATATAAAAGATAAGGAATATGATTTCTCTGTGGACCTGTCACTTATACCTACTATTGAGAAAGAACCTTTCCGAGGTACTGAAAATGAAAGTGCTATAGAACACATGAATAAGCTTTCTTCTTTAAGTAGCTTGTTTTCTGATGATGATAAGAAACGCAGTTACTTTGTTACTAAATTTTTTCCTTTCTCATTAAAAGATGAAGCTAAAACTTGGTTTAATAATTTATCTCCTGGATCTATTGAAAGTCCTCTAGGTTTGATTAATGTCTTCTTCCGGAAATATTTTCCTGCTAGTGCTCAACATGCTGCTTTGCAGAAAATCTTTAACTTCAGGCAAATAAAGGAAGAGAAAATGTCTGAATCCTGGGCGAGGGTTTGTTCTTTAATTAGAGCTCGGCCTGGGCACAAACTAGCTAAAAATGAACTCCTTGATAGATTCTATAATGGACTAACTATTGAATCTAGGATCTACCTAGATAGTTGTGCTGGTTGTGTTTTTAGGAAAAGGACTCCGGATGAAGCTGAGGAACTAATGGCCAAAATAAGCCAGAATCATGAAGATTGGACTATACCTGAACCAACTCCGATGCCCACACCAAGGAAAAGAGGTGTTATTGAACTGAATGATGAAGGAATGAGAGAAGCCAAGAAATCTCTTAAGAAGAGAGGGATTAAATCTGAAGAGGTGAAAAATCTGCCGCCAATAGAAGAATTATGTAAACCAATTCCTCACCCATCCACAATTGAGGTACATTCTCTCCAATATTTCGATGATAGGGATATTCCTTATCCTAAGCCTCCTGATCAATGCTTAGATGAATTTGATAATTTTATTATTAAGCAAGATCATTTTAATATGAGAGTGCAAAATCATTTGTTAGAAAATTCTCGTATTATTAGTAATTTGCATGATGTTTTGGAAAGAACTGCTAATGATGTTAAAGGACTTGTTAAACATTTTCATATGGTTCAAACCCAAATAGAGAAAGTTGCTAAGGTACCTAGATAGTTGTGCTGGTTGTGTTTTCAGGAAAAGGACTCCGAATGAAGCTGAGGAACTAATGGCTAAAATAAGCCAGAATCACGAAGATTGGACTATACCTGAACCAACTCCGATGCCCACACCAAGGAAAATAGGTGTTATTGAACTGAATGATTAAGGAATGAGAGAAGCCAAGAAATCTCTTAACGAGAGAGGGATTAAATCTGAAGAGGTGAAAAATCTACTGCCAATAAAAGAATTATGTAAGCCAATTCCTCACCCATCCACAATTGAGGTACATTCTCTCCAATATTTCGATGATAGGGATATTCCTTATCCTAAGCCTCCTGATCAATGCTTAGATGAATTTGATAATTTTATTATTAAGCAAGATCATTTTAATATGAGAGTGCAAAATCATTTGTTAGAAAATTCTCGTATTATTAGTAATTTGCATGATGTTTTGGAAAGAACTGCTAATGATGTTAAAGGACTTGTTGAAAGGATCGTATGGCCACCTAGAGGGGCGGGTGAATAGGTGCTACTCGAAATTATAATTCTTTTTTGATTAAGGCTTGACACAAAGGTAAATTCTCTAGATATGCAACTACGGTGAATTTACCTATATGACAAGTTAAGACTAAACAAGATAAGATACAAGTAGTAAATAACGAGTAAGGAGTAACCGATCGGGAAGCACGTGGAGACAAGGATGTAATCCCGAGTTCCTCCTTTTTAGGGGAGTACGTCTCGTTGGAGGGGTGTGAGTTTCAAGCTCAAGACGCCACAAATGGCCTCACCCTATTCTCCGATGAACCTAGCCCAAAAGCTCGGTTCACCTTCCACTATCGGAATCCTTCAAGGCGGAATCCGGAGCCCTTACAACAAGCTTGGAGCACAACCCACAAAAGGATTGGGAGCTCTCAAGCACCACAACTTCGCTACACAAAAGTAGCAAGCAAGTAAGTACAACAAGATGCCTAGGTTTTCCTAGTGGAAACCGTGAAGAACGCTTCGGTGGATTTGTAGATTCGGGCCTTCTCCTTCAATCCTCCAAGTATGAGTGAGTTTGGGTGGAGGGATTGGGAGATCCGTGAGCTTTGGTCTTGCAACAATGTTGAGCAACTAATTCTGGACGAGCTCCTTGACTTGAGGTAGGTGGAGGGGTATTTATACCCCTCCCAGAAATCTGGCCGTTGCTTGAACTGGGAGCCGGATAATCCGGTCCAAGTTAGGACCGGATAATCTGGTACAATCGAATATTCCGAACAGAATACAGAAAAACCGAATACAAAAATCCGGCTCGATGCAGTACCGAATTCGATAAGGTCCTTAGCCGTTTTTCCAGTTCGCTTCTCCAGAACCAGATAATCCGACTCACACTGTGCCGGATAATCTGGCTAATCGGATATTCCGAAGGCTTGGGTTGGAAATATCCGGCTCACTCTGATAACCCACAAGTATAGGGGATCGCGTGTAGCCTTTTCGATAAGTAAGAGTGTCGAACCCAACGAGGAGCTAAAGGTAGGACAAGTAATCTCTCAAGTTCTATCAACCACTGATACAACTCTACGCACACTAAACGTTTACTTTGTCTAGCAAATAATACTAGAGTAATAGTACGGGTGTATGAGAGATAGCTTTGCGAGATAATAAATACAATAAGGTAAATGTTAGTGCTGGAGCAATAAAATATACTAAGTAACCATAAACTAACAGTACCATGAGTGTGGAAAAGTGGTGATAATTGTGATGGCTTTGTCCAAGATTAATTAGTGAAGATATCGGGTTCATTGTCTTCGATGCAGTTTTCTATGTGGGAGAGGCTAAATATACATGCACTCCACTACTTGAGATTACAAGTACTATATGATTGTATTGTTAGCAAACATCCATAAATACTAACAATGCATTAAGGTTTCCCCAACCATAGACTTAAGTTCATGGTCCTCTTACTCCCATATGTGCAACTAACCGGTTCGAGTCCTCAGGTTTCTGTCACTCCGGCATGCCTACCCCTTCCTTTGCACATACTACTAACCCTTGGGTGTTGATCCATGCACGCACAAATATAATGGACACCAAAGGACAGTACCACATCAACATACAACTCTAATGAACCAAAGACATTCAACCATTCAATCTAAGAACAAATAAACTACGCAAACAAGACATAGATCATAAGATAATAACTTATATCATCAAACACCACGTTTACTTAGAGCGGTACATAGGTTTGTGGGAGGATGAACCACTGTATACAAGGAGGAGTTGGTGATGGAGATAGCGGTGAAGATGGCGGAGAGGCAGCGCCGTGGCGCAGGGCGGCGGCGGTGCCGGCGGTGGCGCAGGGACTCCTCCTGCGCGCCGCCGGCATTTAGGGGAGTGCCGCCCCTTAGCCTCCTTCCTTCATGGCTTCTTGGGAGCCCTCCCCCATGGAGATGAGGTCCATGGGGGAGGCAAAAACGTGGCTTTGGTGGCTGGAAATTCGTGGGTATGGGGTGTCCTCCACGAGCTAGGTTTCCTCCCTTTATATAGACTCTCGGATTTCCATCATCCCATCTAGGGTTTCAGTAAATCGGGCTTATCTCGGCCGTCCGGACTCAGATTGGGCCGAATTTTATGTCCAGGTCCATTAGGAGAAAATTCCCTGCAACTTTCGCGACTAGACTTTGTCCGTTGGACGTCGTCTTCTGTTCGGTACGGGACAATCTTCAAAAAGAGTTTTCAGACAGATTTCAGGAAAGTCGCAATTCGACTCCAACGAGGTTATCAAAGAGTAAAACAAGAACATTGTGCACTTTTGCAACCATTAATAGGTTAGTCCAAATAAATCATAAACTTAATATAAAAACAAGTGTCAAAGGCATAATATTAACATGAAACAATCAAAAATTATAGATACGTTTTGGACGTATCAACATCCCGAAGCTTAATCCTGCTCGTTCTCGAGTAGGTAAATGATAACAAAATAATTTTTGATTGTAAATGATGTGATCAGTTCTTTAACAATTGCATGATGTATGGATAATAAAACTTAGCAATCATGTTACCTAATGAAAAGTATCAACGAACTAAGAGCTCATAACATGAAATTTATAAACATCAACAAGATTGTAATGATCATAATAAAGCATGGTAGAGTGGTATCTCGCTTGCCCTTAATTGTGGAGCAAAACATAAATGCCAAGGCACCTCTGAAGTTCAAGTGAAGACTAGATGTAAAGATATCAAAGGTGTCGTGGGGTCACTCTTCGACTACCCCACGGTGGGGATACCTGGGTCACGCCAAGCCCATCAGCCTTATGACGAGGGCCCAAGGAAGGCCCAAGGAGGACGACGTGCGGCCCAAGATAGTCGACGCTAGGTCATGTGACCCCAGCCATGCTTGTAAGCGCCATCGGCACCGTTCACCTGAGACCTAGCCTACCATATAAAGGCTAGGAGGGTCCTTCGTCTAGGGTACGCTCATAGCCGCCACCACAAACCCTAGCGAGATTGCCATCTCGCCATTGTAGCCACAACTCGCCATCAATAACCAGACAAGCAGGAAGTAGGGTGTTATCCTCCGGGAGCCTGAACCTGGGTAAAACGCCTTGCTTGTCAGCCGTCGTGATCACCAGCGCTCATCTCTCTCCCCCTCAATCAACCCGGGGTACTCAACCCAGGGATTTGCCGAGTCCACCCTCGTCAATTGGCGCCGTCTGTGGGAAAGAACGAGCGCTGGAACCATGGTCGCACCGGCTCCATGACTTTGAAGACCGACGTCTGCATCACCAAGGAGCCAATCTGCTTCGGCTCCTTCGAGTACACCTTCCACCCGCCGGCCCACCGCTCGGTGTACGCCGATCTGCGTAGGTATGTGCCTCACCTTCGGTACCATGCACTACTTCGTAGACAGCTGTGGAGTACTCAGATCCACGGCGATCGCACCGCGCACGGTGGTGGCACCCGCATCTGCCGCGACTGCCCAACCACGCCCCCACCTGCTGCGGAGATCGCATCTGCTGCGACTGCGGCGACGGCATCTTCGACTGCTGAGAAGATCGCGTCCGCCTCGACTACTCCGACCGCCTCCGCTGCGGCAGAGATCGCGCCCAACACGGCCGCGCCATCAGCGTCTCCGGCTACCACGGAGATCGCATCTGCTACGACTACATCGACCACTCGTCGACCACCGCGCGGATCGAGTCTACTTCGACTACCTCGATCGCGTCGCTGGCAAGGCCAAGATCTACGTCAACTTCGACTACGTCGACCACACCTTCGCGCGCAACGGAGGTCGCGCCGTTCTATACCGCGCCACTCGCGTCTCCATCGACTTACAAGATCGTCAACAAGCCAATCGCGCCCCGTCGACGACAGCGACATCACTCCTCGCGTCAGCGGCGAAGATCGCGAAACTCCAGGGAAGGAGCCTCGGCGGCGACTGTGGTGTCCACCACGTCGCACCCATTTTCAGCTCCGAGCACGGCTCGGACGAAGGAAGCAGCAGTGGCAGCACCCGTCCCACTGCCCAGATCTACCCCGCGCAAGTCTTCATGATCGGCCAGAGGCCGCAGGGCAACGACGACGAACCCGCATACCCACTGGAGGTGGTCATGCCGGACCAGGTGACGCGACTCACCATCACCCGCGACATGGCAATCAAAGCCCTGAAGCACGTCGAGGACGGCACGTACCCCCCACCGGATGCACCCCGGGAGGACCTTATGGCGGTCCAGTACCTGCTGCGGAAGGAAGGCGAACGACTCCGCGCAGAGAAGGCCGAGCTCCTCCGACGCAAGGAGGAGGCCGACGCGTCGAGCGCCAGGAGGGCCGCTTACTCGTTCACTGCCTCAACAGAGGTCTCACAAGGAGCAAGGCGCCACAGAGCCCGCGTGCCCCTGATGACGGAGGCCGACCGCGCTAGAGTCACCCGCAACCTCGAGTCATCATACATAGAAGACGCAGACGGATACCCGTCCCCAAGACACCCGGAGCCGCACTCATGGCAGTCGAAACATACCTGCGGCTGACACAGCCGCCTGAGGGCGACTCGCGCGCTCTCCTCCACAAGCAGCAGATCATGTCTATCAAGGCACTCGAAGACGCACTGGTAAACAAGGCGCCGACAGAAAAAGCGCGAGAAGATCGAGATCGCCGCGACCACGAGCCCGCAGCACTCGCAGCCCCGGCGACAAGACAACTGCGACAACCGCAGCCAGGTGAAGACCTCCGCAACGTCATCACACAAAGGACGGTAGACCGCAGCCGCACCCAGCGGCCGGTCAGCACGTCCAACTTCGACTACGACCGCAACGACGGCGACTACGAGCCGTGCGGCGCCGCATGCTTCAGCTTCAACATACGCGACACAAGAATGCCCAAGGGCTTCAAGCTCACGGCAGAAGCAGTCAAGTACGACGGGAAGCAGGACCCGAGACTCTGGCTAGAAGACTACCTCATAGCCTGCAGCTGCCAGGGCGGTACTTCGACTACGGCCATGCAGTACATCCAGCTGATGCTCACGGGCTCTGCACGCGGGTGGCTCAACACTCAACCCAAGAACGCCTTCAGGACGTGGGACGAGTTCGCGGAGCCTTCGTTAAATCCTTCCTGGGGACGTACTCGAGACCGACGACGTTCGTCGAGCTACAAGCATGCAAGCAAGGACGAGACGAGCCGCTCCGGTCATACATCCAGCGTTGGACCTTGCTCCGCAACACCATGGAGACCGCCTCGGAGGACCGAGTGATGGATGCCTTCATGCACGGCGTCTCCCGCCGCGACCTCCGCGAGGAGTTTGGTAGGCTCCGGCCGAAAAACATGATCGAGGTCATGAAGATAGCAAACCAGTGGGCAGACGGAGAGGACTCGGTCCGCAATAGTTCACACTACTCCCCGAAGGACGAAGCCGGACCAAGCAACTGGCGAGAAGGACGCCACAAGAAGAAGCCGCGTTACAACGGCAACGACTCAATCGAGCTAGTAGCGGCGGGATTCCAAACCCCCCGTGAGGATGAAGCGCGCGACAGCAGTCGCCAATACAGCCATGCACAGTACAGTCGAAGCGGCGGTGACCAGAGTCGCCAATACAGCCAGGGGCAGTACAACCGAAGCGGCGGCAGCAGCTACCGCAGCGACGGAGGCCATAAACGCGAGTGGCAGAAACGCACACTAAGCCCAGCGGAAGAGCTGGAACAACCCTGCAGGCACCACATGTTCAGGAACCCGGAAACGGGCAAGTGGGGATCCAACCACCTGTTGAAGGACTGTCGAAAGGCACGCAAAATATACGAAGCCATGCAGAAGATAGTCACTCCAGCACCCGCAGCGCAGCCAGCCGCGCAGCTGGCCATCCAGGCAGCACCCGCACCCGCAGTCGCTAATCCAGCACAGGCGGCGGGAGCCTTTCCAGCAGCAGCAGCCGCACAAGATGCCCCACCGTGATCCAGGACGCATATCCAGCGGCACGCGGACAACTCAACATGATACAGAAGGGGCGCCCCTCAAACAGGACCAGAAGATCATCACCGCCAAGTTTTCCAAGCCATCACCTGTCCACCTGGTACCCGACTACCTGAGAGGGTCAGAGACACCAATCACTTCTCCAGAGCAGATCACCCGCCTGCAGTACCACGACCCGGGCACGCCGCTCTGGTAGTCGAAGCTCTGATCGGAGATTACACCCTGAAAAAGGTGTTCATGGACGGAGGCAGTGGCATTAACATCATCTTTGCCGACACCCTCAGAAGGATAAACAGGCCAACGACGGACTTGGCGGCATCAGAGACCACCTTCCATGGCATAGTACCAGGGCAAGCAGTCACGCCCATGGGAACGATCACACTCGACGTCATCTTCGGCACACCCGAAAACTTCAAGAGGGAGTCGATCGACTTCGAGGTAGTCGACTGGAAGTCGCAGTACCACGCGATACTCGGGCGCCCAACCTTCGCCAGATTCATGGCGGTACCTCACTACGCCTACCTCATGCTCAAGATGCCTGGACCCAAGGGCGTCATCACGGTGCACGGCGACTTCGACCGCTCCAACAGCTGCGACCGCGAGTTCAGCAAGATCTCCGAATTCTTCGGAGTCGAAGAGCACTTCGAGGCAATGGCAGTCGACAACGACAAGACCATCTTCCCAGCCCGCAAGAAACCAGCCAAGGACGCTGCCTTCAACGCGGCTGACGACACAACGACCCATCAGGTCCACCCGACTGACGCCAGCAAGACGGTCAAAGTATCGTCGAGTCTGACTCCCGCATAGGAAGGCGCGCTCGTCGAGTTTCTACGTGAGAACTGGAGAATCTTCGCATGGCAACCCTCTGACATGCCAGGAATACCCAGGAACCTCGCCGAGCACTCCTTAAAGGTCCACAAGGACGCCAGACCCGTCAAACAGGCCATGCGACGCTTTTCCGGGCCCAAGCGAGACGAAATCAGCAGAGAAATCGATCGACTGCTGAATGCCAAGTTCATCCGAGAGATCAAGGACTCGGACTGGGTCGCCAACCCAGTCCTAGTGGAGAAGAAGAAGACGAAGAAACTCCGCATGTGCGTCGACTTCACCGCCCTCAACAAATGCTGCCCCAAGGACCATTTCCCGCTCCCGCGGATAGATCAGATCATCGACTCGACTGCAGGCTGCGAACGCCTGTCCTTCCTGGACGCCTACTCAGGTTACCAGCAGATCAGACTGAACGTCGACGATGAGGAGAAGACAGCATTCATCACACCCGACGGCGTTTTCTGCTACCAGACGATGCCCTTCGGGTTGAAGAACGCTGGTGCCACGTACCAGCGCACAATGCAAGCATGCCTCAAAGGGCTCATCGGGCAGATCGTCCAAGTCTACGTCGACGACATCGTCGTCACCACCCGCAAGGAGGACACCCTCATCGCCGACCTCCGCAAGGTCTTCGCCGCCCTCGACGAGTATCAGATCAAGCTGAACCCAGACAAGTGTGTCTTCGGCGTGCCAGCCGGAGAACTGCTTGGGTACCTCGTCTCTGCAAGAGGAATCGAAGCCAACCCTGAGAAGGTGCAAAACATACTCGCAATGCCAGCACCGACCAAGCTTCACGAGGTGCAACGCCTAGCCGGCCGAGTCGCAGCTCTCAGCCGGTTCATAAGTAAGTTGGGAGAAAAGGCCCTGCCTTTCTACCAACTGATGAAAAAGACAGACAAGTTCGAGTGGACAGAAGAAGCGCAAGTCGCGTTCGACCAACTCAAGAAAACACTCACGACTTCCCCAGTACTGGTGGCTCCACTGGAGAACGAGCCGCTATACCTCTACGTGTCAGCCACAAACAGGGTGGTCAGCACGGTACTCGTAGTCGAACGAGAAGAAGAAGGGCACAGCCACCCTGTCAGCGACCTGTCTACTACCTCAGCGAGGTGTTGACCCTGTCCAAGCAGCGCTACCCGCACTACCAGAAGCTGGCCTACGGAGTTTTCATGACTTCAAGGAAAGTAATCCATTACTTCTCCGAGCACCCGATCACGGTGGTAAGCTCCTCCGGGCTCTCCGACATCCTGACCAACCAATGCGCGACAGGACGAGTCGCTAAGTGGGTCGTCGAGCTAGGACCCTGGGGGCTGAAATACGCTCACCCGAAGTCAATCAAGGCCCAAGTGCTCCCAGAATTCACCACCGAGTGGATAGAGCCCAGCTGCCAGATGTCCCCGACCTGTCCAACGCATGGACAATGTACTTCGACGGCTCCAAAAAGTTCAGATCAGCCGGGGCAGGAGTCATCCTCATCTCCCCCAAAGGCGACAAGCTGAAGTACGTGCTACAGATGGACTTCCCAACACCCTCCAACAACGAGGCTGAGTACGAAGCCCTAATCCATGGCATGCGAATGGCCAAGAACTGCGGCGCCACTCACCTCATGATCTACGGCGACTCCTACCTCGTCGTGCAGCAAACCATGAAGGCCTGTGACGCCATCGCCGACAACATGATCGCCTACAGAGACCTGTACAACCAGCTGGAGGGCACCTTCGACGGCTGCGAGTTGCGGCACATCGGCCGCGAAAGCAACGAGGAAGCCGACGCCCTCGCCAACCTGGGCTCAGACAAGGCGCAGGTGCCACCCGGCGTCTTCCTTGAGCGCATCACGCAGCGGTCTGTCAAACTTCGACCCACGCCCGGATCCTCCACACCATCAACGAGCACCGCCGACCCGCCAGGCAAAGAGAAGGAGCCAATGGAGGTTCTGCTCATCGAGCCCACCTGGACGAGCCCATATCTGGCGTACATGCTGCACCAGAGACTGCCAGTCAACTCAGTCGAAGCCAAGCGCATTATTCGCCGTTCGAAAGGCTTCACCATCATCAAGGGGGAGCTATACAAGCGAAGCATCTCAGGAGTCCTGCAAAGGTGCGTTGATCCAGTCGACGGTCAAGCCATCCTGCTCGAAATTCATACAGGCACCTGCGGGCATCACGCCAGCAGTCGTGCCTTGGTGGCCAAAGCCCTGCGAGCCGGGTTCTACTGGCCCACCGCAATGCAAGATGCCGAAGAACTCGTGAAGAAATGTCTCGGCTGCCAGGAGTTCGCCAACAAGCCGCACACGCCAGCATCGGCACTAAGACCATACCACTTGCCTGGCCCTTCGCTCAATGGGGGCTCGACATGGTGGGTCCACTCAAGAAGTCCTCGCCAGGGGGCACACTCACCTCCTGGTAGCAGTCGACAAGTTCACCAAATGGATCGAAGCCGTGCCTATCACAAGTTCGACTGCATCCTCAGCAGTTAACTTCATCAGGTCCATCATCTTCAGGTTCGGGGTGCCGAACAGCATCATCACCGACAACGGCACGAACTTCACAGCCGAAGAATTCAAGGACTTCTGCTCCGAACAAGGCATCAAGCTCAACTACGCATCAGTCTCGCACCCGCAATCCAATGGGCAAGTCGAAAAGTCCAATGGTTTAGTCTGCAAGGGCATCAAGAAGCGCCTGCGAGTACCATTGAAGCGCGCCGCAGGCGCCTGGGTTGAGGAGCTGCCGTCTGTGCTGTGGAGCTGCGCACTACGCCAAACAGATCCACTCAGTACACGCCATTCTTCATGGTCTACGGCGCAGAAGCAGTCATGCCATGCGACATCAAGTTCGATGCACCCCGAGTGGTGGCCTACGACGAGTCCGACAGAAGAAGCACTCGAGGACGACATGGATACCCTGGACGAAGCACGCGACATCGCCCTTACCCGCACAGCCGTGTATCAGCAAGACTTACGCAACTATCACGGACGGCGACTGCGGCCCAGAGCGTTCGTCCCCGGCGACCTTGTCCTCCGCCTCAAACAGAAGAAGGTGCACAAACTCGCCTCCCCATGGGAGGTCCATACATCGTGACAGAGGCAATCGGCGGAGGAGCTTACCGCCTGAAGGACTCGAAGACAGGACAGTCTGCACAACCCGTGGAACTGTGCGCAACTGCGACGCTTCTACGCCTAATCGACTCCCCCTTGTAACAAAGTACATGTCAAGGCGGCAGGTTCCAGACGCACTCTTTCCCTTACCAGGGTACCTGAGGGGACTGGAAGGGTTTTAATGAGGCGGCCTGCTCGCAAAAATCAATGAAGTGATTTGTGGAACAAGCTCTCCCCTTTACTTTTTTAGTCAAAAAGCAACATAAACCTAGGCCGCACCCGACGCACTCGGGGGCTGCGCCATACAGGTTCAACTCAAAATCCTGGCCGCCACCCGAAGCACTCGGGGGCTGCGCCGCACAGGTCTAAGTCAAACCTAGGCCGCACCGACGCACTCGGGGGCTGCGCCATACAGGTCAACTCAAAATCCTTGGCCGCCACCCGAAGCACTCGGGGGCTGCGCCACAGGTCTAAGTCAAACCTAGGCCGCACCCGACGCACTCGGGGGCTGCGCCATACAGGTCAACTCGAAAATCCTTGGCCGCCACCCGAAGCACTCGGGGGCTGCGCCGTACAGGTCTAAGTCAAACCTAGGCCGCACCCGGCACTCGGGGGCTGCGCCATACAGGTCAACTCGAAAATCCTGGCCGCCACCCGAAGCACTCGGGGGCTGCGCCATACAGGTCTAACTCGAAAAATCCTTGGCCGCCACCCGAAGCACTCGGGGGCTGCGCCGCACATGTCTAAGTCCAAACCTAGGCCGTCACCCGACGCACTCGGGGGCTGCGCCGCACAGGCCCAACTCGAAAATCTTAGGTCGCCACCCGAATGCACTCGGGGGCTGCACCGCACAGGTCTAAGTCCAAATCTAGGCCGCCACTCGACGCACTCGGGGGCTGCGCCGCACAGGTTCAACTCGAAATCCTAGGTCACCACCCGAAGCACTCGGGTGCTGCACCGCACAGGTCTAAGTCAAGAACTATGCCATCACTCGACGCACTCGGGGCCGCGCCGCTCAGGTCCAACTCGAAACATCTTGGCCACGCCCGAAGCACTCGGGGCTGTGCCCTACGGGTTCGACTCTCAAAGTCCTAGGCCACACCCGATCCGCTCGGGGTTGCGCCACATAGGTTTACAGAAGTCTACAAGATACAATTTACTCACTCAGGGGGCTACCCCCACCTCGGCATACATACACTCATATTTCCGCCTAGAAAAATTGATTTTACAAGATAACGGTATACAACAAACAGTCTGTTACTCTTATTCTACAGGCTCACCCTTTGGCGCATCAAGTGGCCCTACAAGGTGCTCGCTAAAGTTCTGGACCTGCTGAATCATCTGGCGCGCAGCCGCAAGAGTATCGGCATAGTCACCCTCTCCAGGCAAGCCGTCAAGCACCTTGTGAATGGAAGATTAGGCCGGTGCAGTCGAACGTATGCCAACGCCACGTTCGCCCCGACAACAAGTTGAGTGTGCACGACTTCCTTCAACGCACTGCCTTCACGGAACCTCTCCAGAAGCGCAGTCAGTCCATTCGGCTGCTCGTTGTGAGGAAAGTACACCTTGTTGATCTGCCAGAGGGTTTTTCTGCAACCTTCCAAGAGCACAGCAGCCCGCCAGGTGCGATCCAGCATTCGTGCTAGTACACTACCTCTGGATCTGTTCGACCAAAACTGGCGCGCTTCGGGTGAGTCACTGGCGGCCTCTTTCTCTACTCGCTCGTCCACTCGAAGCTGCTCAGCCTTCCAGTCAGAGTTCACATCTGCATCAAGGCCAAGCATTAAGCATAGCAGGAAGACACAGAAGCCGAAGCAAAAACGCTAGAAGGCCAACCTTGCAGCTGTCGACTGATCAAGTCCATCTCGCCAAGCAGAAACTCTTCACGCTGGGAGAACGGCGCAACGGGCCGCGACCTCAATCGCTCCAGCTCCAACTCAGCACTCTTCAGCTTCGACTCGAGCTCAACCACCTTGTTCCTCATGAAGGTGATCACTCTCTGGTCATTTACGCTTCGCACAGGAGCTGGAGGAGCTTGACGGCGGCGACGAGTAGGGCAGCCGAAGTGGTGTCCTCCTCATCGTCCGCGCCAGTCGTTCCAGCAACATCAGGAGCTTCGCCCATCTCAGACTGCCAAGTTCGACAGCGTCAAGCAAAGAAAAGAACACATTCACTCAAGTTTAGATATGAAAGAAGACTCGAAGACACAAATTCACATTTCAACATCAGCATGTTCGCGGCCAGAAGACCCGCAAACTAAATAGTTCATTACAGACAAGAACCAAAAGCAGAATCCTAAAAGAACGGAGTCTACATCACAGACTCCGACTGGGAACGGCTCTTCCTAGCAGCCAACTCTGCAGCTTTGGCAATCCTCTTCTCGAAGGTGGCGACCAACTTCGCAGCCAGCTGACTCGCCTGCACCTTCACACCGCTAAGGGACGCGGTCTGCCATCAGGCTTTCGAGGGAAGTCGTTGACAACCTTCTCAAAATCGCCTACGACTTGGTGACCAAGAAGTAGCTGGAAAGTGAGCTCGGAGCCGCGTACCGTCTACGCACGCGTGTAGTCCGCCAAGGTGGTCGCGTTGCCTTCGAACGGAGCCGCAAGCGCGTCAACAGCAACCGGCGGTGGCTTGCTGGGGAAGATGCTCTGGTGCACAGTCGCCAAGGCGCCTGTCGACTTCTGCAGCGCCGCCGAAGCATACGCGCAGACGCGGTCCATGAAGCCAACAGCCTCCGCGAAGCCGACATTCTCGCTGGAGGACCCGTCTGGCGGAGCACCTCCGCAAGTCTCTGATCAACAGAAATCCACGCCCGTAAGACATCCGAAGTCGACAAAAGACATAGTAGGCACTGAGCTGAAATACTTACTTCCAACAACATCTGCGAGTGCGTGCAAGCGGTCGACCTGGGTCTTCTCCAGATCATCCCAAGCTTGTTCACGCTCTTGGGCTTCACCCAACAACTTCTCCAGCTCCGTGACCCGCTTCTTCGTGCTCTCCTTTTCGCCTATGGATCAACGGAGCAAATTTAGCAATAAAGGCAGTCGAAGCACCCCTCGAACACAAGGGTTCACACTTACTATTCGCTTGCTCCAGAGCAGTGCGGAGCTGATCCCTCTCCTGCTCCATGCGAACGAAGGCTGCGACTCCCTCCATCTGCTGGCGATAAAATGGCTGCAGGAAACACAAGACATCAATCTGCGCCCGACTATTCTAGTCACGCACATCTTCGGGGGCTACTCCCATCGGGAGCGCTGTTCACGCACCCGATACAGATTTTGCAGAACGAGTCAAAGGACACTTACATGCTCAAGCAGCCCAGCGTCAACTGGAGTCGCATCAGCAGTTTTCTCTGGCACGGAGGAGGTCGAAGTCTTCAAGGCCAAAGCGTCACCCGCCAGAGCCTCTTCTCCGGTCGTCTTCGCAGTCTACTCGATCATGGGAGCAGAGGTGTGCTCCATCTCACGAGGGAAGAAACAACAGCGCCAGTACGGTCGATGTGACAAGACAACTCAATTCAAGAACTCGCAAGTGAAAAAGCACACTCGACAAAAACGAGGCAATGGTTACGCGACTAACCTGGCGACATCGACGTCATCTTCACTTCCCAGGGAGACGAAGGCCATCCTCGCAAACTCAGTCGGCGGTGCAGAGCCGAGGGGAAGCACCATCAAAGGCTCAGCCAGGTCACTCGTGTGCTTAGCGCCCGAGGACGACTCGCTCACCTCCTCCTCGTTCTCCACATCCGCCTCCTTCACGGGTGATGAAGCCGAACCGGAGTCGCCACTCTTTCGCCTCTGCCGCTTGCGCAGCGGCTCCTCATCTTCATCATCTTGCTCCAACTCTTCACTCGGAGAGGTGGCGGAGGGAACTTCATCGTCATCAACCTCGTCCTCAGGGAACTCTGCCTCTTCATGAGGTCCATTCTCCATCAACGGAGGAAGACTGACATAGCTCGAACGACCCTGACAGCAAATGAACCATTTGAGTCAGGCAAAAAGATTCGACAGAAGAAGATACAAGACAAAGCAAACGAAGCTCACCTCAGGCACAGGATTATTAGGACCATATGGCTCAACTGGGCACTTGACATTGCACGGGTCAGCGGCTCGGAGACTGGTGATGCTCCTCACCTTCGACTCGACTGCGTCATCATCGAGCTCATTGCCACCATCCTCACGCGCCCACATTGGGTGGACGCGACTGCGGAGCGGCTGCACCCGAAGCCTGAAGAAGGTGGCGATGAGGTGAATTCCACCTGCCTCGCGCCCGAGACTTTTCAGAAGGCCACGAAGAAGTGTCAGCAAGGGCTGAGTCGCCTCCTTGTCCTCCTTCGTCAGCGGGTGCGCCCACGCGTTCGTCTTCCGCAACTCGCGATCAGCCGCGAAGTCTGGAAGCCCTTCCTGGTCGCACCTGATGTAGAACCACTTCTTCCGCCAGCCCTGGACGGAGTCAGACTTCTTCATCTGAAAGTAGGAGGTGTCGCCACGCACCTGAATGCCGAAGCCGCCGACTGGATACACCTGCTTGCTCTTCCCCATATTCCTCCTCACGAGGAATAGCGACTTCCACAGCAGCCAGTTGGGTGCGATTCCCAGGAAGCACTCGCAGAGCACGAAATAGCTCGCGATGCTCAAGACGCTATTGGGAGTCAGATCGTGGATCTGAATCCCATAAGCGTACAAGAGACCACAGACAAAATCGTGGAGGGGGAACCCGAAACCCCGCGGAAGGAAATCCACGAAGCACACGCGTTCCCCCTCGCGAGGAGAGGGGAATACCTCTTTCCCAAGAGCGCGCACCGTCGCCTTATCTGCCGTGGCAGCAGCCCCTGCACGCGGAGGGCCTCGAGGTCGGCCTTCTTCACCGACGATTTGACCCAGTCGCCGTCGGGCTTCTTCATCACGCTCGCCTCGGCGGCGGCGCCGGCTCCAGCAGCAGGCTTCCCCCTCTTCATCGCGGCCTTGCTCATGGAGGGTGGAGATAAGAAACTGGCAGAGCAACAATGGCGGAGAGAAAGCAGCGGAGACGATGGCAGAATGGGGATGGAATGAACTGTTCGCTGCCGCGGTAAAAAATATATACCGCGTGGCCAGTTAATCCAGGCCGTCCTCAGTGAAACCGCACTCCACAACATCATCTGGCCGTCCACGTGTCGCGTGGAGATGGCAACCGTCGCCGGCCACGCCGCCCACTACGCGCGGGAATCAAGGCGTCATCATCACACCGCGAAATTTTCGCGCCCAACGGTCAGTATAAAGCGGCAACCGTGGTCTCCAGTCAATACTGACAGTGGGATCGCACTGTCACGTCCCATCGGACACAGAGTGAGCCAAAAAATGTCAGCGCTGACGTCAACTGCGCAGGCGTAGCAAGTAAGCCAATGGGCTGATCGAGAACTCGAGCAATTCATTCGAGTGCAAAAATATTCAGTAAGCTCTAAGAGCCGAATAAACTCGAACAGTTCATTCGAGTGCAAGAAGATTCAGTAAGCTCCAAGAGCTGACGAAACTTATGCAGTAAGCCAAACCGGCCGAATACACAGTAAGTCATGCAAAGCCAGTCGCAACTCCAACATGTCGAGTCCCTTCTTTACTCCCATCGGGAGCGGGCTTTTCGACTGAAGAAAAATTGAGTTTAACCTCAATTGCAAGCAATTCAGCTTAATCTCGGGGCTACTCCCATCGGGAGCGCTGTTCGCGCTCCCGAGTGACTCAGAACAATAGCAGTCAAAAAATCACCGACTAAGGCCATACTCACAGTATTTTACCCTGGAGTCGACAGTTTGACTAAGGAATCCTCCATAAGCCTTGGACGGCCGGAGTCGACTAATTTTACTTGTTCCTTTCAGGAACCCGACGGCGTGCCCAGGAGGAAGGAGTCCTTTACCCGACTCTACTATTCGACTAAGCACTCGGGGGCTCCTGTCGTGGGGTCACTCTTCGACTACCCCACGGTGGGGATACCTGGGTCACGCCAAGCCCATCAGCCTTATGACGAGGGCCCAAGGAAGGCCCAAGGAGGACGACGTGCGGCCCAAGATAGTCGATGCTAGGTCATGTGACCCCAGCCATGCTTGTAAGCACCATCGGCACCGTTCACCTGAGATCTAGCCTACCATATAATGGCTAGGAGGGTCCTTCGTCTAGGGTACGCTCGTAGCCGCCACCACAAACCCTAGCGAGATTGCCATCTCGCCATTGTAGCCACAACTCACCATTCAATACCAGACAAGCAGGAAGTAGAGTGTTATCCTCTGGGAGCCTGAACCTGGGTAAAACGCCTTGCTTGTCAGCCGTCGTGATCACCAGCGCTCATCTCTCTCCCCCTCAATCAACCCGGGGTACTCGACCCAGGGATTTGCCGAGTCCACCCCTCGTCAAAAGGTAAAAGCATCATAGTTATACCACAGATAGCCGCATTCTGGGACAAGTACATTACACTAAGAATGACAATTATGCTCTCGAGGAAGTGCTCAAAGAAAGGATGATGACTCAACATTAAAATAAAAGATTGGCCCTTCGCAGAGGGAAGCAGGGATTAACATGTGCTAGAGCTTTTATTTTTAAAACAGAAATAAAAATTGTTTTGGGAGGTGGTTGTTCCTGTCAACGAATCAGTAATAGAGTTCTTGTTATCTTCCATACTAAACAAGTTGAGAGCGGTTCCGAGTTATTGATATTAGGCATTTATAACATGCACTTTTATTTAGCATGACACTCCTCCCAACCTTTGCTTACACAAACCATGGCTAACCGAATCCTCGGGTGCCTGCCAACAATCACATACCATGGAGGAGTGCCTATTTACTTACTTTTTAAATGTTATAATGGTCTAACCAGCTCTTTAAAAAATCAGTGACTAGCAGATGAAGCATGCAAGTCGGAAACTTAATTTAGCATGGAAGATAACAAACCCAACTACTACGTCCTCATGAGCTAAAAACAGTGTCACAAAATGAGAAGTATTTTGAAGGTTTTAAAGGTAGCACATGAAAATTTACTTGGAATAGTTCGAAATACCATGCATAGGAATTTATGGTGGACTCTTTGGGATAACTTGGTTTTAAGGATTTTGGATGCACGAGCAGTATTCCCGCTCAGTACAAGTGTATGTCGGCCCAGTGGAAACCAGGGTACCATGGGCTGGCCTGCCACAGCCCTCGACGCTCCGCGGAGAATTCTGCTAAGTACCAGGCGCTCAGCCTGGTGAGCCTCGCGAGGGACTTTTCCCTCACGAGGGTTTCTTCACTCTGCTGAGGTTTTCTGCTAAGGACCAGACGCTCAGCCTATTGGGCCTCGAGAGGGACTTTTCCCTCGGGAGGGCCTCTCCTGTCAGAAAACCACCAAGTCCTGGCGCATCTCCTTGCCACCCTCGCGAGGCGTCAAGTACTACAGAACCTCGGCGAGGCTCCAGGCCCTCGCGGGGTTCCTTCAAGTGGAACCAAGCTCTGCGCCCGCTGCAGAGCGCACATGGCCTCTGCGCCCACCGCAGAGTGACGCACGCGCCTACGCGCGATGACGACGACGCCGCAGTTGTCATTCTCGTGTATAAAGCAGTCAACAAAGTTGGGTTAAGCAAAACGGACTCCAAGGATTGCCATTTTGGTGATAAAGGGACCGGCCGCCGCTACGCTCCAAGCGCGACGTCACCGTGGGGCACGCCACGAGACTCTGCAGCGCCAGCGCACCGTCCTGGATGGACGGTGGCTTTTTCTGCCTAGACGACGTCGCTCTCTGCCATGGACCGCGTCCATGGACAACCCCGACGTTGTGCGTTGTGTCGGGGGAATACTTTCTGGATTAACCCGCGGCCCAGTGCGACTTAATTTACTCACACGGACGAAGGCCCGCTTGGGAGCAAGCCCAATATTGAACCGCCATAAGGAGAAAGATCTAGAAGACATATCCCGGAGGACGTGAAGACCAAGTAGTCTCCGAGTAGGCCTCTGTGGATGTATTCCTTATGGGGAATTTCCTTTTGTAACCTAGCGAGCCTCTGTGTATATAAAGAGGACTCGCAGGACTTAGAGCGGGTCAAGCTATCAAGCCCCAAACCCTAGCTCATACGGCGAGTACCAGATCGGATCGCCTCCATTGTAACACCTCGATTATCATATCAATACCAATCTAGGGTAGGCAGGAAGTAGGTCTTTTACCTCACATTGAGGGGGCCGAACCTGGGTAAATCTGTGTTGATCTTTGTTCCTGCGATCCCAAGCTCGGAGATGCTTGACTCGCACAATCCCACACCTACGAAGTCATCTATGACACCTGACGTGACAAACCCACGACAGTTGGCGCCCACCGTGGGGCCTGCGGTCAAGAGCGTCACGTTCCGCGCAGGATCCATGAAGGGAGCTGAAGATCTTGTTGTTGGCCGTATCATCACGGTCAATGGCACACCCTCATCGACGATTCAAGCTGGGGGCCGGAAGCAGATTACTTGGAGACCGGCCACGTCATCCCCTTTGGATCCATCAACGTCTTCGTCGGCTTCATTGGCGGCGAGTCAGAGGATCCATCGCAGTATGGCGACTCAGAAGAAGGAGTCGCGGTAACAGTGGACCAAGAAGAAGGATCTATCAACCACGAGTCGCTGCCTCTCGAAGACGAAGAAGGCCAATCCATTGAGTATGTCCTTGAGGAAAGGCTATGCGGAGGCCCTGTGGATAGTGGCTCGCCCTCTGTAGAAGATCGGCACGTGGAAGGGGTCTACAGGACCACAGAAGCAGACGAAGGGCTGGGCATGCCACCAGGCAGCTTAGCCCCCACACCGCCGGAAGCAGCAGAACAAGCCGCGCTAGACGCATCAGGAGTCGCGGCATCCGCTGCGATGACGCCAGGAGTCGCGGCCTCAGGAGTCGCAAACAGAGAGACCCACCTGGAGTCGCGCCTGCGGAATCAGGGTCAAGGGTAACCCCCAGCGCGTGGTCACGCCGCCACAGGGAAGCATGTTGTTTACACCAATATCTGCGGTTAACGCGGCTGCTAGGGTGACAGAATTGGAGGCTACCAGGATCGGGCTATATGATGAAGTCCAGAGAATCGCAGATGAGAGAGCCAGGCTGGCGCGTGAGGAACAGCGCCTCCAACAGGAGCAACTGCGACTCATCGAGGAAACCAATTCTCTGCAAGGAATACAGGCCACCTTGCCACACAGCGCCACGCGAGTCGCCTGCAGCCAGGAACAGTAAACCCTATGGAGCTGTTCCAATCACCTACCACTGAACCAGCAATTGCGGTCCCGTCAGCCGCCACCAACACTATCCCATCAGTCGCCACCAACACGGCGCACCCGGTCGCATGGTCAGGGGTCGCACAACCTTCAGTCGCGGTACCCGCATGCATGGCACCATCTGCCATGGTTATGCGGTCCGCGGCCCCGTTAGCTGCGCCCGCGGTTCAAGCACTCGCTGTACCATCAATCGTACCAGCGGTTCCATCTTTCGAGCACCAAGAGTAGCAGAGATACCTGGGTCAAGGGCCATAGTACAGGCTAACAACAGGGCCATGATGCCCCCGCCGTTGACGCAGCCAACCTTTGTTCAGCAATCGCCACAGCAGCCTCAAAGGTTCCACACGCCGCAAGGGCATTATGTTAGCCCAGTGGAGAATCTCTTTGCAGCCACAAACATCTTGGCCAGATTAGCGCCAGCAGGAAACACGCCAATGGACAGAGAGGCACGGCGCGCCATCGAGATGCTGAGCACAGCAGTAATACAGCAGGCGAATATGTCCGAACACGCAGGACGGCTGCACTCCACCCCTTACAATAGCAGAGCAACGGCGGAGAGAAGCATCCACGCGGAGTCGCCACACGTTGCGACCTCGAGCTCGGCTAGGCGACAAAGGGAAGATCAACCTGCGGCTCAAAATCAACCTCAGCAAATTCAACCCATAGAGATTGTGCAGCCGCGCGCGGCCAACCCAATAGGAAGGCCAGCTTCGTCCAACCTATCGTCGCGACTCAAAGGCCCAGTCTGTTTCAGCGAAAGAATCAGGTCTGAACCGTTTCCTGCAGATTTCAAAGGACCTCGCAAGGTCGCCAACTACAACGCCAGCATGGACCCTGTTACTTGGCTCAACAATTACGAGATGGGCATGAGCATCCTAAATGCATCCGAAGAGATCTGCGCACGTTACCTAAACATGATGTTAGAAGGCGCAGCCCACATATGGCTACAAAATTTGCCACCAAATTCAATAAACTCTTGGGATGAGATGAAGGAAGCTTTTATCAAGAATTTCCAAGGAACATGCAAGCGACTCTGCAGCATAGAGGACCTTGAGCGTTGTGTACAGAAGGAAGGCGAGTCGAGTCGCCACTGGATGAGAAGGGTCGCAGAGATCATACATTCCTCAGATAACATACCACCCAGTTCAGCAGTCCTTGTCATGGAGAAAAATTGCAAATTTGAGCCGCTAGTCCACAAACTAGGTCGCATGAAGGATAAAGTCAAGAGCCTAAGCGAGGTAATGGCGGCGGCCAACAAGTATGCTAGCTCGGATAAAACCAGGGACGCATCTGATGGGGAGGAAGAGGAAAACACTGGCAAGGGAAAGAAGGCCAGTAGCAAGCCTCAACAACAGCAAGCTAGCAATGCCAATGCGAGTTATAACAAGCGCAAAAACGAGGAAGGAAACTCAGGGTTAGTCGCAAATACGAATACTCGTTACAAACAAAGCAGCAGCAGAGGAAGGAATTTTCACCCAGTTAATTTGGAAGAGGTTTTCAACCGCCCCTGCGACATCCATATAGGAAAAGATGGGAAACCACCCAACCACACGAAGGCACAGTGTTATCATTACAAAAAGTGGAAGGATGGACAGCCACTCAACACAAACTTCAATCATCAAAACAACGAGGAAGGTAAACATGGCGGAGGCAACAACAGCAACAACGCCGTCCCAAATCCGCAGCCAGATCAGCCACAGTTCCCAAAACAGTTGGGTCAGTATCATACCATTGTGGTGAATACTTCAAGGAGGGAACAAAAGCTGCGACGACGCAATCAGGCTGTTAACGCCATAGTACCAGCCGTCCCACAGTGGCTAAAGTGGTCCGAGCAACCAGTAGTTTGGAGCCGCGAGGATCACCCAGGAGAAATAAATGAAGAGGGAAAACTCGCGCTGGTGGTTGCCCCTCAAGTCGCAGGGTACAAGTTGAGCAAAGTACTGATGGATGGAGGCAGCAGCATCAATATATTATACTATGAACCTTCAAAAGATGAACCTTCAAGAAAAGCAGCTACACCCATCAAGAACAACGTTTCATGGTGTCGTGCCAGGCATATCAGCTCAGCCATTGGGGCGAGTTAACTTGGAGGTCGCCTTTGGGACACAAAGCAACTTCAGGAGCGAGTACATTTGGTTCGAGGTTGTAGATTTCCAGAGCCCATATCATGCGCTGTTTGGCAGAGAAGCATTCGCAAAGTTTATGGCTAGGCCGTGCTATGTGTACCTAAAGCTTAAAATACCAGGCCCTAGGGTGTCATCACCATCAATGGCGACAAAAGAATAGCTCAAGAATGTGAAGAAGGCGACAAGGCCATAGCCAGAGCAGCTTGCATCGCAGAGAGCGCGCCCATGCGCGAGTCGCAGGAGAATTTTGATGACATCGTGAAGGCCAAGAGGCACCTGCCTGACTTGCGACTTCAGATTACGGCCGCAAGGGAGGCAAGGAAGTCAAAGGCTACGAGCCATTGCCAATAAAACACATCCCAAGCGTCGCGAGTTGCCATCAGCAGCCGCAGCAAAATTATTAAGAGTTTACATCATCAAGCTGGCCACTCAGGGCTAAAAATTTCAATTCTGGTCGCCACTCAGGCGCGACCGACCCAATAACATCTCTGGTTGCCACCTAGGCGCAACCGACCCAATTCTGGTCGCCACTCAGGCGCGACCGACCCATGTAACATCTCTGGTTGCCACCTAGGCGCAACCGACCCAATTCTGGTCGCCACTCAGGCGCGACCGACCCATGTAACATCTCTGGTTGCCACCTAGGCGCAACCGACCCAATTCTGGTCGCCACTCAGGCGCGACCGACCCATGTAACATCTCTGGTTGCCACCTAGGCGCAACCGACCCAATTCTGGTCGCCACTCAGGCGCGACCGACCCATGTAACATCTCTGGTTGCCACCTAGGCGCAACCGACCCAATTCTGGTCGCCACTCAGGCGCGACCGACCCATGTAACATCTCTGGTTGCCACCTAGGCGCAACCGACCCAAGCATCACTTCTGGTCGCCACCTAGGCGCGACCGACCCTATGTATCATATAATGATTCTGAAATAAAGCATCTCAAACTACCAATTGAGCTGTGAGTCTTTTATTTTTTAATCATTGGTCCCTTGGGGGTGCGGCAGCTTTTTAGCGCGGCCTATTCCTTGGGATCGCCAAACAAGTGGCATTTATCGTGATTATACTCAACCTCTCTTGGATGCGACTTGCACTATGCGGCCAAAGTACTGGGGGTGCGGCGTCAATCGAGTTTGATTGCCTATCATGGCCGCTCTCGACCCTGAACACGCACTTTTTACCTGGGAAATACTGAGCCGCGCAAGGGCCTAAGTGAGGAAAAACCGAGACAAATCATAAGGACCAGCCTATTGGTCGAAACATGTACTGCCAAGAGTACTTAAGCAAACCATAATATTGTCTTATGACACATAAATTCTAACAATTATTACAGACCGCTAAGGGCCAAGATCATCAAACCATTGTTTTCTCTTCTTCACTTGTGCGCAGCTTTTGGCCGGTGGGAAGGAGGAACAGGCGGCTTACCAAGCTTGCCAGAAGGAGCAATCGCAGGCTCGCTGGAGGGCTCTTCAGTCGCGGGCTTGGGGGCTGCAGAGCTGGATACGCCTGGAGAGGGGTTCTTTTCCTGCGGAATCACCGCACTGGATGACGGAGCGGGTAACTTCTCCCATCTGCTTCCATCTGCATTATACTTGCCCATATAGGTCGCAAGATCTACCCCTCCACCAGTTCAGTCGCATGGCCGCGCATATCCTTCCAAGTCATCGTATTCTGAGGCCGTCAGTTCGGTGCCATCCACCTTCTTCGAGGGCCTACCTTTTGCAACCTTGGCAGCATCAAAAGAAGGATAGTACGTCTTGGCCAAAGCAAGAACATGAGCCGCGCCGGTGCGAGCTGAGGACTCCTTCCAGTCCAAAAAGAACTGAGGCGCCCTAAGCAGTCTTTTCAGCAGCCCTTCAGAATCACCGGGACTGGCTTGGTCGGCAGCAGGCACTTAGACAGTGATTTCATGGCGTCACAAGTTCTTCGCGAAAAATCGCGGATATACTCCAGCTGCTCTTGAGTACTGCCGCGCTGCTCCTTGGCATCTTCACCTACATAGAGGCATGTCTCCGTCAGCTTACAACATAAAGGCAAAGATAGTAGAGAAAACAGATGCAGATATGAGTCGCAACACATACCAGTTAATTCTTGAGTCATGATGCACACTTTGGCGTGGACGAGGTTATGGGCATCAGAAACTTTCTTCAACTTTTTCTCAAGCTCGCCAATGGAAACAGCCTTAAGCCTTGCGTCCTCATTGGCATCAGCAATGGCGTCTTTCTGAGCACTGACTTGGAGCTCCAGCTGCTGGACCCTCTCTGGAACTTCTCTTCAACAGTTTTAAGCCGCAGCTCGGTGGCTTTGGCTTGCTCAGATAACTTGAAGCTTTCATCAGATAGCTCGCCCATCCTGGTTTCCCTCTTCTTCAGCTCAGCGTCACGCTGGCCAAGGAGCTCGCGCAGCCTCTCCAGTTCAGAGGGAGTATCCCCAGCTGCTTTTCCAAGGCAATTTTGGCAGCTGTTATGGAGCTTAGTTCCTCCTACGAAGGGTACATCAGTTAGTAAGTATATATCAACAGCTAAAAGAGAAGCATCAAGTCTCCCTTTACAGTCAAAGAAGAAACTTGATCCTTGGGGGCTAGAGACAGATAACTGGAATAGAAGTTTACCTTATAAGCCGCAGACAGGTCAGACAGTGCCTTGCGGAGCTCCATGGCTTGCTTGTCATTTGAGGCAATGATAGCCTCTGACAGTCTCTCAGCGCGGCTTGTGGAGGAGGAAGAAGCAACCTCAGCACGCAGGCTGTCCGCCGCTGGCGACTCAACCACTGGCGTATCAGCATCCTTGGCCATTACATCTATGGAGGAGGGGTTGACCTTCTCCACGTCCTGGATCATAAGGGGATCCGTTCTATCCTCCAGAGCCACCTCTTGGGTGGCTGTGTCAAGAACAGGGACCGTGGCCAGGTCATCAGTGGTGGCCACGCCCTCTACCATGGCGGTATGAGCCGCAGGTGATAAATGCGGCTCAACCGCGGTTCCAGGCTCAGTCGCGGGTTTAGCCGCACTTCTGCAAAAAGCAAGAGCATTGTGTGAAGAAGAAGCACATAAGCCAGAATAAAAGTATATAAGCACAGGGAAAAGTTACTAACTCTGGAGCCATCTTCACAAAGGCCATAAGTTCACCGCTTGACGGTGAGGACAGGCCTTGGGTCCCAGAATCTACGAGCAGAAGTTTTGCGTGTCAGTAGAGGAAAAAGAATAAGCATTCAAGATGACAAGACAACAGAAATTACCAGAGTGGGGACCCATGTCTTCTTCAGCAGAGGCGGTGGCTTTGAAAGCACGCCTGGCAACGGAGGAGGTCGCGCCCGTAGCAGGTTTGCGACGCTTCGTGGCCTCAGGGTTTTCCAGAGCATCAACCTCTGGTTCCTCACGAGATAGCCTCTTGGAGGCTCTACGGGGAGTTGGTCCAGCCGCGGCAACAGAACTCGCGGCTGGCACTGGACTGTCATCCTCGTCCAGTTCAGTCTCTTCACCATCTGAGGCCGCAGAAGCAACAGAAGGGATATCAGCAGTCTCGCTGCCCTCTAGAGTGGGCAGCAACTTCTTTCGTGCGGCACGCTTGGGAGCAGCAGTGCCGGCGACGGTCGCAGGCAGCGACCAGTAGTTCTCATCAGCCTGGATCAGGGAAATATAAGTTGCAGTATTAAGAAAAGGAATGCGACTCAACTACGAAGGCGAAAAGACAGAGAAGAGGAGTTACCTCAAAAGGCTTGTTGTTAACACTGAAAGGGGCAAGCCCCACCTTATCGAAGGAGATGTCCTTCTCCTCAGTCACGCGGGTGACAAATTCCACCCAATCCTCAGGCCTCCAGTCCGAAGCCTTGATACGATCAACGTCAGCAGAGGTGCCTGTGCACTCAAGGAAGGATCGCTGTCGTGGACTCACGGGCTGAATGCGCCATTTGGTCCAGCAAGAGAGAAGATCAAGGCCAGTAAGACCATGACCTATTAAGGCGCGGACTTTGATCAGCGACTCATTGATGAAGGACATGGACGAGTCGCGGGGTTTTGATTTCAGTGCCTCGGTAGGCACGAAGAGGGTGTTAGACCAGGAGGGAAGGCGAGTTTCGCCCTCCGGTGAAGTATCTTGGCAATAGAAGAAAGATTTTTGCCAAGCCCTGGGTCGATTCGCCAGGGCTAGCTTGGGAAGGCAAGAGTTCCTATGGCGCTGAAGAGAGATGGCGCCGACCTGAACGTAGGCGCCACCCTTGGAGACAAGTTGGCTGTTGCAGGTGAAAGAGGCCAGCCATAGATCGATGTTGGGGGCTATGCCAAGATAATCCTCGCACAGCACATGAAAATTGCTCACCTGGAGCATTGAGTTGGGCCCGATGTCGTGAAGACGGAGGCCTAGGCGTTGCAGCAAATTGCGGAAGAAGGGAGAACCTGGCGGCGTGAATCCACGCTCCACGTGCTCCACGAACATCACCAGCTCGTTGGGCTTGGGGCGCGGCTCGATTTCATCGCCTGGCGCCCGCCAGACGCCGTCCCCCTTCGGCGGCAAGAAGCCAGCCTCGGCCAGATCCGCAAGAGTTTCCTCCGTTACCCAGGATCCTTCCCAGTTGCAGGAGATTTTGCGCCTATCGTCAGATGGCTTCGCCTTGGGCGCCATTGCGAGGGGGAGATTGGATTGGGGAACTAGGCTCGGGTCGAGGAAGAAGACGGCGCGGCTAGGGATGAGAAGATTGCAAGGGCAAATGGATAATGACCTAGGTGGCCGCAGCTTATAACTGAAGGGCCCGCAACTAACGGCATTATCTGTGCTCGCAACCAACGGCACAATTTGCGCCCGCAAAACGAGTAACGGTCCGCAATTAAAGGAAACGAAATATTCCAGGAGAGATGAGTCGCGCGGATGAGTCACAGCTGAATCGCATGAGTCAGGAGATTGGTCAGAACGTTTGCAGTGCGGCTCAGAGACCATTTCAAGAGGTCAGAAGGTTCTCACCGTAAAGTCCTAACCAATCTTGGGGGCTAATGTCGGGGGAATACTTTCTGGATTAACCCGCGGCCCAGTGCGACTTAACTTACTCGCACGGACGAAGGCCCACTTGGGAGCAAGCCCAATATTGAACCGCCATAAGGAGAAAGATCTAGAAGACATATCCCGGAGGACGTGAAGACCAAGTAGTCTCCGAGTAGGCCTCTGTGGATGTATTCCTTATGGGGAAGTTTCCTTTTGTAACCTAGCGAGCCTCTGTGTATATAAAGAGGACTCGCAGGACTTAGAGCGGGTCAAGCTATCAAGCCCCAAACCCTAGCTCATACGGCGAGTACCAGATCGGATCGCCTCCATTGTAACACCTCGATTATCATATCAATACCAATCTAGGGTAGGCAGGAAGTAGGTATTTTACCTCACATTGAGGGGGCCGAACCTGGGTAAATCTGTGTTGATCTTTGTTCCTGCGATCCCAAGCTCGGAGATGCTTGACTCGCATAATCCCACACCTACGAAGTCATCTATGACACCTGACGTGACAAACCCACGACACGCTGTGCTCCACCTTTGCCTCCATGTGGAATCCCTTCCCGCCTGTAGATTTTGGGGAAGAGGACCAAGGCAGTATAAAAGGAGGCAGCGTACGACCAAGGAGGGGATCCCAACCGATCCAACTCATTCTACACTCCACCAGCTACGTCGCAAGGAAGAAGAAGGAGCTCCTCCCACCATAGTCCACGATAGCCATAACTGTGCCCTCGGCAAGCACATTGTACTGTGAATCTCTCCAAGCAGTGCAATACAACTTAGCAGGACGTAGAGTCTTTACACCTCGCGGTGGGCCTGAACCTGGGTAGCGGCTCGTGTTTATTCTCTGTCGTGATGTTCCTCACCGAGCTCGACGAGCACCGTCGCCGAGGTTGTTGAGGATTTGTTTGACGTTGTGTTCAGCCCCTTACTCGATTCCTGGCATTTGAGAGACATCCCTAGTTCCTGGGACTAGTCTCCGATATTTGGCGCGCTAGGTAGGGGGCTGAGGCGCGTCTTCAACCTCTTCAACCTCTCCGCGCCATGACCGACACGCGAGCAGAGCGTCTTGCGCGGCGGACATCTGGCAGAGCTACGACCGAGCCCGCCGCCAACAACAACCCGCATGGTTGCCCACGCACCAACCGCGCTTCAGAGCGCAACGCCGAGCCGCGCGTCGAACACCCTGAGGACGACGACGGCAACGGCAACGACGGCGGCAACAACGACGACGGCGAGGGAGCTTCCTCCCAGCACCCGTCCAGGCGCGAGAGCGCCTCCACGCAGAGCCGGGTGGCACCCAGTCCAGCGACTGCGCTACTGATGGCGCAGGAGCTACTGCGCTACCGCCCCACGCAGGCGGGCCACGACAACTGGCTCGGGCGCCTCGAGGAGCTCATCAACGCCGCCGCCGTCCTTGCCGCACCTACTGCAGCACCAGTGCTTTCTCGCTCGTTGGTGCGCCACTCTGGACGTGAAGGGAACATAGCGCACGACGCTCCTCCTCCCCCTCCGCCTCCGCCACCACCTCCTCCAGCTGCAGCTCCGGCGGGGAACCACCGCGCCGCGTCGCACGCATCCTCGCCGCACGAATGCCAGATTGTGCAGCGAACTCCAGCGGATGCGCGCGTGGAAATCGAGCGCCAGCGGGACCGCCACAACCGCGTCGTCCGGGAGATTGCGGCTGCAGGCCGCCAGAACCGCGGCGCGCTCGCTGACGGTGCTGTGACATACGCCACGGGCTGCACCGCTTTCACCCGCAACTTGCGCCGCGTCGTCTGGCCGATGAAGTTCAAGCCAGCTCTCCCTCCGCTCTACGACGGCAGGACCAACCCTCTGGAGTTCCTGCAGCTCTACACCGTCTCCATCCAGGCCGCGGGAGGCGACGACAAGGTGATGGCCAACTGGCTCTCCATGGCACTCAAGGACTCCGCGCTCTCGTGGCTCATGAACCTCCCCGAGAACACCATCGACACGTGGGAGGACCTCTGCAAGGTCTTCGTCGCCAACTTCAAGGGCACCTACGAGCGCGCACTCACCTACAACGACCTTCGCGCGGTGCCCCAGAAGCCTGACGAGACCCTCCGCAGATACATCCAGTGCTTCAGCCAGGTCCGCAACAAGATTTCGAACATCTCGACTCGCACGTCATCTCCGCCTTTAGGGAGGGCGTCACGAACCGCCGGATGCTCGAGAAGCTCGGCATCCATGACGCCCTCACCTCAGTGGTGAAGCTCTTTGACCTGGCTGACAAGTGCGCTAAGGCTGAAGAGGGCCTCCTCTTCTTCAAGAAAGAAACGGAGGAAGATCCTCCTGAGGGGTCCAGGAGCAGGAAGAAGCCCGTCGAGAAGCGCAAGACCACGGCCATCCTCGCGGCAGAGCCTGACGCTAAGCAGCCTCGCGAGGCCTCTTCGGCGGCTGAGGAGAAGAAAGTGGACAATCGCCCATTCTGCATCTACCACAACAGGCACAACCACGTGACCGAAGACTGCTGGGAGCTCAAGCAACTCAGCAAGGAGCACGAGAAGAACCAAGGCCATGGCAGCCGCGGCGGCGGGCACCACAACTTCCAGCAGAGGGCCCGGGGGAACAACGCCGGGCAAAACGACAACCTCCCTGACGAGAACCCTGGGGCTACCAGGCCCCTCAGGGGCAATAGCTTGCATCCTCGGCGGGTCTCAGGCGCCCAAGTCCAACAACCACTTCAAGCAGTTCTCTCGCGAGGTCAATGCCGCGCTTCCAGGATTGAGGCATCCCAGCCCCTCAAGTGGTCGCAATACACCATTGCCTTCGACTACAAGAACCACCCGAAGTCAACCAAGGCCGTCGGCACCATCCCACCGGTGTGCACTCCCATCATCAACAACATCGCCGTCGCCAAGACGCTCATAAATGGGGGTGCAGGCTTGAACGTCATCTCTGTCGAGACCTTCGAGCAGCTTCAAGTGCCATACGAGTGGCTGATGCCCTCTAGGCCCTTCACGGGGTGACAAGTGGCTCCACTACACCGCTGGGGCAGGTGAGGCTCGCGGTCACCTTCGGCACGCCGCAGAACTACCGCACCGAGTAGATCGACTTCAAAGTCGCGCACATTGGCCTGCCCTACAATGCCATCCTCGGCTACCCCGCCCTCGCGAAGTTCATGGCTGTCACCCACCACGCATACAACATCGTCAAGCTTCCAGGCAGCGGCGGCACCATATCCATCCACGGCCAAGTCCAGGACGCAATGCGCTCTGTCGAGACTGCCTACAAGGCCGCTGCCGTGGCATTCCCTGCTGACGAGGACATGGAGCCCCTCGAGAGGCCCACGAAGAAGAAGCAGCTGTTTTCACAGGAGCAGGCAGCCACGAAGAAGGTGTCGCTGGACGCCAGTGGCTCGGGGCTAGCGTCACCATAATCGTTGGCTTGCCTCCCAAATAGGAAAGCGCGCTCGTCGCCTTCCTCAGGGCAAACTCTGACACGTTCGCATGGACACCGTCAGAGATGTCCGGAGTACCGAGGGAGATGATCGAGCACCACTTAGCCGTGTGTCCAAACGCACGCCCCATGAAGCAGAAAGCACGGCGCCAGGCGCCAGAGAAGCAAGAGTTCATCATCAAGGAAGTAGAGAAGTTGAAAGAAGCACACATAATTCGAGAAGTTGCACACCCCACATGGCTCTCCAACACGGTAGTCGTCCCCAAGCACACCGGGGCGGCAGGCTCTGCATCGACTACACCGACATCAACAGGGCCTGCCCCAAGGACCCGTACCCCATGCCCAGAATAGACCAAATTGTGGACTCCACCGTCGGCTGTGATCTCCTCTGTTTTCTGGATGCCTTCTCAGGCTACCACCAGATAAAGATGGCGAAGGAGGATGAGGAGAAGACAGCATTTCTCACCCCTTGTGGTGTGTATTGCTACGTTTGCATGCCCTTTGGCCTGAAGAATGCCGGTGCCACTTTCCAGAGACTCATGAGGACGGCCTTGGGGGATCAGATGGGAGAAACGCAGAAGCCTACGTCGACGACATCGTGGTCAAGACTCGCGAAGAGCACACCCTCATGGAGGACCTCGAGGAGACCTTTGCCAACCTGCGCAAGGTGAACATCAAGCAGAACCCCGCCAAGTGCGTCTTCGGGTACCATCAGGCAAACTCCTCGGGTTCCTAGTGTCCCACCGTGGCATAGAAGCAAATCCTGACAAGATCATGGCCATAGAAGAAATGCAACCACCTCATCGCCTCAAGGACATGCAATGCTTGGCGGGGTGCATGGCCAGTCTAGGCCGTTTCATCTCCAAGTTCGGCGAGAGGGCCCTGCCATTTTTCAAGATCATGAAGCGGTCTGGCATGTTCTAGTGGACACCGGAGGCGGACAAGGTATTTGAAGACCTGAAGAAGTACTTGGCCAGTCCACCTGTCATGGTTGCCCCAAGGCCCGCGAGCATCTGAAGCTGTACCTATCAGCCACTCCACAAACAGCAAGCGCGGTCTTGGTGGCAGAAAGAGAAGAGCCAGTTCTCGCCAAGAAGGACACAGCCACGCCAAGCCCAGAGCCTCCCGATAAGGAAGCACCCTCTTCAGGCCCCGAGCCTCATGTCGAGCCCGCACAACCAGCAGGCACCCTCGCCGAGGGTTCGCCTCAAGAGAACCTCGACAAGGCTCCCAAGGAACCCAGCGCTGCACCATCATCGACAACACTCGTCGAGCATCCCGTCTACTTCGTCAGCACGGTGCTGCGAGACGCTCGCGAGCGGTAAACCATGCAGCAAAAGCTCATCCTCGCGCTCCTCATCGCTTCCAAGAAGTTGCGCCACTATTTCCAAGGCCACCCCATCACGGTGGTCACGTCTTTCCCCCTGGAGCAAATCCTGCGCAACCCAAACGCCACTGATCGCGTCGTAGGGTGGAACATCGAGCTACAACCCTTCGGGTGGAACAAGATCTGTGCCGCTACCGCAGCCGCCACATACGCCCGCGCACCCTCGAGACAGGCGATCTCGTCCTGAGGAGGATACTCTCCAGAGAAGGCCTCCACAAGCTCTTGCGCATGTGGGAAGGCCCCTACAGGGTCGCGCACATCGCCAGGCCCGGCGCGGTACGACTCGAGACGGAAGACGGCACCCCAGTCAAAAACCCGTGGAATATCGAGCATCTACGCAAGTTCTACCCGTGATCACGTCGCAGCAGGCATTTTTTGTCTCAAGAGGGAAGCACGCATCTTCACCTCCCAGCTTCACAAAGCTTTTCCCTTCACGAGGGCCATCTCCACCGAGAGCTCTCTACAACGCGTCGCCACGGGCCGTGAGAAGCCTCAGCCACTCCACGTGGAACCCCATGCCCATACATGGCGGACTTTGTCTTGGCCACGCCAAGTGTAACGAACAATTTCGGTTCACCATGAACCTTAGCGCCTCAGCGCCGTTATGTAATATTGCTTGGTGAGTTGTTTTTCCTACGTTCATTCGCGCTCATATTTTTCTCCATGCGCACCTCGCGAGCGGGGGCTGAGCACGGTGTCTGTGCCTCGGGAGCATCCCAGCAGCATCGCAAAACCCAAAGGATCCGAGCTATAACTCGTGGTTCTCCGCCCACGACCATTATCTCACCAAAGAGCTCTGACTCATGGGTCAGCTCCCATGCACGTCACCTCACCAAGGATCTTGGTGCTTACTCTCCTCGTGAGATACACATGAGGAAACCTATGAGCGCGCATGAGGTTTACAACCATGCATTGCTTGTGGGTATGCCTCTCTCTCCAACGCAGGGAACAAGACGCCTTACAAGGCTACGGAGCTCCAAACCAGCCTCAGGCAACCTCGAAAGGGGAAACGCCTCGCCAGGGAACACAACACTGACAAGGGTATAGATCTCGGGTACCCTACCGTGAGGTACCTGATGCGCGTGACGACTAAGCCCCAATAGCGAAGAACCTACTTGAAGCCCAAGACAAGAGGCCCAAGAAGATGGAGTACCCTCCAAGATTAGACATAGGCATAGTCGGTTTAGATTTTCCTTACGTGTAAACTAGGTCGGTTACGAACTCCCGAGACCTAGCCTATTTAAAGGCTGGGAGGGGTGCCGATCTAGAGACAAGCCATACTTGAACCACCAAAAGCTCTAGCGAGATCGACATCTCGCCGGAGCTCCCTGTAATCGCATAATCCATACAATCAATACCAGACAAGCCGGAAGTAGAGTCTTTACCTCCACCCGAGGGGCCTAAACCTGGGTAAATCTTTGCCTCTGCTTGTCAGCCGACGAAACTACCAGTACTACCACGTTCTCTCCCCATAATCTCAACCGTAGGTCCTTAACCATGGTATTTGATGAGGGTACACCTCGTGAAACATCCTCTACGAGGCAAACGTCTCGCAAAAGCTAAGTCCAGAACTTACGCCTCACGAGTTTTTCCCTCTCGCTGGTTTTGTCGCCCATCGAGCCTCTTTTCTCTCTTACGCCTCATGGGCCGCTTGCACGTCAAAGGGGAGCTCCCGAGCATCGTGCCTCGAGAGCTCTTACCTCTCTAAGCCTTACGCACCCCCGGCCTTGCCGAGCCCTGGCTCCGGCATACCGAAGCGGCGGTGCTATTTGCGCTGAAAGCAGGGTCCTAACGACGTAGAGCGAAAAAGACATGAGGAAACAGATAAAAGGCCTCCCGAGGGGCGCTCACACTTGCATATAATAAAGGTGTCTTTAAAAACCATTACAAAGTAAAAATAGCAAGTCCTAAGATAACTGGTGCTCCAGGCACGTCTCTCTACAGGAGCAGCTCACATAGTAGGGCTGTCGTTGTCCTCGCCATCGACAGCTTCGTCATCCTCCTCCTCAGCGCCTGCCTCGCCATCGTCTTCCTCGACCTCAAACCTCTGGAAGCGCTGGACGAACTTCTCCACATCCTCCCACACCGAGGCGTCCAGCTTCGAGACGAGCCTCTACTCCAGAGGCTCCGTCACAGTCGTGAAGTCGAAGCTGGGTTGGAGATGCGCAAGGTTGGCGAAGATTTGGCCGACCGCGACGTCGCGGCTCTCAGTATCGACCAGGTCGTCGAGGCTCGTCACAACCTCCTCAAGGCTGGTGAGGAGCTGCTCGAAGAAGCCGACGTAGGTGGCGATGTCAGCATTCCCCTCGGCAGAGAGTGCGGGGGCCTCGGCTCCTAGGCGGTCCGTCACAGTCCGTGCCCACCAAGGAGCGGAACATGCGTTCTCGCTGGCACGACAAGACCCGCGCAGCTTGAGCGCACTCCCGGGCCTCCTCGACAAGCTCCACCACAGGCGCCACCTGCTGCTGCATTTCAGTCATGTCTTGCGTCAGAGAGGCAAGGTCCTGCTCCGCGCGGGCCCAGGCGTTCAAGGCAGCCTGAAGACGGGCGTCAGTCCGCTTCTTCTGCAGCTCGAGCTCCCTGATGTGAGCGTTGAGCTCGTCGCGCTTCTTTGTGAAGCGCTCCTCCTGCAGTTTGACCTTCCTCGCGAACTCCTTGGAGCAGCTGTCGCGGAAGAGCTTCTCTTTGGTTGCGGACTCCTCCTTCATCTTCTCCTCCTTCTTGCGGAGGTTCTCATTGGTCTGCACAAGGCGTTTCTTGTAGAATTCCTCGTCCTGGGCCACCTTGCCCTCGCGAGACTCCAGGTGTTCCTCGTTCTTGCGCAGCTCGGACTCGCGGAAGTCGAGGTCTTCCCCGCGCTTCACAATCAGCTCTTCGCGGTGCGCAGATCCTCGCGGAACTTCTCCAAGTTCTGTCGCACGGTCTCTGACTCGGTGATGATCGCCGCCTTGCGGTCCACGAGCTCTTGATGCTTGATGGTGACTGCCGCCTCGCGCGCCGCCAGCTCCTGGTGCTTGGCCTCAGTATCCGCCTCGAGAGCCTCGCGCCTAGCGCTCAAGTCCGCGAGGGTCTCTTCAGCCTCGCGGACCACGCTGGCGCGGGTCTCCTCAGCGAAGCGCAGCGCCTCCTCGCGCTGCGCCTAGACCGCCTCGTCCCTCCGGCGGCAGCGCTCCACAATCTCCTGGAGGCAGGTCCAGACCCGCGCAAGCTCGGCGCCTTCCTTCGCCTTGGCACGGTCTTCCTCGGCGAGTTGGGCCTCGAGCCCGTCAAGCACCTCCCTCGCCGAACGAACGACAGCATCTCGACGAACCGTAACCGGGCGCCGATCCCGCAGGACCAAGGACCACGCGTCGCCAGGGGGCCCAGAGGCGCGCGGCGCCTGCTAAGGACTCTGGAACGTCACGTCTTGGGCTCGAAGTGGCCTCAAGGCGCGCCTGGAGGCTTTGGTGAGAGCCTCCTTCTTCATCCACGCTGGGGGCTTTCTGTGGGCTCGGAGCGCCCTCGCCATCAGCCCCGCTATCCTTCTGCCCCTCGGGCGCATCTTCCTCCCCCCAGGGGCAGGATCGGTCTTCTCCACTGAGGTCGCTCCCGCTGCAGCCTCAGTATCCACCACCGGCGCTTCAGGGCCCGCGTTTGGTGGAGGAGGCGACGCGGTGGCCTCCTCCATCTCAACATCGGCGCGCGCCTCTGCCGACGTCGCGGTCTCCGCCACGCCCTCCTCCGCCGGCGTCGCGGTCTTCGCCGCATCTTCTCCCGTCACCTTCTCCTGCTGCGTAGGAGAAGCGTCAGGCCACGCGGTCGGCGACGCCGTCGCCTCAGTTCCCTCCTCCTCGTGGCGCTCCTCTGCCGCGGGAGGTGGGGCCGCTGCCTCAGGAGAAGGAGCGGTGGCCTCGTGAGGCACTGCTTCAGTTGTAGGCGCTGCAGACGCTGCTGCGGCGCTGGAGATCTCTCCAACCTTCCGGAGCCTCCGCCGCCTCGGCTCCTCGGGGCGCCTGGAGCAGAAAACGTTCAAAAATCCCTCGAGAGGGTCACACGAGAACAACATCGAAAAAGAAGGGAAGTACAAGACTTACGCGGCGATGTCGATCCATTTCCTCATCGACGCCCGCCGCACAGGTGGAGCACTGGGCTCCGCGCTCTTCTGAGCCTCGGCATGCCTGTCTTGGCTCACCTTGGCACTGGCCTCTGCCTTCTCCCGAGCTCCGGCGTTCCTGTCGTGGATCGCCTTGGAGCGGGGCTCGCAGCGGCCAGATGAGGCATCATCGTCGTCGCTCTCCTCCTTTCCCTCGACGCGCCGCTGCCCGAGGAGATCTCGTGGATCTCGGCGTCAGGCGGCACACCCTTCGAGGTGCTCGAGTTCTCTGCCGAAGAATTGGGGCCTCCCGAGGCGCCGGCCGCACCTGCGTCAGACTCCGCAGGCGTCTCCGTCGTCTCCTCCTCACCATCAGCTGGCCTCTGCGCCGCTGACTCCGGGTCCTCGCGGGGCCCAGCTTGCCCCTCAGGCACCAGGCCCCACTAGTCAAACTTGGGCATCGTCCGCACAAATGAGACGCGACGCCCAAGATCAATCCTGTGGAGCGGAACGGTCTTGTCGGTAGGCTTGGGGATGGATGGAGACGTGAAGAGGACCTCCATGATGTTGTCCACTTCCTCCTGCATGAAGTGGGTAGCGTCCAGGCGCATCTTGTCCCTCTGGTTGGAGTACAGCCACATCGAGTCCGCATGCCTCTGGAGCGGAGCAATGCGGCGCCTCACGAAGTCCTTGGACACCATCTGCCCGGTGAGGCCTGCCTCGCGAAGGTCCTTCAGGCGCCTCACCACGGGGCCAAGCGCTGCGCCCATGTGTGTCTTGGAGAACCAGCTTGCCCTCTTCGTCGGGGGCGCTTCAGGTAGCTCGAAGAAGTGACTCTGGCTCCCGACGTCCACGACGAACCAGCGCCTGCGGAAGTTCTCCACCTTCTTTGTCACGCTGGTCACGACATTCTCACCGGCCCACGCGATGGGGATGTAGACGCTGCCCATGCCATCGGTGATGCGAAAGGACACGCGCCCTGACCGCTCGTTGTTCGCCGTGAACCGGAGCGCGTAGAAGCTGCGGAAGAGATCGACTGGGGCGGAATGCCGATGTACGCCTCGCAGAGATAGGCGAAGATGGCGAGGATGAGGATGGAGTTGGGGTGGAGGTGAAGAATCTGCATCTGGTAGTGCTCCAGAACCGCCAGGAAGAAGTCAGAGAAGGGAGGCACGAACCGACGTAGAGGGTGTGCATGAAGATGGGGTAGAGGCTGTCGCTGGAGTTGTTCGCCGGCTTGAGCACCGTGGCGCCGTGCTCGTTGGTCTCAGAGGCCGCCATGTGACGCACCTTGTCCAGTTGCGCCTCCTTGAAGCGGAAGCCGGCCAGAGCCGGCTTGAGATCGCCATCTTGCCGCATCGCGGCAGGCTCACTCTCCTGCATCACCGCCTTGCCCTTCTTCGAGACGGTGGCCTTCTTGGGCGCCATTGCAGCAAGATTGCGAAGGAAAGCTTGGAGATTTTGCGCTAGGAAGAAGGAGGCGAAAGGGGAACGAACGAAGCAACGGCCGTCTGCGCCGAGCTCTCCGCCTTTTATCGGCTCATCGAGCCGTTGCCAGGACGTGGCGGGTCCCACCACTACGCCCGTTACTACAGAGATCGTGGCATCATGGGCAGCAGCGGCCCTCCATGTGTCTCGGGCCAGGCAGGCTTCTTTGGGCCCACGACGATTCGCATGCGTCTGTGAAACTCCAGCGTGCCCATCGCGGGCCCGGGGGCAACTGTCGGCCCAGTGGAAAGCAGGGTACCATGGGCCGGCCTGCCACAGCCCTCGACGCTCCGCGGAAAATTCTGCTAAGGACCAGGCGCTCAGCCTGGTGAGCCTCGCGAGGGACTTTTCCCTCGCGAGGGTTTCTTCACTCTGCTGAGCTTTTCTGCTAAGGACCAGACGCTCAGCCTATCGAGCCTCGAGAGGGAATTTTCCCTCGGGAGGGCCTCTCCTGCCCAGAAAACCACCAAGTCCTGGTGCATCTCCGCGCCACCCTCGCGAGGCCTCCCTCATGAAGCGTCAAGTACTACAGAACCTCGACGAGGCTCCAGGCCCTCGCGGGGTTCCTTCAAGTGGAAGCAAGCTCTGCGCCCGCTGCAGAGCGCACATGGCCTCTGCGCCCACCACAGAGTGACGTGCGCGCCTGCGCGCGATGACGACGACGCCGCAGTTGCCATTCTCGTGTATAAAACAGTCAACAAAGCTGGGGCAAGCAAAGCGGACTCCAAGGATTGCAATTTTGGTGATAAAGGGACCGGCCGCCGCTACGCTCCAAGCGCGACGTCACCGTGTGGCACGCCACGAGACTCTGCAGCGCCAGCCCACCATCCTAGATGGACGGTGGCTTTTTCTGCCAAGACGACGTCGCTCTCTGCCATGGACCACGTCCATGGACAACCCCGACGTTGTGCGCTGTGCTCCACCTTTTCCACCATGTGGAATCCCTTCCCGCATGTAGTTTTCGGGGAAGAGGACCAAGTCAGTATAAAAGGAGGCAGCGTACGACCAAGGAGGGATCCCAACCGATCCAGCTCATTCTACACTCCACCAGCTACGTCGCAAGGAAGAAGAAGGAGCTCCTCCCACCATAGTCCACGATAGCCATAACTGTGCCCTCGGCAAGCACATTGTACTGTGAATCTCTCCAAACAGTGCAGTACAATTTAGCAGGACGTAGGGTCTTTACACCTCGCGGTGGGCCTGAACCTGGGTAGCGGCTCGTGTTCATTCTCTCTCGTGATGCTCCTCACGACCGTCGCCGAGGTTGTTGAGGATTTGTTTGACGTTGTGTTCAGCCCCTTACTCGATTCCTAGCATTTGAGAGACATCCCTAGTTCCCGAGACTAGTCTCCGATAGTGTAGGCTAGCAATAGACTGGGAAGCGACAATCAAGAGAGCAATAACTGTCATAATCATACTTGCGACAGAATAAAATTAACGGAGGCATAAAAATGATACTAAAACTCTGAGGCAAAATAGATCATCAAGGCTTAATTGACTTTTATTTTTCAGTCATAAACATGTGTGAGCATGTGCCAAGTCGATTCAAATAAATCATTCGGAGGAGGATACCACAATTCCATACCAACTTATGAACATGACAATGCATGTTAATATCAAAATAACATAATATGCACTATTAGCTAGTTGAGACTAACCATAAGAAAACATAAACTACTAAATAATATCATTCACACATCATTTTTAAGTTTCAACAAATAATCAATTAACCAAGTAAACATTGAAAACAGAGGATAAATAAAATATGTGACGATCAACTTATTTATGTAACTGGTGTAATAAATAATAAGATACAGACGCTCCAAGAACAGCACATATGATGTGAAAGAATTAAAATATAGTTTCACTCAAGATGACCTGATAATTTTGACGATGAAGAAGGGGATGTCTTGGCATCCCCAAGCTTAGATGCTTGAGTCTTGTTGAAATATGCTGGGGAGATCCATGTGAGCCTCCCCAAGCTTGAGCTCTTCACTCTTCTCCATCCTATTATATCACTCTTCCCTCTTGACCGTTGAAAACTTCCGCCACACCAAACTCAAAGTAAATCTCATTAGAGGGTTAGTGCACAATCAAAAACTCACATGTTCTGTAAGGACGCAATATGACCGTTACTTTAAACATTAGCTACTGCCACTGATGTTATGTGAAGCTCTTCCACCCAAAAAAGAATTCCACCCAACACTAGTAAAAGAGAGAATGCAAAATAAAAGACATAATCTGTCTAAAACAGAACAGTCCGTAAAGACGAATTTTTTTGAGCCACTTACGTTGCTCAGATCTAAAAACTTTGAACTAACTAAAGATGCGTACATACATCAAGATTACGTACAAAAAATTGCAAATTAAAATCACATGTATTATATAATTAAAGTACAGGATAATTAATGGTGGAGATTTAGCAACGCAAAGCCAGAGCTAATCAATGTTATAGATTTATCGCTCGGATAGATGCGCGACTCGGAAATAAAAGTGGGGAACGTACTGTACAAAAACACCGCATGTCAATGAAGGGAAGAGAACGCCTATTCAAATCAAATTACATCACTACCTAATTGCGACGGCCCGTCATGGCGTCGTCTTCTTTTTTATTGGCGTCGTCTTCTTTGTCCAAATTGTAACATGAGAACGCATCGGAGTACTCTTGCTAGCTTCAAAAAGGCAAGGCCGGGCGGCCGGCGGCCTCGCTCCGCCACATCTGGAATCGTTTTTGTTTCTCATATAGCATGTCAGGAGGAGAGGAGGTACGAGTACGATTGCTCTCCAGGCTTGCTAGAATCAAGAAAAGCAAGATCGGACGGCCGGCGGCATCGCTCGGCCACATCAGGAACCGGTCAGCCAATCGTGCTACGAACATCAGGATCTGTGTTGCCGCAAGACAAAAACATGACAGCTTACAGCCTTGGTTCATGTAAGAAAATTACAACCTTCCAAATCGATCTCACGACCTCGCTGGAGTTCGCTCGCCACCCAAACTCAAAATCGAGATTTCCGTCGGTAATGGAGCGACGGATCTTCCTCTGGCTGTACTCGACAAGTCAAGACAGCTTCTGTGATCTTTATACATGAGTCGACGGAGGCAATCTCAGCAATTTTTGGGAGCAGCAGATGGTCCTATGACTGTATACGACAAGTCAGGGCAGTTTCTGCGATCTTTTATACATGAGTGGACGGAGACAATCTCGGCAATATTCGGCAGCAGCTACTGAAGTCGTTTGCCACTAAGCTGTGATTTATGCGTGGCCATTAAATACTACTTTACATAGTCTTAGCACTGGCAGCTTAACATTGATGCAACTGATTCGTCAGATTCAACATCCCATGTTTCTATACTGTCGATGATTAGTTGGTGAGTGAGCAGGAGTAATTGAAGTTCCGCTCAGGATTCAAGGTGAACTGCGGCTACTAAATCTCATATTTTTTCTGGTGGTTTTCTTTGCTAGCAAGAGCTTAGGTTATTCCAGCGTTCTCAGTTTATGTTCTCCTATCTATAATCAAATCTTAATTCTCCACTCCTGTTGCTATTAATTTATTTTTGTTGGACAGATCAATTGGAGTGTGGTCAGTCTGTCGTTTGGTGGACATCGCATAATTTTGCAGATGGGATACCCTTTTGATAATGGTTGGTGGAACAATATGATTCAGTAAATTCTCTTGGCCAAATTTCAGGTAGATTTATTTCTTCCATCTTTTTTCCTGTTTTCTTGAAATGTACCTCAGTTGTTTGTATGTTTGCAGTTAAACAATAATATGGGTGTTTATTGGTAGCGATAAAATAAGCAGGAAAATTCATTATTTCACAAAAAGTTCTTCAAACATGTGTGGTGTCCAATGGAAAGGGTACAATATTTCATAAACCGTACACATAGTCAGTTGAAATATTTTTGAAATCTTCTGTTTTGACCTCTAGGGTGTGCAAATTTTACACTATGAAGTAATTTAAATAGGTAGTGCGCTAAAGCTATTCATAAAATACTGTCAGAAGAGAGATACAGTTTGGAAAACACTTACAAAGTGATGATGCCTGTGTAAGTGTGCCGGATTTTATATTAGAACATATAGGTTAGATTTAAAGTCGGTTCATTATTGTAGAACTTCATTCTATGAGGATAAGAGAAGGACCAAACGTGTGCATTCTATGAGCAAGGAAGTGTATATCAGAAAAAACGCAGCAAGAAAATGCAAGTGCAAAATTAAGTGATAATCTGAACTGAAAAAATTCTTGAGAAAACGAAACATTGCAGTTCTAAAAGAAGAATTTAAATTCAACCATTTTCTTATGAACAAGTGCTTTCCCGCATTTGTTAGCACGATTACAATCACGTTGTATGCCAAGCATTAAGAAAATCCCGCACTCTATCCAAGTCCAGACACAATCCGAAGAGGTCTATACATTCTTCATTTAAAAATGAGCATGTAAGTTTGCTCCTTAGGAATATCATACTATATATAGTTGTATTTTTCTCTACAAAATTTGGAGAACTAATCTTTAGCTCTAATCTGATAATATTTGTAAAAAGTTTCAGTACATTGTCTCTCAGTGTACGACCTCTGAAAATTTAAGCATTTTTCATGTGCAGAACCCAGAAGAATCTTCCGACTACCCGAAAAAGAATCTACAGTGTACAATAAGATGTTATATGGATTCTTTATTTTTCAGTTATACATTCTCAGATCTAACTACAGTTTAACCAATATGATGTAGGAACAAGAGGATATAAGTTTAGATACAATTCATAAATATTTAAATATAGAATTTTGTGGGCAATAGGCAGCAATGGATCTTGGTAGTGTGAAAGCTAGAAAGCGATATGATGTTCTGTACTTTACAGTACTCCCTCCATCCCAAAATATATAAGGCCCGCTGTTTTTTCGCTGTTATTTGATTCTTAAATTTGACCACTAATATATAATAAATTATATGGATTGAGAATGTATAAATGGAATTATTGGATTCAATTTGCAAAACTATTTCATTTAATATACCATTATACTAATTTTGTCGACATATTATAAGTACAAATATGTATGTCTTTGAGCAGCGAAATTTAATGATGCCTTAGAATTTGGGACGGAAGGAGTATAACAGTACATAGTGCAAATAATAATTTTTTCAATATTTAATTATGAAATACATAAGTGGGAGATAATAAGCCCAACATAAAATGACAATACAAAGTAATATAAAATGATAATACAAGGTAAATCTAGCCGCGCAAATGCGCGGGCTACTTAACTAGTTTCTATGAATTTATAAGTTTCGTACAGTGAACAGCAAAAATCTGTTTCTGCGCAGCAATCAAAATCTAACATCATCTTATCATTAGAGATTATTCTTGGCACAACAATACGAAAAAGTAAAGATACAAAGGAGTTGCTACATAAGTAGACAAATTCCTTGACTCAATAAAAGAAAAATTGCAGAAATTAAAAAATAATAATGGGTTGCCTCCCATAAGCGCTTTTCTTTAAGTCCTTTTAGCTAGGCATTTAGTGCAATACATAATAATTCCAAAGTGCTGCTATTAAACCAAATCAAATTTTGTTTCTAAGTTACAGGGAGGTTGCTTAAATGGCCAACTTCTAAATGAAAGGTAAGAACCATTAAGAATCAAATAAAACGCAAAGAGGCCACTCTTGCAATACAAGTCGAAATCTGTCTAGAAAAATAGCAGCTGGAAAACGTAATTTTTAGGTGCTCTTAAACATGTCCTAAATTTTAGCCAATTTTTGTGCATGCATAGGATTCGGTGATACATCATCAGTAAATTTTATGTGATTTTAGAGTTTCCAGTAAAATAAGAAAAATCGAGCAATGAGCAGTAGATGCTGAAAACAGAAAATCACTTTTTACATATGTATCAACTAATCTAAATGGGTAAAACTTGTACTTTATTTTTGATAAGCTAAGAGACCAGAGGCTAAACAAGACCTAAACATGCTAGCTACAGCAAGGAAAACTCTAAATAAAATTGAAAGTAAAACCTATATAGAATACAAAGAAAGAACCAAATAAAGAAGCAAAAGAAAAGAAAATATTTTTGTTGTTTTGAATTTATAAGTGAAAGTAAAGAGACAATACAAATCAAATAAAGATCCTAATAAAACAAAAGAAGGTAAAACCAAAACATATGAAAGAAATTATAATACAAGTTAAGACAATACATATCATGTGGACGGGTAATATAGAGTACGAACGAGACAACCTCATGTTAGTTGATGAATATATAGGGGGATGACTCGGGCATCACCAAGCTTAGATGATTGTATCTTCTTGAATATGTTCTTGGGATGCACCTACACATCCCCAAGCTTGAGCTCTTGCGTCTTCTTGTTCATCTCATATCATCATATTGATTAAAACTTATAAGCTACATCCACATAAAACTTCACAAAACTCATTAGTAGGGTTGGTACTCATTAAATAAAATCCACTCATGTTCAAGCATTGGCAAGTTTAATTTAACATTATCTACTGTATACTAACCAATTTATAATGTTTGTTGATCAAATAAAAATTATAAACATTGAGTATAAGCACAATTCTAAATAAGCATAACAATCTGCCAAAACTGAACAGTCTGTAAAGATGACACTTAACGAGATAGCTACGTAGATCAAATGAAAAAAACTCAAAACTAATGAAAGTCAGATAATAATCTCAGGTTCATGCATAAAAATGTTCGGGTCAAAATACTATTCTGAGATTTATCATGATTTTATTTGCAGAGAAGCACATAAATCTGTCTAAACTAAACTGTCAGTAAAGATCGAATTTTTCGGGACAGCTACGTAACTCAAATCAGAAAAGTCAAAACTAATGAAAGAAAGATAATAAGCAGTACTTTGCACTCAAGAAATTTCAGATCAAGATCACGTTCTGGTGATTTTAAATGTTTTATATGGTGGAGCACAAAAAATCTGTTTCTGGACAGCAAAGCAAAACTATCAACTTTCAATTAACTACAGACTACAATTAGCATTTTATTTTTATGTACAGAGATATATACACAATATTTACATGTTTTTGATGAAAAGCTTCCATGGAAAGATTTGTTTTGGTTTCATAGGCATGAACACAAGTGTTCAAGGTCGACCCCCACTTAACCATTACTCATCTTTCCAATCACTTTTCTTTTTGAAAACGTTTTTAGATAACAACTACAACTATTTTTTTTGTAATTCGCATTCTCTATCCATACTAAGATGGAAAACAACTTAAAACTGAAAATAAAAATTACTTTGAGATAAAGCAAACAAGTGCACACAAGAATATTCACCCCACGCTATGACTCCCCGGCAACGGCGTCAGAAAAGGTCTTGATAACCCACAAGCATAGGGGATCGCGTGTAGCCTTTTCGATAAGTAAGAGTGTCGAACCCAACGAGGAGCTAAAGGTAGGATAAGTAATCTCTCAAGTTCTATCAACCACTGATACAAGTCTACGCACACTAAACGTTTACTTTATCTAGCAAATAATACTAGAGTAATAGTACGGGTGTATGAGAGATAGCTTTGCGAGATAATAAATACAATAAAGTAAATGTTAGTGATGCAGCAATAAAATATACTAAGTACCCATAAACTAACAGTACCATGAGTGTGAAAAAGTGGTGGTAATTGTGATGGCTTTGTCCAAGATTAATTAGTGAAGATATCGGGTTCATTGTCTTCGATGCAGTTTCCTATGTGGGAGAGGCTAAATATACATGCACTCCACTACTTGGGATTACAAGTACTATATGATTGTACTGTTAGCAAACATCCGTAAATACTAACAATGCATTAAGGTTTCCCCAACCATAGTCTTAAGTTCATGGTCCTCTTACTCCCATACGTGCAACTAACCGGTTCGAGTACTCAGTTTTCTGTCACTCCGGCAGGCCTACCCCCTTCCTTTGCACATACTACTAACCCTTGGGTGTTGATCCATGCACGCACAAATATAATGGACACCAAAGGACAGTACCATATCAACATACAACTCTAATGAACCAAAGACATTCAACCATTCAATCTAAGAACAAATAAACTACGCAAACATGACATAGATCATAGGATAATAACTTATAGCATCAAACATCATGTTTACATAGAGCGATACAGAGGTTTGTGGGAGGATGAACCACTGTATACAAGGAGGAGTTGGTGATGGAGATGGCGGTAAAGGTGGCGGAGAGGCAGCGCCGTGGCGCAGGGTGGCGGCGGCGCCGACGGTGGCGCAGGGACTCCTGGAGGGGGAGCGCCGCCCCTTAGCCTCCTTCCTTCATGGCTTCTTGGGAGCCCTCCCCCATGGAGATGAGGTCCATGGGGGAGGCAAAAATGTGGCTTTGGTGGCTGGAAATTCGTGGGTATGGGGTGTCCTCCATGAGCTAGGTTTCCTCCCTTTATATAGACTCTCGGATTTCCGTCATCCCATCTAGGGTTTCGGTAAATCGGGCTTATCTAGGCCGTTCGGACTCGGATTGGGCCGAATTTTATGTCTAGATCCATTAGGAGAAAAGTCCCTGCAACTTTCGTGACTAGACTTTGTCCGTTTGACATCGTCTTCTACCCGGTACGTGACAATCTTCAAAAAGAGTTTTCAGACAGATTTCAGGAAAGTCCCAATTCGACTCCAACGAGGTTTCCTCTTATATTTTTGATAATTCCTACACATCAAAGAGTAAAACAATAACATTGTGCACTTTTGCAACTATTAATAGGTTAGCCAAATAAATCATAAACTTAATAAAAAAACAAGTGTCAAAGGCATAATATTAACATGAAACAATCAAAAATTATAGATACATTTTGGACGTATCACACTCCAGTACCAACATTTTCTGGTCCTTAGCCGTTTTTTCACCAGTTTCTTCAGAACCGGATATTCCGGTTGAGGTGAAATATCCGGTTGGCTCTTTTCTTCTCTCTTTTTGGTGATGATGTTTATGTGTTATACACACTAAAAGCTGCACCACTTCACACCGGATTAAAGGTATCACTAGTGTTGTTAACTAACACACAAAACTCAAAGAATCATGAAATGCTCTTTCACTTGTTAAACATTTTCATATGGTTCAAACCCAAATAGAGCAAGTTGCTAAGGTACCTAGATAGTTGTGCTGGTTGTGTTTTCAGGAAAAGGACTCCGGATGAATCTGAGGAACTAAGGGCTAAAATAAGCCAGAATCACGAAGATTGGACTATACCTGAACCAACTCCGATGCCCACACCAAGGAAAAGAGGTGTTATTGAGCTGAATGATGAAGGAATGAGAGAAGCCAAGAAATCTCTTAAGGAGAGAGGGATTAAATCTAAAGAGGTTAAAAAATCTGCCGCCAATAGAAGAATTATGTAAGCCAATTCCTCACCCATACAAAATTGAGGTACACTCTCTCCAATATTTTGATGATAGGGATATTCCTTATCCTAAGCCTCCTAATCAATGTTTAGATGAATTTGATAATTTTATTATTAAGCAAGATCATTTAAATATGAGAGTGCAAAATCATTTGTTAGAAAATTCTCGTATTATTAGTAATTTGCATGATGTTTTGGAAAGAACTGCTAATGATGTTAAAGGACTTGTTAAACATTTTCATATGGTTCAAACCCAAATAGAGCAAGTTGCTAAGGTACAAAAAGATCTGCTAGCAAATTCTTCTAAAAATAACGATAAACATGCTTTTGGTATAGAAACTAGAGGTGGTGCTTCTACTCAGGATACTTTGTATCCTGAAGGACATCCTAAAAGAATTGAGCAAAACTCTAAACTAGCTAATGAAACTGGTACTTCTTCGAAGAAAAAGAAGAAGAAACATAAACATGTTGTAGAGTCTCCTGAACCAATTAAAGAGAAAGAACATGTTAATGATCCAAATAGTATATCTGTCTCTGATGCTGAAACAGAAAGTGGTAATGAACATGCTAATGATAATGATAAGAACAATGCCTCTGATAAAGAAGAAAGTGAAGAGGAACCTGAAAAGTATTCTAAAAATAAAAAGTATACTAAAGAGGATTTTATTGCTAAGAAACATGGTAATGAGAGAGAAACTTGGGTGCAAAAACAAATGTCTTTTCCTAATAAGAAACATAAATCAAAGGAAGAAGAACACTATAATAAAAAATTTGAGTGGATGAAACCTTTGTTTTTGCAAATTCCTTTGACTGATGCTATTAAGTTGCCTCCTTATTCGAAATATATGAAAGATATTGTCTCTCACAAAAGAAAGATTCCTAATGAGGAAATTTCTACTATGCTTGCTAATTATTCTTTCAATGGTAAGGTTCCAAAGAAGCTTGGAGATCTAGGTATACCAACTATTCCTTGTTCCATCAAAAATAATTATGTTAGAACTGCTCTGTGTGATCTTGGAGCAGGAGTAAGTGTGATGCCTTTCTCTCTTTATAAAAGGCTTTATTTGGAGAAATTGATACCAACTGATATATCTTTGCAAATGGCGGATAAATCTACTGATGTCCATGTTGGTATATGTGAGGATGTTCCTGTTCAAGTGGCTAACAATTGTTTAATTTTAACTGATTTTGTTGTGCTGGAAATGCCCGAAGACGATAATATGTCTATTATTCTTGGGAGACCTTTTCTTAACACTGCAGGGGCTGTTTTTGATTGCAATAAAGGGAAAGTCACTTTCAATGTCAATGACAAAGAGCATACTGTTTACTTTCCAAAGAAGCTGGACAAGTTATATGGTGTGAATTCAATTGCAAATTTTAGTACTGTCAAAGTGGGAAGTATTGATTGTCCTATATATGACCATTATGAAGGATATCAAAATATTATGGTTGGATCAATAGCTATACAATTTAAGGCACAATAATTGTTTCATGTAGTTTAATTCTTTTATGCCATATAAAATGTATTTGGTGGCAAGACTTGATCAACCTTGTTAACAAATGTGTTTTAAATGCATAAAATTGTTAAACAACATTTTCTTTCCCTCCTTTGTTTTACCTGCTTTTTTGTTACTATGTTTGAAAGTTTTTAGTGATGCTTTGTCCCTTTATAATTTTGTTTCTATTTTATATTCATTATTTAAACACCCAGAATTGCTCAAAAACAAAAGTTTTCAAAAATTTCTGGAAAAATTGTACAAATCTTAGTTTTTAAAATGGAACATGGGAGCACCTGGGAATGATCAGGGGACCCACCATGCCTCCACGCCACCCCTCGGCGCAGCAGAGCCAGGGGCGCGCCCTGGCATGGTGTGGGGCCCACCTGGCCCTCGACAAGGTGAGATTCCTCCCCATGCTTTCTCTCTCCCGACCAAACACTCCACCATTGCTCAAACCCGTGTTCTTGCCGTTCCTGCTCGATATTTTCGATCTCCTTGCCCAGCCCATCTTTGCTGCTGAGATTTGGACCATTCGCTCTCCGGTATGTGACTCCTCCGATTATCCAAGTAGAATTTTGTTTGGTGTTGTATATCTTGAGTATTCAGTTGCAGTAGATTGCTGGTTAAGTGAGCTTGCATGCTTGTTCTATGCTTAGATTAATTAGTTTTGATGCATGTGTAGTCCTCTAGTAAGTCTCTATAGTTGTTCCCTTGAAGTAATTAGTCCAAAATCATTTTTATGAGGTTTGTTAAAAAATTTAGAAAAAGAAGATGGATGGAAATATGCATGAACATCAACCTCATGTCGAGGAATTGGAGGTGCAAGAAGTCATGGGAGTCAACCGTGAAGACTCCGTGTTCCCTTTGATTTATCCATGTTACGATTTTATGACTGCTGCAGGTATCTTGCAGGATTTCAACATGCTAATCTCTAATGCAGGGATGGAGCAATTCACTGCTAATGAACCAGATCAATATGCAAAGCTGACTATGTCAGTTGTGCAAAATTTTAGATTTAGTTGGTGTCTGCCTATCCCCATGGTTCATTATAACATTTACAATGTAGCTGTCGATTTGTCCCTTCATAATTTTTACACATCTATTAATGTACCACATTGGGGATCGCATGAGAGGATTAAAGGTCAACCTAGACATCTATTGGACCTTTACTCAGAAATTTGCCAAGGAAGAAGTTTCTCAGCTGAGAATGGTAAAATTCGAAATATTCAACTTCCAGCTATTCGATATTTCGCCTATTACATTGGTAAGTGTGTTCTAGCTAGGAAAAATGCTAACAAATTATCTACATATGACTTGGCATTTCTTTCTGCTGCTTTGAAGAGTGATAGAACTTATAACTTGGGTGCCATGATAGCGTACCGGCTCTCTGCTAACCGTGAAAAAGGGGGTATTTGCGGTGGCCTTATTGCTTCCCGTTTGTTAGCCCATCATAAATTGGGACCACATCACCTTGATATTGTGCTTCCTAAGGATAGACTTGATATTAACTCCATGATAAGCCACCATTTTGTTCCCCGCTGGTCCACCATTGATGATTTATCTTATGAATTGGTTTTTGTTAAGAATTCTGGGCGTAGAGTTAAAAACTCTGATCGAATAGTTTGTTTGCCTGCACCTCTCTTGTTAAACCTTGATGCCAGGCAAGGATGGTCATTTTCGGAGGACGATCTTGATGCATATCTAGAGGAGCATGGCCCTCGTGTAGAGCCTGAAGGAGGGCAACCTGAGGAAGATTTCGCCCAGTCCTTCAGCATGGCGAGGTCCTCATATAAATATTTTGATTATGGGGTTTCTTCTTCTTCTTCTTCACATGATCCTACTTACGATCATGCAAGAAATGATTTACCAGGTTGGAGCTCCTACGCACGTCGACAATTGATCTCCAACTTAGGCCAAAAGCCTAAGCTTGGGGGGAGGTACGCAGGTTCACCGACATCTCATTCACATTATCCTATTCATATTATGTCGGTACTTTGTATATCCATGCTTCATTTCTGTTTCATTTCTTTTTCGCTATTCTTTCTTGTACTTGTTTTACTTTCACAAAACCCAAAAGACCAAAAATATTTCTTTTATTTTCTCTATCTTTTATCTTTTGCAATTCGAATTCTAGTTTGCTCTATCTTTTTAATTTCGGTTCATTATTCAAACATCCTAAAAGATTTCACTTTATTTATTTGTTTCTTTCCATGCTTTGTTTTTAAAAATCGAAAACCCAAAAATATTTGTTGTTCTTCTTCTGTTTTGTAAAGTTGTTGTAGAGTTCAACATACTTCCGTGACTCCACTTGGGGCTTGGTTATCATTTCATATCATTCAAGCCATGCAAGTGAAAAGCAATAATGACGATATGCGACAACCTGGATGTGGTAAAAGGCTGGTATGAACTCTATTTGTTTTTCATTGTTGTACACTAGAAGGATCTGCCGCGCTTTGCTGCGCCGGTTCTTCGTTATCGTCGTTTAATTTTTTCATGCGCTCTGTACGCATCTACATTGATGATGGCTTTTATTGGGTGAGCGATGCGGGTGAAGGACATGTGTGATGTGGAACCATCTGTCGAGGGGGTGTGCTACGCGTGCCCTTAGCATGGAACACCAATGTTTTATTCGTAAAATGGTATGGCATTGTGGTATCCTCCCCTGAATGATTTACTTGAATCGACTTGGCACATGCTCACACATATTTATGACTGGAACAAAAGTCAATTAAAGCCTCGATGATCTATTTTACCTCAGTTCTAGTATCATTTTTATGCCTCCATTAATTTTATTCTGTCGCATGTATGATTATGACGGTTATTGCTCTCTTGGTTGTCGCTTCCCATTCTATTGCTAGCCTTCACCTGTACTGAGCTGGAATGCTGCTCGTGTGTCCAAATCCCTAAAACCAAGTTATCCCAAAGAGTCCACCATAAATTCCTATGCATGGTATTTCAAACCATTCCAAGTAAATTTTCATGTGCTACCTTTAAAACCTTCAAAATACTTCTCATTTTGTGACACTGTTTTCAGCTCATGAGGATGTAGTAGTTGGGTTTGTTATCTTCCATGCTAAATTAAGTTTCCGACTTGCATGCTTCATCTGCTCGTCACTAATTTTGCAAAGAGCTGGTTAGACCATTATAACATCTAAAAAGTAAAATAAATAGACACCCCTCCATGGTATGTGATTGTTGGCAGGCACCCGAGGATTCGGTTAGCCATGGTTTGTGTGAGCAAAGGTTGGGAGGAGTGTCATACTATATAAAAAGTGCATGCTATAAATGCCTAATTTCAATATCTCGGAACCGCTCTCAAAGCTTGTTTAGTATGGAAGATGATAAAAACTCTATTGCCATTCGTTGACAGGAACAACCACCTCCCAAAACATTTTTTACTTCTGTTTTAAAAATAAAAAGCTCTAACACATGCTAATCCCTGCTTCCCTCTACGAAGGGCCAATCTTTTATTTTTAACGTTGAATCACCATCCTTTCTTTGAGCGCTTCTTCGAGAGCATAACTGTCATTCTTAGTGTAATGCTCTTGTCCCAGAATACGGTTAACCGCGGTATAACTATGATGCTTTTATCTTTGATATCTTTATATCTAGTCTTCAATTGAACTTCAGAGGTGCCTTGACATTTATGTTTTTCTCTACAAATAAAGGCAAGCGAGATAACACTTTACCATATCTTATTACGAACATTGCAATCTTGCGGATAGATTTATTTCATGTTATTTATTCTTAGTGTGTTGGTATCTTTTCATGGTTTACATAATTACTAGGTATCATTATCTGCATAGTTCCTATCATGAATTGCCTAGGATTTTGATCATATCATAAGTATGTATACATCATATGAAGCAAATGTGTTCGTAAAAGTTTTATTTTATCGCGTTCAGTTGTTAACTGAATTGCTTGAGGACAAGCAATAAGCTAAGCTTGGGGGGAGTTGATACGCCCAAAACGTATCTACTTTCCCGAACACTTTTGCTATTGTTTTACCTCTAATTTGTGTGATTTGAATGCAACTAACACGGACTAATGCTGTTTTCAGCAGAATTGCTTGGTGTCTTATTTTTGTGCAGAAAGTCAAAATTTCAGGAAAAATCCCGAAAAATCCCAGAAGTCCTATTTTTCCAGAATACCCACGGAGCCAGAAGACGAAGCGGAGACGGAGCACACGGGCTCCACACCACCCCTCGGCACGCCAGAGGTGGGGCCAGGCCCTAGCGTGGTGTGGCCGCCACGTGTGGCCCCCGACGACGCCCTTTGGACTATATATTCCCTTCGACCTAAAACGCTCGCCCCCGGACAATTTTACGAGAAACACTTCCATGCTCCGCCGCCACCAAAAACCAGTGAAAAAAATAGCGCGCTATTTCCCGGTTAATAGCACTATATAGCTTATTTGGAGATGTTACGCTATATTTAGCCTAAAGTTGACGCTACGGCGCTATTTACGTTTTATACGCGCTAAACCACGCTTAACGTGGTAACATTATAGCTAATTATGGTATCATGGTAGAATATGTGTTCCAGATATCCAAGAGATCAAGAGCATAATTTTGAATGATGCACATTACACACCTTATTCTATACATCCTGGAAGTACAAAGATGTACATGGATTTGAAGAAAGTATTTTGGTGGAAAAATATGAAGAGAGAAATTGCCAGATATGTAGCAGAATGTCATACTTGCAGACAAGTAAAAGCGGAACATCAGAGTCCCAAAGGATTGTTACAACCATTACCAATTCCCAAATGGAAATGGGAAGAGATCAGTATGGATTTTATCACAGGTTTACCCAAAACAAGGGGAAATAAGGATTCTATATGGGTAATAGTGGATAGATTGACAAAAACTGCTCATTTCATTGCCATTAATCAGAAAGATAACGCAGCACAATTGGTAGATTTATATGTGAAGGAGATAGTTAGCAAGCATGGAGTGCCACAAAGTATTGTATCAGATCGTGGATCCATATTCACGGCAGCCTTTTGGAGACAACTTCACAAGCAGTTGGGTTCAAACCTAAAGTATAGTACTGCATACCACCCACAAACTGTCCAGAAAGGACAAATCAAATCTTAGAAGATATGTTAAGAGCCTGTGCACTTGATTTTGGAGGATCATGGGATGAACACTTAGCTTTAGCCGAATTTTCCTATAACAACAGTTATCAGAGTAGTATTCAGATGGCACCATTTGAAGCTCTTTATGGAAGGAAGTGTAGATCACCAATATGTTGGTTTGAAGTAGGGGAGAGTAAAGAATTTGCACCTGAGTACATAAAGGAACAACAGCAGATTGTGGATATTATCAGAGATAGTCTCAAAATAGCTCAGAGTAGACAAAAGAGTTACGCTGATCTATCTAGAAGACAGTGGGAACCAGAGGTACAAGATATGGTATATCTAAGAGTTAGTCCTACTAAAGGAGTGAAGAGATTTGGAGTAAAAGGAAAATTGAGTCCTAGATACATAGGACCATTCAGAATTTTAAGCCAGAAAGGTGAGGTAGCCTATGAATTGGAGTTACCTGCTATATTATCACAAGTTCACAATGTGTTCCATGTATCTCAACTCAAGAAGTGTTTGAAGCCACCAGAAGGACCAATTGCGTTTGAAAAGTTGAACTTAAAGCCAGACCTATCATATGAGGAACAACCTGAGAAGATACTGAGGGAGAATTGGAAAAGATTAAGGAATAGAGCAATTAAGTTCTGTTATGTTCAGTGGAAGAACCACTCAGAGCAAGAAGCAACTTGGGAAAAAGAAGAAGATTTGCGACGAGATTACCCACAGTTGTTCAGGTACCTTAGAAAAGAAACTTCGGGACGAAGTTTAGTTTAAGGGGGAGAGGATGTAATACCCCGCAGTTATAGGACTCGAGAGGGTAGAAATAGGAACTGCATTTGTGCATACATGCATCTTTCGGTAAAATCTTGATAATTTTCGCGCTTTTGTGATAAAAGAGTCGGGAGTCGATACCAGACGAGTGTCGAGGGTCTGGGAGTCAGACATCGACAGATAGATGAGAGGTGTCGATACACCCCACTACTTATTTTCAAAACCCTACTTTTACAAAATGGTTATGTCAAATTTAGACATGATCTATTTATAGATTGTTATATTCAACGCATTTCTATTCTTTCCTAATTCTTTCCATACACACACATAGAATATTTCAATAACACAAGATATATAAATTATAACAAAAAAGAATGAATCATTTCAATGAAATCAATACAAGACATATACATATCATTTCAAACATTCAAATGATTTACAAATAATTGATCATATTTTGTTTCAACAAGTTCAAATAAAAATATAACAAACATGTTTGAATCCATTTTCTTTACAAGAATTCATCAACACATTTACAAACAAAACAAATGTTACAATCTGTTCTTTACAACCAGATTTACAATTACATAATTACACCAAGTGTGAGCTTACAAAAGAGTATAAATAAAATCCTAAAACTAAATCATCACTTCTGAAATTTTCAGAAGATCTTCAACCTGCAAAATAAACATCAAAATAAAGGAGAAAAGACAGTAGAACCACAAGAAGCAGTCCAGAAGAGGTGGTTGAACCCTAGAGCAAGATCAGATTCTTCTGTAGCTTTATCTGCTCTACACCCAAGGTTGTTAAACATATGAGCTAGAGAGTGATTTAGCAGGTTCTGTAAATGACAGAACCATGCATGAGTGATTTTTAGCATCTGTTCTTAACAGAACCTTGCAAGCAAGGTAAGGTGCTATAGAAAAGTAATTAGCACAGCAGAGAACTTCTGTTTTGTGCTAGTAATAGGACAGAGTGAGACAGGAAGTGCAGTTGAGTGCAATATCATTTTGTTTGAGCATCTACAGAAGCAAGGGGTTGATCTTAGTGTAGCATCTGTTCTTATTTTGCTTAATAAAGCATCACCCACATGACAATGAACCAGCAGAGCTGGATTAGCTGTTCATATCAAAGTTTTGCACTTAGAAGAAGCACAGGAAAGCATAAAAATCATTTTTAATCAAGAAAGCTACTGTGTAACTCTACAAGGAAGCATCACAGTGAGCAAAACATGATCAAATCATGCTCTAAACCAATTTATCATCACAGCTAGCACTAGTTCTAGCTCAGAATTATTTTTCTAAAGAAAATTTCATCTTCTGTGAGCAAGAAATGCTCCCAACATTGCATCCAGAGGCAATGGATGGATCTAAACCTGCTAGATCTACACCATTCACCTCTAATGTGTGCACATAGAGGAGACAATGCATATCCGAGAAATTCATCTAGAATCATCCTCTGTTCATCACAAAACCTAAAACAACCGAAGGTAATATGTTCAAATCAATTCTTACAGCAGCATCTCGAGCTAGCTTAGGGTAGAGAGTGGAGAAGAGAGGGAGGAGAAGAGATTTTACCGTGCGTCCATGGCCGTAGCTCCACGGCGGCGAGGCAGTGCTCACGCTATAAGTGGAGGGGGCACACGGAGGTCGTGGACCAGCACCACCACACCATGGCAGCACAGAGGGCGAGCTCTGCGCCCAGCCACGGTGAGCACGCCGGGGAAGAAGGTCACGAACGGCGGCAAGCCGGGCCAGCACCGAAACCCTAACGGGTTGAGCACGGCCACGAGAGGAAGCGGAACTCAAATCGCTCCGGTGAGGAGGAAGAGCAGAGCGAGGGGAGTATTTTGCCCCACGGCACGGCGGCGGAGATGGCCGGAGTTGGCCGGGGCGAGGCGGCGACGGCGCGGGCGACATGAGTGCCAGAGAGGTCGAGCACGGGCTCGTGCTCGAGAGAGAGAGAGAGAGAGAGAGAAGTGGCTCGGTCGGTTGACCCGAGCCAGACTCGAGTTTTGACCTGGTTCAATCAAATTGGACCAGGGACCTATTTGTAAATATTTTTAAATTATGAAATTTTCCCAAATTTCAAAACTTGCTATAAATTCAAATAAAATCCTAAAAATAATTAAAAATATCTACAGATATCAGAAGAAAATAAGTAATCCAAATAAAATATCTACTTGATTTATTAAAAACTATTCTTATAGCAAAAATTCAAATGATCCTTAAGTGGAAATGACTTTGAAATATTTCAAATTATTTTCAAAAGAAAATAATATGGGAAAATTATGTATCAAGTTCAAAATATTATTTGAACTACATTATGACTGTCATGTTACTCATCCTAACTAAAATTCAAATCAAAGAAATCTTTAAAAGAAATCCTTAACAAAACTCTGGGGAATTTTGGGAAAGAATAAAAATCATCTCATTATATGCATATTGGCATGTATTTGGTTTTTCAACATTGTCTCATACAGACAATGATATTGATTTTCAGAACACGAAGGTCCCAATTCGTCGGAAGCTTTAGACTGCATTACCTGTCAGTCTCAAGGCAAGTTCCAACTTGCATGTCCTACTTGATTAATTTTATCAAAGTAATTACAAAGTACTATGGTTTATCATTGCATGAAAAAGAAAAACCTATTTTCGAATGATGTGAAATGCTATACATATATGGTTGGCTGGCAGTGGAACCACGGATTGATGTTGTGGTGGAGGTTCCATTGTACGGGAAAGTATATACCTAGGATTAATAACCCATGGCCCAGTGATCCTTGCGCCGTATTGAAGCATCAGCCAACAGATTCACTATGGATGGGCTCGTCAGAGGTTTCTTCCCTCGTTCACATATCCTCGGCAGGCTATTACCTGGTTGCGTCCGTTGCGGCGGCCAACTGCGTGGAAGCGCGTGACCTTCCCACTCGACGGAGTGACTGGAATAGAAGCTTGGGAGGGGTGGCGGGCCAGTGGTCTTAGTTACCAGCCGCGTCACAAATGGGCGGATATGTGTTGTGCGGGGAGGCGACTCCACATGACTTGTTGCCCTGAGTTCTGGCTATAGCACACATGGTGTGCAAGAGAGCAAAAGGAGCCAGGCTGCTGTTGGGTAAAGTGGTGCAGCTCTGCAGAGTTAAACAAAGAAATTGTGACTGTCACATCCTTGTTCCAGGAGGGAACTACAGAACGCTGCGGGAAAGGCATCCCAAGTGATGACTAAAGACCCGTGGAGGCTGGGGGCATAGTTTTCTAAAATAAAATAGACCTTTTCCTAAAAATGTTTTACAAAAGATTGCATATACATCCATGACTTTTTGGTCAGGATGGTAGATAGTGCATCATACACTTTATCATCTATTATTTGAACTTGCTGGGTAACGCTAGTGTTGCTCACCCTTTTCCTCCGTTGATCTCTGCTTAGACTCTGATGAGATCGCTGAAGACGACTTTGGAGCATATCATGCCGACGAGGTGTATTTTGAAGCACCTGATCTGTCTGGAGGAATAGAAGGCGTCGACTACATCATCGCCTACGGAGCCGACGACGCCGAAGAGGAGGAGGTGGAGACTTAAAGTTATCATAGTAGGAACCTGGCCGAGTCAGACTAGACTAGTACTACTTAGCGGCTGAGCCAAGATGGTTCTTAGTTTGCTGTTTTCTATCGCTTGTAGGTTGACTCCTGTCAACATCGCAATAATAGACATTCCTCCCATGTCAGAGGAAGACGTCGATGTTTTTATGCATTTCTGGCTTGTAATCTTTAGCAGTGTGTAATAAAGTGGACCCGCAATGTTTCTGTTGTACTACTCTGAGTGATGTAATATTTACGGATTAGTCCTTCCGTGGGTGTTATGTCAACGACTTGTACACTACAATATGCAGTGGTGTGCTGGGTCACCGCAGATGGTATCAGAGCAATTGCTAGACCTTAGGTTGGAAACCTATTAAAGGGAAAAACCTGTAGGTGTGCGAGGCCTTAGAATGAATTGAGTTTTAATTTGTTATGATTGATATTCACTTGAGAATAGCATTATCATGCAATTATTACTTCATTTCAATTCTGATATCCTTTTTGGCTATAACAGCTAGGATGGAGAAACGAGGTCCCAGGAGGTCGGTTCGTGTGAGAGATGCTGAGTTGGGCAAGGGTGTTTTTCGGGGAAGCTGGGCGGAAATGCTTCAGCAACTGATCTATTTTCTTGGTATCAAAACCAAGGTGAAAGTGATGAGTTTTTACGACGGATCAATTTTAGCCCTGTACCGTGTAGCACTCAAGTTACCACCTGAACTTAAGATGGGATTCAAAATGCCCTTTGGAGAAGCGAAGAATGTGGAAGTAGCTTTCCAGATTGCTGCTGTCAGAGCAGTTACTGAGATAAGGACATCCAAGAGTTATGCGTTGGTGGAAACACCGTTTAACGCTATTCCGAGTGCGAATTACCGGCTTGAGGGTCCAGTGGATTATAAGGCTTTCCTGAAAACTAATCCACGTGATGTGGCTGAGTTCATGGACAGTTGTCTCAAGATGATTCGGGCGTATCATAAGACGTTCGGAGTAGTAGCTGGAGAGGTAGAAGCCATGATAGAGCAGTACTCCAGTCCTGAAGTTATTCAGGAAAAGTGTGATATACTGAGGTATGAAGCAGAGAAGGGATACACTGATCCACCACCCACACCAACTAGGTATGTGGAGGAAGTAGAACCCGATACCCCAATTTATCCTGACTATACACCACCACACTCTGGTTATGTCTTAGTTGAGGAAGAGAAGGATGGCAGAATTGGGAACCTGAAGTACCAAGTGCCACAGGTTGGGATGAAGAACCTTATCAGGGTACACAGAGTGATCCCATAAGAATTCCAGGAGATCCGGGAGAGCCGGAAGTTACTAGTCATACCCCTAGGAGGAAGTCTAGAGTTGGTGAGTCAAGTAAGCCAATAAAAATAGATTCTGAGGAGGAAGATGAGGAATGGAAGTATGCGTACGAGACCAAGTACTACCCGAAGACGGAGAAGGGAGACGAATCACGAGGGTATTTTAATAACTTTGAGGCTGTACCAACTGGGTACGATGATGGAGGCGAGGGTTATGGAGATGAGGAGGTTTACGATGGGGAAGCAGCGGCATACAAGTATCTTGATAGTTACTTCGCCATGACGGATATGACGTTAGAAGCAAGCCCATCTGACCCTGAATATCAGCCTACCATTAATGTGAAGTTACCCGGGATTCTCAGGAGGACCAGGCGTAACTGTCACTGGAAGCCTGGGAAGTATGCGGAAAAGTGAAGAAGAGCAGGACGGAGTGAAGCAGTAGTTGTGTAATATGTTAATATAGGGTATTGTACGTATTGTAAGGACGCTGGTAGCAATAAGTGAGACCTACTCACTTTTAGAGTGTGTTACTATTATGTACCCATGTTTGTAATCCTACATGTATAATACATGGTATATGTTTGAAAAGTTTTGTGTTCTTTGGATTTTTCTGTTTTCCATTGTTTGACTAGTACTTGTGCATGGAATAGGACTCGAAGTGCATATGCATAATGTAATGGAGAGTTCTGATTCGATGTAACAGGACTAGAGGGTAATGGCGTACATCGGTGAGGAGAGTGATGTGCAGAGGCAAGAACGTGAACTTAAGGAGAAGCAAGATGCAGATGCAGGAGGAATACCACAACCACCAAGGCCAATCACGGAGCAAAGTTTCATGCAGTATATGCAGATGGTGGAAGAAGGCAGGCGCCAAGACCAGGAAAGGCAGAATAAATTTCTGCAAGATTTGCTGGAATACAGGCAGGACGAGGAAGGGATGAAGTACTTAAAGGAGTGACTCTATCAGATTTCCAAAATGCTAGACCCATACCATTTGCAAGAGCTCCAGAACCTATGGACGCAGAAGATTGGGTGGCAGATACTGAACGAAAGCTCAACACAGTGGATGTTCTGATGAAGAGAAGGTTAGGTATGCAACTCATTTGCTTACCGGACCAGCAGCATCATGGTGGGAAGCCATAGTGGCAACACTACCTGCTGATCATGTTGTAACTTGGGAGGAGTTTAAGAAGAGGTTTAGGGAAGCACATGTTCCTGAAAGTATTATGGAATTAAAAAGGAGGGAGTTTGAGAATCTGAGACAGAATGAGTTACCTGTTGGACGTTATGTCAGTGCGTTCAACATATTGTCAAGGTATGCATTAGATGAAGTAGACACTGAGGAGAAAAGGAAGAAGAGATTCATGAAGGGTCTGAGTCCTTTTATGAAGATGCAGTTGAGGTTGACAAACCAAAGGAGTTTCAGGAGCTGGTAGATGCAGCAATAACATTGGAGGATGATTATAAGTTACTCCAGGAAGAAAGAAGGAAGAAAGCAAGGATGGAACCAAGGAAGTTTCAAGTCCAACGACAACCACCAAATCTACGTTTTAGCCTAAGCTTAGAACTGAAGGAAGGAAACCTATTCCACGAAGCTTCAACCTGTTAACAATTTGATATGCAATAATTGTGGAATGAGAGGACATCTGATGAAGGATTGCCAGAAGCCCAAGATCATCTGTTTTGGATGTGGACAAGCTGGACATATCAAGCCTGATTGTCCAAATAAACAGAATCAACAAGTAAGTCGTGGAACTGGTGGAGGAAATAACCAGGTGGAGGAGGATTCAAGCCAAGGAATGGAGGATTTGGAAGGAACATGGACAAGAAAAAGGGAAGCCATATGGAAGGCTGAATTGCACCAGTTTGGAGCAAGTCAACAACACCGACAACGTGGTGATCGGTACGCTCAAAATTCTTTCTCATCCTGGCAAAGTTTTGTTTGATACTGGAGCTACTACATCTTTTATTTCGCAACAATTTGTGGATGCATATGGGATTAGATGTCAGCCGTTAGAAGTACCCATAACGGTCATGTCGGCCGGGGGAAAATTGTTAGTAACGCAAGTCAAAATGGATCAAGTAATTATGATCTGTGATCGCGTTATGACGCTGATTTGCTAGTAATTCCCATGAAAGATATAGCAGTCATCTTAGGGATGGACTGGTTATCTGATCATGGAGCTCAAATAGATTGTGCAGAAAAGACAGTGTCTTTGAGAGGACCAGGAGGTATGAGAACAGTATACCAAGGGGATAAGCATAGTCAGTTAAGAGCAGATTTACAGTTGAATGCTATGAAGGAAGCAAGATAGAGAAATCCCAGTGGTTAAAGAATTTCAGGATGTATTCCAGATGAGTTACCAGGGATGCCACCGGATCGTGAAATTGAGTTTACCATAGATTTGATTCCTGGTACAGCACCTATTGCACAAGCACCATATAAGATGGGTCCCAAGGAATTGGTACAACTCAAAGAGCAATTAGATGAGTTGGAAGATAAAGGATTCATAAGAGAAAGTGTATCACCTTGGGGATCACCAGTAATATTTGTGGATAAAAGAGATGGAGGAAGAAGAATGTGTGGAGATTTTCGTAACCTGAATAGTGTGACCATTAAGAATAAATACCCGTTGCCAAGGATACAAGATTTGTTTGATCAAGTAAGAGGAGCAGGGGTATTTTCTAAAATAGATTTGAGGTCAGGATACCACCAGATAAAGATTAAACCTGAGGATATTCCCAAAACAGCATTTGTGTCAAGATATGGACATCATGAGTATTTAGTAGTACCATTTGGTTTAACCAATGCACCAGCAATATTCATGAACTTGATGAACAAGATTTTCATGCCATACTTGGACAAGTTTGTGATAGTGTTCATTGATGATATATTGGTCTATTCCAAAACCAAGGAAGATCATGCACAACACTTAAGTATTGTGTTACAGACACTAAGGGAACATCAGTTATATGCCAAATTTAGTAAGTGTGAGTTTTGGTTGGATCAAGTGGAATTTCTTGGTCATGTGATCAGTAAAGAAGGGATTGCAGTCAATCCGGAGAAAGTAAAAGCAGTATTGGAATGGGAAGCACCCAAGAACCCTAAGGAAATTAGAGGATTTTTGGGAATGGCCGGATATTATCGGAGATTTATTGAAGGATTTTCTAAATAGCCGGGCCAATGACAAAGTTACTCAGAAAGAATGTTCCATTTGAATGGACGGAGAAGTGTGAAAAGAGTTTCAAGAACTCAAAGAAAATTAACAACAGCACCTGTGTTAGCAGTACCAGAAACTGGAAAAGTTTACACAGTATATTGTGATGCATCTAAAAATGGATTAGGTTGTGTATTGATGCAAGATCGCAAGGTAATTGCATACGGATCAAGGCAGTTAAAGCCACATGAACTTAACTATCCTACACATGATTTGGAGTTAGCAGCAGTAGTTTATGCTTTAAAGCAATGGAGACATTTTCTTTATGGAGAAAGGTGTGAACTTATACGGATCATAAGAGTTTGAAATACTTCTTCACACAAAAGGAACTGAATATGAGGCAGAAGAGATGGTTAGAGTTAATCAAGGATTATGACTTGACAATAAACTATACTCCAGGAAAAGCCAATGTAGTGGCAGATGCATTAAGTCGTAAAGTGAATTGTAATCCTTTGATGGAAGAAGGAATGCCCAAGGAATTGAGGAATGAGATACAAAGAGCTGGTATTGAAATCTGGGAAGGTCCAGAGTTGAATAGTATTGCAGCTATGGAAGTTGTTGAAGAAACAGAGATGGAATTGAAAGAAAATATTCTCTCCAACAAAGAGAAGATGAATTCATAGCTGAAGAAATCCGCAGGATTAAAGAAGGTAGAAGATCTGAATTCACCTTGAAGCCAGAAACTGATTCATTATGGTATCATGGTAGAATATGTGTTCCAGATATCCAAGAGATCAAGAGCATAATTTTGAAAGAAGCACATGAGACACCTATTCTATACATCCTGGAAGTACCAAGATGTACATGGATTTGAAGAAAGATTTTGGTGGAACAATATGAAGAGAGATTGCAGATATGTTGCAGAATGTCATACTTGTAGACAAGTAAAAGCGGAACATCAGAGTCCCGCAGGATTGTTACAACCATTACCAATTCCCAAATGGAAATGGGAAGAGATCAGTATGGATTTTATCACAGGTTTACCCAAAACAAGGAGAAATAAGGATTCTATATGGGTAATAGTGGATAGATTGACAAAAACTGCTCATTTCATTGCCATTAATCAGAAAGATAACGCAGCACAATTGGTAGATTTATATGTGAAGGAAATAGTTAGCAAGCATGGAGTGCCACAAAGTATTGTATCAGATCGTGGATCCATATTCACGGCAGCTTTTTGGAGACAACTTCACAAGCAGTTGGGTTCAAACCTAAAGTATAGTACTGCATACCACCCACAAACTGGTGGACAGACAGAAAGGACAAATCAAATCTTAGAAGATATGTTAAGAGCCTGTGCACTTGATTTTGGAGGATCATGGGATGAACACTTAGCTTTAGCCGAATTTTCCTATAACAACAGTTATCAGAGTAGTATTCAGATGGCACCATTTGAAGCTCTTTATGGAAGGAAGTGTAGATCACCAATATGTTGGTTTGAAGTAGGGGAGAGTAAAGAATTTGCACCTGAGTACATAAAGGAACAACAGCAGATTGTGGATATTATCAGAGATCGTCTCAAAATAGCTCAGAGTAGACAAAAGAGTTACGCTGATCTATCCAGAAGACAGTGGGAACCAGAGGTACAAGATATGGTATATCTAAGAGTTAGTCCTACTAAAGGAGTGAAGAGATTTGGAGTAAAAGGAAAATTGAGTCCTAGATACATAGGACCATTCAGAATTTTAAGCCAGAAAGGTGAGGTAGCCTATGAATTGGAGTTACCTGCTATATTATCACAAGTTCACAATGTGTTCCATGTATCTCAACTCAAGAAGTGTTTGAAGCCACCAGAAGGACCAATTGCGTTTGAAAAGTTGAACTTAAAGCCAGACCTATCATATGAGGAACAGCCGCCACCGAAACCAATGAAAAAAATAGCACGCTATTTCCCGGTTAATAGCACTATATAGCTTATTTGGAGATGTTACGCTATATTTAGCCTAAAGTTGACGCTACGGCGCTATTTACGTTTTATACGCGCTAAACCACGCTTAACGTGGTAACATTATAGCTAATTATGGTATCATGGTAGAATATGTGTTCCAGATATCCAAGAGATCAAGAGCATAATTTTGAAGGATGCACATGACACACCTTATTCTATACATCCTGGAAGTACCAAGATGTACATGGATTTGAAGAAAGTATTTTGGTGGAACAATATGAAGAGAGAAATTGCCAGATATGTAGCAGAATGTCATACTTGCAGACAAGTAAAAGCGGAACATCAGAGTCCCAAAGGATTGTTACAACCATTACCAATTCCCAAATGGAAATGGGAAGAGGTCAGTATGGATTTTATCACAGGTTTACCCAAAACAAGGGGAAATAAGGATTCTATATGGGTAATAGTGGATAGATTGACAAAAACTGCTCATTTCATTGCCATTAATCAGAAAGATAACGCATCACAATTGGTAGATTTATATGTGAAGGAGATAGTTAGCAAGCATGGAGTGCCACAAAGTATTGTATCAGATCGTGGATCCATATTCACGGCCGCTTTTTGGAGACAACTTCACAAGCAGTTGGGTTCAAACCTAAAGTATAGTACTGCATACCACCCACAAACTGGCCAGAAAGGATAAATCAAATCTTAGAAGATATGTTAAGAGCCTGTGCACTTGATTTTGGAGGATCATGGGATGAACGCTTAGCTTTAGCCGAATTTTCCTATAACAACAGTTATCAGAGTAGTATTCAGATGGCACCATTTGAAGCTCTTTATGGAAGGAAGTGTAGATCACCAATATGTTGGTTTGAAGTAGGGGAGAGTAAAGAATTTGCACCTGAGTACATAAAGGAACAACAACAGATTGTGGATATTATCAGAGATCGTCTCAAAATAGGTCAGAGTAGACAAAAGAGTTACGCTGATCTATCCAGAAGACAGTGGGAACCAGAGGTACAAGATATGGTATATCTAAGAGTTAGTCCTACTAAAGGAGTGAAGAGATTTGGAGTAAAAGGAAAATTGAGTCCTAGATACATAGGACCATTCAGAATTTTAAGCCAGAAAGGTGAGGTAGCCTATGAATTGGAGTTACCTGCTATATTATCACAAGTTCACAATGTGTTCCATGTATCTCAACTCAAGAAGTGTTTGAAGCCACAAGAAGGACCAATTGCGTTTGAAAAGTTGAACTTAAAGCCAGACCTATCATATGAGGAACAACCTGAGAAGATACTGAGGGAGAATTGGAAAAGATTAAGGAATAGAGCAATTAAGTTCTGTTATGTTCAGTGGAAGAACCACTCAGAGCAAGAAGCAACTTGGGAAAAAGAAGAAGATTTGCGACGAGATTACCCACAGTTGTTCAGGTACCTTAGAAAAGAAACTTCGGGACGAAGTTTAGTTTAAGGGGGAGAGGATGTAATACCCCGCAGTTATAGGACTCGAGAGGGTAGAAATAGGAACTGCATTTGTGCATACATGCATCTTTCGGTAAAATCTGGATAATTTTCGCGCTTTTGTGATAAAAGAGTCGGGAGTCGATACCAGACGAGTGTCGAGGGTCTGGGAGTCAGACATCGACAGATATACGAGAGGTGTCGATACACCCCACTACTTATTTTCAAAACCCTACTTTTACAAAATGGTTATGTCAAATTTTGACATTATCTATTTATAGATTGTTATATTCAACACATTTCTATTCTTTCCTAATTCTTTCCATACACACACATAGAATATTTCAATAACACAAGATATATAAATTATAACAAAAAAGAATGAATCATTTCAATGAAATCAATACAAGACATATACATATCATTTCAAACATTCAAATGATTAACAAATAAATGATCATATTTTGTTTCAACAAGTTCAAATAAAAATATAACAAACATGTTTGAATCCATTTTCTTTACAAGAATTCATCAACACATTTACAAACAAAACAAATGTTACAATCTGTTCTTTACAACCAGATTTACAATTACATAATTACACCAAGTGTGAGCTTACAAAAGAGTATAAATAAAATCCTAAAACTAAATCTTCACTTCTGAAATTTTTAGAAGATCTTCAACCTGCAAAATAAACATCAAAATAAAGGAAATGGTTATGGTTAAATGTTGCCAACACCATTTGGTGCTGGCATGTTAATATTTGAAATCTGGTTTAGCCTAACCAAAACTATGGTTTGGTTAGACTGATGTGGAGCATGCAAATAAAATCCTGAGGCAACAAAGGGACTGATCTGTTTGATCATGCTCAATAAATCCAAAGGCAACATTAGGGGCAAAGGCTTAAGCTTAGCACTTAATAGACACCATCTGTAGGCAACAAACATCAAAGGCAACAAGTGTTAATTGAGCATTTTGATCTCATGATCATTTAAGAAAGGCAACACATAAATCCACAAGTTCCACTTTAAACCAGAAAACAAATGCAAGTAAAAGAGGCAACAATTTGGTATCACACTTGCCATTAATTGACAAGTGGATCCTAAACCCACATCTTAAGCTAATTACTAGCTTAATTGGCCACACACTTGAGTTTAATTAGCAAACCGACTATCTTTAGCATCCCCAATTCTCAGCCAAGCATTACCACATAGAAATCTGGACCAGATAGGAGCAATGAGTCAAGAATGACTCATAGCTATCACCAGGGGGAGATGAACTGCGCAGCAGCAGAGCAGAGCTGATCTCCTAGGTGAAAAGGAGTGCAGGAATGAGTCAAATAGAGCAGCTCGAGGCAAAGAGGGCCACTGTAAGTAGGTTAGTCACCACAGCTCAGTTATCCTGGTGTCACAAGCACAGAAGTGCTCAAATGTGTATAAATATAGACCCAAGCCGTAGCCACAAGAACACACAAATTCACAGCCATCACAACACATACAGTGCACAACCATCATCACATCCAGATCACAAATCCATCTGTTCTTCACCAAGAACAACCAAAAACCACAAGCCAATCATGGAGATCACCTAAACCATCTACCACAAGCCACTAAACCCAAGAAGGAAGCCAGTAGCAAGAAAAGACAGTAGAACCACAAGAAGCAGTCCAGAAGAGGTGGTTGAACCCTGGAGCAAGATCAGATTCTTCTGTAGCTTTATCTGCTCTACACCCAAGGTTGTTAAACATATGAGCTAGAGAGTGATTTAGATGGTTCTGTAAATGACAGAACCATGCATGAGTGATTTTTAGCATCTGTTCTTAACAGAACCTTGCAAGCAAGGTAAGGTGCTATAGAAAAGTAATTAGCACAGCAGAGAACTTCTGTTTTGTGCTAGTAATAGGACAGAGTGAGACAGGAAGTGCAGTTGAGTGCAATATCATTTTGTTTGAGCATCTACAGAAGCAAGGGGTTGATCTTAGTGTAGCATCTGTTCTTATTTTGCTTAATAAAGCATCACCCACATGACAGTGAACCAGCAGAGCTGGATTAGCTGTTCATATCAAAGTTTTGCACTTAGAAGAAGCACAGGAAAGCATAAAAATCAGTTTTAATCAAGAAAGCTACTGTGTAACTCTACAAGGAAGCATCACAGTGAGCAAAACATGATCAAATCATGCTCTAAACCAATTTATCATCACAGCCAGCACTAGTTCTAGCTCAGAATTATTTTTCTAAAGAAAATTTCATCTTCTGTGAGCAAGAAATGCTCCCAACATTGCATCCAGAGGCAATGGATGGATCTAAACCTGCTAGATCTACACCATTCACCTCTAATGTGTGCACATAGAGGAGGCAATGCACATATCCGAGAAATTCATCTAGAATCATCCTCTGTTCATCACAAAACCTAAAACAACCGAACGTAATATGTTCAAATCAATTCTTACAGCAGCATCTCGAGCTAGCTTAGGGTAGAGAGTGGAGAAGAGAGGGAGGAGAAGAGATTTTACCGTGCGTCCATGGCCGTAGCTCCATGGCGGCGAGGCAGTGCTCGCGCTACCAGTGGAGGGGGCACACGGAGGTCGTGGACCAGCACCACCACACCATGGCGGCACAGAAGGCGAGCTCTGCGCCCAGCCACGGTGAGCACGCCGGGGAAGAAGGTCACGAACGGCGGCAAGCCGGGCCAGCACCAAAACCCTAACGGGTTGAGCACGGCCGCAAGAGGAAGCGGAACTCAAATCGCTCCGGTGAGGAGGAAGAGCAGAGCGAGGGAAGTATTTTACCCCACGGCACGGCGGCGGAGATGGCCGGAGTTGGCCGGGGCGAGGCGGCGACGGCGCGTGCGACATGAGCGCCAGAGAAGGTCGAGCACGGGCTCGAGCTCGAGAGAGAGAGAGAGAGAGAGAGAAGTGGCTCGGTCGGGTTGACCCGAGCCAGACTCGAGTTTTGACCTGGTTCAATCAAATTGGACCAGGGACCTATTTGTAAATATTTTTAAATTATGAAATTTTCCCAAATTTCAAAACTTGCTATAAATTCAAATAAAATCCTAAAAATAAGTTAAAAATATCTACAGATATCAGAAGAAAATAAGTAATCAAAATAAAATATCTACTTGATTTATTAAAAACTAATTCTTATAGCAAAAATTCAAATGATCCTTAAGTGGAAATGACTTTGAAATATTTCAAATTATTTTCAAAAGAAAATAATATGGGAAAATTATGTATTAAGTTCAAAATATTATTTGAACTACATTATGACTGTCATGTTACTCATCCTACCTAAAATTCAAATCAAAGAAATCTTTAAAAAGAAATCCTTAACAAAACTCTAGGGAATTTTGGGAAAGAATAAAAATCATCTCATTATATGCATATTGGCATGTATTTGGTTTTTCAACATTGTCTCATACAGACAATCATATTGATTTTCAGAACACGAACGTCCCAATTCGTCGGAAGCTTTAGACTACATTACCTGTCAGTCTCAAGGCAAGTTCCAACTTGCATGTCCTACTTGATTAATTTTATCAAAGTAATTACAAAGTACTATGGTTTATCATTGCATGAAAAAGAAAAACCTATTTTCGAATGATGTGAAATGCTATACATATATGGTTGGCTGGCAGTGGAACCACGGATTGATATTGTGGTAGAGGTTCCATTGTACGGGAAAGTATATACCTAGGATTAATAACCCATGGCCCAGTGATCCTTGCGCCGTATTGAAGCATCAGCCAACAGATTTACTATGGATGGGCTCGTCAGACGTTTCTTCCCTCGTTCACATATCCTCGGCAGGCTATTACCTGGTTGCGTCCGTTGCGGTGGCCAACTGCGTGGAAGCCCGTGACCTTCCCACTCGACGGAGTGACTGGAATAGAAGCTTGGGAGGGGTGACGGGCCAGTGGTCTTAGTTACCAGCCGCGTCACAAATGGGCGGATATGTGTTGTGCGGGGAGGCGACTCCACATGACTTGTTGCCCTGAGTTCTGGCTATAGCACACATGGTGTGCAAAGAGAGCAAAAGGAGCCAGGCTACTGTTGGGTAAAGTGGTGCAGCTCTGCAGAGTTAAACAAAGAAATTGTGACTGTCACATACTTGTTCCAGGAGGGAACTACAGAACGCTGCGGGAAAGGCATCCCAAGTGATGACTAAAGACCCGTGGAGGCTGGGGGCATAGTTTTCTAAAATAAAATAGACCTTTTCCTAAAAATGTTTTACAAAAGATTGCATATACATCCATGATTTTTTGGTCAGGATGGTAGTTAGTGCATCATACACTTTATCATCTATTATTTGAACTTGCTGGGTAACGCTAGTGTTGCTCACCCTTTCCTCCGTTAATCTCTGCTTAGACTCTGATGAGATCGCTGAAGACGACTTTGGAGCATATCATGCCGACGAGGTGTATTTTGAAGCACCTGATCTGTCTGGAGGAATAGAAGGCGTCGACTACATCATCGCCTACGGAGCCGACGACGCCGAAGAGGAGGAGGTGGAGACTTAAAGTTATCATAGTAGGAACCTGGCCGAGTCAGACTAGACTAGTACTACTTAGCGGCTGAGCCAAGATGGTTCTTAGTTTGCTGTTTTCTATCGCTTGTAGGTTGACTCCTGTCAATATCGCAATAATAGACATTCCTCCCATGTCAGAGGAAGACGTCGATGTTTTTATGCATTTCTGGCTTGTAATCTTTAGCAGTGTGTAATAAAGTGGACCCGCAATGTTTCTGTTGTACTACTCTGAGTGATGTAATATTTACGGATTAGTCCTTCCGTGGGTGTTATGTCAACAACTTGTACACTACAATATGCAGTGGCGTGCTGGGTCACCGCAATGTGTGAGTAATTCCCGCTGTAGGCTGAAGGGGATGGTAGGGATTGGATGAGATTGGTCATGTAATAGATGTCAGATTGTTAGGGCATGGTGCCTAGTATTCATTGTTAGTGCTATTTATCATTGTTGCAACTTGTTGTGCTTAATGCTTGACACTTAGGGGCCGAGTGTCATGATCTCAGATCTGAACATGTTATTGATTCATGCGTATAATTATGTTTTAGATCTTACCTGCAAGTTGTATGCACCTGCCGTTGTCCGAAACCCGAGGCCCCAAAGTGACAATAATTGGGATAACCGGAGGGGAAAGTTTTGACTTGAGGATCACGTGTGTTCACGAAATATTAATGCTTTGCTCCGATACTTTATTAAAATGGGTATCTTAATTACCAGAAGTTTCCTTAAATGGCCCACTGCAAACGGGCTGGTAGGACAAAAGATGTCATGCAAGTTTCTCCTTGCGAGCACGTACGACTAAATACGGAACACATGCCTTATGTCTGTCTAGTACTTGGATGCTTTATTATTATTTACCTGCGAATGCCCTGGGTTATGACTATCACATGAGCTATCTAATCCATGCAACGCCCATTAATCCATCCCTATGCCTGCAATATTTTAATCCTGTTGTTTTCCGTAATCACTACTGCTGTCTCTATTACACTACTGCTACTGCTACTTCACTGCTACTACTGTTATATCACTATTGCTACTGATAATTTGTGCCAAGCGAGTTTACTTCCAGGTACAGCTGAACTGACAATCCACCTGTTAAGGCTTATATTTATTCTTTGGCTCCCCTTGTGCCGAATTAATAAATTTGAGTTTTACTTCTCTCGAAGAATGTTGCGATCCCCTATACTTGTGGGTCATCAGGCGCCTGTGGTGACTTCGTCAATCTCAAGACTTGACCTGCCTGCTCAGTATTTCAGAGGTGCTCATAGGGGTAGGTTGTGCGTGCGTGCATTCATAGGGGTGAGTGTGTGCATGCGTATGTGAGCGTCTACGTTTGTACTGTGTTTCGCAAAAAAAAAAGGAACCAGAGCAAGAGTGATGCTTCTACCATTATGTGGCTAGAACCACTGGAATTGTATCGTTCACTAGAAGGGAGATGCAACAATTACTACTTATGTGGTTTTCCTTAAAAACTATTTGGGCCATCCTATATCTACATCTCTATGTCGTATTGATAGCAAAGTCAAGCACATGTTTGTTGAGCCACGTCAAGAGAAGAAACACACTCATGTGGGGAAACATAAATGGCTAAAAGTTGCCAATAGATGGAAAAAAACAATCTTTTGATGGGCCATTCGTAAAAGAGGTGGCACAATGCTCCGTCATCATTTTTTCGATAAAGGGAATTTTATTACTTAATGAGTTTTAAGCATTACACTCAGCCTCTGCATAGTTATGATGCTGATGACATGGATCGCACGTTCGTTGGGAGACCCCAAGAGGAAGGTATGAAGCAATGTAGCAGCAGTTTCCCTCAGTATGAAACCAAAGTTTAATCGACCAGTAGGAGCAAGAAATCACTTCTGAAGGTTGTTGGTGGCACCGTTTACTCGATCACCAACGGGAATCTGCACACAACACAATCAAACTATTTTGCCCCAACGAAACAGTGAGGTTGTCAATCTCACCGGCTTGCTGAAAACAAAGGATTAAACGTATGGTGTGGAATACAGTAGTAAATTGCAGAGAATGAAAAGGAACAATGTTTGCAGTTGGTTGTATTATTAGTGTAAAAGAATGGACCGGGGTCCACAGTTCACTAGTGGTGTCTCTCCATAAAAGATAACTAACATGCTGGGTGAACAAATTACAGTTGGGCAATTGACAAAATATTGAGCGCATGACAATGCATATATATGACATGATGATTACTATGATATTAATGTGGGCATTACGACAAAATACATAGACCGTTATCCAACAGCGTCTATGACTAATAATCCACCGCCAGGTTGTCATACCGAGTTCCCCGTTGGTATTAAGTTGCAAGCAACGGATAATTGCATTAAGTAATGTGCGTAATGTAAACAAATGCATTAGACCTGCCAACCAGACTTTTAAGAGCGGCTCCCATGAAGGACGTTATTTCTACCAGCAAGGCAGATCATCCCTGTTTCTCTTTTGTTTACACATGCAGATATTTCACTGTTTGTCATTGCTTGACTGATAAATCAGGGCAAAAATGTGAAGAGAATTAAGCGGTTAAAGTTGTAATTAATTGGGATTGGGCACCCCATTTGCCAGCTCTTTTTGCAAAATTAATGGATAAGCGGATGTATATACCGCTAGTCCGGTGGTAAAGTCTGTTTGACAGTTGACATAAAGACATCCACCCCGTCCTCATGAGCTTGGTAAACATTGAAACAAAATAGGAGTAATAAAGTTTTGAATAGTTTAAAGGTAGCACATGAAAAAGTTACTTGGAATGGCAAGGAAATACCACATATAGATAGTTATGGTGGACACAAGTGGCATGGATTTTGGCTCAAGGTTTTGGATGCACGAGAAGCATTCCCTCTCAGTACAGAGTTTAGGCTAGCAAGGTTATTTGAAGCAAACACAGGATATCAACCGACACAGCAAGACTTATATGAAAACATATTGCAAGCATTATAAGACTCTACACTGTCTTCCTTGTTAACCAAACCCTTTTACTAGAAAATATCTAGACCTTAGAGATACCAATCATGCAAACCAAATTTCAACGAGCTTTACGGTAGTTCTTCATTAATAGGTTTTAACTACATGATACAAAAGCTTAAACATGAACAACTTGATAACTCAAAACAATTGACAAGTATCAAATTATCCAATACAGTGATCTACAAGAATATGTAAGCCTTTTCCATTATACCATCTACCACATGCAACATTTTCTGTTCCAACCAAACACCAATCAATTTATTTCAACACAAACTCTCCAAACAATTATAAGTGAAGCAAGAGAGTACTTACTTTAAAAGAACTAACAGCTCTGAATAAGAGATGCATGCAAAACAGGAGCTAAAAGCATAGCAATAGCTAGATAAGAATACTCAACAAGTATAAGTGAAGAATATGAGTATTCATATGAAAAAGCGGAGCGTGTCTCTCTCCCAATCAAGACTGCTAGGGTCCAATCATGTTGACCATAAGAAAAATAAAATACTGAAAATAAAAGCACACAGACGCTCCAAGTAAAGCACATATGATGTGAAAGAATTAAAATATAGTTTCACTAGAGATGACCTGATAAGTTGCTGATGAAGAAGGGGATGCCTTGGGCATCCCCAAGCTTAGACGCTTGAGTCTTCTTGAAATATGCTGGGGTGATCCATGGGAGCATCCCCAAGCTTAAGCTCTTCACTCTTCTTGATCACATTATATCATCCTTCTCTCTTGACCCTTGAAAACTTCCGCCACACCAAACTCAGAGTAATTCTCATTAGAGGGTTAGTGCACAATCAAAAACTCACATGTTCTATAAGGACACAAACATGACAGTTACTTTTAACATTAACTACTACCACTGATGTTATGTGAAGCTCTTCAACCTAAAAAAGAATTCCACTCAACACAAGTAAAAGAGAGAATGCGAAAAATAAAAGACAGAATCTGTCTAAACATAACAGTCTGTAAAGAGGATTTTTTTCGAGGCACTTACGTTGCTCAGATCGAAAAACTTTAAACTAACGAAAGATGCGTACATATCTGAGGATCACGCAAAAAAAAATTCAGATTTTAATAATTTTTCCTGTGATTTTACAGAAGTAAAACGGTGCACAACAGAAATCTGTTCCTGTGCAGAAATCCAAATCTAGCATCATCTTCCTATTAGAGGCAATACTTGGCACAACAATGCGATAAAATAAAGATACAAAGGAATTGTTACAGAAGTAAACAACTCGTTGACTCAAAAAGAAAAGAAAAATTGCAGAAATAAAACAATGGGTTGTCTCCCATAAGCGCTTTTCTTTAACGCCTTTCAACTAGGCGCAGAAAGTAAGAATCAAGTGTTTCCAAGTGATGAAGCATGAACAGAATAATTTGCTCTAACAATAGAATCAAAAGGTAACTTCATCTTCTTTCTAGGGAAGTGTTCCATACCTTTCTTGAGTGGGAATTGATATTTAATATTCCCCTCTCTCATATCAATAATAGCACCAACAGTTCTAAGAAAAGGTCTTCCCAAAACAATAGGACAAGAAGCATTGCATTCAATATCCAAACACAACAAAATCAACGGGGACAAGGTTATTGTTAACCATTATAAAAACATCATCAACTCTCCTCAAAGGTTTCTTTATAGTATTATCAGCAAGGTGAACATCCAAATAACAATGTTCCAAAGATGTTAAATCAAGCATATCATAAAGTTTCTTAGGCATAACAGAAATACTAGCACCAAGATCACATAAAGCATTGCAATCAAAATCATTCACCTTCATTTTAATGTTGGGCTCCCAACCATCTTCTAACTTCCTAGGGATAGAAGCTTCATGTTTTAATTTCTCTTCCCTAACTTGAATGAGAGCATTAGTAATATGTTTAGTAAAAGCCATGTTTATAGCACTAGCATTAGGACTTCTAGCTAGCTTTTGCAAGAACTTAATTACTTCAGAAATATTGCAACCATCAAAATCAAAATCATTATTATCAAAGGTAATGGGACCATTGTCTCCCACATCTCGAAAAAATTTAGCACTTTTATCAGGATCAGTTTCAGTGTTTTCAGGCAATTTTAAACGTTTTGCAACAGAAGTAGAAACATTGCCAACACCAATTACTTTACCATTGATAGTAGGTGGTTTGTTAACACTTGAGTTTACAGCATTTTCAGTAGTAGTAATAGTATAAACTCTAGCAATACTACTCTTTTTAGCAATTTCATCCTCTCTTGCCCACCTAGCATGCAACTCAGCTAGCATACTCACATTATTATCAATTTTAAATTGAATATCATTGAGAGTTTTGCTCTCTTTAACATCATGAGGCATATTTTTAATTTTTAACAAATCAACATCAAGAGCAAGACTATCAACTTTAGAGGCAAGAACATCAATTTTCCCAAACTTTTCCTCAACAGATTTATTGAAAGCAGTTTGTGTACTAATAAAATCCTTAAGCATAACTTCAAGATCAGAGGGTACACTCTTATTATTGTTGTAGGAATTACCATAAGAATTAACATAACCATTGCCACTATTAAAAGGATAAGGCTTATAATTGTTATTACCAAAATTATTCCTATAAGCATTGTTGTTGAAGTTATTATTTTTAATGAAGTTCACATCAACATGCTCTTCTTGAGCAACCAAAGAAGCTAAAGGAACATTATTTAGATTAACATGCATTTTTCCATTTGTAAGCATAGACATAATAGTATCAATCTTATCACTCAAGGAAGAGATTTCCTCAACAGAATTTACCTTCTTACCTTGTGGAGCTCTTTCGGTGTGCCATTCAAAATAATTTATCATCATATCATCAAGAAGCTTTGTTGCAGCACCCAAAGTGATGGACATAAAGGTACCCCCACACTACAACAAGAACCCCCCTCCTGCTACGCACAAATCTGTATCTAAATGTCCATATAAGCGTTGCAGACACTTCTACCAACGGATCTATATGCGTTGCCTTATCGGGCGTTGCAAGGGTATAAAGCAACGGATATATGTGCGTTGGTAAATCACCCGTAAAAGCGTTGCAAACTGGCAACAAATGGCAAGCAACAATTATATCTGTTGGAGCATAACCTGCACTGATCGAATGATTTTATTTTTAGAAAAACTAGCTGGGTGGCCCGCGCAATTGCGCGGCTAGCATTGATATATCTCATATATTCATATCAAATGTATCATTTTATTATGGATACTATATAAGAAAACTATTTAAAATCAACGAAAATACATAGCTTATTGAGCCGCCAATTGCTTCCATATTCCAATCTACGGGTAAATTTAAAAAATAAAAAACCTGAATACATTCATTGTTTAGGATTCCAAGTTTTCTTATATGCAAGTTGCCTATACCATTATTTTTTATTGTTTCCAAATCCAGCAATCAATTGTGTCTCGGTGCTGGTAAACTGGTTTTTCCATGTCATACAACATTAATAAATATTGATTATGTAGAAGCTAGATACATTAGGGACATCAGCTATAATAGAGTCGTAATATCTCAGTGTTTTCTCTTCCGCTGCTTACCTATGTTATCATCACACCCCCAAATCTTTTGTTTACAAATTCAGCATCGATGTCTCTCACACATTATATAGCGTGTTCATCTTTCCAAGGCTCAAGGTATTGCATCGACTGGATAAAAAGATCTAATATTTATTGAAGCGACCTAATAGAAAACTTAGGTCATTGTTTACTACTTTTCTTGTGCAACCAAAAATATGTTGCTTACTAATTTTCTTGTGCAACCAAAAATATGTTTTACTTCCTCATTTTTCATAAAATAGCTAGGTTAGACACATTTACACATTATGGATACCAAATTATTGTTCTTAGAGGTTTTCATGTGTACCTCTTGTGAGTGGTCTTAGAAACATATGTTCTCATTATTGATTAATTCTTGTTTGCCACTTTTGTGCTACTTCTAACCTCCATGAACTCCGCGAGTGAGCAGCTATCATTTGTTCCTTCAAACATATATGTCCTAATTGTTTTCGACCTGTTTTGTATGTTGTCCTACCGATGCATGATATGAGCAACAAATAAATATTGTTACATAACGGAATGCTAAGCATATGTAAATCCGACTATTAATTTAAATTACAACTTATTCACAGGGTTACCATTTAACGATTTCTTCAGTGGCACGCCTTTACCTAATTTCTGAATTGATTATTTCTTCACGTGATATCCAGAGCAGCTGGCCCAGAGCTTACACATGTCTCTAGTTGATGAAATATAAATCTATAGCATATTACAGTTTTCCATTGTAAATCAATTCTGAAATATTGTGGTGATATTTCAGTAGAGATGCACAAAGAAACATGCATACTTGAGCCTGCGTGGTCCAGCATAAAGAAACTTACTTGAGTTGTTAACCTCACCGATTGCATGTGCAATAGAAAAAAGATTTTAAGAAATACAACTTCTTACCTATTAAGACCATCAATTTTTATCGTTGCCGCTCACCACAATATCCCCTGTGCTTAAAAAAAATCACAATTGTGACAACAATCTTGCCTATCCTGATGCCCGAGACTCCCAGAATCATAGTTTTCATCAATGTGGTCCCGAAACTTCAAATTTCATTGAAAAACCATCTGCTCTGTCGGCAAAATTGACAATCAAAATCATTATCTTAATTGTGTAATCACCCGAATAATGTATTTTCTCTGCTAATAAGATATTTGTACAACCATAAAAATTAGGATAATCAGCTTGATGTTTAATTTCATCTGGCTAAAAACAGCAACCAAGAGGTCCTTAAGGAATCAACATACATAATCCTGAAGTTGGTCATCCATAGAAATACTCATCGATCTCATATTGCTTAAGGAGTTAAGGAGTAATAGTCAGATCTTCCAAGTGCAAAGAACTGTCCGTCTACCAATATTTCTCCTTCCTATACTTCATCATCAGTATAAATTTAGAGATGAGATTACCTCGCTTTGAGATGTTTCCTCCTGCATTTTGCACTTCCATGTAGCACAGTTTATCGAATGAAGTTTAACTAATCCACTAACAAACCTAGTATACTTTAGCTTGAAGATCACCGAGGAGTCCAATCATCAATGGCAACAAATTCAGGATGTACAACATGAAAGACATGCATGCGAGAGTGTTGCAGTTCGTAGCATCAATTAGCATGGAGAACGCCACTTTTGTCTTGTGATACCAATCTGTAAGCGCGGCATGAATCATTGGCTACTGGAGTGCAACAGCAGGAGGTCATTAACCGTGGTCATCTCAGACTGAGGTCGTAGCTACGCGATGATCCCTCGCGGCTTGTCTCAGCAGAAGTACCAGACGCCAAAGTCTGAAAGATGAACAGAAGAGCGATGGAGGAGACAGATTTCATCTCCTCTTAGAGTTGAACACTGATTTTCTTGAACACGTGATTCCATTCAAATTAAAATCTACAGTGCATATGCTTATGCTGCAGGCCCAACGGCTTGTCGGCAAGATCGGAAAGTCACACTGGCCGGCCGCAAAACTTCTTCTAGCAAAACCCCCTCCGTGCTCATGCATATGATCATAATTTGTACGCGACTCAGCTACTTCTTTGCTTGTGATCGATGGCTGCCGGCGGGTCTTCTGGCGGGACCTTCATGGTAGTGCTTACGGTAGATGCTACCAATACAAAAGCTGCGCACTGTCATCCTCACGGCATGGTCGCATGTGTCCCACTGGTCTGAAACGTTGGAATCCATCGCTATGTATTTGTCGAATTGTCTTGCCGAGCTGCGCCGGAGGATCAGGACTCTTAACACGATTCGCAGTTTCCTATCCGCCTTTCTTCTTCCAAGATTGACGATTTTTACAGATCAAGAATTACCGATATGTCCACTTTTCGAAGCTTCTCGCAGGATCAATATAGCCATACAAACTTGTCGGAGACTCGAGATTCCTTGTATATTCATCGAACTCGTTGGCGTCGAATTCATGGTCGTGAGATTGCCACCCTCGCCTAGAGCTCATCCGAAGTTTATGCTGGGCTGTTGCAGGGTACGCTGGCAGCAACACCGATCCATCAACTGCCGATAATTACGATTACTCCATCGAGCAAAACATGTATGCTGGAACCGATTATGACGGGAAGTTGAAAAGCACGCTGCCAGCCACACACGGGTGACTCGTCGACACATAACCTCCCAGCGCAATTAATCCCATGTCAGATTCTTCTGTTTTTGAACGACGCGGCCGGCGTCAGATTGATGTGAGTGCGTGCAGCGTTCGGTGATGCCATGGGTGCCGCTGCTGTTGACCAACATGCTTCGCTGCCGGCTGCCGGCAGCCGGCGCCGATGGATGATTTACCGAACGCCATGCAAATCAATCAGACGTCATTCTCCCGTTCCTTCGTGTGGGCGTTTCGCCGAAAATCATCTACGATTTCTCGCTCGTGGAAAACCTATCTATGGGCTTGAACCGCTGGTCCGCTGCCAAGGATATATATCGTTGAGAAGCAGCACAAATCACATATGGTCTGATTCAGTTTTCGTAAGCATCCCGATTGGGTACGACTCCAATTAGCATACGAATCAACTCCCAAGCCTAGTCCTGCGATCGTACGTTTAGGCATTAGTCCCGGCCGCACGTCTCGTTTTTGTCCAAGATCTGGACCATTGAGATCTCCTACGTTTAGCGTGACACATCTACACCGTCGGTTGTCCTGTGGATAAAATATTATTTGACAGTGTTGTTGTATAAAATGTTTGTAAATTTAAAAAATCGTAAAAAGGGTCATAAATTTATTGACTATCCTCAATAGAATGTATAAAAACAATGTAAAACACACTCACACTCAATATGAAAGTGAGTTCTGGGTACAAACCTGAGTGTCTACTTGATATTTTGAACTATTGAGTGGTAAAGCACCGCTGCTCCAGATACATTAACAATATGGTGGACTCAGAATGGGCTAATTGGGTTCTCCAGATCAAATAAATTCATATTGAATACCTGAACTCGCATCATTCCTTTGGAAAGCATGTCCACCATTTTCTTGCATACGAAATAATCATAGTCATCACGTACCGGAAACCAATTTTTTTTTTTTGCATATGCTTATGTAATTAAAAACATGCGTGCTTTTATTGCTAGAAAGTATGCAAGTGCTCCAGTTTAAAACTTACCTTGCCATTCGTGCAGCACACTCAACTGCCAGAAGCCAGAACAGCCAGGCCAAAAACTATAAGCACAAACAGATATTCTGAACTCCAACAAACATCAATCTAGATTCTTGTCAATCCTTGGTGGTCAAAACTGCACCAGCCTCCCTGCTTTCCGATCTATCCAACATTGTGGCATTACATTTTCATGGCGAGTTTGTTAAATAAATGCAATTAAGTTATATAGATTTTATTCTGAAATTCGTCAGTTCCTTGATTTCACATCGAGTTTTTGTTCCAAATTTGGTGTTTAAAATGAGTTGCATTATGTATCCACCTAGTAACTAAAGATTCATATACACAAAACAAATTAGAATCATATTCTTATGAAGAAAATTGTAGGAGAATCTAAATATAAACCTATATTTCTGGACCAGAGAGACTTGTACCGAGATTTTTCAGCATAGCTGTACATAAACACATATGAGCCACCGATCTATTAATCATTAGATTCTGTAAGAAAAATATCAGCACGCTGGTCTGTCTAAGAAATAGTTTTTACTTGAATCGTACATGCAATCTATAGGATTAAACCACATGCATATTTATATCTCAAAAATACATATGTATAGGCTAGCAGCTAATAGCCGGTAGATCACGTATAACATGCTTTTAATCACGTACTTCTTGTTGTGCTTTTAATCCGAAAACGTACCTGGTTGATTCTGATAACATGCGATTCTTGATGCCAATATATTGTAGAGTGATGCGTCAGTTGTGATCTTCCGCATGCTGACTGATCGAGTTTCGCGACCTTGATCCAAGTAGCGGGCGTGTGTTAAGACGTTGAAGCGTCGCAGGAAATCCTTTTGGGTGCCAGAGTCGACACCGGTGAAGGCTGCCGCTTGCGAAACAGCTGCGGCCTAAGCGTCGGTGGAGCCGCTTGCCTGATTGTATACGCCGGCGCCGACGAACTCGTGGGCCAGATGGCCGGACAGAACCGTTGTGTCTCGGCTTCTCCACCGTATCTGTACGCCGGACGGCCGGAGAGAATCATCGCATCTCCTCCGTATCCTTCTAATCTATATCTATTTGTCTCTGGCTAATCGTTTTGTCTCTGTGTCCTTTGATACGTTTCCTCTTCCAATTTAATCTGTCCTCGTTACTTTTTTTTCAATCAGAGCCGTTCCTTGTTTACTGTTTAATCTTGGCCATTGGTTATCCTGTGTTTTAATTATATAATAGATATTATTTCATTGAAAGTGGATTGATCGCTTTAAAGATGTTTGTATTTTTTTCGGCAAGAGAATATACACTATGACAACAGACATAAATCACACAATATTATGGCAAGAAACAAGTATTGATTTTCCGAATCAACATCCCATACATGAAAATTATCTTGAGTACACAACTTACAATCGGGCTTCACAATATTATATCCTAACTAATCCTATTACATCCTTCTAATTGTTTCGGCCTTCTAGTGTATAGAGCTGATATCCAAATATAGCAATCCTTACTGATTTTTGTGCCTGCAAATACAAAGTTCTGATTTTAGAATCGATCTGACAAAACCAAAACTTCTTTGCTGATCTCAAGAGCAGCTCAATGAACACTAATACCACAATTAGGAGCATTATAGACCATCAACTAGGTCAAAGCTATAGCAGTTTATAACAGAAATAGGCATTTAACAAATAGATGATAATAGCAAATAAAAATAGATCATATTTATCAGAGTTGTAGAGAATGGTTATCGCCTTATCTCTCCCTTAGACTAAAGACTAAAGTACTTGTGTTATTGTTGTTCTGGGTATGTGCATGTTGAGGGTTACACATAAATGTAAGCAATAATGATTGACATCGAGCAAATGAAGCGGGAAAACATTAACTGCAGTTATTCAGCAACCAACGATAGGTGATACAGCATGGATGCAGTCAAGCATTTGGGAAAGAAGAGAGGAATCTGGAAACGGGGAGTCCTCTTGTAGTGCCAGAGGCCGAATCCAATAGGTTTCTTGAAGAAAAATTTAATCTTGCATAAAAGGTTTGGATGATCATCCAAGCAGTCAGTCCATGGGTGGGACAATTCTTTACCAATGATTTCATTCTCTCCCAAGCTTGAGCAACATGCTCATTATCAAATTGTTTGAAATTCATAATGTTACTTCTCAAAGATATGATCTTAGCAGGAGGATAATATTTTACTATGAAAGCATCTTTGCATTTAGTCCATGAATCAATACTATTTCTAGTCAAAGATAGCAACCATTCTTTAGCACGTCCTCTCAAAGAGAAAGGAAAAAGTTTCAGTTTAATAATATCACCATCTATTCCTTATACTTCTGCATCTCACAAAGTTCAACAAAATTATTAAGGTGAGCAGCAGCATCATCGGTACTAACACCAGAGAATTGCTCTTTCATAACAAGATTTAAAAGTGCAGGTTTAATTTCATAGAATTCTGCGTTAGAAGCAGGTGGAGCAATAGGTGTACTAATGAAATCATTGTTGTTCGTGCTAGTGAAATCACACAACTTAGTGTTCTCAGGGGTACTCATTTTAGCAAAATTAAAACAAAACAGAAAGATAACAACTCGAAAATAAAAGTAACTAATTTTGTTGTGTTTTTGATAAATAAAGCAAACAAGACTAGATAAAAATAAACTAAGCAAGACAATAACAAAGTAAAGAGATTGGAAGCGTGAAACTCCCCTTGCAGAAATCCTCTTGCTCCCCGGCAACGGCGCCAGAAAAAGTGCTTGATGACGTGGATCGCACGTTCGTTGGGAGACCCCAAGAGGAAGGTATGAAGCAGTGTAGCAGCAGTTTTCCTCGGTATGAAACCAAGGTTTAATCGACCAGTAGGAGCAAGAAATCACTTCTGAAGGTTGTTGGTGGCGCCGTTTACTCGATCACCAACGTGGAATCTGCACACAATACAATCAAACTACTTTGCCCCAATGAAACAGTGAGGTTGTATTATCAGTGTAAAAGAATGGACCGGGGTCCACAGTTCACTAGTGGTGTCTCTCCATAAAAGATAACTAACATGCTGGGTGAACAAATTACAACTGGGCAATTGACAAAATATTGAGCGCATGATAATGCATATATATGACATGATGATTACTATGATATTCATGTGGGCATTACGACAAAATACATAGACCGTTATCCAACAGCGTCTATGACTAATAATCCACCGCCAGGTTGTCATCCGAGTTCCCCGTTGGTATTAAGTTGCAAGCAACAGATAATCGCATTAAGTAATGTGCGTAATGTAAACAAATGCATTAGACCTAACGGTGCACCCTTAAGCTAAGCATCGGTTATTTTATCCCTAGTGGCAACAGCACATCCACAATCTTAGAAGTTATTGTCACTCTCCCAGATTACCGGAGGCATGAACCCACTATCTAGCATAACTACTCACTCTTGGAGTTACAAGCATCTACTTGGCCAAAGCATCTACTAGTAACGGAAAGCATGCAAGATCATAAATAACATATAACATAGATTGATAATCAACTTGACATAGTATTCAATATTCATCGGATCCCAGCAAACACAACATGTAGCATTACAATAAGATGATCTTGATCATGATAGGCAGCTCACAAGATCTAAACATGATAGCATAAAGTGGAGATACAACCATCTAGCTACTGCCATGGACCCATAGTCCAAGGATGAACTACTCACGCATCACTCCGGAGGCAGGCATGGTGATGTAGAGCCCTCCGGTGATGATTCCCCTCTTCGGCAGGGTGCCGGGAAGAGCTTCTGAACCCTCCAGAGCTAGGGTTGACGGCGGCGGCGTCTCTGGAACTTTTCGTGGATAATGGCTCGGGTATTTAGGGTTTTCGCGCCGGGAAGATTATATAGGCGAAAGAACGGCGGCTGGAGACGCCTGTGGGGCCCACACCACCCCACGGTGCGGCGGGGGGCCCGCGCGGCCCCATGGTGTGGCTGCCTCGTGGCTCCCCTCCGTCTCTCCTTTGGACTCCGTGTACGTGTTGGAAAAATAGGAGGTTCTGTCCAAGTTTCGTCCAATTCCGAGAATATTTCCAGACTAGCTTTTCTAGAATACAAAAACAACAGAAAACAGGAACTGGCACTGTGGCATCTTGTTAATAGGTTAGTCGCAGAAAATGCATAAAAATGCTATGAAGTGTATATAAAACATGTAACAATTGGTATAATATCAACATGGAACATCAGAAATTATAGATACGTTTGAGACGTATCAGATGCACACAGTCTCCACAAGTTCACGAGTCTCAAAAACAAAAGTAAAGAGGCAAATTACATATCATATTGAGAAATTGTAGAAACGCCTAAGGTGATGGAGGGCATATCCTCAGATTATTTTGCCATCCATGTTGGAAAAAAACCCCTCGCCGTATCCTCCAACCGCGTAGACACCTCTGTGAACAGGTCGCGGTGCTTCACACGCTGCAGAGGCGACCATGAACGGATCGTAGCTGTGCACTGGTAGACGACCTGCATAAGAGACAAATTTTATCATAAAAAACCTTGTATTGGGCATGAAATCGTAGAAACAAATGCATCGTTGTTGGGCATGAAACATCTGCATCTACATTATAATAGTCCTTTGATATTGGAAACCGACTGTATCGCTGTGTTTGAAGCTCTTAGGCCCTAGCCAATGAACATATCAAAATGGCGCATCGTCTATGCCGAAGCCAATGACTTGAGAAAGATGCTTTTGGTTGCCAAGGGCAACATATTAGGAAAGACAGCAACATAGTAGCCCATGGACTACCTACCATGCAATAATATACGACATGGTTTTAGTTGCCTTGTTCTTCTTCAATTAGTGGCCATGTTTGAATGCACGTAGCCCTATATTTAATGATATACATAACTTTTTCTTCCCCTAAAAAACTCAATTTAGCTAAAGGAGATTGGTTGTACAAGAATCACACTAATCCATTTACGGATTGTGGGTATCAACTCTTACAAAAACAAAAGCAGTTAAGATAGCCATGATACACGTACAATAACATACTATAACATCACTGCTAAGCTTATAATGGACAATAAAAGTACAAGTGTCATTTCTTAATTGTTACACATATAGATAATGGGAATGATTCTATATTACTGTGTCGCAAACGTAAACACTTGTTGATTCCAGATATAGCCCTTTAAAGTCAAATATATGATATATAAGATCATAATTTTGAATCGAACAAGCATAGTTGGTCCATGGCCATGGCGAAAGTGTTATGATGCATTACATGGTGGTGGTTTTTAAGCACGTGGCACTCCGTGCAACATGAAATATATGAAAATATGTAGGAAAACTGATAACAAAAAAGGATACAATTTTGTGAAAGGGAGAAATCATAGAATGTGAATAAAACCAAAATGTGAATAAAAACATAAGTACTATACATAAGTTACTAGCAACGAAATATATTGTTTAAATGTCTTGTAAACATTTCATTTAAAACCTTAAAACTACTATGAAAACCCAAATAATCAAATTTGACATTTCATCACGAAGCACCATGTTTTTTCATTGTTGTTACTAAATCATCCTGAGTTTTATCGGAATTGTGATTTGGAGCATTTTTTTCTTTTGATTGTTTACAATTTTCTTCATATTCCATCAACAATTTTCTGTTTTTCTTACCTTTCAGTTGTAGTTTTTTCACCTTATAGTTTTCCAAGGAAGATCTTTTCCTTTATTTTTTTGCCAGCCTTTTTCAATTTTTGTTATTTATAGTATATTTTTTGTCATGAAAACCTTCTATCCAAATTCTGATATTCTTCAGGTTCAAGGGTCTGTATGAAACTTCTGCCTACTGCACGGCCAGCTTTGGCAAAAATCGTCAGGTACCCCGTCTAAAAAGAAAAAAAATCGTCAGATACGGTTAATCTCGCTGTCTTGTGGCCACTATAAAAACGTGTACGCCCTTCCTGGTAATCACCAACTAACCTCTGCCAAAACCGCCTGTGGCCTAGCGCAAGAACCCAAGAAAGCCAAGAACCGCTCGCGCCGCAGCCATGGAGGTGGCCCGCGCCTTCCACACCCCGCAGCGGCAGCATCACCTCGCGGAGCTCCGCATCGAGGCTGACCAGTCGCCGGTCGCCTTCTCCGATCCCTGCGCTGCCGGCCGCAAGCGCCGCTGCCTCATCCCCGTCTTCTCCCCGCGCAAGAAGATGTTGGTCGAGCTGCTTCCCTTCTCCGCGCCCGCGCTTTCCCCGCCAGCCAGCGCGGAGCGCGCCGCCAGCGTTTTCTCGCCGCCGCTGTCCCCTTCCAGCGGGAGCAACCGCAGCTTCACGTTCCGCGCTTCGCCGGAGCAGCCGGTGGCGCCCGCGGGGTCCAACCGCAGCAGCGCCTTGGCGTTATTGACTTCGCTGGAGCGGCCGCTGACACCCATGGGCTCCACCGCCAGCAGCGGTTTTGGGGTCCTGTCTTCTCGGTCGTCGTTGTCGCCCGGTCCAGGGGGCGCCAGCGCAACCGGCGTCATCGCGTTCTCGACTTCCCCGAAGCCGGCGCGCACGGGATCCACCGGCAAGGACGGGGAGGAGGTGGCGTTCTTGGCTTCACCGAACCCGGCGTTCGGGCGCACAGGTTCGTCAGCGTCCCCGGTAGCCAAGGTGTTGTCTCCCGCAGGCCCCGGGATTAGCGGTGGGGGCGATCTCGTCGTCTCGCCGCCACTCGTCCTCACGCCCCTCCGGATGCCGGTCTCTCCGGTGCGCAAGTCCGAGGGGAGCACCCTGTGGTCACGGCGCCGCGGGAACAAGCGGCAGGGGGAAGACAAGCTGCAGATCACCCTGCCGCCGAACAAGGTCGCCAAGATGGGATCATCGGTCGCTGGCGAGACTTCCTGTCGCGCCGCCCTGTCCGTGGCGTCGACCAGGCCGTGCTGCACGTTCGTCAATTCGCCGGCGAAGGCGAGCAAGGAGGTATCACGACGCTCCCGCCTCCCTTTTCGATCTTCCGCGTCCCCAATCGATCGAGTTTTTGATTTCCTCGTCCGCTACTGTAGTTATTTGCCATTTGCGCCTCTGATTCCGCCAGATTTGGTTGTTGCAGGAAGTCAAGAGGGACACCCTCACCGCCAGCGCTGCATTCCGCTCATCGTCGACGGCCGGGACGTGCTGCACGTTCGTCACATCGCCGACGAGGCTGTCCACGGTGGACAAGGCGAGCGGGCCGGTAAGCCTTTTTCACTCTCCAGTTCTTCTCTTCCTCGTGGTCCCTGCTGTATTCCCTGTTTACCCGTTCACCTGAATCATTTCGAAATTCGCATGATTTCTTATCTGCTTCACCGTGAACATTTTGTTCAGTTCCATGGATGCATTTCTTCAGTTAATGGTTGGTTAATTACTGGTTTCTTTATCTTCTTTCTACGGAGTACTAGCATTTTGGTAATTTGTCTGCATAATGAAATCCCCGCTCGTACAGGAGTGCGGTGCAAGGTTGGCCGGTGTGGGCGGAGGTGGCGCCGGCTCGTCGGCGGCGCGTGCAGGCGCCGAGATGGTAGTGAGCGTGACCTACTTGTGCGGGGCCCGGAAAGAGTTCTGCTTCGACCACCGCCACTGACAAGCTCGATCGTCCGTCCATCGCCACCGTCAAGTACTGCAAATCAGTTTAGTCTAGTCTGAATCTAGGACAACCGTAGATGCATTGTGCTCGGAACTAAATGCGTGCTACGAGAACTGTAACAAATGACGAAATGATGCGTCACTACTCCACCGTCAAGAGAAATGGTTTACGCCTGAACTTTTAGGGTATGAATTTAGGGCATCTGATCCGCCTAAATTCGTGCGATACCGCAAATCAGTTTTCGGGGAACCCAAAACCGGTTATACGGTTCCCCTTGTTCCAGGATCTGGTAGAAATGTTGTGATAACCCTGTATTGTGTTTTGTGCAAGTCGTTACCAAACCTTGGTGTTTTCCGGAAAAAACAAAAACGGTTGTTACGTGCAATTTCCAAAATCAAAAGATGGCACATGTACTTATCTCTAAAGCACAGTACGGTCAGTGTATATAGGAAGACACTCGTTGCGGTCACTGAACTTGACTTGCGATGATTATACGCAGTGGCGACGCCACCAGGGGGCGAGCTCGGTCGATTTTTTTGCTAGTTAGCTAGCTCGCTCAAGGAAGGAACGATTGATCGGTTGCTAGCTAGGCAGCTACAGTAGCTAGCTGTAAGGATGGAACGATCGATCCATTGGACGGACAGCTAGCTCAACTCTTGTAGTATGTATGTACGTATACTAGATGGATCTAACCAGCTCATGTACTACACGGTTTCAAAATCAGCCCGGCTTGCTAGGAGGAAGAAAAGGACTAAAGAAAATATTTGAGTTTATAGTAAAATTTTATGGAATCTGTTCTGCTCGGACACTTTTTAGCCCTTAAAATTATTTTATAGTTCTCATTAGACGTGTTTTAAGGGTCCAATTTTTACGGAATCTGCTAGACATGCTCTTAGCCAAATAATTTGGGGCTTATTTGGGCTAAACTGGCTGAGCTGGACAATTAATTTTGACTCATACCATGGACGACCTAGCGGCCCTCGCACGTTTCGACTCGACTTGCTCGCTCCCCCTTGCATGGTTCGATCACACTGAGAGGAGGAGCCGGATTTCACTTTTCAGCTGGTTAATTCTCCATCTTGCAGATTGATCAGTTTTTATGTCTATTTTTGTCCGGCACTGACTGTTGTAGTAAAATACTCAATTTATTTATGTCTACTTTTATGTCAAGTGCCGGGAGTCCATGTTAGAAGTTCTTTAAGTTGTCTTTTATGTTATTTGTGTCAATGCTAGTGCTTTATGAGTACGAAAATTGAATCTTCGTGCACCCTTTATTGTTATATAGACTCGTTTTTCTGGCTTAATTTTTTAGACCTTGTGGGTTCGCCCCCCTCGACTCAATTTCTGGCTCCGCCACTAATTATACGGTAGCTGGTTCACCGCAAAGCTTTGTATTTTGTCTATGCGACACTTTTGATTGGTCAATTAGTACAAGGGGTCACGTCCCACATGTTAGCTCAATAAAAAAATCCAAAAATCCCCACCCATACCGTCCTGACCTCCCATCCCCTCCCCAATGTCTTGGGCCCTGGATCCCATCGGCGGCCGCTTCTCTGTCTCGATCCCTACCACGGCCGCCCCATGCTTCTCTCGAAATCGAGCCGCACGGAGAAGCGGGACGGAGAAGCTAGAGGATGGAGAGGTGGCGACGGCACTCGCCGTCCTCCGGGAGGCCATGCTGGAGAGCGCGGAGCGCCGACGCGGTTCTGCACCACGTGGCTGCTCGCGCCGCCTAGTGCTGTGCGTTACTCTTTTTTTTTTTGGATATTTAGATTTTATAAATGGACCTTGCTACGTAGCAACCGTGCCCCACTGAACGATTGTCGTACGACGCTCAATAACCAGCGAACGTCTCTTCTCGCGCGTGAATCATACAGCCCACTCGGCTATCACACGTGGACCTAACTGGGCCGTGGCACTTTGTCCTCCTTTTTGGCCCACTACCAAACAGAACCAGACGGTCTGACCACTATGGCCACACGCAAGACTTTATAAATTTCTGTAGCCCCGCTTCTTCTTCCAAGCAAGATTCAGGCAGAAAAATTTCAACAAGTGAACAACATCGTGAATGGACAAAAACCAGTAAAAAGTACGTATGAAGACACATCCAAGACTAGCATATCATTCGTAGATAGAGTAGAAAGTGGTAATTACAACATATAAACTTGGTAGCAAGGTTCATAAGAGTTGTCTACAAACGAAATTAGGTAAATTTGTCCATGGCAACTAAGAACTTGAAAACCTGGTGACCAGGAACTTCAAATCTGGCAACTAGAAACTTGGAACTTGGCAAATCCAAATTTCAAACCTGGCAAATAAAAAGAACTTCGAACCTAGCAACTAAGAACTTAAAAAAACTAATAACTTCAAATGTGGCAACTAGAAACTTAGAACCTTGGCGACAAAAAAGAACTTCAAACCTCGCAACTAAGAAGAACTTCGAACCTGGCGATTAAAAACTTCAAACCTGGCAACTAAGAACTTCAAATATGGCAACTAGAAACTTGAACCTGGCAACTAAAAAGAACTTCGAACCTGCAACTAAGAACTTCAAACCTAGCAACTAAGAACTTTAAATGTGGCAAATAAAAAAACTTTGAACCTGGCAACTAAAAAGAACTTCGGACCTAACAACTAAAAACTTCAAACCTGGCAACTAAGAACTTAAAATGTGGCAACCAAAACTTTGAACATGGCAACTAAAAAGAACTTCGAACCTGGCAATTAAAAACTTCAAAGTTGGCAACTAAGAACTTCAAATGTGGCAACTAGAAACTTTGAACCTGGCAACTAAAAAGAACAAAAACTTCAAACTTGACAACTAAGAACTTCAAATGTGACAACTAGGAACTTTGAACATGGCAACTAAAAAGAATTTCAAACATGGCAACTAAAAACTTCAAACTCGACAAGAAAAAAAGAAACCATCTGTATTTTCCATAGTCAAATCTAAAAAGTAAAACTTGAGGACTAAATTGCTAGCAACTAGTTCATCTTTCTGCGCATGGCCTCCAATCCTCCATCCATAAAATACACGCTTCTTTTGAGCTTCCTGTCCATGAGAACACCTTCCTCGCTGGTGTCTTAGCTTGCAGTAAGTCTGAAAAGAAAAAGATGGTGAATAAACATGTGGTGACTAGCCATGCAAAACTTGGTGACTTAACTCTGTTATAAAAAATTAAAGGACAAAAAACATGCGGTCTCGTGAAAAATGCTCCTGGTGACTAGTAACAATAATCTAACTCTGCATAATTTGGAGACTTAAATACTTGTGGTGTTAAAATGAAAAAATGTTGCTGGTAACCACTAACAAAAATCTAGGTGACTAGGCATAATTTTTTGCTGAATTATAAAACTTTGACAACATGAACAAATGCTCATGATAAGTAGTAACCAGAATCTTGGTGACATAAATAATATGGTGACTTGTAGAAACTTTGGTAACATGAACAAATGCTCCTGCTAAGTAGTAACCAAAGTCTAGGTGACTAAACATGAGTAATTTGGTGACTTTAAATAAGGTGGTGTAAGAAATGAACAAATGTTCTTGATAACTACTAACGAAAAATTAGGTGACTAGACACGAATAATTTGGCGACTCAAAATTAATATGGTGTTGAACAAATGATTCTGGTAACTAGTAACAATGATCTGGGTGACTAAACATAAATAATTTGGTGACTAAAAAAATATGGTATTGAACAAATGTTTCTGGTAACTAGTAACAATGATCTAGATGACTAAACCTAAATAACTTGGTGACTAGATCATGTACATATTAAGAAATTAACCATGCGCGAAATAACCGTAGCACAAATTAGTATGACTAGATGTGTTCATAAAAAATCTTTTACACAAGAGCTAATTATCTGGAAAAAACATAATCTGCCAATGATTCGTATTCGTCATTCGACGTAAAATGTCACATACTTACAACACGCAAGGAATAAAAACGCCAACATATAAGTGGTGAAGCAAATTTAGGGATAGTCGCAAACCTTCTTCTCTACTGGACCTCGAACTCGCCCCACACCATCATCATTGTTCACACCTTTTTTCTGCCTATTCTTTCTGAAAACGAACCACCTATTGCACATAATATGTTCCATTAGCATTGAGAAGGACAGAAAGCGTGTACCAAAATTAAGTGCGTGTCATTAAACTTCAAACAGCTAGAAATCACACATCGACAAGTGATATCTCACATAAATCAACATAGGAACAAACACTAAAAAAAGGGGAAAAGCCCCCATACGAACAACAGAAGAGCAAAAACGAGTTCAATAGCATCTACTCCCTCCGTTCCCATAATATAAGATGTTTTACCTATTACACATGTTGTCTAGATTCGGGCTAAAAAGAATGGACATATACACTAAAAGGTGACTACATACATGTGTATGCATGTGAATGTGGAAAATGTCTTAAAATCTTATATTGTGGAACGGAGGGAGTATTTACTTGTTCCCCATACAAAATCCACACTCGTAAACGAAACAAAATTTGGCACCCCTTCATGAGCACGTCTAGTTTCTTCTCTGAACACACAACCAACACCCAATAACAATCACCAAAAATCCATGAACTAACTACTGCAAAAAAGAAAAAAACGTCGACAAACACTGTGGCAGAGCCTGTGTCGGCAGAGTCGTAAAACTTCTCATTAACGGCAGCTTGCCCATGAAAATTCTCAGCAAATTTCTTAGTATGTGCTTGCTTTGCAATGGAGTATTCAAGGCATAGCCCAGTCAGCTACATAGGACAGCCGAGCTGAAGCTCCGCGGCTGCTAACACCCACACCTCAGCACTTACAACACTCCAACGCCTCGCCCAATCACCCCCTGGGTTTCGTCCTCCTCCAACCCAAGTACCCAACGGCGGCCACAAAATTCAGTGCTGATTTTGTCCACTCCAGTAACAGGTGACCTCACCTGGGAAGAAGACACAAGATCCAACTACTGGAAAAAAAAATTCAAACTATTCTCACGATCAAACAAATCGCCTAGAAACGAGCGCCTCTAATCCAGGAACAAGGAAATCTAACGGCAAGCCCGCTCCCCTACTCTCCGGCGCCGGCGATGCCTCTTATCCGTTCGAATCGCCATAGGAAAGCGCAGCGCGCGCCGGAATAACCAGGCGGAAACCACTCGAACCCTACAGACGAACTCACATCAACAAAAAAATTACGAGAAATGAGCACATCTGAGTCATGAACAAGAAGAACTCACCGCGTGTCCCCACTCCCCTGCTCGCCGGTGCTGCAACTCACGCCGGAGATGCCGCTCCTCCGCCCAAATCGCCATGGTAAATCGCATCACGCGCCGAAATAGCCGGGCGGAAATCAGTCAAACCCTACCGACGAACTCCCGATCAACAAAAATCACCCAGAAATGATCGCCTCTAAGCCAGGACCAAACTGAACTCACCGTGCGCCACTTCCCTGCTTGCCGGTGCCGCGACCCGCGCCAGTGATGCCCTCTCTCCGCTCGAATCGCCGTGGGAGGAGCAGCGCATGCCAAATCGCGGGGATGGAAACTGTCGAGTGAGAGAAATGGGGGCGGTGGGAGAAGAACCTGCAGTTTACCAAATGGGTGCGTGCGTGCGGCACGTTTTTACCGGGTCCACGCAGCAATGCCCCGAAATCTGCCGGATGACCACGAGCGTTCGATTCATGTGCGCGTGGATCTTGATACGCCGTATGAAAAAGTTTCACAGGGCACGCTTCCCTTATTAGATTATAAATTGGACTGACACGTGGGACCTACCCACCTCATCATGTTGACTATTTGACCAGCGGGACCTGCATGGAGTAGAGACTAGTTGACCAGTCGATAAAGTGCCACGTAGATAAAATACACAACTCTACGTTAAGCGAGTAACCGTATAATCACCGCAAGTCAAGTTCAGCAACCATAACGAACGAGTGTATTCCCAATGTATTGTTAATTCGAGATAAGTATGGCCGTATATGTACCGTGTTTATCAATCTATTTTGTCATGCATCTTGTCCTTATGGTGGATCGACTGTACATAAGCCTACTCGTCATCCTGCACAAAACAAAACAAAAAAACTATTCGTCATCGACTAACGCCATTGATTTCAAACTCTCCGCCTCCTCCGCCTTGTTTTCTCCCCCAATTCGACACGCCTAGCACCACGCCCGCGGCACCTAAATCCTAGCCACAACGATGCCGTCCGCTCCAGCATCTCCTGAGCCGCCGCAGGCGGAGTCAGCGTGGTCGCGGGCCCTCCGGAAGTTGCTCCCAGCGGGCGCACCGGTGCCTGACGAGGACCACCACGACTACTCCTTCTCCGTCTCCGTCCCCGCTGACGCTCCTTCCTGGGGACCACGAACGCCGACCTCCCGCTCTTCCGGCGCCGTGCCGCCCCTCCCTCCCTTTGCCCGCCACCACCGCCGCATCTCTCGTATCCTCCGACCAGACCCTCCTCCTCTTCATGCGCCCTCGCCGCCCTCTTCGCCGGACACCACCAGTCCTGCCTCCTCGACCCCGCGCAGCCCCGCTTCGCCACCCGCTCAGCCCCTCTCGCAGCAGCCGTTGGCTTCGGACCTGCAGGTGACCAGCGACCCCGAAGGAAAGCGGCGGGCGTGCGCCAGGTGCAGCAATGGGGGATTCGGGATGGGGATCCTTGAGGGGCGGGATGAGTGTCTGCCCTGCGGAGCGCGGTACTGCGCCGGGTGCGTGCTGCGGGATACGGGGTCCATGCCGGAGGACGGCAAGTGCTTCGACCAGCCTGTACAAGTCGCTCGGCGCCGGGCAAGGCTGGGAAACGTGTCTCGGCTTATGGCGCGGCTGCTCGCACCGGCGGAGGTGCGGCAGGTCATGCGCGCGGAGCGAGGCTGCGCTTTCAACCATGTGCGGCCGCATGAGGTCGTGGTGAACGGGCGTGGACTCTCGCAGTGCGACCTGGATCTTCTGCTGGGGTGCGCCGTGCCGCCGGAGCGGCTCACGCCGGGGAAGTACTGGTATGACAAAGACTCCGGGCTGTGGGGAAAGGTAAAGAGTTCGGAATGTCACACGTTCATTTCTATTCAGAACCATTAGATTGACACACTATCCTGCAATTGACACATCCTGGAATTAGCAAATATAACTGGTCCTACATACATTTTAATTCTGGTGTCAGGAAGGTCAGAGGCCAGATAGAATTGTTAGTTCAAAGTTGAACGTTGGAGGAAAACTTCGGCAAGATGCTAGCAATGGCACTACACAGGTGTTCATGAATGGGAGGGAGATCACAAAAACAGAGCTCATGATGCTTAAGGTAAAATATTTAGCTATTTCGCAAAAAAAAAGGTAAAATATTTAGCTGAGATGGGCCATAGTAGAAAATAATTAGTAACATCGCGGTTTATTGAAAAATAAAAGTCCAAGCACTTGGAACTCCAATGATAGTTACCCACATTTATCTTTGTCCTAACATATTTGTGGTACATGTTGGGTGAACAATGCCTTGCATAATCAGCTAAATGGTCACTCGCTGCCATAACTCTATTAATTACTGTCATGAATCGCACAATCTATCAAACTAGTTGTACACCTTTACAGTGGGTATTCTTTTCATGTGTCAGTAATAACCAGGAGTTACGTTTATATTGTTTCCACATAGTTGATTGGAAGGTTACATAGAAAGGCAATCGGTGATCCAAATGATAAACAAACAGGGGTAGGTAATATTTCTGGCCGATCTCAGAAGTGCATCAAGATTGAAAATATCGGCTCTGCGACATCCTTTCCATGCACAAAATGAAAGTGTTACCTGAAGATTGACTGCGTAATTACCTTTTGGTTAAAAGTTAGTAGCACAAAAAATAATAGTGAAATGGCCGAGTTGCTGAGTTACATGGATCAAAATAATACTAAATGACATCTAATTTTTTTATTTCTTAGTTAAGAGATTAAAATCTATTCTGCTGTTACATTGTCCCCGAGTGACGCAACCAAGGATCAAGAGTCGAGCTGAGTCACTGTGGCGCCGAATCATAGACTAGTTGTCGTGTGCTTAGGGTTGGAGCCTAATCTCCCTTTTCTGGTTTATTCATAACTGATGGTCCTTACAACGTGGGACTCTCCTTATAGAGAGTTTAGGAAATATGGGAACGCTACAGCCGTATCATTAGGATAAGGCAAGCACTAACTAACTTTGGAAACGAACTAGTTTATTTGGTATGGAAATCAGGGGCCTGACTTGAGGATCAAGCCGTGGGTTCCTTCCCCTTATCCTTGCTGCGGCGGCCATATACTCTGCCCCACATGACATCACTTCCTCCGTTGACAAGCAGGTCGTCCTCGAGCTGCCATCTGGATAGCGTTGTTTGAAGTCTTCGAGATCTTCCCACGAAGCATGTGCTGCATCCTGGCCAAACCAGTGCACCAAAACCTGACGAACACCTCGACAAAGGCGGGCCTTAAGCACATGTTGAGGCTTGGGAATGACGCGACCATGGTGGATGTCCGGCAAAATCGGTGGTGCTGTTGGCGGCTCCCCATGAAAGGGCTTAAATATGCTCACATGGAACACGTGATGGAGACGGGAGCGTGGAGGTAGCTCCAGACGGTAGGCGACGGAGTCGACACGGCCCAAAACCTTGTAAGGTCCATAGTAACGTGGGGCCAGTTTGCCACGAGCAGGACCGGTGAGGGAGGCGGCTGGTCGATGATGAAGGCGGAGCCAGACCCATTGCCCAACATCAAAGGTCACCTCACGGTGCTTGCTGTCATAGTACAGTTTGTCCCGCTGTTGTGCTTGAAGGAGGCGGTCGCGTACATCCTGAATAAATGCATCGCGTTCAGTGATCAAGTGCTCCACTGCTGGAACACGGGACTCACCAGGCTCATATGTTCGCATGGCAGGAGGGTCACGGCCATAGACAATGCGAAAAGGAGTATCCCGAAGTGCCGTGTGGTACGAAGTGTTACAGCAATATTCTGCCCATGGCAGCCACCTGACCCACTGCTTGGGACGATCTCCTGTTATGCAGCGAAGATACATGGAGATGACTTTGTTTACCACTTCAGACTGGCCATCTGATTGGGGATGGAAGGCTGTGCTCATGCACAAGCGGACGCCAGACAGACGAAAGAGCTCTCTCCAAAAGGTACTCGTGAACACTGCATCTCTATCGGAGACGATGGACTGCGGCATGCCATGGAGACGAACAATATCAGTAAAGAAGGCACTGGCCACAGTTTGAGCGGTGTAGGGATGCGCCAAGGGAATGAAATGAGCAAACTTGGAGAAGCGGTCAACAACTGTTAAAATAACAGTCTTGCCGTTAACTCGTGGAAGAGCCTCAATAAAATCCATCGAGATGTCCGCCCAAATCTGGGAAGGTACTTCCAATGACTGTAGCAGACCGCCCGGCTGGAGGTGCTCTGACTTGTTGCGCCGACATGTGATGCAGGAACGAACAAAATCTTCAACCACTTTGCGAGCGTGGGGAATGTGGAAGTCCCGCCGGACACGATTCAGTGTTTTTTTGAACACCTTCATGACCTGTGGCATGGGCTGCATCAAGGATTGCCGGTAGGGATGGTGAAGAAGGTGGCAAATACACTCGACCACGAAAAGTCAGCAGGCCATCAGTGATAGTCCAGCGATCACCCAGCTTGTTCGTAGCCTGCTGCTCGCGTAGTGCCACCAAGGCTGGATCTGTGGACTGCTCACGGCGCAGGTCGTCGAAGATGTCGAAGCGTGGTGCAGAAAGCGCCATGAGAGTACCCTGGTCCTCGTGTCGGCGTGACAATGCGTCAGCCACCACATTGAGACGTCCAGGACGGAACTCAACCTCAAAGTCGTACCCCAGGAGCTTGCTGACCCAATTGTGTTGAGGAACCGTTGATAACCGCTGGTCCAGCAAATACTTCAAACTGAAGTGGTCGGTGCGAACACGGAAGTGTTGTCCCCAAAGGTATGGCCGCCAATGGCGTACTGCATGCACCAATCCAATCAGTTCACGCTCGTAGGCTGCGAACTTGGCATGGCGTGGAGCGAGCGGTTTGCTGAAAAAAGCGATAGCCCCTGTCCCTTGGTGTAGGACCCCACCAATCCCAGATCCTGATGCATCACATTCGACGGTGAATAGCTTGGTGAAGTCAGGCAGCTGCAAAACAGGGGCCTCCGTGAGGGCATGTTTGAGCTTGCTGAAGGCGATGTCTGCCTCTTGGGACCAACCGAACCCCTCATTTTTAAGGAGCTTGGTGAGGGGAGCAGCAATGCTACCGAAGTCTTTGATGAACTTTCGGTAGTAGCCCGCCAAGCCGAGGAAACCACGTAGAGCGCGTACAGACCGCGGGGTCGGCCAATCCACCACACCCTGGACCTTCTGGGGATCCATGCCAACTCCATCGGCATTGATAACATGTCCCAAATAGGCCACTTGCTCCTCACCAAAGAGGCACTTAGCCGTTTGAGACGAAGGCCATGCGTCAAGAGGAGCTGGAAGACGGCACGAACATGGCGCAAGTGATCCGCCCAAGAGCTGCTGTAGATTAAAATATCGTCAAAGAAAACAAGTACAAACTGACGAAGGTAGGGGTGCAATATCTCGTTCATCAAGGCCTGGAATGTGGCGGGTGCATTCGTCAATCCGAAAGGCATGACCAGGAACTCAAACAAGCCCTGATGGGTGCGGAAAGCTGTCATCTTCACGCTGTCCGGGTGCATGCGCACCTGATGGTAGCCAGAGCGAAGGTCCAGCTTGGTGAAAAAGCGAGCACCCCGCAGCTCGTCTAGTAATTCATCAACCACGGAATTGGGAATTTGTCCTTGATCGTGCGCTCGTTGACGGCGCGGAAGTCGATGCAGAAGCGCCACGCGTTGTCTTGCTTTTTGACAAGCAAAACTGGGGAGCTGAACTCGGAGTGGCTGCGACGAATGAGGCCTTGTTCTAGCATGGTGGCACACTGCCGCTCAAGTTCGTCTTTCTGGATAGCCGGGTAGCGATACGGTCGGACCACAACTGGTTCTGTACCGGGAAGCAGGTGGATACAGCAGGTGGATACGGTGGTCACACAGACGGGAGGGTGGTAGTCCCCTGGGCATCTCAAATAAGCTATCATATTCCAATAGGAGCTCGTCCAGGAGATCGCGACTAGTGCAAAGTGCTGCCCGGGCAGTGCCTGTTTTCTTGATCTCCCCACGCCAAGTAATACGGCGACCATGGCGCCGAAAGGATAGCAGCAGCTTCTTGAAGTCCCACAACAGTGGCCCGAGCATGCCAAGCCATTGCACGCCTAGAACCACATCAAAGCCGCCGAGGGGAATTGTGTAACAGTCCACCGTGAAAGGCTCAGAGTCGATGGTAACTTCCACTCCATGGCAGATGCCAGAACTGACCACCTTGTCGCCGTTTGCAACCATGACGCGGATGTCATCTCGTCGGGTGATGGTGACACCACAACGGGATGTTGCCTCTTCGGAGATAAAATTATGAGTGGAGCCTGAGTCGAGGAGTGCTATTAGGCGCTCACCGAGGATGTAAACCGGCAGCTGCATAGTCATGCCATTGTTAATCCCGGTTAAGGCACACAACGAGATCTCTGGATCGTCTGAGGTCGTATCGTCCCACACGACACATGCAGAAAACAGATTTTTGCAACGGTGGCCTCGCTGAAACTTCTCGTCACAGTTGTAGCATAGGCCCTTGGCGCGACGGTCATCCATCTCTGCAGGGCTCAAGCGCTTGAAGGGCTTCTTCCCGGGGGCTACAGCGGTGCCGCTGCTGGTGCCAATTTGGCTGGCGCTGCTGCTGGAACGGTCATCTTCGTTGGTTTCAAGGATGGCATCTTAGAAGGCGGAGGTGTTGAGTCGTCATCATCATCAGCTAGCCCACGTCGCTCATAGGCAAGCGCCAAGCTCATGGCAGCCTCCAGGTTGGTGGGGTACTGTAAATCCACATCTGTACGGATGGGGTTGCGCAGCCCTGCGATGAACAACTCGACCCGTTGTTCCTCTGTGAGGCTCTCGCACCTGCACACGAGGGTTAAAAAAGTTCTCTTGTAATCCTTCACTGCCCCGGTTTGCTTTAGGCGCTTGACTTCTGCCAATCGGCTGGTTGTGATGGTTGGACCAAAGCTGCGGTTCAGGTGCTTGACGAAGCGTGGCCATGGTGGTTCGCCGTGCATCTTCTCCAAACGGCTATACCAGAGTGCCGCGTCATCCGTGAGATGGTACGAGGCATACCAGACCTTGTCTTCCTCCTCCGTCTTCTGGCCCTTGAAGAAACGCTCCACGCGATTCAGCCAAGGTAGCGGGTCTCCTTCCCCATCGTATGTGGGAAACTCCAGCTTGTAAATTTTGGGGGAGCCCTCCGATCGTTGTCTTGCCGTCCACTAGAGCTACCAGCACGCTTGAGGTTGAGATCCACATCATCACCCTCCGTCTTTGCGTCCTCCGTGACATGGGCCTTGCCTGTTCCACCTTTCTGAAGGCATGAGATGGCCAGCGAGTTGGCCGCCGTCTGCTCCTTCAGGTTCAGGACGTCTGCCTCGATCTTGTCGAGAACATCCGCCTTGAGCGCCGCCACAACTGACGCCCCGATCTTCTTCTCCAAATCCGCCGATTGCTCAGCGAGAAGTGCCTTGAAGTCTGCTGCAGATAGAGCCATCGCGACAATCGGCTAAGATCAGCCCGGGATCGAGCCGCTCTGATACCAAATTGTCGTGTGCTTAGGGTTGGAGCCTAATCTCCCTTTTCTCGTTTATTCATAACTGATGGTCCTTACAACGTGGGACTCTCCTTATAGAGAGTTTAGGAAATATGGGAACGCTACAGCCGTATCATTAGGATAAGGCAAGCACTAACTAACTTTAGAAACGAACTACTCCCTCCGTTTTTTAATATAAGATGTTTTATCATTTGTTCACATTCACATATATCTAGATGTATGTAGACATATTTTAGTGTGTATGTGCACTCATATTAGTATGCATGTACTCCCTCCGTGTCAAAATATAAGTCGCACTAGTCACTTACCACACACATGTATGTAGACATGTTTTAGTGCAAGATTCACTAGTCACTTACATGAATCTTGCACTAAAACATGTCTACATACATGTGTGTGGTAAGTGACTAGTGCGACTTATATTTTGATACGGAGGGAGTAGATAACATGTTGGATAACTAAAACGTCTTATATTTATGCACGGAGGGAGTAGTTTATGTGGTATGGAAATCAGGGGCCTGACTTGAGGATCAAGCCGTGGGTTCCTTCCCCTTATCCTTGCTGCGGCGGCCATATACTCTGCCCCACATAACACTAGTGGGTACTCAGCGCTCGACTACCAATTGTTTACTCTACTTGCTATTGCAAATACCACACTGGCAGTAGCTACTGGACTGCTACTGCTACTACGAGGTCTTTTTTGGTACCCCAAATGTATGAGCCATCTATTGCCGTCTCTCCGTGTTATGTTATACATGCTGTGAATTTTAAGGTTTAATCTCCCATTGGTGCGTACCTCTGTATGCTTAAGCAGCTCTTGCATTCCTGCTCGTAAATCTGAAAAGGGAACTTACTTTTTTTAGGCGGTCATTCATCACCTCTCTAAGACCTTGATCAGAGTTTTTGCTGGCTTTTCATTTAGTTGGCAAGTGTACAGTGCACTCGAAATACTCATTTCTGGTTATATGATGATGGATCTTATGAGGAGGAGGGGCAAAACAGAATAAAGGGAAATATTTGGCGAAAGGTAATATTTTGGCAAATTATGTTCTGGTTGGAAGTTCGTATAGAAAATCAACTGATTCACTATCTTATTCGTATACTTTGGTAAGCCAGGCATCTACTCGTCTTATCGCTAGCTTTTTCTCGCTGCCAATACCTCCTGGGCATTCTCGTGGTTTGAAAGAAGATTCATCTATGTTCGAGTAGGTTTATCCGAGAAACCTCTATATTTGTTTGGAACAGAAGGAGAAGGCTCTGGATCAAACACAATTTTAAGCAGATTTCTGTTTCTAGTTGCTGATAGTTACTTACTCAGATCATATAGATCAGAACAAAACATTTTGTAAAAGCAGGATATGATGTTAATAACTTTTTATTTCCGTGATACACGTGAATTTCATATTTCAGCATCGGAGCAAACATGACCAAAAAGATTACTTTTCTACCAAATATGCAAGTGCGTTAGTGTTGATCGTGACATAGTCCGGGGGTCAGGAAACTGTTAAGCTATCTCACCTAGAAACCGTAACAGAATATAAGTAGGTGCAGAAAAAAAAGTCAGATGACGAGGTTATCTTATATTAAGAAAATATACAGAACACACGAATCAAGGTACTCCCTCCGATCCATATTAGTGGGCATAGTTTTGTCTAAATTCATATGTATCTAGTTAAATATTTAGACTAGATACATGTGTATCTAGACAAAGTTGTGCCCACTAATATGGATCGGAGGGAGTACAAGATTATGCCCAATTGTTTTCGGCTTCTATTACGGCTTTGAGGGGAGAATAAACCTAAGCTGAAAAAGACTCGTTTCACATCCGTTTCTGCCAGTAGCCACACTCACCAAGCTTCTTCACAGTGGGAAGAACCGAAGAAGCTGCTCTGTCCCAGCTTCCTGTCGTTCCGGAGCTTCTCCACTTAAAATCTACTGGTAGTCGAGCACAGAGTTACTTCATATAAGGAGTTCATGTGCATGGTAATTTCTGTACAAACATATGTTCATAAGATGTATGCATGTATGACAGTGAGCAATATGTGTTTGCGTATGGTGTTCATTTTTTCTGTATGTATGATACATCATCGAGAAATTGGTACTCACTTCACGGTGGTGGCAGTTTATCTTTGAATTCTATCCTATTTGGTTCATTGTTGCAATGTTAGTATTCGTGAGTGGCAGTAATAATTTATTTGCTATTTTGGCACTATTTTGAGCAAAAATCTGTTTAAATATTGTAGACAATTGTTTCACTTATTTCCAAGGATGCAAAATTGCAATCACAATTTTGTAATTTCATTTTGAGGAAATAATAATAATATAATCAAATAAAGTTAGGGGCATTATAGACCTTTCATTGGACAACACAGACAATAAGCTAGCAGCTGAAAAAACTGGACTATAGGGTGTGTTTGGAAACGGTGCAAAAAAAAAGGAGTGCACATATTGTGGTCGGTAGCTAGGATTTTGTACCATTCAACATTCATGGCCTCTTATTTGCTTGTGGCGGCCTCCCGCATGTGTCGTGACTTGTGAGAGGAGCATGCAACACGACACAGAAAAGAGTGAATCTTTCCCATTGCACGACCGTTTCTCTTTATGCAGGCTCTATGCTACGAGACTGCCTGTGATTTCATTGCAAGTAACTAAACGCGGTGCAAAAGTAAAATATTTCTTTTTAATATAGACTATCTATCATCACATGGGTAAGCAAACACGTCCATAGTTTCTAAGAAGCTTTTTTCACCATTATTTTCTCTTGAAGCTGTTTATGAAGAAGCCACGTCCGAAAAGAACCAAACCTGCAAGTTTTAGTGTCAAGAGTAACATTATTATATAAAAGTTACCTTTTATGACTAAGGCCTAGTTCTTCTGGCGGATTCTCCGAAAAGCTGCCCCTCCCCCGCCTTCCTGGGGAAGCCGCCCCCAAAATTTGAGAGGGTTTCCCAAAAAGCTAGGGGAGGGACAACTTCTCGTAGAAGCCGCCAAAAGAATTGGGTCTAAGTGCTAGTTTTACCGTCGTTTCATAAAAAGAACCTTTCAAGAAAATACTCATTTTACTCAAATACCTGAATTTCAGCATTAATGTTAATCTCCCTACTCCCTCCATTCACAATTAATTATGGGTCAGTTAAAATCAAACTTCATAAATTTTGGCCAACTATATAGGAAAAAAAATCAAAACCTATAATATCAAAGAGTGTGATATGAAAATATATTTGATGACGATTCTAATAAGATTGATATTGTAGATGTCAATATTTTTTCTACATGAATTATTAATTTTATTAAAACAAATTGTAAATATGATCTATCCAGTATTTTTCTTTAGAAAAATAAAAGAATTAGTGTCCCCGGCCTACACATCATAGAGGAACATAACGTCAATTATTCCATTGTTTATCGCAACTCATAAATAATTTTCCTAGTCAAAAGAGTGAAATCTACATCTCACACGGCCCAATGTGACATGCACATAAAGATTGTATGAAACAAAACCCCACTAATAGCAATAGTTTATCATACTATGGAATCTATCCACATCATACATCCTTTCAACCATCCAATTGTCCACCTCATCCACCCTTCTAACTATAGAAACTGTCCACATCATCCCACTAACATTTACTAACATTCATTATAGCCATCCAATTGTCCATATCATTTTTTTTCGAGAAAACTCCATATCATTTTTGTCTATCTGTACACACAAGATTTTCACGTCATCATAAATTTGGCTATCCAATTGCTCAGATCATCATTTTTTAGCTGTTTGATCATTTTTAGCCGTTTGGTTGATAAGAACACACCATCGTGCAATTTAATTATACAATTAAGGCATTCGCAAGTCGAACACCACAATTATTTTCGTTCTTAATCGTTTCAACCAACAAATTAAATTTTCTATCAATGATGAAAACCATCTAATTTTTATTCGAGATTATGTTCTTTTCTATATGTAATTGTTAATTTTTTTTCCAAAAAGATTATGCGGCAACATGCTTGGACAGTCTTTCCGTGTGTAGCCTTCCGACCCTCTCACCATATGTACCAAATAGGCGTCGCCACTAGGTCATTTCGATCCACCTCATAGATCCAGGGAGCCTTCGCTGAAGTATCACAGAGCATTGCTTCCAAAGCTGGACCACCATCCCGTTCCTGGATTTCACTCACTCTAGGCCTCTAGGGCCTTAATCTGCAGAAATTCGCATTGGCTCCCGGGAGCATATGCTCCCGGTATTTTCGAAAAAATTAAACAATTTGAAAACTTATCAAAAAATTATGCACGTACCTGACCATGGTACGCACCACCGTGTATTTTTTCGCGCCGAAATGACATCGTACGCGCCCTGTATTTTTGTACAGGGCGCATACGATGTCATTTTGACGCGAAAAAATACACGGTGGTGCGTACCATGGTCATGTACGTGCATGATTGTTTTGGGAATTTTTTGATAAGTTTTCAAATTGTTCAATTTTTTTGAAAATACCGGGAGCATATGCTCCCGGGAGCCAAAACGCCGCTCCACTTAATCTGAATCATTTGTTCGATACTACTTATATCGAATGAGAATTATACGGGGAATGTCTTTAGTGGATTTTTTTTAGCCGGATGCTTTGATACGACGACAACAAAGGCCAGGTCGCCAGGACCAGTTTGTAGCGCAACGCAACTACCCGGAAGAACCCAAAGTCATCCCCTCACGAGTCACGCGGCTTGCCGGCCTTCTTCTCCCACGCCCCACCGACATCTCCCGGTGGCGAGGGTACCGAGGAAGCGATGAATCCCTTCGCGAAGAAGCCAACGCCGAAAGGTACGGGCTCATCCCCCTCCCCTTCATCGCCGATCAAAATTCGGTCGAATTCCGCGTCGGCTCCTGCGATCCTAATCCCAATTCGCGTTTCGCGCGCCAGCGTCGCGTAGCTGGATCGATCGGATTTCTTCAGGGAGTATTATAGTGTTCGTGCGCTGCTAGTAGGTAGCTTGTGCCCAGCTCTGAATCTCTGGTTTCGGTTTTGGCTGTGCAGAGGCGATCAGGAACAGCAAGCGGGAGCTGACGAATGCGACAAGAGGTGTGTTGTTGTGTATTCCTGCACCGCTAACCGCTCACTATAATTTCTATTTTAATGCTGATTATTACTCCAAGTTACATGTGGATGTGGTACCTTTTTTGCGGGGAAGTTGCGCGTGCTAGCTGTAGTTTGAGCCTAATGCAAGTTGAATGGAAGTCTGGTTCGTTGCATTCGTTTGTCTCTGACCCAACAGTTGGGGGGCAATTGTAGCTTCCATTTAGCGTTATCTTCTGGATTTAAGGTTCAATCATATTATTTGAAAATATAAACTGACTGCTAGTAAATTTTCCAACTAAACTTGATGGCCACGGCTAGCCAAATGCCCGAAACTTGTTTGGGAGTGGATTTATTTATCGAGTAAATTTATTTGAAGCCCTTGGCAGCTTGCTGTTGTAGAGAACGGGTGGACATGATATCTGTGATTCCATTCATTCTGAGCCTGTGCTCACTTATAAAAGGTGTTGAATTTGGGGAGTTGATGTAAGCCTGAGTTGTGAAACATCGGGAATTATTTTCACCTCCTTGCACTTGTTCACAGCCGAAAAAAGAAGTTCGACAACAATATGTCCCCTCGAATCGTTATTTTCTTGCTGCCAATTTTTTTTTGGAGGTATTAATAATTAACTCCAAATTTTCTTGATGCACCATATACTCACCCGTCTTTTTGTTTAACCATTCATACTCTTTTATGGGTCATTTGGAAACACCAGTTGTGAAACATCGGGAATTACTATTCCACGTACATGTTGAGAAATTCGGTTGATGTCAATTATAACCTTTTCAGCAATGCTGCTCTAGAAAACAAAAAACCCTATCAGCAATGCTTTCCCCCAATAGTTCAACTATGCAGGTCCAAAGGTCATCTAATTCCTGAAGTGTGTAATCTGTAGGTATTGAACGGGACATTGGGACATTACAGCAAGAGGTATGTATGTTTATCCACATATGCTTTGTTGTGAGGTTAGCGAGAAAAAATGCTCAGGATATCAGCTAATATGGAAATCGCTTATATGTTCACTCAACTGACAAGTTGTTCAAATACTATGTGACACCCCATATGACAAGCACATGCCTTTTCTTTCTGTGTTCCGTTATTTTCTTTGTTAGATGCTGTTGAATACGCAGAAGCCACAGCTTCACCTTGTTTTTTGTTCCAACTACAGGAAAAGAGGCTAGTTGTTGAAATAAAAAAAACTGCAAGAACTGGCAATGAGGTTTTATTTCTTATACTTAAGTTTCGCACATACTTCTGTTCTAAATCATGCAGTATGGTTCTACTGATTCCCTTCTATTTTGCAGGCAGCGACTAAAATTCTGGCTCGTCAACTGATCAGATTACGACAGCAAATTTCTACTTTACAAGGTAGCCGAGCTCAGATTCGTGGCATCGCAACACACACACAGGTGAATATTTTCCTGAGTTTCTTTCTTCCAAATACTGTGGGTGGTTAGTGTTCTAATTTTGGTACCTAAACTCTGTCCTTAGGCGATGCATGCCAACACTTCAGTGGCTGCTGGCATGCAAAGTGCGAGTAAAGCAATGGGAGCTGTGAACAAGGTAATGTCCTACCTAACTTATGTGCATGAGACTTTTCAGATGTTTGCATTTTCAAAATGAAGTTTGTACTTCATACAATAACTGATGCAGTGTCTTCCAACTTACATCTCTGCAAGTAGTAACTTCTTCTGTGCGTTTGAGATTTGAATGTTCTACTGACTGATTGAGGGTGTAATCCTAAATTTTGTTTCATTTGCATTGCAGCAAATGGATCCTGCCAAGCAGATGAAGGTGATGCAAGAATTCCAAAAACAGTCAGCACAAATGGATATGACGGTACGCAACTTACGGCCATTAGTGATTGCTTCCAGTAATACAAGAACTTATATTGTTTTCCTGGGAAGCTCACATGCATGTGATGGGTGCCTGTATGTTAGATCGTGATGAAGTGCACATGCCTTTATGCACTAACTATGTTTATTATTTGTGCAGAACGAGATGATGTCTGACTCCATTGACAACGTCTTAGACGATGACCAGGCTGAGGAAGAGACTGAGGAGCTTGCTAACCAGGTTATTTTCGATATCTAACCGCACCCCAAATTGGTAGATCTCTTTGAAATATTTTCCCCATTGTTTTTTATTATTATTTACCCTATCTCTTGTCCATATTTTAGGTGCTCGATGAGATTGGTGTTGATATTGCCTCACAGGTATGTGAAGCTGCCAAGACAAACTTTGTTTGTTACTCTATGGTTCTAACTCTTGTTCTAAATTCCACTAATCTTTATCCTTTTTGCAGTTGTCCTCTGCTCCTAAAGGAAGAATTGCTGGAAAGAAGGTTGTGGTTGATGAGAGGTATGCAGGATTCTGGATTTATAACCGTCTAGTTTCTTCAGTTTGTACTTCCCTTCAGCCCTTTACTATAATTTCTGCACTTTAAACTACTATGGGAAAGGAACCACAGTGACTATTTAGCTCCTACACATCGTCTTATGCAACACAACAAAATAGTTAAAATCGTGTTTAAAATCACTCCTGCTTCGGTAGAACCCCCTAGACACATCAACGGCCGAGATTGCACGATACCCCTTCTTTATACCTGGCCATGGGCAGCCCGGCCCGGAAAGACCGACCCGACCCGCCCTAAAAATCCTGGAACGGACTTGAACCCGGCTCGGGCCTGAAGTTCGGGACCAACGGTTGGACTGGGCTTGCAAAATACAAGATTTATGCTGGGTTCAAGCTGGGCCGGTCGGGCCTAGTCGGCCTTTTTCGGGCTCTGGCCGGACTCGGGCCCGATTTCTTTGGCCCGACAATCGGGTCGGGCCAGGCTTTCAGCATCGGGCTTTTTAGGCCCGGCCCGGACCGAAGTATGGCCAGTTATACCTTTCGTCATAAACGTATAGTTTGTTTGGTATAGCCCGTATGAAACCCGTATGGCCCACTGATACTGCGCCATGACCCCTCCTAATAATATGAGATCTCTGGACAATCTTGGTGGGCCCGATCATGCTGCCCGCATCGTTAATGTTTTCTCGTCGGCGGTGGAGGCGGCCATGTTTCGGGCGGCGATTGGTGGAGCGCCCGTGCAGCGCCGGCAGTCACTAGCTGCGTGTTTTCGCCCACGGCGATTGGATTGGTAGAGTTCCGTCCTGCGGCTATAATCGCTCGCACGTTCTCCGCCATGCATTGCGGTGGTATCGGAGGTGCGGAGTTCGTCTGCGTGCCGCTAGGGTTGGGAACCATGGATGGCACCCATATGAGACTCAGGTGGTCCGGCATATTACAGAGGACAGTCGGGTGGCGCCTGGACAAGACCCCTTTGCGGCGGCATCGAAGGTGTGAACTTCGTCCCGTCAGCCGCTAGGGTTGGGAAACCCGGGTGGCGGCCCTATGGGACCCGGATGGTCTAGCATTTTACAGCGGACAGCCGGGTGGCGCCCGGACGAGAGTCATTTGCGACGACATCGAAGGTGCGAACTTCGGCGCGTGCGGCTAGGGTTCAAAAATCCGGGTGGCCTAATGGGACCCGGATAGTCCGGCCATGTGCTAGGGTTAAAAAATCCGGGTGGCCTAATGGGACCCGGATAGTCCGGCCATGTTACAGAGTACACGAAGTATGCTATATTTTGTGCCACGCTTGAACCATGTTACAGAGTGCACGAAGTATGCTATCAACATTGAATGGTATATGTAGCCTTTGTTGTTTGTCACATATGTGAATTGAATGGGTCGGTTGTAAACAAAATAAATATTTGGAATAAGAGTAAACAAAATACATGGACCGCGAGGCACACACAGATCTACGAAACATGATAATTTGATAACATGTCTGGTCTTGACACAAAAAAGCATTTAAAGTATTGAACAACCAGTTTAAGACTTTAGATTCATATAACATGTCCATGTAAAAGACTAGATCACATCGAAATGTTCATCGTGGCGGAGAGCCCAATAAAGCAGGAACTAAGGTGTCTTCTGGATCATCTTAAGAATGTTGTTCTTCACCTCCTCGCACTTGTTCACAGCCGAACAAAGAAGTACGGCAACAATATGTCCCCTCGAATCGTTATTTTCTTGCTGCCAAAAAACTTTAGAGGTATTAATAATTAACTCGTGATGTCATTCATTATAGTTACACATATAAAAATATTGTGTCATCATGGAAATTTCGTCCAGTCATATGATCTCGTCCCAGTGTTCCATGCACTTCGGTACGAATAATCCACATGAGTACATGAGTTACTGGTACAAGAGATACAAGTCAAATGACATACGAATTGCCAACATAGAGTAATGAAGTATGATGTAGCATATACTAACCCGTCTTTTTGTTTATCCTTTTTCTTTTATTTGCCATTTGAAAACATCAGGATTGTTTGTTTGCGAAGATAAATTTACCCCCTAATATCTCTTGCAATTTCCGATCTCTGAAATGTAGCAATATATCGAGCAAGTTAGTAAGTGAAAAAAGGTAGTGACACATAATTATGAGAGAATAGCATACCAGTGTTTACACGAATTTCTTGGTCGTTACAAGTTTGTATGCAGAATCTAGAACATGGAACTCCTTTTTCGGTAGGTGCATCACAACCGTTGTCTAGTGATTACCATGTACATTGAGGGGGAAGTACATCTACACGACACGAAAGATCGGATAGTCATAATGGACTTTCCGATCTTTTGTGTTACGCAGTAATTCTCAACGTACATGTTAATCACTTGATAACGATTGTGATGCACGTACCGAAAAGGGAGTTCTGGGTTCTAGATTATGCATACAAACTTGCAACAACCAAGAAATTCGTGTAAACAGTGGTTTCTGTTCTCTCATAACTATGTGTCAATATGTTTTTACTTACTAACTTGCTTGATATATTGCCATATAGAGGTCAGAAATTGCAACAGATATTAGGAGGTAAATTTATCTTTGCAAACAAACTATCGTGATGTTTCCAAATGACCCATAAAAGAGTATAAAATGGCTAAACAAAACGTTGAGTGAGTATATGCTCCATCATACTTCATTACTCTATGTCGACACTTTCGTATGCCATTTGACTTGTATCTCTTGTACCAGTAACTACTGTGGATTGCATGGAGCACTCGGATCGTATGATGAAATTTCACAGGTGTAACTATAATGAATGACATAACGAGTTAATTATTAATATCTCTAAATTGTTTTGGCACCAAAAATTAATGATTCGAGGAGACATATTGTTGTCGAACTTCTTTTTTCGGTGCGAGGAGGTGAAGAACAACATTCTTAAGATGATCCAGAAGACACCTTAGTTCCTGCTTTATTGGACTCTCCGCCACGAAGAAAGTTTTGATGCGATCTAGTCTCATTTGAGGAGACATATTGTTGTCGAACTTCTTTTTTCGGTGCGAGGAGGTGAAGAACAACATTCTTAAGATGATCCAGAATACACCTTAGTTCTTGCTTTATTGGACTCTCCGCCACGAAGAAAGTTTTGATGCGATCTAGTCTCTTTTACATGGACATGTTATCCGTCCATGTATTTTGTTTATTTTTTCCAAATATTTATTTTGTTTACAACCGACCCATTCAATTCACATATGTGACAGTCAACAAATGCTACATATATCATTCAATATTGGTTATCCAAAGATGTCGTAATAAACATAGCAATAAATGATAAACTAGATAAGACATAAATAAATGTTTTCACAATACACTACTAAAACATAATTCAAACGTGACACAAAATATAGCATGCTTCGTGCACTATGTAACATGGCCAGTCCATTGGGGCGTGACCCGATTTTCGAACCCTAGCCGCATGCATCGAAGTTCACACCTTTGATGCCGGATGCCGTCGCAAATGGCTCTCGTCCGGGCGCCACCCGGCTGTCCTCTCTAAAGGACCATCCGGGTCCCATAGGGCGGCCACCCGGGTTTACAACCCTAACGGCTGACGGGACAAACTCCGCACCTCCGAGGTCGCCGCAAAGGGGTCTTGTCCGTGCACTACCCGGCTGTCCTCTATAATAGGCCGGACCATCCGAGTCCCATAGGGCGCCACCCCGGGTTTCCCAACGCATGGCGGAGGACGTGTCAACTATTATAGCTGCGCTATGGAACTCCACCGATCTCTGCTGGCGTCCTTCGCCGCAACAAGTGACTGCGGGCGAAGAATGCCGCCCGAAACATGGCTGCCTCCACCGCCGACGAGAAAACATGAAAGATGCGGGTGAAATGACCAGGTCGGGGCGGCGTGATCTGGCCCACCACGATCGTACGAAGATTATATAGATACGGTCTTATTTTTAGAAGGGGTCACAGCGCATTATCAATGGGCCATACGGGTTTCATACGGGCTATACCAAACAAACTATATGTTTATGACGAAGGGGTATCGTGCAAATGTTTCTAGGGGTTATGCCGAAGCGGAAGTGGTTTAAAATTAATAAACTCTCGAGTTGTAATCAGTGTGTAACAAGATATTGAACATGTATATGTTAGTTTCGAAGTAGAACCTATTATTTGCTTGTAATCGTGATATTTTGTCCGCACTTCCTTACAAAAGTAACATTATCTTCGGTAGGATCTTATTGCGGGTGTACCTTGCTGATATAAGCTCATATGTTTTACTTATAAATTTACTGCTACCAGCTATTTTCTGATGCCGTTGGTCCATTTTTAGCTCTCTATTTTGCTTACAGTTGCTCCTCTTGCTTCCATAATTCGACATTTTTATACCTAATTTAAGTTGGCATGTTAATGACACTGGTTACCTAGTTTTCTTGATAGCATGACACTGGTTAACTTGTTTACAGTTCGGAGCTGGATGAACTCGAGAAGAGGCTGGCTGCTTTGAAGAATCCATAAATGGAGGGGCCTCTTTACAACCCTTCCCTTGGAGATTCAGACATTTTGCGTTTGTAAATAATGGATGGAGGACAGTGTACGTGAAGATGAGAGGCAGATGAAGACGTCAGAGGGAGTTCTTTTAAGAAAGGGAGTCCTGTAAAAATCTTGATCGATTGGCTGTTACTGCGGGCTGCAGTTACCATGGCAGGCTGAAAAGTGAATGTGGCTTTGCTTCTATGGAATGATTCATTAGGCTCTGCATATGGTTGTGCATAAAAAACCCAGAGATTTTATAGTATAAAATCTTTGATCCTCAGCGCTATATGATTCTTTCTGCATGCTTCCACGAGCTAATCCGCGGCAGGCCGGCAGTGCCCCAGTGGAAGCGCAGAGCCTCCCCGGTCGACGTGCCACGCCCTGCCCTTTGGCGTCGCCGTTCCTCCTGGTGCCTGGCTGCCCTGTCCGTTGATGTCGCCTCTTCGTCCAACCAACTTTACTAAGACAAAGCAACTTTACTATTGGTACAAGTAACTTTTAGTTGTCAGTACTAAATTGCATACTGCTAATGTGAAAGTTGCCTACTACCCGTACAAAGCTGACTACCGTTTGTCGTGAAAGTTGATGAGTTGCTTTCTAGTCGTTGCCTCGTTAGTAATTTTGGCTAGCGCTGTTGTGAATTGCCACTGCTATTATCCCTTATGTAAGTTGTCTAATACTGTTTTGAAGTTGCGTGAACCGGCATGGACAACTTAGCAACAGAGAAAGGAAACCAGTACAACGAAGTCGTGTGTACGGGCATGGCGACGATTTCGAAGAGAAGCGTGGACGACGTCGAAGCAACCGAATGGGGGAAGGGGGACCACGATACGGTGTCGCATGTGAGATGCGCCGACGTTGCATACCCGCTGTTTGCAAAGTTACATACCCGTTGTTTAATAATTTGCATTCCCACTGTTGTGATGTTCCATACCCGATGTTGTGAAATTGCATACAGCTGTTTCAAAGTTGCACACCCGACTGTTGTGAAGTTCAATACCCGATATTTAGAAGTTGCATACCCACTGTCGTGAAGTTACATACTAATGTTGCAAAGTTGAATACCCGTTGTTGTGAAGTTGCATACTCGATGTTGTGAACCAACAAGACCAGACATCTCCAACAAGAACATTGTTTACGAAACAACTCCACTTATTTCAGTAGCAATTTATGTACCAGTTGTTGTAACTTTATCATAAAAATGCTAGGACCAGAGAGCAATCAACCAACATCACTATTATATCCAGCAACAACATTGGCTTCTATAACTTCTTCATTTCCTTCAGCAATAACTTATGTACCCTCTGTTGAAATCTTTGTCGGAAAGTGCCAAGAATATAGAGGAACCAACCAACATCACTAGCATCTCCAACAACTGAATTGAATTTTAGTAGCAACTTTAGTGCATCCAACAACAACTTATGTGCCTACTGCTGCAACATTTGTCGCAAAGTTAGTAGGGGTAGAGAGCAACCAATCAACACATTGGCATCTCGAGCAACAACATTGACATCTCGAGCAACAACACTATCTTCTGTCGCAACTTCATTCACTTCCTTCGGCAACAACTTCAACACGTCAGTGCGATTTTAACATCATCCGATACAACATTGCTGTCTTTGGAGCAACTTCATCACCTTTCACAACAAGCTATGTTCATTTAGAAGCAACGTCAACACTCTCAGCAACAACTTTGTGTGACAAGTTGCTTGTCTCGACACAAAAGTTGCTTCTCAAAAATGTTAATTGGTCTCAACACAAACGGTCGCCACCTAGATGTGTCAGTATAGTTCTCTGTTTGATCTGCATAGTCTTACTTTTTTTTGGCATAGTTGTCTACCACTTCTACAAAAAATTGTCTACCATTGCGCAAAACTTGTCTACTGCATTGTGAAGTTGCCTACTGGCATTGTTGGAATATGCCCATCTTTTTTGGGCATTTTTCTATAAAAGTTGGCTACATGTACTTCTTAGTTGCCTCTATGTGTTGCTAAATTTCTCATCGATTTTGCGAAATTTCCTGTAAGTAGAAAAACAACTTAAGTATTCACACACACGCGTAACTTTAGTATTGACACAAGCAACTACAGTGTTGACACAAACAACTTTTGTATGTTGTGACTTTACATACATCTGTATCAAATTCTTGTACTTCTTTGTTGCTTCTAGGTGTTTTTAAATTCTCCATCATTATTGCGAAGTTGCCTATTATTAGAAAATCAACTTTATCTGGGCAAAAACAAGTTTAGTATTGACACAAGCAAGTTTAATGTTGATGCGTGCAACTTTATCGAGTCATAACCAACTTTAGTGTTGACACGAGCAACTTTATCCAGACACGAGCAAGTTTAGTGTTGACACGAGCAAATTTTGTCACGCGCGAAAGTTGCTTCGTCATGCACGAAAATTGGTTCATCACGCACCAAAGTTTTATACCCGCTGTCGTAACATACCGTGTTTACAAAGTTGCATACCCACTATTATGAATGTGAAGGCTTTCCACCACTATTTTATGGCCTGGTGGTAAGGGACGGGAGGTGAGGCGGCACGGGAAAGCCGACAAAAGTGAAGTCGGTAGGGGTGGGGGTAGGGGTAGGGGCCGCGCAGCCGCGTTAAAAAGAATCGAGCAAAGGAGACACATAAGTGGTGTGATGCTGCCAGGTTTGCCGGTAGGGGAGGGCGGTGGAGATGAACATAGCCTGATATGCGTGGACGGGGACAATGTCCGTCTAACCACAAACTAGTCAAAAGTTGGAGCCGGTAGGGCAACTCCAACGCGCCAACCAGTAAAAATGTCTGTTTTTATCAGTCTGGTCTGGGGTGGGTTTGGATGTCTGCGGATAAATGTTCGTGACTGTCCGGCCGGTGCACTCTATAATCCACGAAATAGGTTTTCGCCCCGCTATATTAATATAGCAACCGACCGATACAACGATGAGACCACTGCTTGGGCAAATAGCACAAATCAAGCCCAAAAGAAACAAAAAAAAGAAACAGAAAAGAAACAACGTCGACAATGGCGGTTCGACGAAAACGAAGAAGACTCGCAACCGCTGCGCCCTCCGGAGAGTTCCCACCACGCTCCTAGCACTCCGACGCACCGCGTACCAAGCAGCACCTCCAAGAAGGTGAGCGACGACGACGACACTGCTGCCCGAACCGGGACTGGGGTTACCCCTGGTACCCGTCTTTCCCCCAGTACGTCATAAGGGTGGGGAAGAGGTACACCTGACGCCCTTCAGGAAGGACAGCGATACCCGCAGGCGTCACCGCGTCGGTGCTTGGCGTCGTCGCCTAGTCGGCGAACTTGCGCAGGAGGCGCACAGGGTTTGCCGGCATGGAGGTTGCGCAGCCGCGCGGTGCTGGGAAGAAGAGGCGCGGAGGTCGAGCCGCGTCCTACCACCGCCGCGCGGAGGACAGAGGCACCAGCGCGGCACGGCGGCCACCAAGCTCTTGGGCAGAAACTGAACCGCGGAGAAGTCCGGCGCTGCGGAGGACGTCAGCGTCCTACCATCGCCACGCGCGCTCTCTCCTCGACGACGGCGCCATGCTCCGCCGCCTCGCCCGTGCGCGTCGAGCAGAGAGTACGCCACCGCGCGCTGGCTGGCCATCGACGGCGAGGGGGACGCTCTAGGATCACGCGCGTGGAGCCGGCCCGGTACTCGAGCTCCGGCATTGCGGCGGTGCCCGTGCTCGAATCTGGAAGAGGAGGAGAGGGGAGTAGGCGGGCGGCGGAGGTGGCACCTGGTCGCGGCCGTGCTCGAATCTGGAAGAGAATGAGAGAGGGGTCAGCCTCCGGCGAGGCCTGGTCACGGTGGTGGTTGATGGCGATGACCGCCGCGGGATTGCGGGAAAAGGAGACTCGACCTGCTACTTTTGGAAACAGCGGAGCACAACGCGTTTCGACTTTCCGTTTTTGGCTGGGCGCTCGTATCGTTGCTAGGGCAAACGGGCGCCCGCTAGATCTGTCCATGTTTATTATTTGTTTGAGATGGTTACATTAAACCTGTGTTAGGAGTTAGGACCAATCAGGGAAGTTGCTATGTTTATGTTTTTTGAGGGGCATGAAGTTGGTAGGTAGAGGGGCTCCAGTCAGTGGCGGAGCTTGCCAGAACCTCCTGGGGGGGCAAAATAGTATATATAAATTTCTGGGGGGGCAAATCACACAAAACAACACAATTATAAGCTCTATAAAAAAAAACCCTTCCTGCATGTGCAAATTATGGGGGGGCGGTGGCCCCCCTGACATACACTAAGATCCGCCCCTGGCTCCAGTATCAAGGGCGGCTTTGGATTGTAGGCTTCAGAACAATATTAATTTGACAGTAATGCCATTGCAAAACAGAGATTGTAAATTGCAGGGACACTTTGCTTCAACCCCCGCACAAACGAGTTAAAACAATGTTTCATTAGATGACGAGATACGAGAATCCTATGAAATCTCTACTATATAATACGAGTAGTGTTTCTTCCTTCGTCCGTTTTTGGTTGGTACGTCGTGCGTTGGTTTTGCGCGCGCTCCAAACATCTGAATACTTAGTCGAGGTGGTACTAAAAGTATCGAGTTCGTCAGCGCTGTGCGTGTTGCGCCCAGGTTATTTTTGTATGGGCCGCTGGCTAAATGATGTTGGGCCTTAATTGCTCAATCGAGTTTGTATAGCCCCGCGATCGGTCACCCGTACACCACAACACGCGACAAAAAAAACAGCAATCCTAAGTACGAGAAAGAATAGTAATCGGGACTAGCTAAATGCCCGTGCGTTGCAACGGGTGAGATAAATTATTGAACACGAAAACACACAAATTAAATTCTCGTTGGCATGGCGGAGGGGCGTCAGGTTAGCTGCTGTTTGGGAGTGATGATGAAAGACCCCAAGTAAGATCTTTATTCGATTATGTTGTAATTTTCCGTATACTGTTCATATATTTCAGGGGTTGCTATTCAGTTAAAAAAATAGCTGGTTTTCTTCATGAAAATATTCTTAAAAGTATAATCAATAGTTAAAAATCATGTGGCAGGTGACTGCAATTAAGTTCAGACTTAAAAGTCACATGAACAGCTCAACCTTTGAACTGATATGCACAGTTTAATCACTATACCTTAACATACAAACATAAACTTGCAAACTTTCAGTACGAGTGATCAATCTTTTGTAAACAACCAAAAAAAACTCTTACAGTGACAGTATTGAATTAAGAATATAGCCACTGATGTTAGGTAGATCATAGATCATTATTTGCTACAGACTGAACCTAGATTAACTTAGTTATGTGAGCTGCAAGGACAACCCTGATGTCTATATCATCACATAATACTGAATCATCTTGGTGTCCATCATGTGAATCATACCAATAATATACCATATAGCAACAAAACAAATAATATGCAGACCAGCACCAAGCATGCCTTTGCATCTGTATGATCAGCTTGATGGACGGAGAGTATTTGCTTGGGACGCATGGACTAACATTTGCATCTGTACCATCAGGTTGATGGATGGATTATTTGGTTGAAACGAATGGGACGATTAACAAATCCGTTGGACACGCCTTTTGCTGCATATCTCGTATAGTATGTGCTCCTAACAACTGGGAAGAGTCGTGGCCCTTCCTAAATGACGGGTTGGCCATGGCACGAGCTGGTGGTGCTGCTGCTCCTCCGATTCCCTCTACAGGGCTCCAGGCGCATGGGTCGAGCGGACAGGTTTATCGCCGAGGCGACGGGCCTAAGGAGCAGTAGCGTAGGCATGTTGAGCGGCGGTCGCGCTGGTCCGGAGTACCGCCATGACGGACGAGCAGCCAGGCGCCCGGCCAGAGGAGCCGGGATCGCTGATTAGGCATGTTTCTTTTCCGCGATCGTTTCCCCGCGCGGTTGTCTTTAATTTTACCGATGATGCCGCGACGTACGACAACCACCGGTCCTAATAACGATCCGAACTCTTGTACATAGTGCACGAGTCCAGCCCGTACACGTCTTTGGCCGGGACGCTGTTCCTATTCGTAAACCTTGTATGGATCAAACGGTAGGAGATTGTATTTGATATGGATCGGACGGTTAGTTGTTTGTCTATGACGGACCATCGGCGACCATCACCTGAAGCTATATTATATAGTAGAGATAGAGATTACCAGAAAAAGACCAGTTTTTTCGATCGATGGTTATTCCTCAATTCTCTGTCTCCGTGTGGCTGCCAGCAGCAGTACGTGCGCTAAACTGTTTGTGGCGAATTCATTAAAGATTAAACTGGTCTTCGCAGTACGTGCGCTAAACTGTTTTTGGCGAATTCATTAAACTGGTCTTCGTACTGGTTACATCACAAATGAACGGCACAAAGATTGCCGGACCCCGCGGTTAAAAGAAAAAAAAATCTAGAACGATCACTTCGATCGCCGAAGGAAGAAACATTAATTGCACGAGCTTTATATTAGCCGGACTATACGTGATTCTGATGTGGTTTTTTTTGTCGCTTGTTTTTCCTTCCCATGACATAATAAATGTATATACCCGTAAATAAACGTCACGATATTATACAGCCAGCATGGCCTGCCTCCTTAACGCCGCCGAGCTTACCAACCACCTCATCTCCGTAGACCCGCATCACAACGGATAGCCTCGCCGCCCTCGCGAAATCCAAGCCAGCCCTTGGGTCCCCGTCATAACTCGGCCTTGCACCCTCGGGGTTCTACGCTGCCAACGGGGCCTGGCTTGAATTCCCGCCGTTCTGTGGCTTAGCACCCGTTGGCGACTACAAAGAACTCCAACACGCTCCGCTCCATCCAAGGCTCCCCGCATCTGCTCAATCCTCGATGATCGGCACCGACAAGCCGCAACAACACGAGATATCCAACTAGGAGCAGCAAATACCTACAACTACTGAGTGTGCACCTTGTAAGTTTGCTACCATGACAAATGATAGAAACACGGGGCAATGAGATGCTCGATCTCACGCTGCACACCATACACCACCGACCATCGTGTCCTTCTCAACGTCGTGGGGGTGACTATCCGACGCGGTGGAACCGGGAATGTATTCTATTGGGATGTTGGAGAAAAGATGGTATGTTGAGAAGGAGGTGACACGGGAGAGAAGTAGAGCATCGCGTTTGATAGGGAGCTCGACTTAATATTTCTGTTCATTTTATGTTACACATGCCATGCACGGTGATGATTATTTTCACCCCGTGGCAACGCACGGGCATTCAGCTAGTACATAGAAATCTGGAAGCATCATTCCTATGATCCGAAGGTCTAAACTGAAGGCAAGAGAAGCCGAATTTGCCATGGAAAAGAATTAATTACATATTTCCGAGTACATCATCTTACTACTATATCGCAACGTCTCATTTGGAGTTTGGAGAAAACACATGCATGCATGCATGCAGATCGAAGAGGCGCTCGATCATGGCCAGTCTATCCTCTCATCATGTCATCGTCCGAATTCTTGAGATTGAAGGCTGATGAAGCCTTGGCACTGTGGATCCATCACTTCCTCCTCTCCGCGCTGATCGAGAGGCGCTCGAAGCTCCGGAGCGCGGAGTGGCTGTCGCGTCTCCCGGATCTTCCCGCCGCGATATGGGCGACGGGTGACGACGAGCCGTTCTCTGTGCCACTGCCGCCTCCGGAGTGGTGGAGCCTTTGGGCGGTGGACGACGATGGGCGGCTGCTGCTGCCGCTGCCCGAGAACAACCGGCCTGCGCAGTCTCCTGATGAGGTAGGACGGCTGGATGGTGTGACAGCCATCTTCGACGAGCTCCCGGTCCGGGACAAGATGCCCGTTCTCTCCGACTCAGCAGCAACCTGGCATATATGGCCATATGGGGGAAAGTAAGTTACTCCCTTCCCTACAGTAAAGCAGGAATCTAGAAGTTGCCTTTGCCTCCATTTTATCAACTTTTGGTGCCAACAGAAGAGCTTTGCTACTTGAATCGGGTGTGTACTACCTACTAGCATGGATTCGTAACAGAGCGCAGAACTTACAGCTTCTTTGGACGAAGTAAAGGAATCTGCGAGGCTTTTGTGCCTGGAATGGTCTCCGTGCCGACCGGAGCCTGAGTTTCTTCTGGCAAATGCCTCCACTGCACCAGTAAATCTATCTCGGATCTCTTGTCCTACTGGCAGAACAAAAATGGATTAATCTGGGTATTGATCTCGGTGTTCCACATGGTGATGGACAGATGCGACAGACTACAACGCGAACCTGAAGATCTATCTGTTCTCTCCACGGACGGCCCAACTCCAGCCATTCTTCCACTCGGCTGCTGGATATCAACAAGATGCATACTTCAGCAAGAAAGTAGAGCACATAATGCCAGTCGATAAGGTAAGATAATACATACTCGAACAAGCTTGTTACTGGAACTCATATGAGGATACTTGAGGGCGGTCCAGTCGAATACATAATCAAATTGATATCCTACAGAGGTATCCCATCATTATACCACTTTTCTTATAATGGAAATGAAATATTTCCAGTAGATAAAATAATATAAAATCAAACTCCATAGAAGAAACAAGCGTGTGTACCTTCACGAACAAATACATCCCGAAAGAGTTTCTTCAAATAAGAGTAATCTGGTCTGTCTTCGAATCGCAGAGAGCGACAATAGTGGAAATATGAGATGAACTCCGACGGATAAGATTTGCACAGAACCTGGTCAAAACTATTTTAGTGAAAATACATCTGGGAGTTACCATAGTAGAATGGTGAACTTCATGGCTGAAACATCAGTACCTCTGCTGGAGTAAGCATTTTCTTTTCACTAATTCTGTCATACTTTTGTTTCTTAGTGCCAGCTTTGAGACCCTGCCATGGGAGACTGAGAATAACAAAAAAGCATGGCAAGTCAGAACTCACACTATTGAACAGGAAACTGAGAAGATGTTAAAGTACAGATCATCAGGCCTAACCTTCCTCTCAAAAAGTACATTAGAAGATAGCCAACAGACTCCAGATCATCTCTTCTGCTTTGTTCTGTAAGAATGCACATGTAAGTTAATATGCTGTATTTCTTTATTTTAAGATTTTTATAGCAGATAGCTGCTAACTGTACCAGATGATTTTCATTTTATGGATAAGCCTAAGCCTAGAATGATTCAGTGCTTGATTCTAGGATAATTTGGGAGAAAGGATAACAAAATGGGATTTGCTTATTGCGCTCACCTATTCCAAGATGAGTATTCACACTAGCATAGCGCGCTGTTCCTGTTAGATTTTTGTTCTCCCTATACAGAGAAAAAAAATTAGCTATAAATATACTGAACGTACAATTTAAAAACACTGGCACAAAAGACATATATCTCAAGGCATCATATTGGTTGAGTGTAACCTGTACACTCTCCAAGTAAAGGCATTACGATATTTAGATGTAATATAATATAACACTAGAAACGTGTGAGATACTGAGAATTAGTAACTGAACTAATTTCAGCATTTAAGATATTAAGTTTGCATTTGAATAACACGAAATCAGATGCAAATTTTATAAAATTATGATCCTATGTATACCAGAATTGATATAGTATACCAGCGTCTACTGTCTAGGACCTACACGGACACTCTCTGAACTTGTTACGATTTTATACCACTGGAAGTATCTCCTAATGGAAATGTGCCAATATGATGGTACATTATAGAAGAAACACGGGAAAGTTTGCGCTATGTTCTGGCAATGTATTTGAAATTTAACGGGAAATACTTGATACAACAAAATCTATATCATATTTAACTTGTAAGATTTTAGAAAAATTCCAATCAAACTTCATAAATAAGTAATATTCACCTGTAGGGGATGTGCTTATGAGTCTGGAGGTCCTTGTATTTCTTAGCAAGCCCATAATCAATAATATAGACCTACAGATGAAAAAGAGCATCGCTCCTTATGTGCTCATTTATTCATAAATAACTTAGGTAATTGTTACAGGTTATCATATTAAAAAACTCACGACTCTTGTTAAATTTATGCCCAAAACAACTCAAGTAGATAACATGAATCTAATAACCTTTTTCTGACAAGGCATACCTGATTAGCTTTCCGGCCTAAGCCCATAAGGAAGTTGTCTGGCTTGATGTCACGGTGAAGAAATCCCTTTGAGTGGATGTATTCTACTCGGGTTATCTAAAATGGAAATAGTCGTCAATGCAAGTCTGAGAAAAAAATACAAAATTAAAATTTTGAATCCCCCTACATCAGCTAACGCAAGTCAGATAAACTTGCATAAGCACAAACATCTAGCGTCTGTTCTCTCAGTGGAAGGTAAAAGTTTAATAAGTAAATGTTTTTCCTCGAACACGTGCCAAACGTGTGTTGTTTGTATTAGATGGAATTAAATAAGTGCAGTAATCACGTATTGAGATCCAGTAAAGTGTATCTAAGGTGGAGTTCGTGGATTTTGCATGATCTCCACCTTTAATTCAAGAATTATGATTTACAACCTTTTGGAATTAACTCCAACAAGATAGTTGTTTTATTGCAATATCCTTGCAAAACTTTTAACATTGGATTGAAACAAAATGATCGAGAACAAACGCAATCAAATGGATTTGTTTCATAGCTAAAGGCAATCATAACCAGGTAGCAGATGTAGAGAAGAAACTTACTAGTTGATCAGCAAGCATAAGGGTTGTTTTCATAGTAAATTTTCTGTTGCAGGAGTTAAACAAGTCCTCCAAGCTTGGGCCAAGAAGATCGATCACCATAACATTGTACTCCCCCTCGACACCATACCACTTCAGATGTGGGATGCCATCTATAGTAAAAAAAACAAATTAATTCAAAAGGGGGCTAACCGGTGTTACGATGCACATCACTGTAAATCAATCATGATGATACAACCCACTTACTTCCACCCTGCATCAGCATGTAAACTTTGGACTCATAGTGCAGCTGCGGATGTTTTGATTTCACAGGTTCCTAACACAAATCAGATCGAGTGAAGTGTGAGACTTTGAGCCGAACATTTCCATTGTAAGCGTTACAAGTCCCCAAAACTGAAAGTACAAGCAAGTTTATCAGCACATACCAACTTTATTCCCACTTCCTCTCCGTTCTGTATATGCATACCTGAATCAAGAAATGGCACATAAAAAAGCATAAAAAACAAATACCTGGTTAACTAAATGACAATTATTCTGCGCATAAGGTACATGAAGCATACCAAGGTACAGCTCCCCAAATGACCCACTCCCAATCTTCCTCCCAAGCTTAAACTTGCCTCCAATCACATGCTCCATGATCACACTACTCTGGCTGAATGGATCGCGGTGGCCGTGCAAAAGAACACCGAATCAAAGGGAAAATGCACCTCTTCGTCAGATATAACACACTACAACACCTTGTTGGCACTGAATTCTGGTGATCTCATTTCTCAAGTTGGCTGCCAAATGCCACAATTCCTCCCCCCATGAGGCAAGCATTCCCATCTGCCATGAAGATTCACTCAGCGCACAATAACGCCAGGAAATATCAAATCGCTCCCCGAAGACTGCTGAAATCAGAACGAATTAGCTGCCTGCCGCATCACCAAATCACATTTTTTAGCACATTTCGCATTGGCTCCTACGCCGAACATTTAACGCCGCGGCGCGAAGATAGAAACATCAGAACAAACAAGAACCAGCACCTATGATTGCGAAGCGGATCAGGAGCCAGGAAACTCCCACGGATTGCGAAGCCGCACCGATTCCGGGCGCGGAAGCACCTCCCAATCGCAGACCTCCGCACCGGATGCGAGGCCCCAGTCGAATCGCATCGATGCCGATTCTGCAATTGGGGAAGAAGGTGCGGTGTGGAAGCACGGGTTGGTTAGCGAGAGAGAGCGCGAGAGGAGCGGGTGGCGGGAGTTTTTTTCTCGTTCAGGTCCCCGAGAAATCCGGTTACTAGATTTGCAGCGTGTCGGAGGAAGAAGGGAAGAGAGGCGGAATTGGAGGCAGGAAAGGCGGGACCTAAAGATGGGCAGATAGAGTGGAGTTTCCTTTTTTTGTAAGAGAGCATGTCTTTTTTATAAAAAAGGTATAAAACCCAGCTTTGAATTAATAAAATCAATCGGCCACACAATACAAAGTGTTGAGTAGAACCATTCACAAACAGAACAATGCCAAGCAAAAATAACCGCACCCTTGCGTAAAACGTCCGGCCAACAAAAGGGGTAGGAGCGGACCACCAGCGAAGGAACCACCATAATGTGCCGAGCTTGACATTGGAAATGGGACTTCCTTCTTTACCTGCTCGGCCGTATGGGGTTTCTTGATCAATGAAGAAGCTGACTCTCCTGAATGTGGTCGAGCTCCTCGGCTAGAATACTGCTAAAAGGCATTTCAGGGCCCCTTATTAGCCAAGGTAGAGGTCTTCGCCAAGGGGACCCGCTCTCCCCATTGTTGTTTGACATTGCCTTTGATCCTACACAGAGGCTGCTGAATCTCGCCACTCAGTCCAATCTTTTGGCCGCGCTGTTAGACAAATACGCCAAGTTGAGAACTTCAATGTACACCGATGAAGGACCGCCTCTTTCAAGTTTTATACCCTAAGAGATAGCTATGTTGGGGGATTTTTGTGACTCGTTTGACGAGTACAAATCTCTCTAACATACATACGATGGTATGTTTGGAATATTATTTATATCCTTCCCTTTGTTTATATTAGCATGCATGTGTGGTAGTACGACATAGTATTTTGCATCTTCATCGGATGGTATGTTATCCCAGAAACTACATAAGAGTATAAGACGCTAGCGGAAAGCGTTGGCTTCCCGAGTATAGGTGATGCTGGACTACGCCTTGACCCAACAGGGTCGTCACCACCGTTCCGTACAACATGGAAAATGTACGAAAAATGACGGTTGTATTGTGTTCAGCAAGCAAGCAAGGAAAGAGTTCTGTTTGGGCAAGGATTTAGAGATTGTACAAGGTTCGTCATGTAGAGAAATGAGCAACTATATTTCCAGGGGGCCAAAGGCCAGTACTTATACATGTGTGATGAACAGTAACATGAACAGTAAACCTATACATCTAACACCCCCCCTCAAACTCATGGTGGGTCAACAACACTGAGTTTGGAGAGAAAGAACCCATGCTGCGCTCGAGTCTGTGCCTTCGTGAAGAAGTCCGCCAGCTGTAACTCAGAGGGCACATAGTGAAGGGCAAGAAGCTGGTCCTGCACAGCAGCACGCACAAAGGAGGCATCTACACCGATATGCTTGGTGAGTTCATGCTTCACCGGATCACGCGCAATGCTGATGGCGCCTGTACTGTCAGACAATAGAGGAATCGGTGCAGCAGCAGAAACACCAAAGTCCTCTAGTAACCATCGCAACCAAGTCACCTCAGCCGTCAACATGGCCATCGCTCTCAACTCAGCCTCTGCACTTGAGCGGGAAACGGCAGTCTGTTTCTTCGTCTTCCAGGCAATGAGGGATCCTCCAAGAAATACACAATAGGCTGACAGCGAGCGGCGATCAGAAGGATCACTAGCCCACGTAGCATCAGAGTAGGCCTGGAGCTGGAGAGAGCTGGAGCGAGGAAAGAAAAGGCGGCGAGAGATCGTGCCACGAAGATATCGTAGAACACGGAGAAGGTGACTATAGTGGACAGAGCTGGGAGCTGAAACAAACTGACTCAGAATGTGGACAGGATATGAAATATCTGGACGAGTGACAGCTAGGTAGACAAGACTCCCAACAAGATGGCGATAGCGAGTGGGGTCTGTGAGGGGATCACCATCAGTAGCACGAAGCTGAATATTGAGCTCCATAGGAGTCTCAGCAGTGCGCTCATCACCAAGAGCAGCGCGAGCAAGAAGATCCTGAATATATTTTTCTTGGGAGATGAAGAAGCCATCAGAAGTCGAAGAAACCTCAATCCCGAGAAAATAGCGAAGTGGACCAAGATCAGACATCAGGAACTGCTCACGAAGGCGGGCCTTGACAAAGGCAATATACTCAGAGTCGTCGCCAGTAATGATCATGTCATCAACATATAAGAGGAGGAGCGTCCGACCACGAGGTGAGGTGTGGACAAACAACGCAGGGTCATGGTCGCTAGGCGAGAAACCAGCGGCAGTCACCACAGAGGCGAAACGCTCAAACCAGGCGCGAGGGGCTTGCTTAAGGCCATAGAGAGAGCGCCGAAGACGGCAGACCATACCATCAGGAACAGAGTACCCCGGTGGTGGCTGCATATAAACCTCCTCACGCAACTCCATTGAGAAAGGGTTCTGGACATCAAGCTGAGACACAGACCATTACGAACAGAAGCCACAGCGAGAAGAGTGCGGACAGTGGTCATGTGGGCTACGGGAGCGAACGTCTCATCATAATCGCGTCCCTGCTCCTGCTGAAAGCCACGAGCCACAAGACGAGCTTTGTAACGCTCAAGAGAACCATCGGAGCGAGTCTTGATCTTATAGACCCACTTGCATGTGATGGGACGAACACCAGGTGGAGGGGAAACCAGATCCCACGTGCCAGTGCGCTCAAGGGCAGCAATCTCCTCAGCCATCGCAAGCTGCCATTCAGGCTGAGCCATGGCATCACGGTAGGAAGTGGGCTCAGCAACAGCAGAAAGACTGTACTGGGAAGGAGAATAGCGATCAGGAGACCGTAATGAGGTCCGAGAACGAAGGTTATGAACCGGTGTACACGGGGAAGGAGGCGCACCGGAAGTGGAGGGCACGTCAGAAGGATCATCCACACACGAGGGCGACGAGTGTAGTGGAGAGGAAAAGGAGAGAGGGGACGATGTCTCGAGAGGAAGGTGGAGAGGTGGATGACGAGGAAGGAGAGGAGGAAGGTGGGGAGGGTGGCGTCGGTGGTGTATCAGGAAGAGTGGGACTCATCGGAGGAGGAGGTGGAGGAGGAGGAACATGAGGCACAGAGGGAGAGGTGTCGGGAAGAATAAGGAAGGAGATATCCTCAACCGAAAAGGTCGAGGCAGTAGGACGCGGATAGTACGAACGAGACTCATCAAAAGTCACATCACGGGAAATACGTAGCCGACGACTAACAGGATCCCAACATCGATAGCCCTTGTGCTCATCACTGTAGCCAAGAAAAACACACTCCACCGACTGAGCGGTCAATTTGGTGCGTTCGCGGGGAGCTAGGAGAACATAGCACACGCACCCAAACATGCGAAGAGCAGAGTAGTCAGGAGAACGACCAGAGAGACGCTCCATAGGAATACCACCCTGCAAAGCAGCCGAAGGCTGGATATTGATGAGATAGGTGGATGCGGAGACAGCCTCAGCCCAAAAGTGGGGTGGAAGAGAGGCGGCGATCATCATCGCACGAGCCGTCTCAAGAAGGGACGATGCTTGCGCTCAGCAACGCCATTCTGAGCGTGAGCACCAGGACAAGAGAACTGGGCGAGAGTACCCTGTTCGGCAAGAAAACCACGCAACATCTGGGAGATATACTCACCAGCCGAGTCAGCACGAAAGACACGAATGGGCGTGGAAAACTGGGTGTGTACCATGGCAGCAAATCGCTTGTATATAGGGAGAACCTCGCTGCGAGATTTCATAAAATAGAGCCAAGTGTAGCGAGAGAAGTCATCAATAAATAGAACATAGTAGCGATGACCACCTTTCGAATCGAAGGGAGCAGGACCCCATACATCAGAATGAACTAAGTCGAAAGGACGCTGAGAGACTGACTCACTCGTAGGATAAGGTAATTGAGTCTGTTTGCCAAGTCTACAACCATTACAATGTAAAGATACATCGCCAGAGACAGCCCTAAGACACCTTGATGCACTAGCGAGGACAAGCGAGAGCCACATATATGACCAAGTCGATGATGCCACTGTTGGAAGGACGCAGAGGAGGAGGCAGCAAGAGCATGCGAGCTGGCGGGTGTGGTGGCAGCGGAAGGAACACAAAGCCAGTCAACCTCCCAAAGGCCCTGAGCCTCACGGCGCCGAGGGCCAGCTCCAACTAGAACCTGGGTGCGACGATCCTGAACAGAACAAGAGTCGGTATCAAGAATGACACGACAGCCAGAATCAGTAAGTTGAGCAGCGGAAAAGAGATTCATGGTAAGACGGGAACATGAGAAACACTAGGAACAGAAAAAGATGGAGTAGAAAGAATGCCACGACTAGCAACAGGAAGAGGTGTGCCATCGGCAGTAAGAACATTGACAGAGAATCAAGAGGGCGAAGAGAAGACAGAGCGGAAGCATCAGAAGACATGTGAAATGAAGCTCCAGAATCCAGAACCCACGGAGATGTACCTGACTGTGTAGGCGGCGGTGGCGGAGTAGCAGTAGTGGAAGCAGTCAGCGAGGCAACGGTGCCCGTCGAAGAAGAGCCAGAGGAAGCCAGCATACGCTTGAGCTGGGCAATATCCTGGGCAGTGAAGGACTGTGCAGACGGAGGCGCACGAACCGCAGGAGAGGAACGGCCCATGTCACGCTGCTTCTTGAAACAATCAGACTCTGGGTGGCCCGGCTTCTTGCAGTAGTCGCAGAACATGTGAGAGCGCCGACCCCCCCCTGCAGAGGGCCGCCCGCCCACCCCCCGTGAAGGAGTGGGTAGCAGCGGTGGAACAGACGACACCGGAGCACGGGCAGCAAGCACAGTGGGAACCACAAGCAGTCCAGCAGAACGGAGTCGAGTCTCCTCAGCGCGAAGCTCTGCAAGTACCTCTGAGATGGGAACACGTCGACCACGGGCAAGCAAGTGTGCACGCCGAGGCTCAAACTCGGAACGCAGGCGAGACAAGAACTCATGGACACGCTGAAACTCCAAGTCTGACCTCACTGTCTGGCAGCATCGACAAGTACCGCAAACAACAGTCCTCAGAGAGTCAAGCTGACGCCAGATGGCAGAGCACTGTGTGTAGAACTCATCAACAGTAGAGTCACCCTGCTGAAGATCATGCTCCTGACGCACCACAGACAGGTAGAGAGCATCACCAGAGGGCTGATAGCGCTGACAAAGATAAGTCCACATCGCAGCAGTAGTGCCCAATCCCATAAACTCAGAAGCAAACTGAGGTAGAACACTAGCAGTGAGGACAGCAGCAGCACGAGCATCATCATTGCACCACTGAGTGTAAACAGACAGAGCATCCCGATAAATAGAGAGAGACTCCGAGTAATTCGATACCTGCTGGTCATAGGCTTCAACTGCAAGATCATCAGCATCCTTGGCGGCAGCACGATCAGCCTCAGAAGCATCAGCGGCAAGAGCAGGTGGCACCGGTGGAGTAGGAGCCACAGGAGCAACGGGGCACGGCGGACAGGAGACCTCGCCAGAGAGAACGCCCCACAACAGGAGGCCGCGCATGTGGATGCGCATAAAGCCCACAAACTCGGCGTAGTTGGTGCCATCAAAGATCACAGAGCACCGAGGAACAGCAACATAGCCCGAAGAGGACATCGCGGGCTCTCTGATTTTTTTTTAAGTCAACTATGAAGAGAGAGAATGTAGATCGAACTCGTGCTCACCTGCCACCGAGCTCGTGCAGAGGACGAGGCGAGCAAGCAGCAGCCGGCCACGGGAGGGGCCGGAGGCAGTGGCGACCAGCCACGGGCGCGGCCGGGCGGTGGCCGCCGGTGCAGGCGGTGGCCGGCGACGGGAGAGTCCGGGGCGGCCGCGACGGGCGCGGCAGGCGACCGGGACAGGGCGGCCACGACGGGAGGGTCTGGGGCGGCCGCGACGGGGACGGCCGGCTAGGGGCAGGCCGAAGATGGCCAGGACGGCGGCGGCGACACTGCAGGCCGGGAACGGCGGCGGTGGTGCGGCAGGCCGGAGCAGCACGGAGTTGCTAGCGTGCGGGAGCAACCTGGGGCTCTGATACCATGTAGAGAAATGAGCAACTATATTTCTAGGGGGCCAAAGGCCAGTACTTATACATGTGTGATGAACAGTAACATGAACAGTAAACCTATACATCTAACACGTCACTGAAAAACACTAACACGCAACTTGGAGGTGATGATTGTGATGGAAATCATCTAACTAGTTTTTGAGCGTCCGAAATTATATTATTTTTTGTTCAAATTGAAGTTTCTAGTTGAGAAACATATATATCTTTGCTCAAATTAGATTGAACTTTGTGGAAACAATTTTATTAGTTCTTATGGAGAGACATATATTTTCTATCTTATATATGTTGTTTATGTGATTTTTCTTGTTGTTATTTGGATGATAATTGTCATCTATATATGTAGTGAGTCGCTGATTTCTTCTTCTTCTGAAAATACACCAATGCCTTGTGGGATAACTGCCACGCCACTGGTATATACTCCCTCCGTTCCAAATTAATTGACATACATTGTCTACAAACGAATGTATCTAGACACTAAACACGTATAGATACATCTGAATTTGTACAAATCCAAGTCAACTAATTTTGAACGGAGGGAGTATATGTTACTAGTGGCATCAGCGATACTTTGCATTACTAGTGGTGTGTGACTAGCATGCCACTAGTAACAAATACGACATACACGTCACTCGTAGACAAATCTGTACTAGTGTAATATCACTGCTACAGCTAGATTGTGCACATACGTATATACCGAGCGCATCCATATATATATATATATATATATATCTAGATCAACCGAGGAGTACCGCGGGCCATTTGGTCATTGTAATTACATGGTGTAAGGTTCAGAGGAGAAAGGAAAAGAAGCGACGGTTGTAGTTAATCCTTTGGTAAGGCGAGGCTGGGTTTGTCAGCAGAGGAAGATGGCAAGCTGAGGCTCCTCGTCAGCTCAGGCTCCGTCTTCCGGCTCCGGGCACTCCCTTCGCTGCTGTCGTCTTCGTCGGCCACTTGTTGCTGCTGCTGCTGCTCCTCTCCTTGATCAGGCGAATCTACGTAAGGCATACCAAGTGTAAGTCAAAATCTTATATAGTAGCAACATAAGATTTTTCGTAACTGAAACATATCCAATTGAGTATGAGAATAGTGCTACGTACCGAAGAGGGATTTGACGCTTGGTCTCTTTGCCTTCTCCTTCTTCTTCAGCCCAGCTGTGTGCGTGCGCAGTGGATTAAACAAGACATTGTTAGTGAGCAAGAACATGATAACTACAGCAACACGACGTTGTTAAATTATTAATTAGTAATAAAAGGAGTCCACTCTAAACTATAAACTTGCTGTGCCTTATCACCTTTGTGGTATTGTAGTGGCCTTACTAAACCCTAAACTATGGTGCTCGGTCTGACTTGAACTCTAAACAATGAAATCATTGATGTTAAACCTGAACTTCCTAGAAAAGTTTAACCTGAACTCTAGCAACTTCCTAGAAAAGTTTAGCCTGAACTCTAGACCGGTTTCGGATAATGGGATTTTATTTCGGCAAATTGTGTGAACACTCATTAAAGAATATGATTATGTGTGCCATGGGCAAAAATAACAAGAAAAATATTTCTCCCGTCCTTATCTTAAGGAAGACAGAACTTCAACATGTCTACACAGTTCAGATCATATATCTAGTTGTCTAATTGCCTATAATAAGAATAAATGACATCAATGGAAGGGACAAACATTGTTTTTTGAAGAAAGTGGAAAGTACACAATACCCATTTCAAGTACTTCATCGTCATTCACAAGTTCAAAGTTCTTGTAAGTGTATCCCACAAAATTCAAGTCCTTTGAAGAAAGCATCTGCAAGACAAATGACAGAATAGATTGGAGAATACACTAAAAAGGCGGTGTAAATTCTTGCATATATAGGATAAAAAATTTAAAGCTAAAATCGAGTTTGTGCATAAAGGAACTATTACCTTCCTCCAAGGGCCTGTCTTTGATGAAGCTTTACAGTGATCTGAAGACTGCAAATACAACGTAGAGATTTAACATTCTTGCGCCGACTTTCGGAGATGAAGAATAACAATTGTGTAGAAGAAAAATAACTGCCTACCTCTTCAAATTTCTCGAAATTCTGAGTGTCCAACTCATCTGTTACTTGCGGTAAATATGCAGCTTCTTTTTCGTATAATGTCTCCCAGTCTATTTCATTAAACCAGAGGTGCTCCTAATATTAAACATGCAAAGTACTATAAAGTATGAACACAAAATGCAGTAGTGTCGTTTTCTAAAGGACTCAGATATTTTATTTCAGGCATGTCTCGTGGAATTTTGAAGGACACATAACAACCTTAATTTCCTCTGCACCTTTTGTACCAAGGCGTTGGTCGACGTTGCATAAGAGTTTACTTATAAGATCTTTTGCCTCCGTTGTTAGCCTTGCTTCTTCAGGAAATTTCAGATGTGTTCTCCAGTTTACTATCTTTAGTGGCCCACATATGGCATGGGAGAAAATGACAAATTATTAGAGTAGAAAACAACAGAACTTGGAAATCACCCTGATCTAGACAATAAGAGGACCAAGAACAATAATATTCATAGTTGAAAGCCTGAAAGACATTTGCTACCTTTCTGCAGGTTGTCATAGGCTCGTCCGAGTAGAAAGGGGGATAGCCCACCAGCATTTCATACATGATAGCCCCAAGTGACCACCTACAAAAAGTAGGAAAGCATTTTATCTTTAGGGTGCGAACTCAAGAGGTGCAATGTTATGTGATATACCACAAATTAGGATTACCAGTCGCACTCCATTCCATAACCTTTCTTCAGAAGAACTTCTGGAGCAATGTAGTCTGGTGTGCCAACAGTGGAGTAAGCCTGTGATCATTTAGCGGCTTATTAGAAAGATGGAATAAATCATCAGACAAGGCAACCAACCCAATAACGACACCGGCACCCTTGTAGTTTAACTGAGATATGCTCTGATGAGATATGATCATGCAATAAGATACTAAGTAATACTGATGCAATAAAATGCTAGGTAATACTGACCAAAGTTCTTCTGTTCTTTTGCCAGTGCTCCAGCTGTTCTTGTTGCGAGCGTTTCGGCGTTGTTTGCTGTCTCCCATCACCATGAGCCGACGATGCTCTATTAGGCGTTGCATCCTTCTCATTCAGATCAGGGAATGCTGCATAGTCTAGCGGTTTGCATAGCCCAAAATCCGAGAGTCTTAAGTGGCCATGTCTATCTAGGAGGAGATTATCAGGTTTGATATCTCTGAAAGATCAAGCAACAAGTTCATAAGATCATTGCTGAAATATCAAGTGCCGTCTATATATTCTGAAAACATACCTGTGGATGTAGTTGTGCTTGTGGATCGCTTCTATGGCGAGAACCGTTTCGCCAACATAGAACCTGGCCTCCTCTTCGGTCAACGTGTCTTTCCTCATCAGCAATGTCATCATGTCTCCTCCTGGAAGATACTCCATGATGAGATACAGAAACTCACTGTCTTGGAATGAACAGTACAGCTTCACAATGCAATGGTGGTCCACTTCAGCAAGGAGGTTCCTTTCGGCTCTGACATGCTCAACCTGTGTGAAATCCAATGTATGTATCGCTTGAAGTCCGAACAAGAAAATCGATGTAAATGCACACCCAGAAACCTTAACAGAAGATAGCCATACCTGACCTCGGCGAAGCATTTCTGACTTCTTGAGTTTCTTCATTGCATAAACATTCCCCGTGGTCTTCTCTCTGCAGACCCTGACCTATAGAAGGAAATTTGCAGCAATTGGAGAGACAAAGAAACAGAGAGAAATAGGACGAAGAGTGGTATACATTTGAGTGGAAGTTTTACCTCACCAAATGCTCCTTTTCCTATCATTGTCAGCAGGTCAAAATCATCAACACTCATTTTGTGCCTCTGTAAACGCATGTACTCTGTCTCTTTCTTCTCAAACTGCTTCAGGATGTTGTGCTGCTCCTCCTCAGACACATTAGCGTCTGCTAGTTTCTTTTCAAAACTATACCGTCTATATTATGAACCAACAAAATCACAAGTTAAAATATGCGTTATAAACAAAACTGGCCAGGAATGTAAATCCCACCGCGAGCAGAATCATGGTATGAGAATAAAACATTCTTTTTTTTGATTCCTGTAGGATTCAATTAAAACGTTATACTTCAAATTACTACCAAAATATTCATGAATACTATAATTTCCTATCTGATTTTATAGGTGATCACTTGGCAGCATGAAAACGACATGCGAAAGATCTCACAATGATCATTTTGCATGTCGGCAAACGTACGCCCTCATTAGCCGGCAAAACTCTGGATCTTCTTGACAAACTTATGACGTCACCTAAAGATGTGACACGGATCCTCATTACTTACCTCTCTTTCCTGTCTTGCAGATGTTTCATCTGCTCCTTGTAGTGTTTCTCGATGTACTGCTTCGCTGCGGCGACCCTTTGCTTGGTCGCGCTGGACGGTGCATCGTCGGTCCCTTCCTTGCCATTTGGAGGCAATTCTTTCTTCTTGCCGATGGATTTTTCCCTCGTTTGGAGCTTGTTGAACCAGCTCCTCGCAGAATCCATTGCACCCAGGAGAAGAACACTAAGATGCAATAAGATGCATAAGCCTATGAGGCACACTTATCTATCCAGAAACTGCACTCAATACTTCTTCCATGTGAGGCAACTTGTTTGGGGTGAAAAATCGAATGTGATCTGCAAGTGAATGAACTGCCCCAAAATGTTAGATCTCAATTTTATTTGCATGGCTCCAAAATGATGGGGAATTTCAGCCTGAATTTCAGGCCATGCAAGTCGAAATATAGTCATCAAAAGTTTTAGGTGGTGGAAGAGAAGCGAGCCTGCAGGCTAGAAACTGGGATGCTAAAAAAACACTGAAATGAGTGGCTCTGGTCGACAGGGTTTTCAAGACAAAAAAAAAGTGGAAACCATCCATTTTAATACTAACAGTAAAAAAATGTTGAAGCTGCTACACCTACACCACGTTTGCAGTCTTATTTCTCTGTGTTCGATAAGGCATTCCCAGATTGTGCTGGCGTCCATGTGCGGCAAAATGCTTACAGCTTTGTAGTGACTTGTTTTTTTAGTTCTTTCTGCAAAGAGTGGTTCTTCTTTTTTCAACTTCCTTTTCGAATTGGAGTATAAACCTCATATAAACTTCATATTTACAAGCATTCCTGGTCTCCTCAGTGAGTTATTCTCATGAATGTCCATAGCTGCTATTCTGAATGTTTGCACCAAGTTATGCAAACCATATCAGATCAATGCAGAGAACAAACATAACATGCTCTAGTTTACAAATGAATCTTAGCAAATGATTCAATAAAACAAGTTTTCTCGCATAAATAGTACTCTGAAATCTTTCAGGGCACAAATACAAGTGGAGGTCAGTATGGTTCTGGTTTCAGTATATGAGATCTGACAACACAAATATGACAAACAAGGAAAGCCACACTTATATTCAGACTTTTTGAGGTCCCTGAATCCATGCGGTTTGATACTTTGATGGATAACAGCACCTTCCAAAATGTTTATTTTTGAGCACCAAGTGGATGCAGATCATCATTTTCGCCATGTGAATTCAAAGGATAGAGTCTTCCAGTAGTAGAAGTTGTGTGTACTTTTTCAGTTACACAATCTTCATCCTTTTTTTCAGAGCAAAGATTATCAAGAGCAGATGGCACATCCCTTGTCAAAATGCTGCCCATCCAGCGCCGGTGCTTTTTGATTGTCCTAATTCAGTCGATGAGGGTAAGCTTCGCTGCATACCAGACAATCGAAGTACAACAAGAGAAGGGATGTGTCAGCCCAAGACAAAACAGAAGGAGAAGCAGGGCAGGTATCAGTTACAATTATATATTTTGGAGTAAGAAATATAGAGACTAGTGAAAGTACAAAAATATAATGCTGACCTCTATAGCAGAAATATCTGAGAAGGGGTCTTTGTTTTTCTTGGTAGGTTCTTTTGGGGCCCTGGTTGCAGCATTTTGTCCAGAATTCATCCTTACAGATGCAGAGTCATTAGGTGGAGGTGGAAGCGGAGATCGAAGCTTCCCGGTTGCACCTGGCGGTGGTGCAAGGAGCATGCTTGCCTTAGGTTTTTCAGTGGCTCCACCAGATAATCCAGCAGAGGAAAGCATGCCACTTCCAGCTGATGGCTTGTTTTTTACGTTTATCCTAATGGTTTCACCTTCCTACAACAGCAGGGATATCATCAAAAGCTCAGGCACAAGAACAGATATACAACCACAGGGGGCATGCAATTCAATGTTGTGTTGGTGCCTTAACCCTTTGTAAAGACAAACTATTAGAAAGCATGCATGCATTTAACAAGCATGCTGAAAAGAAGTGCATCTCAGCTTGGAATCTTTTGCATCTTTAAGAATGATAGACCAAAAAAAGTTGTCATATTACAAATAACAAGTCATGATAATAATCAGGAAATAAAGATAACTCTAGCAAACCTTCATACATGTAGCACTTGTAGGTGAGCACAATTTACATACACTCCTCGAGAAAGATAAGAAGGACATGGGAAGAACACATTCCTGCGTAGACTCTAATCCGGTAGAACCCAGATGGCTAAACACCACTGTCTGACACCATTTTTTGGCGGTAGTCGATTAGGAGCCTATACACCCAATCCTATATCGGTTTACTAAAACTTGGTGATTTGCTTTGACGTTTTCTCATCTTGATGCCATGCTTGTTATACTATAACCAAATTAATTGTGATGCATATGAGTTTATAGCTGTGTTTACTTCATGTGATCTTAATATGTCCCTCCGCAAGACCTATATATGCAAGTGGGTTGTCTCAGGTCGAGCCACCAGCACATCATTGTTCTTTTACTTGACCACTAATGTAAGGATATATGCACAAAGTGAACTGAAATTCAGTGGGAAATGAAGCAACAATGAAGTGGTCAAGTCAGTGGGTTGGCCCACTCGCATCCCTGCCTAAGGTACATATCTGTTTCACAACAATTTCGTTGGATTCACTCTTACTTGCTAAGCAAAGTACAAACTCTTTATCACCAATGGCATACTAAAAAAATTAGTGACATAACTGTGATTCTTCTTTTGGTAATGATGTAACTTCCAGTCTTATTCTTTCGGAAGAAGCGATCAGCATTTGGAATATAATTTACCTGCTCGAACTCAAATACAAAACCTAAAAAAGACCACATTTCTAACTTATTTGCTGAATTTTGAATATATTTCAGACAACGAAAAATTAACTTAGCAGCAATAATCTAAAACTTCTGATCAATCAGATTACCGTATAGCTGAGCAACAGAAAAGATATAAACTAGGCATTTCTATTACCTTGAGCCGGCGATTGACCGCCGGGTGGATATCAATCTGGCTATCGTCTGCCTCCTCGCCACCGGTCTCCTTATCTTGCTCCCTCTTGACATACTTCTCGTGGTCCGACAGCGCGACATTGAAGTCGAACGCCTCATTGCGCTCGCCGAATCCCAGGCCGACGAAGGCGTGCTTCCCTCGGCCGTCCTCGATGCGGAGAACGAAGTAGCGCGACGAGTCGAGCACGGTCTCGACGGCACTCTCCCTCTGGCCCGGCAGCACGAAGCAGGCGGCGAAGAGGTCCCCGGAGCCCGGGTCCTCGAGCCGGATCTCGCAGCGGTCGCCGCACGACACCACCCGGAGGCGGCCCGTCCAGATCTTGTCCGTCTGCAGCCACTCGCCGCACTTGTAGCCGCCACTTGTGGTGCGCGGCGGGATCTTGAACACCGACACCTCCCGCACCACCAGCAGCGTGTGCTCGAAGGCCTCCTCCTCCTCCGGCAACGACGACATGATCGTTCCTCCCCCTCGCCGCTCTATTTCACTGCTACAATCCAACAAACAATGGCCACGAGATCAGACTAGAACAGAGTGTAAATAAACCACCAAAGATCCGGATCAGCTCACCTCGGCTGCTCGGCAGATAGTGCCGGATTATCGGCTCGATCTGACCCAGAATGCGATGTTATGTGAAATTTCTCAGGATTTCTTCAGCTTGAGGTTTGGATTGGGGTTCTTGATGGGAAGAAAGGTGGAGAAGGAGAAGACGTGGGATCGAAGGGTGGAAGGTGCGAGGAGGAGACGCAGCAGAAATCAGAATGTTATGCTTAACAATTTGCCCCTCTGCTTCCGACATATTTCTGTTCCAAGTTCGCCTTTGTCTTTTTTTTCCTATGATAATTATGTACTACTAGAAAATTGATAAAAAAAAATTAACGATGCATATGCCTACTACATAAAATGTGGGTAATCTTGGTATTAATTTCCTGGAAAAATAGGGAGGTAATTTTGTAAGGGCGAGCGGATCGCTATAAACTCAGATGTTAACAATAAGAATTTCAAACATGTGTACCCTAAACGCTCAATCAAGAGCGTCATGGTTCGCACGATGTTGCATCGATGTCGGTGATTTCATAATTTATCCTTTGTTTGACGTGTTATTTCTTCATGACTTGATATTTCTCCCGTGCATTGCGTATCAAATCGGAGTGTGGGGTGGTATCAAATCGGAGCGTGGGGTGCACAAGGATGCACATATATGTTGTATTTGTGAACAAAATTACGGTTACCTGGGATGCACATTGTGCATCCCATGTTTAGAGGGGTGGTAAGTGGATCAACCAAGTGGTAGTACGTGCAGGATGAGGTGGTGACACGCTCGAAGAGGACAACATATTGGAAATGAACATGTAAGCAAAGAGGACAACCTTCTTCTTTTTGAGACTTCCACAAAAAGTAGGAGCTCGATCACTAGTGGTACGCCTTAAGATGACGTCTAACCCCTCACAAACTTTTCTCGGACAAATTTCGCAACCTGGAAGCTTCCCTAGCCACCTTCCTAACACACCCAATAGTAACAAGCAACTTGTAAAACCCAAGGGAGAATCATGTTTTTCCTTAGTGGAAATGTAAATCTATCTCTCTTCTCTTATTTCGTCAAAGGGATTTGAAGTTGGGTGGAGAAAATAGGAGCTCACAACCTTTTGTGGTGTTCAACAATGGTGGAGAGAGAAAGTCAAACTGTTTAGTTGCATCTCAGGATATTAGTTGCCCTTTGAAAAAGAAGAGACCCATTACATAAGTCATGTGAAACTAGTTGCTTCAAGCAGTTTTTGTATGTTTAGGATTAGTTCGCAATTCCGAATTAATTTTGGACGGTCTAAATTATACTGGATTGATTCCGGAATGATTCCAACCTTTGACAAAAGCAACTATAACTCAACCAAAATCATTTCGGAACCAACTCAGATTATTCCGGACATTCCAGAATCCAAACTAATTCTGGACATATAAAAAATGTTTGAAAAGCAGTTGGCAGCGGAGTTATTTGTTTTCTCTTTTGTGGATGGGATAAAGAACATGTAGAAGTTCTTTTTTGCATGATTGCCCCATTTCGTTCAACAAGACCATCCCTTTTGATAGTGTAGCATACTTATGACTGAAACAAGTATAACACAAGATGAAACTCGCTCATAGTTTTCCTTAAAAAATGGGGGTTCTCGAACCATCATTCACCACCACCTTGAAGAACTAAAACATGGGTATAAACTTGGTAGGTAACATTAGTCCTACTCTATGTCTGGTGTCATCTTAACCAAAATATGTTAGATGCTAACAATCATGATTTGAGATGTTTGTGATCCCTTCTCGAGACTTGAGGTGTGTGCACACACACTCATGTTCAACATTCAACTTTACAACTTTGAAAGTTGAGGTTGATATGGATGTCATGGAAAAAAGATGGACGAGCCCGACACAACCATTAGTTGAGGATTCTATTTTGAAGTTGTTCCGCAAGTGTACATGGCTTTGTTTCAAAGAGTTTTTCTTAGGTAGCAAGTCAGAATTAAGGAATGCACTAGGCAACCTTAGTTAGGTGTTATGTCAAAGTTAGGTGTTATGTCAAGGAAAAACTAATCCATCGAACAATGTATACATCAATGCTAGAGGATTATAGATCGAAACATCAGACAAGTTTATTCCAAATTCAGTTTGTGTCTAATAGAAGGCATGCACATACCATTTCTCTATTTCAAAACTAGGGTTGTAAATGGTAAGCTGAGGCTATGTCTCCCCTCCCCTTCCAGCCTATTATTTTATCTTCCTTTTTCCGAGATTATTATTAGGATACAATAAGCCAAAAATACCTTGGAGAACCTGGGTACCATATACCCTGATATGCGAAAATAATTTTAAAAATTCTAAAAAGTTCAAAAGGTTCCGAAATTGATATTCAGGCAAACATTACCAAGTATTGTACCCATACAAAAGTTTGTAAAAAAATAACTTTTATTGCACCCTAGGTAAAAGATTTACCTAAAGTAGCGCTATATACACGCTATATTCGTCAGAAATTTCACTTTTTTTCCCAGAAGTCAACGAGAGTTATTTACAGTCCAATTTTTTTACACGAGTAGAACACTTGGTAATCTTTGAGTGTAAACAATTTCATTTTTTTACAATGTTTTCATTTTCTAATTTTTTTTTTAGATTCATTTTCTAATTATTATACTAGCATATTATGGTGCGTTGCACCCGAGAGCCAAAAGTCCAGGTCAACTAATAAGCGCCCTATTGAATATTGATCTTGGGTAGGGTGGAGGATGGAAAACCTAAAATGCAGAGGGCGTGCATGTGCAAATATAATCTCGGAGCTCAAAAGTCCAAAAGAGCGTGTGTGCCAAATCCCATTTCGACGGTTTGACCGGTCCGACTCTCCTCATCCTGTGTCTACCGAACCAACTTTTGCACGATAGCTTCTTGTCTACTTTTGACCAGACTTCATGACGCCCAGTGCACTTCTTGTACTACCCTAACCCTAATCGCCTAGGCAATCGCATTCTGAGATAAAATTCCTACACCAAAAATATACTTCAACCGCAAGCTGAAACCCTGGTACCCTAATAAACCCAACGAACTTAAGACGATAGAAGAAGATCAGTGATAGCAATGACTCGTGAAGTCGTCGTCCAGGTGAGCTTAATCCAGGTGAACAAAAGCTCCAGGACTTCGACTTAACTGCGTGCTTACTACTTGTACTATAGCCATTCCCAACAAAGCAGTTTGAAACCGTCTACTCCACTGATCACTATTAAAGGGGACACATTGCAGCAAAGAGAGGAGCAACAGCATGAAAGCTGTGGTTTCTATAGGAAACCAAGCAGCATAGTCTTCCTCTTCTACTTCAGTGGGATCGAAACAGCACTGCTAAACATGCCGCTCGGGCTACAATAGTACTACTTAATAATAGGTAGGTAGCACAAGTCACTAGCCAATCAGAAACATCCAGTTCACAGCTAGATAAGTACTAAGATCATAATATTAGCATTGTCTTGGCAAATAACGCAACCTACTTCTTCATATTGGCTGAAAGGAAGTTGCAAGTAGCACCCTTAGCCCTTCTTTGGCTTCGGATCCACGCGTGATGAGTTCCGAAGGCGGATGTCAATCGTGGAGTTGCTCTGGACTCCATGCTTCTGAAGGGTATCCCCAGATGACAAAACACGCCCCCTGTAGCAGAGATAGTACATGCCTTCCTTTATCGGCAGCCGCGCCTCAATTTTCTCCATGACTTCCTCTGTTGTGTTGGACATTTTCAGAGACATTATTAAGGTCTTCCCTTCCCATGTCCTGAGAAAGACCTGGACTTTCTGCTGCGACATGGGATTGTTGTTCTGATTCAACATGAGGATATCATTGTTCTTAACACTCTGACCCTGCAGCGTTTGACTGTCTGCAAGTACCACATCAACACCAGACTGAGTTCGCGTGAGTACTTGTGTGCATGCTGGTAAACCCTCCCGTGTCTCAATCATCAACTTGACATCAGCAACAGTATACCAGGACTTGACATCAAGACTAACAACTCTTTCACCTCTAATATTGACAAAAACACGCAGCTTGTCAGTCGGGCTAACCAAAACATGAAGTGGCTGGTCATCCCTCAGGTCGCACTCACTTAACTTCTGATTGTCCTGAAGTTGTCGACCTGCGTACATCAGGATCTGGTTGTTCATAAGAATTCCCTCTTTCCGTTCAATCTCTGCCTTGACATCAGCAACCCTGTTAGATTTCTTGACACTGAGCTTGATGGTCTTCCCAACAGAGGGAATCCTGACAGATATTTGCATCCCATCAGTCACATGAAGGTTGACAGAAGTGTTTGTAGTGATATTGTAATCAGCAAGTTTGTCATCATTCTTCAAGTGAATCCCAGCAAAGAATAGCTCTTGCGCACTTTTGTCAATCCCCTCAATGGCACTAAATTTAGATTTGATCTGATCGACTGTATCGGTGCACTTCACATCGAGGGCAACTGTTTTCAGCATCTTCACATAAATCTAGACACAAGACAGTGAAGATATTAAGTATACTCACCGAGCTGTTAAAAACTTGAAGCTCTTGTTAGAAATACATCAGTTTGCAACAGAAGGAAACATCATAGGAACAATCAAACTAGTGCACCATGAAAAACTTGAAGCTCTTGTTAGAAATACATCAGTTTGCAACAAAAGGAAACATCATAGGAACAATCAAACTAGTGCACCATGAAAAACTTGAAGCTCTTGTTAGAAATACATCAGTTTGCAACAAAAGGAAACATCCTAGGAACAGTCAAACTAGCGCACCACGGAGAATAAAAACATACAAAGAATTAAAATCGCACGAAAACCTCAGTCGACACTATGTATGGTTTTCAAGCACTGACCATTTGAGCTTTGTTTGCTACTTCTCTCCACATCACAACAGCACTCAGTTGTTATTTGAGCAACTCGTGATATACCTAAGGCAAGTACTGCTGCACAATTGCTCATGCTGATTGATGACACCTAATAGATTCCAAAATAAATGATTGGGATAAACATGTGCCCATGGGGCAGCACATTCTGGAGTATAGTTTTCTAACTATAGTATCAAAGGAGTATTAATCAAATATTCTCATAACCTATTTGGCTATTTGTCACTAGTTCACTACTCATATATTACCTAAGTACCTAGCACTGCTATAAAGCAGTCTGATATAATGCCATCTGTATCATCATAAGACGAAGTACATATGAAGTTGCCCTGGTCGGCTGGTCCAGTAGAAATGGAGACCGGAGGATTACAATTTGTAAACTTCAGAATAAATATATACACATGCAGCCTACGGGCCCTACTTGATAATCTTCTTCCCTTGTGTAGTTGTGTTCCAAATATCTATCTTAGTACGCTTGGTTCCTTAGAGAGAGAAAAAACCTATTTTTTGCCGAAAAAAATAGGTACAGATCCTCACAAGTCACAAAGCACTTCACATGGAAATCACACCACACATGCCCTCAATCCAGATCGACTCCAGCACTAGTCTATTCTCGCAAGATGTGCTTCCCAAAGCGACAAACTAATCTTCAAGGAGCATCGATTTAGGGGTTAGGGTTACGAACACGAAACCCTATCTTCTTGGAGCCGATCGGATCAGAAAATCATTACCCATGAGCGGGATCAGTGATTTCACCCGCGTACCCCCTCCGTCCCAAAAGGGATCGGCATTCCGCCAAGAATCACACGGATGAACCTAGGGTTACTGTATATCCGACGAGAGAAAATGAACGCAAACCTTGTAGCTGCCCGCCGGCTGCTCCTGGAGGGAGTCCATGGTGGTCGCCGCTTCACCTTCGGCTCCGGCGCCGGATTCGTTGCGCGGAAGGAGCGGAAGAGTCTCGTCGTCTCCCCTGCTATCCCCACTTCACCGCTTCTAGCTTCCACCTACGCAGGAATGAATGAGGGAAGGGTTTCGCACTTGGCTGCGGGGAAGGGTAGGTAAACAAACAAACAAACAATTACTCTCATTCTCATTCGCAAAAAAAATTACTCTCCTTCTCGATGCACCCCAAAAAAATTAATGGCTCTTTTGGTTTAAAGAAATTTAGATTTTTGGAGAACTGGATTCTACAGGAATTTTTCCTATATTGATCGTTTGATTTGTAATTGAATCCTGTAGCGATTTTTTTTAAAGAATCATTAATACTACATCTCATATAAATTCTACTAGCATTCGCTCCAACTTATTTTTACAATTCTTTTACTATGCCATCAAAGACCTTGTAGTTTAAATTCCCGTGGTTTGCTAATCCTATAGGATTCAAATGGACATGTCACTTTAATCATATATATTTCTTGTTCCTACATATTGAAATTCATGTGAATCAGAGGCCGTAGGCGTATATAGTTGGGAAACATGATACTATATATTGCCAGAACAATTTAAAATATTACGTACCCACTACCTAGTCGATGTATATTGATCCTACGGAAGGATCAATGTATGGCAACACAACGACGTCTTCGGCAATCCATTATTTCTAGTTTTTGCAATTGAGACCGTCAGTTTGATTTGTTCATTCTAATGTGAATGTATTCCTAGATCGATGCGGTACACACGTCGATATGTTTGGTGCGATTTCCAATATTTCTCATACGCAAGGCTCTACTACGGTGACGATTCAAACTATCATTTACAGGTTTTGCAAGTACTTCAAATTTTGGTGTTATCCATCATAAATAACATATATGCTGGGCAGAAATTTTGAGACTTATGGTCATAATTGCATTTCCTATGTGATAAGTTTTTGCGGCTATGGGTTCAGGTACCCCACTATCTAGCTACAAATGTTGCTCTCTCCTAAATAACCAGTGTTAAATTTAAAAAATGTGGCAACACAGTAAGGTTAGACATGTCTTCCTAGCATTGTGAGTTGTAGCTCCTCGCAACCCATTCTGCTTTTTAGGAGCCACCAACAATTACTGGTGTTGTCATCCTACCGAGGTTGTGAGTTTCCCGATACGTAACATGTATCTTATGAATTATGATTATATTATTACCAATCGGTCAAGGGCGGAGCTTAGTTGTCGCCAAGGTGGGCCATCGCCTCCCCTAATCACAAAAGTTTTTTCATACTACTACTTATATTTAGCATTTTTGCCATACATATGCGATTTTTTGACCCCTTAGCTCTAAGTTAATTTATTTTGGCCCCCTCTATTATTTTGGTGAAGCTCCGTCACTGCAATTGGTATGTATCGTGACGATATCTTAATTTGGTAGTACCTTACTTTTGTCATGATACGTACCGTGATATCTATGGTATCCCGATACAATTTGATACCATACAAGTCCACACTTATCTTTGTATATTTATGTTTTGAGGGTAAAATCCGCGCTTTTCTTTTTCCTGAGGGGATGCACACTTATCAAAAAATATGGACACACGACAACATGGCAAACCAAAGAGCACTGGGTTGGAATCCTTGAGCTGGGCCAAATATACCTTTAATGCTTGACTTTGAATTGAAGCCACTATTCACATAATAGGGATTATATTTGTTGGATAAGCGCTTTTGGTCAAGGACCGAGTCACAATGAAACCACAAGAACAGTTCTCAAAAACAAGTTCCATCCTAGTTGAGGCATGTCTCTCCGGTGCTCCTGTAATCCTGTTTTTGTTTTCTTTTTCGTTGCTCACTTTATATATCTCTGCTTTCTATCCAATGAAGTTAGCAGCGGTCCTGATAACATTAAAAAAAGTTCTAAAAAAACCTCTAAAGCTGACCTGTGGTAAAAAAAAATCTAGAGATTACCGCATGAATGCTCCTTCAAGTTCAAAGCCTGACATGTCAAAATGTGCTTATAAAACTGTTCAAACCATGACAACTGAAAACATGTCAATTTCACCTTTTTTGTAGAGCAAAATGTACAGACCGCAGAGGTAAGTAAAAGAAGAGTCTGGCAACAAGAGCAAGGAAGGCCAGGACCCACGGCATGCACAAGATTCGGGTTTTTCTTTCTTTTGCGAAACACAGTACAACGCAGACGCTCACATACACGTGCACACACTCACCCTATGAACGCACGCACGCACACCTTACCCATATAAGCACCTCCGAAAGACTGAGCCGACGGTTGAGTCTTGAGATTGACGAAGTCACATACGAAACAGTAAAAAAACTCTTTTTCTATGATGCATGTCCTGCTCTTCTTCTCACGAGCAGCCCCCCTTGAACTCACGTGGCCCCGCTCAGCTTATGTGCGTCAGAGAAGAAGCGAACCAAACGATTGAGTCGCTTTTTTGTCTGACAACATGCATGGATGCCGAGGGAACGGTGATTTGTAGCTCGAGCGACATGTCGCACGAAATCCAGCTCATGCAGTGGCGCGTCGCGATGCATTCGCCGCAGGACTAGCTGGCAATACGGCCCTGATGGTGTGAAAGTACACGTTTGTTGGGAGACCCCAAGAGGAAGGTATGAAGCAGTGCAGCAGCAAGTTTTTTCTCAGTAAGATACCAAGGTTGTCAGATCCAGTAGGAGTAAAAGGCACCTCTGAAGGTTGTTGGTGACGCCGTTTACTCGATCACCAACGTGGAACCTGCACACAACACAATCAAACTACTTTGCCCAACGAAACAGTGAGGTTGTCAATCTCACCGGCTTGCTGTAAACAAAGTATTAAACGTATGGTGTGGAAAATAGTGTTTAATTGCAGAGAATGAAAAGGAACAATGATTGCAGTTGGTTGTATTATCAGTGTAAAAGAATGGACCAGGGTCTACAGTTCACTAGTGGTGTCTCTCCATAAAAGATAACTAACATGCCGGGTAAACAAATTACAGCTAGGCAATTGATGAATAGAGAGCGCATGACAATGCATATATATGACAAGATGATTACTATGATATTCAATTGGGCATTACAACAAGATACATAGACCGTTGTCCAACATCATCTATGACTAATAATCCACCTTCAGGTTGACATCCGTGTTCCCGTCGATATTAAGTTGCAAGCAACAAATTATTGCATTAAGTAATGTGCATAATGTAAACAATACAATTATCTTTAGACAAAGCATTGTTGTTTTACCCTTAGTGGCAACAGCACATCCACAACCTTAGACGTTGCTGTCACTCGCCCAGATTACCGGAGGCATGAACCCACTATCTAGTATAAATACTCCCTCTTGGAGTTACAAGCATCTACTTGGCCAAAGCATCTACTAGTAACAGAAAGCATGCAAGATCATAAATAACATATAACATAGATTGATAATCAACTTGATCATAGTATCAATATTCATCGGATCCCAGCAAACACAACATGTAGCATTACAATAAGATGATCTTGATCATGATAGGCAGCTCACAAGATCTAAACATGATAGCACAAGGAGGAGAGACAACCATCTAGCTACTGCTATGGACCCGTAGTCCAAGGATGAACTACTCACGCAACACTCCGGAGGCAGGCATGGTGATGTAGAACCCTCCGGTGATGATTCCCCTCTCCGGCAGGGTGCCGGGAAGAGATTCAGAACCCTCCCGAACTAGGGTTGACGACGGCGGCGGCTACGGAACTTTTCGTGGATGGAGACTGGGGTAGTTAGGGTTTTCTGGACGAAGGCATTATATAGGCGAGGCGGCGTCTGGAGGCACCCGAGGCGGTCACGCCACCCCCCGGCGCGGCAGGATGTGGGGTCGCGCCGGCCCCTGGCGTGGCTGCCTCCTCGGTCACCTCCGTCTCTCCTTTGGACTCCGTGTACGTGTCGGGAAAATAGAAGGTTTTGTCCAAGTTTCGTCCAATTCCGAGAATATTTCCAGAACAGCTTTTCTGGAATACAAAAACAGCAGAAAACAGGAACTGGCACTGTGGCATCTTGTTAATAGGTTAGTCCTAGAAAATGCATAAAAATGCTATGAAGTGTATATAAAAACATGTAACAATTGGTAGAATATCAACATGGAACATCAGAAATTATAGATACGTTTGAGATGTATCAGACCCGCAATACTGGAACACTCACGGGCTGGTGTACGCACGGGCTTTGTCATGGGATGGGCGATGCGAGCGGTGTTGTCCAGGTGTGCGCATGGGCAGTCGGATGGAACAAGTTCTGATTGCATTCTATTGTTTTTTTCGCTGGTCCTTGCTCTGCAAGGTACCGCTGGTCGTCTCTGGTTTCCGCTGGTGCGTGCCTGGTCTCTCCGTGTGAAAAGGGTTGGCGAAAGTCAAAAAGGCAAGTGGTAGATACTGACAGCGACATAGGACGGTGGAGTAAAAAGGAAAACATTTAATCTCTTGCTGAGCACAGGTGTACCATTATTTCGGACCGGGGAGGCGTCGAGCAGAACATGTGTCCAGGGTATGGGGTGCAGTGCTACTATCATCGGGTCAAATCGCCATCGCGTGCTGTCTAGCTTGGTACTGGCGTGCTCAGCTGGGCAAAAAATTACTCTATTAGGCCTTTGCCAATGTAAGGTTCTTAGCGTGGTTTTATAGTTATTTTGTTTATGTGGCATACTAATTAATGAAGAGAGAGGGTGAAGTTGTAGCTTAACTAAGATACAATCTTTGCACATGGCCATAGGCAAAAAATGGTTCTAACCCAATCATATGCATGCATGAGCTCCAAAATATTAAATGTAGATACAACACATAAGACTACTCACAATGGGGAGTTACTTCCTCCACAATGGAAAGTAACATATGTGTAGTGTCATGCATAAGTTTATTTATTAAGTTGTAGACACATCTTGCCTTGAAATGTGTGGTGTTACGGTAACATACTATGTTATCACAACCATCTTTTTCCTCATTAATTACCCGCCACATCAGATTTTTTGCCTATGTGGCATTGATGCTACTCCTTTGTTACTACCCATTGTGACTAGTCTAAAAAACAACGCATTGTACTAGTTATATCTTAAATATTTAATACTCATATCGTGGTTCGAGAATTCAATGACCACATCCTAGCCTAGTAAATGTTTGAAATGATCAGACCATGTATACCGTGGCCCACTAGGTCAGTGCGGATTTGAAACACGGAAACATGTTCACCTTCCAAAGCAAGTGTGTGATTCAAATCTAAATGGCTAAAACTGTTCCTACACCACTCTCCGATCCTGGACGAACAAGAAAAAAATAAAAAAATGTTGCATGGCGAACTAATTTTCACCTGACAAAGGCATTTAAAAAAAACATTTTTTGAAAAAACTCCCGCGTGCGTCCTTATCACCTGACAAAAAAGACTTCCGTCCGCTAAAGCTGTACTAATTTTTAGGCTGTCGATCTGTAATCCTAACCCACCGTCTAGTTGAGAATCAAGTCTACACACTGCTCTCATAAACACCACCCCAGACTGCGCCGACAGAATTGACTTCCCTTTAATCAATTTTATTATTTCTCTTCTGTACGTAAAGACCGACATGTGTTCCGACTGGACTGACCAGCACCGTCGCAACAGCTCTAGAACGCGGCCCATATCTCTGACCAGAGCGGTACATGTACCTAGTGGGCCAGACCTCTGCATTATACTCTCTCCGTTCCAATTTAATTGACTTGCTATCTACCACATGTGGATGTATCTATACATGTAACATGTCTATATACATCCATATTTGGTGGATGACAAATCAATTAAATTGGAACGGAGGGAGTACTTCTTTTCCACTGGACAAGCCCACGCGAAATACTACTCGGCACCTGATCACGAGGCCCAGTGCACGGGTGGGATGTCGTGCGACATGTCGCTCGTGCGACAAACCGCTTTTTCGCATGGATGCCCTGCTATGCGAGGAATCGAACCATAGGCTTTTTTTGTTCACTTTTGGAGCACATAGTGGATGGTCTTATACGGGACACTCTCCTTATACGGGACACTCTCCTCGATCCCACGGGCGGGAATCACCCGAAACTGCTAAACATAGGTCCGGCCATAGTTGGTAGCCCATCAGGTATCAGCGCAGCTTGGCATCGAATCCGTCCATCCATCACGCCGGCACGGGCGTACTTGGCATCGCACGTACGCCGTGGTCCATGGCCCCGCCGGTTCACTGCACGCAGCAACGCATCCACAAGCGCCGGGCGGCCATGCCATTCACTCCGGCGAGCGCCCCACGCGGCCCACAGTTTCTCACGCTTGTCGCTGTGCAATTCAATTAGCAGGACCGTACAAGGCACGCAGACGTGGGATGTGGCTGCCGTCGTCGATCCGATGAGATAGTCGTGGGCGTCCGCTAGATTCTTTTCTTGCTCGTGGCAGCACGCGGCTGCGCGTGCGCGGCGGCGTCAGTCTCAGAACGGCCTGATTCCATGTCCAGACTTTAATTCCGGCGATTGATGATCCATCCGTCCGTCCATCGTCTCTTCAATGCCTGCGCTGTCTCGTTCGTTTCTTGCAGATCGATGCTGTGTGCTAGCTCTGCTTCTTCAGTCCCGCTGGCAAAACCATGGGCAGGATACCGAGCATCCAAGGGAAGCCGGGAGTCTCACCGGCCGGCGCAGGTGAACAGCGAGATACAACTGACGAAATCCAGTTGATCACACTGTCAAATTTTCGTGTTCAAATATGCCCCAATTCGGCATGGCCAATCACCCGCACTTGGCACTGTTCGTAGCTTCCAAGTTGGTAATACTGCCATATACTGCACTTGGCACTGGTCGTAGCCTCCAATCACCGGCACTGGTCGTATGCTAAAAGGAAAAATAATGCGAAAACTATAAGCTAAACTGTTCCTGTAGCTTCGCACTACAGAAAACGCTATCGTATAGCCTTCCTGCATCTACAGCAAGAGTTTGCTGCGCAGATCAATCACAGAAACAGTTTGTTATATAGTTCTAAACTCTTGTATCGTTCCAAGACCCATCAATATTCTCAGGACAATGCCATAAACCATATCAATCAGTGCTGTTCTAAGTTATGCGAAAACAAATGTAGTACTGTTCTGGATGACTAAATATTTGGATTTCGGTACGTACTACTGTCCATTTCTTCTTCGATTCGAGAGCTGCAACAGAATGCCGTGCAAGGACGGCAAACCAATAGATTGGGTATAAAGAGATAAATTATGTTTTCAATCATTTTCTCAATGAGAGCTACAACACACAACAATGCCATCACCGGGAGAGAAAAAATCACAAGCACGTCTTCTTCTGCTCAAATGGACTGTGCAAGAGAAAAGGAGCTGATGGTATATACAGGCCCTTCTTGAAAGTTTTCTCTGTGAGATCTACGACGCAAAACCATAGGAGGATGAGGTGCCAATCGATCACTTGGATAATCAAGAGTATAGTGTATACAATGTGGGAGAGTGGCTTTCAATCGGCCCAACTTAATGTTCCCAATAATAAAAGTTGAAATCAAATCAGTATTGTTTCCGGTTCAAAGTAAAATTTAGTAGTACTGTTATTGATATTTTCTTCACCTCAGCTGCCATTTAGTAGTGCCATGGAAGACGATCCATCGGTACTATCGAACAGTTGAGCCAATCAAGTGGTGCTTATATAATTTCTGCCTGGCACAATTTATGTTTTCGAAACAATGTGATGACCACCCATCAGTTAGCGCGGTTCTTGATGATGAAAATGAATCTCTATCGTTCGCGATGTCTTCCTCGATGAAAGCAACAACATAGCAGTGCCATACCAAAGGATTCTTATCCTCTCCCGTCTCTCTCCTTGCTACAGTATCTGAGAGCACCTCCGTGTGAGCCAGGCCAAACCGAGGCCAATCTCGCCGGCGTTGCCGGTCGAGGTGGGCTGAGGCGAGGCTCTGGCGTGTGTAGTGTTTATACTAGGGGTAGGTTTTGGCCGCGTGCCTGTTGCAGGCGTTTTGCCGTGCGTAGCTCGCCGGGTTTCTCTTACCAGATCCGGTGGTCGTTGGTGCTGCTCGTCCTTGTTGTCCTCGTTGGGATGGTCGGGATGTTGGGCGCCAGCTTCTCCATGAATAAGGTCAGTGTAGGTTTCTTCTGGTGGTGGACACTGCTCTCTCCTTTGGTCGGCCGTGGTGGCGGGAGAAGATGGGAGCGTGGTGTGCTGCTACCTCGTTCTGGTATCCTTGTGTGTGCTTCGCTGCTTCTCCTGGCCGGCCATGGTGACGAGGGGGAGAAGAAACGATGCGTCTGGTTGATGCAAGGCAGTTATCCCGGCGGCGCTGCAGGCGAGCTGCTGGAGTGGAAGGATTTGTTGATGATTCGAGCTCCATGGTGGAGTTCTTCATCATCGAGTTTTACCGGTTGCCTGAACACGTCTGCTCTTCGGACTCTTCGCCGAGCCAATCTTCTACGCCTGTCTCCTCCCATCTGTGGCAGGAATGGCGAGTCTGACGGCGGGCCGTTTGCCTCCGATGGCGTCGGTGACGAGTCCTGGGCTGCGAGGTACTACTGCTCCTTTGTTACTCTTCTTCCATTAGGTGCTGTGGTGGCGAAGAATGGAAGCGAGGATGGAGTGAGCAGCAGCGTCAAGCAGCTCTGGAGCTGGGAAGCAATCTTCTTGAGCACTACCTCGGCGGCAGGTTGTAGCCGTCCGACATCCAAGGCCAGGAAATGGCCTATCCAGAAGCCGGCTAAGGGCTCCGGCAAATGTTTTACCTCCTGTGAGAGGCCCCTTTCGAGGTTTGCTGCTGCGTTCAACGCCTACTCGGTTGCAAGTGGTTTCGTCCCCGCTTCCGGGTGCGGCGGCGGTCGTGCTGATCTCCGGCTCGGTGGTGGAGAAAGAGAAAGAGAAGGACCTGATTGCATTTTTCCATCTGTGTGTAAGGTCTTTTCTGCAATTACCAGGGACCTATGTGTAATACCTTATCTTATGGGGTCCTTTGTAACAACATGTACTTCCACCGCTTGAATTTAATGTGATGCTTCCAGCCCCTTCAGGGGTGCTCCTTGTGCAAAAAAAAAAACATAGCAGTGCCATGGAAGGAGGACGTACTAATGCTATCGTCGCACAGTCACTTGGATACATGCGTTTCTACGTTTCAGGTTGGACGTTTTATGTTCAACCCTCAATTTGTAGTGGTTTGGCGAAATGAACCTTAAACTCCAAATCTCTGTCGTTTGTATTCTGAACTTACAAATCCCGGTCTAAATCAAACCCTGAGCTATTGACACATGGAGAAAACAACAACCCAAACAGGAATATGTGCAATTTGCTGAGCTGGACTGGGACCCACTTGACAGCCCAATAGAAAATAATATATCAAAATTTAATAAAGAAAGTCAAAGCAGCAGCTCCTCGCTTTCCTGACACGCTCGCCGGCGCGTCTTCCATGGACGAGTACCGTCCGCGCTGGTCACCGGCGACCGAGCGGTTCGTCGCGCCCTTCTTATCGCTCCTGGTCCGCAGCGGCGTCCGCGGCCATCCCGGCCGCCGCCTCGGCATCTGGCGGCTCGCTATCCCGGCCGCGCTGCTCCGGTGGAAGGCGACCGCCGCCTCGGCATCTGAATGCTCGCTATCCCCGGCCGCGCTGCTTCGGGCAGCGCACGCGCGCACCACACACACACCGCTAGCTAGCACGCACGCCGGAGCAGGGGCGAGCGGGGGGCGGCGAGCGCGGACCTCGCGCAGGGCGCGGTGCGTGACCGGCGAGTGTGTATGGCCACGTTGCCATCGGTAAAGCAGAGCGCCATGGCTAGCTCTACTTTTTAATGGAACAGAGAAGGGAACCTCGTGCGCAGTGACATGCAGACAGTGACGGAGGAGCTTCACCAGGGGCAGCTAGCAGCAGGGCGGGACGGCGGAGCACAGCAGTCCGGCCGCGTGCAGCAGGGGAGATGCCCGACCAATAGCCGATTCCGGTCCAATCCAAGAAAGTGCCGACAGCTGTGTTTTATCTCAGTGGTGACTTGTTGCGCATGAATCAGAACAATACGCAGATCCGGAGCAGAGATTCAAAAAATAACTGGAATTGAGAGTAGCGTACGAAACCAGGAGGAAGATTGAGGAAGAAAGTTCTTACAGGTAGGACCCACATGTTAGTGAGAGTACTTGCAATCCTAGTCGGGATCGTCCTGTTCCTCCCGGTGTCCCAAACAGTTTCAGGGTTTGATTTAGACCGGGATTGAATAGTTCAGGGTACAAACGACATGATCTAGACTTCAGGATTCATTTCGCCAAACCATTACGAGTTTAGGGTTGAAAATGGACTTTTTTCAAAGAATAATTACATGTAGTGCATACTCTCTCCTAAAAATTGGTCTTGAGTTTAGGGTTGAAAATGGACTTTTTTCAAGGATTACACACTCCTGACTAATGCAATTTAAAATAAAATGGTAAAGCCCACTTTTGGTCCATATTTAAACCTAAGGGAGCATGTGAGGTTGCCCTTTTGGGTGAACGCACAAGAGGCCAGGAGATTGATTATGTACTACTCATTCCGTTCACAAAATGATGTCTCAATCTAGATCAAATTTTGCATATATCTACACACTAAATCATGTCTAGATATATGCAAAATTGAGTTAGGTTGAAACATCTTTTTTGAACGGAGTGAGTACAAGTCACTAGTGATATCGTTGCGCCATGCCACAAAAGAACGAAATACGGATAGTACTATCGGTGACAATCACTAGCTAGGAGCCTAGGACAAGGCAGGACAACCTTGCAAGAACAGAACCAAACTACCGGCCATGTGACCACTCAACGTTCGTTCATCGGCGACGTTTTGCACCACTAACAAGGAGGGCATGTGCATTCATCGACGACGATCGAGGAGGCGGAGGACGATGACGCCGCCGTTTTTTGGCCGTTGCGACCTAATGGTGAGCTAACGCTTTGTCCCTCTCCCCGGCCGGCCGTACTGCTTGCTAGCTGGGCCACGCGAAAAATTAACGTGTGCACCGAAAACCTTAGCGCAAGTGGAGGCAAACATCAAACCCAATTACTAGCTGCAACTGTGGTACTCAGAGCAAGTTGTGTGATGAGTGACTCCGGGCTATTTCGGTGGATCGCCATTTGTGGCTGCAGAACAAGGTTTTTGATTATGCCAATCGGTGCCTGCCTGCATCTTGAGATCTTAGATATAGTTCACTCGTGGGACACATGGTCTAGCTATAGCTGTTTGGTGAAATTGAAGGCTACGTAGGTACGATTAAAGTCCTGCTGCAGCAATATATGCTGTAGGTGGGTTATTTATAGATGGAGTACACAGATAAACTTTCGAGGAGTTTGATCTGAAGGCTGGATTTGTGCAGATATTTGTAAGCTTTGTAGTAGTACAGCTGCACCGCCAGTGTACTTGGTCTCTGGCCTAACAAATATTATCAAGATCTAGCTAGCTAGTGTTCATCGTTCCCGGCCGTGATCTATCAGAGCCACCGTCTTTAAGATAGTACATATCCATCTACATTGTTGCCCAATCATAATCCTGTAGAAACGTTAGCAATACGAACTTAAAACTTATTATTAGAAGCGTGCGTGTGGCGCAAGGTCATGACTCTCTGAGCCATATCAACGTCTCAACGCTGCATCATTTCATTTCTTCGAATGCTTCTTTAATTTATCTTCTCAACTGAAGGCTATATATGCACATCCCTGGAGCATGCATACGACTTTCGTACCAGAGGCACTTATTAGACTGGCATTGCGAAGAAAGTCCTGTGGAGAAAAAATGATAAGGATGACCCACACATGCCAACGATAGCACTCATGCGATCAGCTGAATTAACCCGATGGTGTGCTGAATTAATCCGGTGATGTGAGAACACTGCAACAGGGCGTCAACCCATTAGCAGGAAAATTAAAGCCAGCTCGCACAAGTAGTTGATGTAGGAATTAATCGTAGCTAGATCGATCGAGCAAATGGTGCAAACACGCCTAAAACGCTTCGCAACGCCCACGATCTCCGCGGGATCCACTCGATCTCGGTACGCCGTGCACGCCGGCGATCCCTGAAGCCCCGGCGGCCGGTGCTCGGCGCGCGTACGTCGGCACGGCACACCGTTGCGCTTGCGCGGGCGACGAACGTGCCCGGGTTTTGGCCGGAAACGTCCAGGCAACGCGACCCGCCAGGGGCAGCCATGCGGGATTCGCTGCTCTCCATCGCGCGAGTCGTCGTTCCGATTATCATCGCACGCAGCATGTTCCGAAGGATACATATGCCGCTGTCTTCCGAAAAGTCCAAAGAGAGCTCGGAGTTCATGGAGACACATTTTTGGAAAATCCAAAATCTCCATTTTAAAGCTTGAAACAAATCTGAACAAAAAAATTAGATGTAGATAATGTCGAAATCCACCAATGCGCAAAAAAACAATGCAAAATCTGACAAAATTTAAAATTTGAAAATGTGCACGGTTCACCGCACCTAGATCCACACATTTTTTTTTATTCTTGCTCTGCCAAGAATATAAATTCTTTCGTATTGGTATTTTACGCACTAGTAGAGTTCATCATTATCTACATATATGAATCTTTTTTCTGTTTTTTAAACCTTATTAGAAATGCTTTTTTGATGTTTAAAATAAAGTTATTTTTGTTTGACCAACCAATCACATTATTGTTGTGCAATTTTGAATTACTTCGAGCAAATGGAAGAAATTCATTAAATCATTGGAAAGTAGCAAACACCGGCATATTCTATAATATATGATACATTATGTATGAAAAATATAAATGCGTCCTTTTGAATTTTATTGTTGGTACTTACTCAAGGTACTCCTTTTTAATTTTTCTAATAAATGAAAAAATAGTAAAAAATGTTGGTAACCTTTTTTGCACTATTGTTTGGCGTGGAATATGCAACCTTGACAGAAAACATGGGCACATTATCATTAACTATGGTATGGTAATGTTCAATATTTTACTCATCTAGCTTCAAAACCAAAGATAGTTTATGTATGAAGGCTATTTGTTGAAGAGTTTGTTTTCAATATCTGCCAGAAATTACTTTATCCCTTTTTCGGCCAATTAATATACAAAATATGATCTCCAAGCCAAATAATTGGTTTTTGGACATTGGGTTATGAATTTGTATTGGTTTGCAAGTTAGTTACATCTGGTGATGGTTAAACGGCCGGAAGATTTTCAAAATAAAACAAGTTATAGACTATCCCCTTTTAAATGCATATCCTACATCAGTATAGAAGAATACCACAAAGTGTTCTGACCATTCCATACATGATTTTGTTGCAGAAAAAGGATTCTTAACAAGATGTTGGCTGGACGGAAATTTTTCCATGAAGTGTAGTAGAGATGGTTTGTTAGAAAAAGTCCCCAAATGATCCAATTCTATACCGATGGACCAAATCTCACATAGAAATTCTAATCCCATAAAATCCCTACAAATCTTTTGAATGGAGGAAGCCCAATCTCAGGCAACATCTTATGCCGCGTCAGCTCATCACCATGACAAGAGGCCCATGACCCATCTACCATTCAATCAGCAGTTCTCATCACCTATCCTCAAGCCCCCACAAGTTACTGGAGTAAGCTGCCCCTCCAATAAAACTAATCAAAATCAAAATATCTCTTTCATATGTTAGCTAACATTCCTGCTCTATATTAATGCAAAGTCACAGATGACGACTTGTAAACATGACCAGCTAGAATATTTGAATACAGCGATTTGCTAATTAATCACCCCGGAAAGTACTCAACTGTCTCCAAATATTGGTTCTTGTGGGATCCATGGAAGGAGGACGTACTAATGCTATCGTCGCACTGTCCTATGAAGAGGGCCGGGAGATGGATTCAGGAACGCTTAAGGGGTGTTTGGTAGACCGGCTCCACTAAGAAAATCTCTACTCACCCCGTTTTTTTCTTGTTTGGTAGCCCGGCTCGTGCGTCTCCGCCCCTGCCCACTTCGCCTCGAAACGGCTCTCAGCCCTGCCGAGAAGAGAAGCTCAGATCGAGCTTCTCAACTTAGCCCTGCTCGCCTCATACGAAAAAACCCACGCGTGGGCCCCACCCGCGATGTGCGCCTCCCACCCCGGCCGAAACGTGCCCCCATTCCCCCCCCCCCCCCGCGCCGCCGCCTTGTGTCCAGCGTCGTCCCGGCTCGCCGCCTTACGTCTAGCGCCGGGCCGAGCCAACCTCCACCGCGCCATGAGGAACACCACCACCTCCTCCTAGCGCCGCTATGGAGGACCAGCATGGTCGCTTCCTCGCGCAGCCACGGAGGACCACCACCGCCGCCTCCTCGCGCCGTCCCGGAGGACCTAGCACGCCGTAGACGAGCACCACCGCCGGAGACGAGCAGCACCACGCGCGGAATAGAAGCAACTCTCCCGGCCACTCCCGACCTCGTCCACCGCCCGCGGAATAGGATAGGCGCGGCCTCCTGCCGGCGCCGTCGTGGAGGTGGACCAGCACGGCCTCTCGGCGGCGGCTGCTCTGGCCGACGATGGGAAGCCAGAGCACTCACCCAGGGACCTGATTGCGTTGATATTTTCTATTTGAGGGACCTGATTGCATTGATATTTTCTATTTGAGGGACCTGATTGCTTTTTTAAAATTTCTGGCAGGGCTCAGTTCATACAGGACACCAAACAAGCTCTCAGCTCAGCCCTGCTGACCTCATATGGGCTACCAAACACACACATTAGAACACACTTGTACCTAGTCAGCATAGCTAGAGTGGGCATGTATGAGATGAGAAACCTCATACGGGCTACAAACACACCCTAAGTTGATGAGAGAAATGTGAAGGTGAAAGATCGAGCCCTACGCATCCTAGTGAGGGCAACACCCATGCCAATCTCTACACAATACAATCCCGCTGGGATTCCTGGCCTGTGGTTAATCCGCATTTTGGGCCGGCATATCAGTGACTCAGTGTGCTGACTCGTTTTCTGTTGCTGTGCCTGTTCGTTCACTGTGCGTGGGCAAAGCTTGTTTGGGCCCGCTTGTTGGTGTGAGGGCTCGTCGCGTTTGTGGGTGCCTTCTCTGTGTCTTCCGCTTGTGTGTGCTTGCCCGGGTCGGTTCAGCATTTGGGAGAGATGCGTGTGGGGCGCTACCCTCTCATCTCGATCCCCTTCTCTCTCACACCGCCGCACCACCACCGTCGACCACGCCTCCTCGCGGCAAGGGAGCCCGAGCTCGGCGGCGGCGGATCAGAAGGCTGAGGCGGTGTGGGATCTGAGAGCGGCGGCGGATCGGAACTCTCGGACGACTCCCTCCACATGCGTTCGATGCAGCAGCCGTGGAGGACCCCGATCCCCTTTGCTCGCCGCCATCGCCGGTCGATTCCGGCCAGCTCCGGCGACTCCTCGCGCTGCTGCCGAGCCCCTCGAGACCACCTCCTCCCCCTCTCCCGAATCCATGGCGTGGAACCGCGAATCCGCTGCCTCCCCACAAACCCTAGCTAGCCGCAGAGGAGCAGGAGGAAAACCTCCCATCTTTGGCGTCCATGGCGGCAGCGGGTGGTGCTGCGGCGGCACGGCGACCGGCCGGACCACGCGGAGCCCATCTGGCCGCCCAACAAGCACCGGCGCCGCTGTCCTTGGGGCCTGGACCGGCGGCAAGCGCCGCCACGGATGTCTCCAGCTCCGGCCCGTCCTCCTTTTCATCCCCCGTTTTGCACTGAAACTGGTATGCACGAACCTAATGCTTTCATACGTTGTGCTAGCAGTTCGTTGTGCCTAGAGTATATATGATCAAACTGATGCTTTTATTCGTTGTGCCTAGAGTATATATCGTTGGATTACTAGGCATAATTTCCATGATTAATTCCAGAATACAAAGCATGAAAACCACAGCTACTAACATGTTAAACACAAACATACTAGATGTACTAATTAACATGAACAGCAGCAAGACATACGCCAACACATCCATAGTAAAACAGTTCGGTTTATGTCGCACGTACCGAACATTTGTAGATGAAGCAGTCGTTGAAGCAGCGACGGCAGCAGCTTGAGCGGCTTCGGTGGCGGCAACAGCTCGAAGAAGACGACGTTGGAGACGAGCTGCCCGCTGATCCGGCGATCGTCCAGGAAGGCGAGCCGTGATGAAGAACTTGAAAGCAGTCGCGCGGAGCGCTTCCCAAAAACCTTATTCGCCCTCTCTCGTACAGGATCACAAGGACGAGCGGTTCCGGAGACCTGCTGTCCCGTTCGCCGGTGCACGCCGGCGCACGGGATGGAGTAGACTACGGTGGCGGCGCAAGGCACGAGATTGGCAAAACCTAGATTTGTTCGGTGTGTGACGGCGCACGCAGTGCACGGCAATAAATAGTGCGGTTCGGAAAACCCTAACGGGTACAACGTGGGCCGGCCACGTCGCACACGTTTGAGTCGGTTACAGCAGCCCACGATCCGGTAGCGATCCGAATTGGCTAAGCTGTACACGTACGCTAACACGACTCGTTTTTCCTGAACTGCAAAAATATAAGCATCGGCTCGGCTCATTCCCACAACCCGCGGCGTGTCGTGACGGACGGCGGAGGAGGAGGAGGAGTGCGCACGAGAGAGCCTTCTATTCTCAGCCAGCACCAAGTGATAGAACACTCCACTATATAAAGTGGTGCAGCTCTCTCTAAGCTAGCAGTATGAGACTAAACTTTAGTCACGTACATGCACCTCCAAAATTCTGCCATGCACATGGGCCAATTTGAGATTTCCAGAATTACTTATATGGGCTGCCCACTAATGGGCCCAATATTCTAACATATATGATGCACTCCGTACCATCTGTGCTTAAGGTTCACCATTTCGCTCTAGAGCTTGTCTCTGCTACTTCAGACTGATGCTTTTGTTCGTCAGGCAAGCACTGCGCATTAAGTTGTTGCTACTGGCATATATCTATCTTATTCACCTAAGTCATTTTCTTGTTGTGTAATATCATTCTTTTAGTCCCCGATACAAATCTATGCTGAACATATGACAAATCTGATAAGCAATACTCCTTTTAGTCAATGTTTGCCATGCTTGGTATTTGATAGTCAGCCTGTCTAGCTTGCCGCAGTTTGCAAATACGAGTATCAAATGAAGTGTCAGTAATAGATGTACTCTTCACAAGAGAAGAGGGCACTTGTCCAGAATTTACGCATGTTTTGTGTCTTAAGCTAATAAGTGTGAATGCTTTTTTTTTCTGTAGTTTGCTCCACATCAAAATACTCTGTGAGCTTTGCCGTTCATATCATATTTTTAGATGATATTTGCATGAATTGCTCGTGTTTCTCTGCCTGTGTACCACCTATGACTAGAGCATACTATTTTCGTTTTGTAATACAATATCTATGATGTGATTCTAGGAATTGATCATCCTATGTTTAATAACTATTGGTGCACTTATTTTGCAGCGTGGCATTGGTGCGTTGGATGTGTGTGGTGCAGGGCTAAGATTGCTGCTGCTAGCGTATGCGGTATCCTTGTTTTATTTTGCAGACGTGCTCCACTGGCTGTTTATGGCTTTATCTTCGATGTGGTACGTCTTGCTCTCCTGTATGATTTTTCTTAACAGTTATTCCTTTTTCTTGTACATTTTACATGTGTCTTGAGGGCGCTACCATGAGGGTGAGTGGAGCCCCTGGTGCTCGGGGTGTCCCTGACGACACTTTTTTTTTCCGAACCCGAGGCAAAAGTTTTGCCTCACCATTTATTAAGCATAAGGTGCCCGGTTTATTATGGAAGAAACCGGGTGAAAACCATACAACAACACAACACATCCCACGGGGCGAAGCCCCACAACCACGAGAAACCACGACGCCGCACGACGCGGTCACCCACAGCCCAAGCTGCACCAGGTAATCCGCTCGCAGACCACGGCCACCGAACCAACGTCCGGGGCCGCCGTCCCGGCCTAAAAGGCAACCGCTGCTGCCGCTGCCCAAGCAGCCCCGACAACCTCGCCGCCAGCACCCCCTTCCGGGACCGCCGTCCCGACATAGCACCGCTCGCAACCGAGCCACTACGCCGCACGAGCCACCCGCAGCCCAAGCTGCTCAGGGAGAGCTGCTCGCAGACCACGGACGTCGAACCAACATCCGGGGCCGCCGTCCCAGCCTAAAGACGCCCGCCGCAACACAAAGAACAACCCTCCGGGGAGCTGCGACAGCTTCCCCAACAGCGCAGAGGCAGCGCAACTCCGACTCTGAAGAAGAGCTAAGAAGGAGAACCAGGCAGGCTGGCGCCGTGGAAACTCGCCGAAAGGAACATCTGTCGCCAGTCATCGTACACCACCGGGAACACCGCAGCAGCTTCGACTTCACAGCAACAAGACATGCCAAGGCAACCCCAAGGACACGCCGGAGAAGAGCCGACTACCGCAGCCAAAACCACGTTGATTGTGTGTACGAGGACAGTTCAGTTTCTGTCTATTTAATATTTTGCGTTCCTGCATAATTTGGTTGTTTTGATCTCCACTTTCGACCTGATCTTCCTCCAAGGTCGTTAGTCAGAACCACTAAATTAAACAACTTCTTTTTGGGCTACAAATGATGACTGAATTAGTAGTGCTAAGTGAATCTATTGTTAGTCTGGTATGACTGAAAATAGGAACTTAGGCTGTACTATGTGAGCATAAATATTTTTTCTTGGTTGCATGACATAATTGAATCCTTACTGGTGGTAAAACAAGATGTCAATATTCATTTTGTATTGTTTTTGCTGTTTCGTGTCATGGAACTCTGAAGCTTGGACTGAAGATTTATTAATTTGGTCATCTCTCATGTAATATCTCTTTTGTCAGATATCTACTGTATTGCAAATGATGATTCATGAGGTGTCACATGCAAGAGGAGGCAACCTGTTAGAGGAGCACCTCTTGCTAATGTTTATGTGCACAGTTGATGCTGCATGGTGGATTGGTGAACGAACTAAGGCCTATCAAGTCGTGGTCTCTGAATCCAACCACTACTCTGCACTGCAGCTTGTCAATCACATTGAGGATCAAAGAATGGGGCCGAGAATAAAATTGAGATACATATTTTATATCCAAGGATTTCCCGGTTATCTTTTTTCAGGGACAGGCTTTCCTGGTGATTGTCCAAAGAGGCCGCAATGAAATCTAGAGGCGCCAAGCTTCAATCAAAGAGTCAACCGACCTGTAATGTGAAGTGTTTCAGTAGTGAATAAACAGATTTTGAGCTTTTCTTTTGAAAAAAGTTCAGTTCTTAAATCGAATTAAAATTTTGCACGGAGTTCACACATACTTCTACATAGATTCATGTCCAATTTTTCGGATGGAAAAATTCAATGTGTACTCCAATTCGTGTTGGCAAAATTCAGGCGGCACCTTGCGCCCAATCATTCATGTTGGTAAAATTCAGTCGGCGCAGCAACGCGCGCCCAATCCTTCTAGTATAGTACATGTCACCAGCCTCAAAATAACAAAATACGAATGGTGCAATCGGTGACAATCATTAGCTAGAACAAGGTACTCTCAAAAAAAAAAACTAGCTAGGACAAGGGGAAGTACACCTACATAAACTGGGCAGCACAACACACCCTGCAAGAGAGACATGGCTAAGCTACCGGCCTTTGTGACCGCTCAACTTTCATCGGGGACGGTTGCACCGCTAACAAGGATGCCATGTGCATTCATCGACGACGACGAGGAGGACGAAGGCGATGACGTCGCCGTTTCTTGGCCGTTGCGACCTAATGGTCAGCTAACGCTTTGTCCCTCTCCCCGGCGGTACTCTACTTGCTGGACCACGGGGAAATTAACGCACGCACCGAAAACCTTATTGCAAGTGGAGGCAATCATCAAACCCAATTACTAACTGCAACTGTGGTCGTCAGAGCAAGTTGTGTTGTATATGACTCCGGGCCATTTCGGTGGATCGCCATTTGTGGCCACAGAACAAGGTTTTTGATTATGCCAATCGGTGCCTGCATCTCGAGATCTTACCTAAGTAGGACTGTTCTTCACTCGTGGGACACATGGTCTAGCTATAGGTGTTTTGTGAAATTGAAGGCTATACGTAGTACGAGTAAAGTCCTGCTGCAGCTATATTTAGGTGGGTTATTTATAGATGCATAGATCGGAAACTTCTGACATTTCTGATCTGAAGGCTGTTTTTCTCATGATGTTTGCACACACCTACAGCTGCACCGCCGGTTGGTCTCTGCCTAAGAAAAAATATCAAGAGCTAGCTAGCTAGTGTTCATTGTTCAAAAAAAAAAAAAAGCCAGCTAGTGTTCATCGATCCCGTGATCTGTGAGAGCTATATCGTCTTTAAGTGAGTACATATCTATGTACATTTTTGTCCAGTCATAGTTATGAAGATACGTTCGCTAGCAATACGTAGCGCCAATCCAATCCCCCTAATTTGGTACTCCACGACGTACACCTTGAATTCATTTCATTTTTCTCCAATCATTTGGAGTATCAAAGTCTCAGCTTTGCATAATTTCATTTCTTGGAGTGATTCTTTAATTTCTCTTCTTAACTGAAGGCTATGCAGATTTACGTACACTTTTCACGGAGATAGCCCCTGGAGAATGTACATGACTTTTTCTACGAAATGCACTTATTAGAGCATCTCCAGAGGCTCGTGGAAACGGGCGTGGATGCTAAATTTACACGACCCCGAGCGAAAAACATGCTCCAGCGGTTCGTGTATACGAGCGTGCATCGCTCCCACGCCCATCCACGATGGTACTCGGCGTGGACATAAACACGCCCGATCCACCTCCTGGAAAAGCGAAGCGCGAAGAAATCCTCCTCCGCGCGTCGTTCCCGCGCCTCGTTCCCGCGCGAAGAACTCCTCCGAGGTCGCCGCCGCCGCCTCCAAGCTCGCCGCCGCCGCATCCGAGCTCGCCGTCGCCGCCCCTCCGAGGTACGTTTCCGCATCCGTCCCCGGATCGACCAGAGAAGAGAGCGGGGAGGCGGCCGCCACGTCGTGCGGCCAGATGCGCCGGCGGCCGCGCGCGCCCTATTGAGAGAGGTAGGGGAGGGATTGGAGGAGAGGAGGGGCTGGGAGGAGAGGAGGGGCTGGGCCACGAGCAGGGAGGAGAGGAGCAGAATCGAGCAGGGATGGGGATGAGGAGAAACCTGGGCGGCGCGCCTGCGCGCTGGAGAGCTCCCGTTGCCGTCGCCGCCGTCGCGTTTCCTCTCCGCTGTGCGGGGTGCGGGCGGCGTGGTGCGGGATGCGGGAGGCGCGGCTGCGGGATGCGGGCGGCGGTAGCTGCGGGGTGTGGCCTAGGAAGATGAGAGAGGAGCGAGGGGACGGGCAGGGGAGAGGAGCGAGGTCGACGGGCAGGGTAGAGGTGCGAGGTCGACGGGCGTGGGAGAGGTGCGAGGTCGACGGGCGTGGGAGAGGTGCGAGGTGAGAGGCAGGGGAAATTGACGGGCAGGGAAGAGGCGGAGGGGAGGGCGGCGGCCGCGGCCTCGGGGCAGATGTGCTCGGCACGATGGGTGGCCGCCGGCCGCGTCATGGAAAGGGGAGGGCGAGGAGAGGGGGGCTGGGGAGGTGGGGTGAGCTCCGCCGCGGCCTGGAGGGCGGCCTGGAAGGCGGAGGGGAGGGCGGCGGCCGCGGCCTCGGGGCAGATGTGCTCAGCACGATGGGTGGCCGCCGGCCGCGTCATGGAAAGGGGAGGGCGAGGAGAGGGGGCTGGGGAGGTGGGGTGAGCTCCGCCGCGGCCTGGAGAGTGGCCTGGAAGACGGCGTGGAGGGCGGCGGCCGCGGCCTGGAGGCAGAGGGGCTCGGCACGGTGGTGGCTCGGTGGTGGCTTGGTTCTGCGATTTGGGCTGCTCGGTGGAGGATGCGTGCTGGAGGAGGCTCGGTTCTACGATTTGGACACACAGCCATCCTCTGCTGGCCTCGATTTTGTGTTGTATAGCAGAAAATAGCAGAGGAGGATGCTGTACATTTGGTAATTGGTACTAAAAAAGAGGAGATTGCACAGCAGCCATCCTCTGCTGGCCTCGATTTTGTGTTCGCTATGCACAGCAATTTGAATTGCGAAAAGAGGAGATTGCACTAAAAAAGAAGGAGGATGCACGAAACGAGAGGGAGGATGCACGGAGACAGTTTGAATTAGATGAGAGGGTCATGCTCATGGACACTAGTGGTATGACTGATATGCAAAAGCAGTTCTACCAAGCTAAACAGAATGAGATCCTTGCTCGCCGCCTAGAGTAATGTGAGCTATGTGTTGTTGTTGTAAGAACTATTTACTGCTTTCTAGTTGTTGTTGTAAGAACTATTTGATGCTTTCTGCTAGTTATTGTAAGAACTGTGTGAAGCAAAAATATTTTATTGAAAATATTTTATTGATAGCACTGCATTACAAAGAAATGGATTACATCACTCATTGCATAAATTAAAACTGGATGAAAAGAAATGGATTACAAAGTTATAACTAGGACATCACTCGTCTCCAAACTTTTGCCACACATGGTCAATTAGATCAAGTTTAAGCTGAGAATGTTCAGCGACATTTCTAATCCGGTGAGTCATCTGAATAAAAGAGCTCAGTTGTTCCGCATGAGTACGAGAGACTGTGACTCTTTCCCCCATTGCCTCAAAATTGCAGCTTTGCCGACCTGTTTCTCGCTCCTCTTCAACTATCATATTGTGCATTATGACACAAGCTTTCATGACATCACCGATTTCTTTACGTTTCCATCCTTTAGCAGGTCCACGAACAATGGCAAAACGGGATTGCAGAACTCCAAAGGCTCGTTCCACATCTTTCCTAGCCCCCTCTTGCTTCTTGGCAAAAGTTTTATACTTTCTGGTATCTGGAGCTGGTATGCTCTTCACAAATGTTGCCCACCGTGGATAGATACCATCTGCAAGGTAATACCCCATTGTGTACTGATGGCCATTGATGCTATAATTCACTGCAGGAGTTTCACCTTCGGCTAGCTTTGAAAAAACAGGAGAACGTTGAAGAACATTTATATCATTGAGAGACCCTGGTAAACCAAAATAAGCATGCCAAATCCAAAGATCCTGTGAAGCAACTGCTTCCAAGATCATAGTGGGCTCGTTCACATGGCCTTTAAACATGCCATGCCATTTTTTGGGGCAATTTTTCCAACCCCAGTGCATGCAATCTATGCTCCCTAACATACCAGGAAATCCTCTTTCCTCCCCTATTGCAAGTAACCTAGCAATGTCTTGTTCATTTGGAGATCTCAGGTACCTTTCCCCAAAAACTTCACAAACTTTGATCACAAATTTCTTGCAAGACTCTAAATTAGTAGCCTCAGCGGACCGGATGTACTCATCAGCACCATCAGCTGCTATTCCATATGTTAGCATCCGCATTGCCGCGGTCATCTTTTGCAGAGGATGTAACCCAAGAGCTCCAGAAGCACTTCTTTTTTGCATAAAATAACCATCAGACTCATGCTCCCTCTCATGCTCAAGTATACCCTCAGCTATGCGGTTGAACAAATTACGGGACATTCTAAATCTGTGCATAAAAAGTAAATGAGACAGGGAAATGAAAAATGGGCCAAAGCAGAGAAGTGTACTAATTACGAACCTTCGTCGAAACAAATGTTCGGGATAGCGAGGAACTTCTTTGAAGTAGTCGTCCCACAGAAGAACAAATCCGGCATCTCTTCCTCGATCGATTGTCCGACGTCCATGCTTGGAACCACCATGGCGTCGAGCGTTCATCCTCTCTTCCTCCTCGCGCTCGGCGAATGCTGCAAGTATGAGTTCATCGTCGCCAGATGAAGATGACGAAGAACTCATGTCCCAAGAGGATGTGTTCATTGTGTTGCGTGAGAGACGACAGAGAAATCTAGGAGTGAGAAGAGAAGTCACAGGTAGAGATGCTGGAAGAGAGCTGGTCGGGGTGGTTTATATAGACCAGAAATATGGCAGTTGAAAATATTGCCGTTGGAAATATAGCCGTTGAAAATATAGCCATTGAATATAGCCGTTTGAAAATATAGCCGTTGGAATATACACGTCCTGATTTACACGTCCATATACACGTTCCACTGAAAAACTAGGACGTGTATAATTTAGCAAGGTGTATATGGACGTGTATATGGAGATATACACGTCCATATTTACACCATCCACTAGAGATGCTCTTAGACTGGCATTGCGAAAGAAACTCATGTGGACAGAAAATGATAAGAAAAACAACTTGTGGGATTTGTACAGTTGCACCGGCAGACGCCAGTCGCCAGTTGGTCTCTGGCCTAAGAAAAATTATCAAGAGCATCCGTCTTTAAGTTAGCACATACTATCCATCTACATTTTTGTCCAATCATAGTCCTGTAGATTCGTTAGCAATACTACATAAACGTTCTGACTCTGTGAACTATACAACCGTTTCAGCGCTGCATCATGTCATTTCTTCGCTGGAAACAAATTCAAAACTTGTGATTTCCTTTTTAGATACCATCGAAGAGCATCGCAAACTATCTACCCCTGAGAGAGCGTTACGAATGGTGCTTATTTTCACTCTACGTCGCGCGATCCGCTCTAGAATCAATCACTGGAAACTAAGAGCAGAAATAAAAAAAATGCAATTGACGGTGATGAGAATACGAAATACTTCCACGCTTGTGCCTCAAATAGGCTTAGATACAATAAAATAGGCACCCTTGAACATAAAGGCATCCAAGTGGATACTCACATGCAAAAAACTCAAGTACTAACTTCCTTCTATTCTAATCTGCTTGGAACTCAGCAGCCCTCCGTCTGGAATTTCAGTCTGTCCTCTATCCATCCCTCTAACTCGACCACTCTTTCTCACCTAGACACGCCTTTCTCGCATGATGAAATATCAGATGCGGTACTTGGTATGAATATGCATGCAAGTCCGGGACCCGACGGCTTTGGACCAGCTTTCTATCGGAAATTTTGGCCCCTCGTCAAATTGAAGGTCCATGATCTTTTCAAAAAATTCCACTCTCTTGACATTGCTCTCCAGAGCCTGAACCGTTCCTATATGGTCCTTCTACCCAAAAACAATGACGCTCGTACTGCCGACGCCTTCAGACCGATTGCTCTTCAAAATTGCCCCATGAAAGCTCTCTCTCACCTTCTCACGAACAGACTACAACGATCTATCTTCTCTCTTGTTAACCCTAATCAGACCGGTTTTATCTCGGGGAGGGGCATTGCTGAGAACTTCGTGTTTGCAGCAGACCTCCTCAATTGTTGTCACCGGCGCAAAGCACCCACCATTGTAATAAAATTAGATTTCCGCAAAGCCTTTGACTCGGTCAGTTGGGACTCTCTAATTAAAATTCTTAGACACCGCGGTCCCCCCCCCCCCGTTTTGTGGCTTGGGTTGACATGCTCCTGCGCTCGGGCATGACAGTTGTCCTTGTCAACGGAGTCCCCGGGCCATGGATCAACTGTAAAAAAGGTCTACGTCAAGGAGACCCTCTGTCCCCATATCTTTTCATCACTGTTGCGGATGTTCTTCAACAACTCATTATCAACGCCTGCTCTCATGGAGACCTTGCCCACCCCCTTTGTGACGATATTCCGTGCCTGGTGCTTCAGTATGCTGACGATACCTTGATTATGATTCGGGCCACTCCCACCGCTGAGCCAATCTCAAACGCATTCTCGATGACTTCGCCCACACAACGGGACTACAGATCAATTTCAACAAAACAACTTTCGTCCCTATTAGTATCACGGACGACGAAGCCAACTCGATCGCCAACACTCTCGGCACCACAACTTCCACTTTCCCTCAAACCTACCTTGGGCTCCCCTTATCAGAAAAGAAACTTCCCCCGTCCGCCTTCCAACCGATCATCGATAACATAGATGATAAGTACCTTTCTGGATGGAGAGCTTCCCTTCTCTCCAAGGGCGGAAGACTGGTTCTCCATGCATCCGTGCTTGACAGCCTTCCGACGCACTTCATGTCCTCCCTTGCTATTCCAATCTCGATCATCCAGGCTATTGACAGTAAGCATAGGGCTTTCTTTTGGGCTGCCGACGACACGTGCTCAGGGGCTCAATGCCTAGTGGCGTGGGACAAGGCCTGTACTCCCAAGAAAGTAGGGGGTCTAGGAGTCAAAAATTTAAATGCACATAATGTTTGCTTGCTTTTGAAACTTTGCTACAAATTCCTACACGCCACAGACACCCCTTGGAAGGATTGGCTTCTTCACCATTCTCCTTTCTCAAACCACTCTACCAAAATTTCGTACTTAGCAAAAATTATTGCCAAATATATGCCCATGCTTTCTATGATGACTCGATGCACGCTTGGCAGCGGCACTTCCATTTTCTTTTGGCACGATAGATGGTTGCTTCAGGAACCATTAGCTGATGTTTTTCTGCCCTCTACTCACACCACGTAAAACAAAACAATCTCGTTGTGGATGTTCTGCAAAATGGGGTCGAAATGGACCTCCGTAATCGGCTAACCTATGCGGCCACAAACCAGCTTGCTCTTCTCTTGCAGCTCTTGCAGGGGATAACGACTTTAGAAGAGCCTGACAGGAGGACAATGTTGGATGGCTCCGCCTTCTCCACGAAGGGAGCACACTGCTCTATGCAAACTGCTTTGCAAGACACGGACGCTGAACGTGTCTGGAACTCTAAAGTCCCGGCCAAGGTAAAGGTGTTTGGCTGGCTTCTCCTGCTGGATAGAATCAATACTCGGGCAAATCTGCACCACAAACACATTCTGGATTACACCAACTGCCCAAGATGTCTAGCACCGATAGAAGACAGGAGCCACCTCTTCTTCACCTGCCCACGCGCGGCCTTATTTGGCAGCGTTTGGGATCACACATACAGCGCAGCCGTTCGATTCCATATGGGACTCTCCCTTGCCGCCCGGAATACCGCACAATATTTGGGACTCTCTTCTGTTGATCATATTATGGAAAATTTGGGACGCCCGTAATGCTATGGTCTTTAGAAAGATAGACCAAACTTGTACTGTAACCATTAGTAACATCATCCAAGACCTCACTCTTTGGTCTCACCGTTTTCGCACGATAGAAACTAGAGAGGCCGCCGACCTGTGGCGTGACCATCTCACCCTCTGTAATATGTAACTTCTGTGTTTTGGAGTAAAAATTCAGGTGGGATTCTCTCCCCCCCCCCCCCCGGTGACAGCTTCAAAAAAAAAATCTTCGAGGGACTGCCTAAGAAATACTCCCCATGTTCCTGAATCTAAGGCGTATAGTTTTTTGAGAAAAAATCCCAAAATGTAGGATTTATTGCAATTTATGAATGATTTATCCATCCAAAATTGAGTTCCATTATCGAACGGAGGGATTTTACGGATTGTTTTCATTTGGTGACTATTTGGGACTCCTCTCTTCCGATTTTTTCAGAAACAAATGAGTCCACCGTATGTTAAATATCCATGTCTTAATATTCGTGCAGAAAACTATACGCCTAACATTCAAGAATGGAGAATGGAGGGAGTATTATCTGTTATAAATGATAGCAAAGAAATGATGAAGTGCGGAACGATCAAACCAATGGGGACACGAGATTTTAACGTAGAAAACCCCTCAAACAATGGAGGAGAAAAAATCACGGGCGCCAGCCAGCAAATCTTCACTATAATCGGGTGAGGTTATAAACGCCGGGGATTTACACAATGCGACTTATCCCAACCGGCGACTTACAAGAGGTATATATGGTGGCATAAAACCCTAGGTCGGCTGCAGTCCGACCCGGAAACGACCCGCTCTCCTTCGTCACAAGTTGGCCTTCATCGGTATAAACGAATTTGGATCACCATAAAACAACATTATCAAGGCTAGCTAGTGTTCATCGATATGTCAGAGCTACCGTCTTCAAGTTAGGGCAAGCAATCTACATTTTTGTCCAATCATAGTCCTGTAGTGCACTAGCAAAGTAGCAATACGTACCACCAATCCAATCCCACTAATATAACTTGAAATAATTAGGAGTGTGCGGTGCCAGGTCATGACTCCTTCAAGGCGTCAACTGTATCAACGTCTCAGCTCTGCATCATTTCATTTGCTTAAAAATGCGAGATTTTGGAGGTTGGCTCTGATACCATATGAAGATACCAGGTTTGGGTGTAAGGCGTTGTACCTCGTTAGAGGCCGCCGTTCCGTGTTAATATAGGCAAGAAGAGCCCCTGTCGTGGCTTACAATTAAAGTTGTTACACGGTTTAACAATATACGATTTTATCCCTTATAACTCGAGATAGATCGGTACATGAAATAAACACAACACGGTTCTGGTTAGGATTGCTAACCAACATCTCTAACAATTTCTTCGAGGGACTGCCTAAGAAATATTATCAAGAGCTAGCTAGTGTTCATCGATATGTCAGAGCTACCGTCATCAAGTTAGTACAATCAATCAACATTTTTGCCCAATCACGGTCCTGTAGATGCACTAGCAAAGTAGCAATACGTACCACCAATCCAATCCCACTAATATAACTTGAAATAATTAGGAGCGTGCGTTGCCAGGTCATGACTCCTTCAAGGCGTCAACTATATCAACGTCTCAGCTCTACATCATTTCATTTCTTCGAGTGATTTTATAATTTATCTACTCAACTGAAGGCTATGTATGCACATCCACGCATGACACGGCGATTTGGGTAGTGGGTGCAGCTGCACCCGCTACCCAAATTTTTTTTCTTCAAAATGTCAAAAAATTCAAAAAAAAAAATTTGCATGTAGTCCAACACATTTCAAGTCAGCAAAAAAATTGGCATGGTGATTTTTTTTTTTGCAACCTGTACCAAAAAGACAAATTTGGACATACCAAAACGTATATGTACGTGTCAGAATTTTGTCTTTTTTGTACAGGTTGTTAAAAAAGTTTTTTCACCATGCCAATTTTTGTACTAACGCATCACGGTGTAATGTACATCCGGAATTTTTTCTGGGATTTTTTGGCATTCTGAAAAGAAAAAAAATATGTAATGGGAGCATCTAGACCCCTAATCCGTTTTGAATATCCGCATCCACGTACACCTTTAATGGAGATAGCCCCTGAGGAGCATGCATATATGACTTTCGTGCCAAATTAAGACACTTATTAGACTGGCATTGAGGAAGAAAATCATGTGGACAGAAGATGATAAGGATGGCCCACATGCCAACGATAGCACTGATGCGATCAGCTGAATTAACCCGATGGTGTGCTGAATTAATCCGGTGATGTGAGAACACTGAAACAGGGCGTCAACCCACTAGCTAGCAGGGAAATTAAAGGCAGCTCGCACAAGTAGTTGATGTAGGAATCGTAGCTAGATCGATCGAGCAAATGGTACGTGCAAGCACGCCTAAAACGCTTCCCAACGCCCAGGGGCAGCCATGCGGGATTCGCTGCTCTCCATCGCGCGAGTCGTCGTTCCGATTATCATCGCACGCAGCATGTTCCGAAGGATACATATGCCGCTGTCTTCCGAAAAGTCCAAAGAGAGCTCGGAGTTCATGGAGACCCATTTTTTGGAAAATCCAAAATCTCCATTCTAAAGCTTCAAACAAATCTGAACAAAAAGTTAAGATGTAGATAATGTCGAAATCCACAAGTGCGCAAAAAACCAATGCAAAATATGACAAAATTTAAAATTTCAAAATGTGCACGGTCACCGCACCTAGATCCACACTTTTTTTTATTCTTGCTCTGCCAAGAATATAAATTCAGATTTTTTCAGTGTCATCTTTGAGATGGTGAGGCGGCGGCTACATCCTGAAGTCAGAATAAGGTCTTCCCCGTCATATCCTCGCTCCGGTGGTACGGCTAGCGCCAGCGGAGGGCGTGTGGAGGCGTGAGTCCGAGCAGATCGCCTGGGATCCAGTCCGTTTTCGTATTCGTCCGTATGGTTTCAGGTTTAGCTTTTTCGATCTACGGTTGTCATCATTGGCGATGGTTACTGCTCTGGTGCGCTGGTCCCTCGGGGCCTTAGCACGATGACTTCCCGTCTGTCTACTATAACAGACCCTACTACGACAAGTTTTACCTGACTCCGGTGAGGGAGGGGTGAGGACAGCAGCGTGCATTCGGCTCCCTTCAGTGTTTGTAGTCGTCGCTAGGTGGTCCGAATACCTATTCGTAATTTTCCTACTTTTAGAATTCTTTGTACCGTTATTGATGATCAATAGATTGGTTGGCATTTTCGTAAAAAAATGAATTCTTTCGTATTGGTATTTTACGCACTAGTAGAGTTCGTCATTATCTACATATAGGAATCTTTTTTCTATTTTTAAAACCTTATTAGAAATGCTTTTTTGATTTTTTAAAAATAAGTGATTTTGTTTGACCAACCAATCACTTAATTGTTGTGCAATTTTGAATTACTTTCGAGAAAATGGAAGAAATTCATTAAATCATTGGAAAGTAGCAAACTCCGGCATAATCTACAATATATGATACATTATGTATCAAAAATATAAATGCGTCCTTTTGAATGTTATTTTTGGTACTTACTCAAGGTACTCCTTTTTTATTTTTCTAATAAGTGGAAAAATACTAAAAATGTTGGTAACCTTTTTGTCACTATTGTTTGGCGTGGAAATATGCAACCTTAACAAAAAAAAAGGGCAAATTATCATTAACTATGGTATGCTAATGTTCAATATTTTACTCATCTAGCTTCAAAACCAAGATAGTTTATATATGAAGGCTATTTGTTGAAGAGTTTCTTTTCAATATCTGCCAGAAATTAACTTTATCATTTTTTTCTGCCAATTAGTATACAAAATATGATCTCCAAGCCAAATAATTGGTTTTTGGACATTGGGTTGTGAATTTGTATTGGTTTGCAAGTTAGTTACATCTGGCGATGGGTGAACGGCCGGAAGATTTTCAAAATAAAACAAGCTATAGACCATCCCCTATCAAATGCATACCCGACATCAGTATAGAAGGATACCACAAAATGTTCTGAGAGTTCCAATCCTACATGATTTTGTTTGCAGCAAAAGGATTCTTAACAAGATGTTGGCTGGAAGGAAATTTTTCCATGAAGTGTAGTATAGATGGTTTCTTAGAAAAAGTTCCCAAATGATCCAACTCTACACTGATGGACCAAATCTCACATAGAAATTCTAATCCCTTAAAATTCCTACAAATCTTTTGAATGGAGGAAGCCCAATCTCAGGCAACATCTTATGACGCACCATCTCATCACCATGACAAGTGGCCCATGACCCATCTACCATTCAATCAGCAGTTCTCGGCCGATATGACTGTGGTGTGTGCCATTCTGCGGGCCTTTGGAGAAGCCTCAGGGCTGAACACTAACCTCGCTAAATCTGAAGCCTTCCCGATTGGGTGCACCGAGGAGCAGGTGGCAGTGGCGCTTGCGATTTTCCCGGCTAGACGTGGGGCGTTTCCATGCACCTACTCGGGGCTCCCTTTTCACCATTCTAGGCTGAAGATTGTTCACTTCCACGCCGCTGATTGACAAGATTGGAGCTCGACTCGCTGGATGGTGGGGCAAGCACTTCACGAGGGTAGGACGGGTGGTGCTTCGCAGATGGGTGTTCACATCCATGTTCCTCTACCACCTGGCAGTCTTCAAGCTCCCTAATGTTATAAACGATAGCAAATAAACGATGAAGAGAGGAACGATCAAACCAAAGGGGACACGAGATTTTAACGTGGAAAACCTCTCCAAAAAAAGAGAGGAAAAAACCACGGGCGCCAGCCAGCAATACTTCACTATATCGGGGTGAGGTTACAAACGCCAGGGATTTACACAATGTGACTTATCCCAGCCGGCGGCTTATAAGATGTATATATAGTGGTAAAACCCTAGGTCAACTGCAGTCCGGGACGCTCCGCTCTCCTCGTCACAAGTCGGCATTTATCAGTATATACGAATTTGGATCACCACAAAATAACACCTAAGTGGGTGATCAAGAGAATTGAGAAAATAAAGAGAAGCTTTCTATGGATGAAATCAGGGGCTGTTCCGGGAGCACGACCACAACCATTGGTTAATTGGAAAACAATATGTAGGCCCAAAGAGCTTGGAGGTTTGGGCGTGCTTGACTTAGACAGATTTGGAAGGGCCATGTGGTTACGATGGTTGTGGCTTGAATGGACTGATGAAGCAAGACCATGGAGAGGGATGCAAATGTCGTGCGATGAAACCGACATGAACCTTTTTCGCGCCTCCATGGAGATCACTCTTGTGGATGGGGCGAAATGTCGGTTTTGGCATGATGCATGGAAGCATGGCGGGCCACTACGACATCAGTTTCCGGAGCTCTTCGCCATAGCTTCAAGAAAAAGGCGAACAGTGCAAAAGGAAATGAAAAACCAAAACTAGATCCGCTCACTAGCGAAAATTTCCACAACAAGGCTCAGATGGCATTGGACGGAGTCGGAGGTGTACACGGCCGCCACAGCCTATCGCTGCCAGTTTGCTGGCTCCACTGCCCCTTTCCGCGCGGCAAAATTCTGGCGAGGACATGCGGAGGCCAAGTGCCGGTTCTTTGCATGGTTGGCGCTCCATGGCAAGATTCTGACGGCCGACAATCTAGCAATCCGCGGATGGCCGCATGACCCAATATGCAAGTTGTGCAGAATCCATCCAGAGACGGTTCAACACCTCACACTTGATTGTAGCTTCTCAACCGCAGTTCGCGAGCGCGTCTTCGCATGGCATGGGCAGATTGGGGCACCCCAACCGCCAAATGGCAGCGGCCTCAACGCATGGTGGGATATGACAATAGCCGGCCTTCCAAAGGCAAAGCGGAGGGAGGCCAGTGGGGCGATCATCTACTCCATTTGGGGAGTGTGGAAGGAGCGAAACAGGCGGGTGTTCACGAATGTCGCAATACAAGCGGATGCCGTGGCGGCCTTGGTGCGAGAGGAGACGGCGTAGAGGGCGTATGCGCACACGCAAGACCCTGGAGACGGCTAGTTTATTTCTGTTTTTGTTTTGGTTCTCGGTCTTGTCTCGGTTGAGAGACTTGGCTTCACTTTGTACATAAACACTCTTTTTTCTATCTAAAACGGCTGCCAGTTCCTCAAAAAAAGTTGTTGGAGTAAGCTGCCCCTCCAATAAAAGTAATGAAAATCAAAATATCTCTTTCATATGTTAGCTAACATTCCTGCTTCTAAATTAATGCAAAGTCACATATGACGACTTGTAAACATGACCAGCTAGGATATTTGAATACAGCGATTTGCTAATTAATCACCCCGGAAAGTACTCCACTGTCTCCAAATATTGGTTCTTGTGGGATCCATGAGGCCAGGCTCTTAAAAATTCGGCCAGTAGCATATAGAAGTATTTTGAAGTGGACGAGTTTAGCATTGATTCTATTTAACGAAATTGATATGAGATATGGCTAAACAAACGAGTTAGGTAGGAAAAATAAGATATTCTACTATAGCATCTCATGGGGGAACTGGGATACGGATGCGAGAAGGCCAAGTGTAGCTCAGGTTACATGTAGCTGTATTTTAAAAAATTGAAAACAATATTTTAAACTTTCAAGAATTTGTCTACTGCAGATTTGCACTTTTGTTATTTTAACACAGTCTAGAATAAATGTATTTCGAGTTTAAAATTTGCACAGTGATAGTATGCATCATAGCCTATATTATGATTTTTTTCATATTTTTCTAGAATTTGAAAATATCGTTTTCGATTAAAGAATTACATAAAGGCCGGGCTACAAAACGCCGTACAAGATACGGATGCTCCTACGCAGCCTCACCAACAGAAAGTCAATGTGATGGCGCATGACCATCTTATCTGGTGGATATGCAGAGAACCTCCTTAAAAACAGTAGAGGCGCATTTTTTTTCGAAGGTAAAACCAAGGCTTGGATGAAGATGGTGGCGACACAAGAGTAGCAAAGATTGGACGTCAAAATTGGTATGAGTATGACCCAGGAGGAGTCCATGGGCCATGGCTATCGTCTCTCCCCAGTTGGTGAGCCGTGTTAAATGAGGAGATATCGACACAGGGGAGGGGAGGAGGGGAGAAGGGGGTGCACAGCACATCTCGTCAACATCGTCTTACTTATTACTGCATCTCGTCATCGCCGTTTGAAGTTGCAAACCGGTGCACCAGGACCAGGTAGATGGTCGAGCACCCAGAGTTCTATATAAACACGGCGCGCGCCCTTGGCACACAAACCCACACGTCGCCACAGAGGAATTTAACCAAAGTCCAAGTATATATACGCAGAGCAGCAGCAGTGATCTTGTGAGGTTTGCCGTAATGGCGGTGCAGGGGGCGAGGGCCAGCGGAAGGAGGAGGAGGAGAAGGGGAGGGGCGCCGGGCCGCACCCGCTGCTGCGTGGGTGGAGGCGGGAAGGCAAGTACACGCACGGGATGCACCCCTCGCAGATGGAGGCGCTCCGCGCCATGTGCGGCGCCTTCATCCCCTCGCTGCCAGCCGAGGAGGCCGCCGGCGCAGGCGGCCGCGTCGACCCGCCCGGCGCCAAGGACCTCGAGCGCTTCTACCTCGCCTCCGCCGCCGACGGCACCATCCCCGACGAGGTGATCCAATCTCTTCCTGCTGCTCCAGTACGCACATCACGTGGTCGATCCTGAGCCAATTAGCCTTGCTATAATCTCCGTACTCTTCTCTAGTGTTTACCCAATTAACTACCGCTAGATTGGTCCGCGTGCCCTCGCTGATTGCTCTGCCCGCCATGCCAGCAGTGTGGTCTCACTCTCGCCTCACCTCATGAACAGACAACTTTTTAATTCCTACAACTAGAAAAATTTCAGCAGAAAATAAACAAACAATGTCATTTTTTGTTGTTTTTTTGCATCGCCTGTTTGATTTTGTACTCACGATCACGTGGGAGTGAGGTGGTTGATTATGTGTGTTGTTTTGTCCTTTTCTTTTCCGAACAAGAAAGGTTGCCGAACTGATGGTGACGCGCTGCATACGGGAGGCGGTGTTGCTGGGGTGGGTGGTGCTGTGGATGCTGAGCACGAGGGTGGGCACGCTGCTGCTCTGCGGTCGGCTCAGCCTCTCCGGCGCCGCCGGCCAGTTCCCCTCCGTGCGCCGGTTCGCCGACATGCCGCTGGAGCGTCGGGAGGCTGCGCTGCAGCGGTGGAACAGGTCACGGTGGCTCTTCCCGCTCAGGATCGTCTTCGCCCTCGTCAAGATCCTCTCCCACTACGTCTTCTACGCCATGGTAAGCTTTGCGTCTCTTCTTGGTCTTTTACTGAGCTTCTTGGTATTTTACTATACTAGTTTGCATGAGTCTGACAGTACTGACATGCCATGATGGTTACAGACACACAATAAATTAGTTGGCCATTCCGACCAGTGTCTTGTGATTCAGTAACATTTATAGGCTTCAGCCAATAAAATCAAACACCTGGCCATGTTTTGCATTTGTTTAATCTTATAAAAAATACAATAGGGCCATGTGTTCTTATAGGAACACACCTTTGCATTGAAAACTGAAACTAATAAATAAAATGTGAGACCGAGGATAGAAATGAACTTATTGCTTTCTTTTTGCGGAAAAAAATAATAAGCTTATAGCTTTTGCTTTCAAGAACAGCAGAACTGTACTAGCAACTTGGAGCCAAAACCATTCAGTACACCATATGCAGAAATGTACCAACACCAAGTTAAGGTTGAAAGTGGAAGAAGTAATAACGGAGTAGCAGTGAAACTTGCTTACGTCCAGTACTTGTGCATTCAGCGGTCTCACGCTTGGAATTGGAATTAATATGACAGCTCGGCGAGAGGGGCCTGCCTGCATTAGTATATATTCAGATATAATGCATAGAGCTCTAAATTCATGCCTCATCCGTTTGATTTGCTGCTAGTACTGTACTTACCAACTGAATCCGGCCTTCACCCTACTTGTGTTTGCAAGTCTCGTGCAACGGTATTGTTTTTCCTTTTGGCAATGAAAGAACTTTTCTGAAACATGGCCGGAGAGACAGAGACAGACCCTTGTAGAAGTTGATTAACCACTTGCTGTTCCTATCCCTCTTTTTGGCGTAGGAAGACTATACTACGTCCAGTCACCGTCTGGTTAATTAGTTAGACATTGCGTAAGGCACCCTCTTGAAAAGGGCAAGATTTTCCTGTCAGCTATCACCATTATGCATTTATGTTTCCCATATATTTAGACGTATCTTCTGTGACAAAAGATAAACCAAATCATACTAGTATTATCTTCTTCTTTTCTGTGGTGAAAAAAAGATCATTTCTCAAAGATGGAAATGGCTATGATTTTCCCATAGCACTTGTCTCCGGTCCCAATCAATTCAAGACGGTCTACTCCCATCAGTACAGTAGTACACAATGAAAAGTGCCACGACTTGGGAGAGAGGCAGGACTTTGCTGACTTGGCCCAGTCTGTGAAAACTAAAAGTCATCACCAGAATATTTAATACCTACTGTACACGCGAAAGTACTAGCACTTGAGTGTAACAATCTAGCATAAATAAATGAATGGAGCACGATGCGGTATTGTTACGAGAGACACAGATGAAGCACTTGTCAAGTGTACCATCGATTGGTATGTAAAATGATACACAGAAGATTTCTGTTCAGTTCTTCAGAGCCAAGCACTCTGCAGTTTGTGGAATTGAGATCACCAGTACCACTTTTTAACCTAAGCAGACATGAACAATACAAACTCCGAAACAGTTGCAATTTATATGTGAATGATCGAACGATACCTGTATCTGCAGAAGATTGTAGCAAGTTCTTTAAAACCCGTTTGTCCGACGTGCAGGTGAACGAGAATTCAAAGAATCCACACTGGAATGCGATCGGATACAGAGTGGAAGAATGGCGGGAAGAGCCAGCAGAACCGGCGGCGCCACAGCCTGCGCGGGCGCGGCCACTGGACAACGGCGTTGTGGAAACCAGAGCACTGAACGACACCGCCCTGCTCAGGTCACTCGCGGACAGGGGGCTCGCCGTGAAGCCGGGCACGTCGGACGCGCATCACACGGTGCAGTGCGACGCCGTCATTGTGGGGTCCGGCTGCGGCGGAGGCGTCGCCGCCGCGATGCTCGCGTCCGCGGGGTACAAGGTGGTCGTCGTTGAGAAGGGCGACTACTTCACCGCGGATGACTACAGCTCTATCGAGGGCCCGTCCATGGAGCGTCTCTTCGAGAAAGGCGGTATCTTCTGCACGTCGAACGTGACAACGTTGATATTTACGGGTACGACCGTCGGCGGCGGCTCGGCGGTGAACTGGTCAGCAAGCATACGCACGCCGGGGGAGGTCTTGCAGGAGTGGTCGCGAGAGCACGGCCTCCCGTTGTTCACGAGCCCCGGGTATGCGCAGGCCATGGACGCGGTGTGTGCCCGTCTAGGCGTCACTGACGGGTGCCATGAGGAAGGGTTCCAGAACAAGGTGGTGCGCCGCGGGTGCGAGGCGCTCGGGCTGCCGGTTGATGCCGTTCCGCGCAACTCGTCCGAGGGACACTACTGCGGGAGCTGCAATTTCGGTTGTCCCACCGGCGACAAGCGCGGCACCGACACGACGTGGCTCGTCGACGCCGTCAAGCAAGGCGCGGTGATCCTGACTGGGTGCAAGGCGGACCGCTTCATCCTCGAGAGCAACAAGGGCAAGAACGGCCGGAGCAAGAAATGCGTCGGCCTGATGGCGACGTGCCTGAGCAATGGCATCACCAAGAAGCTGCGCATCGAGGCGAAGGTGTCACTCTCGGCTTGTGGGGCGCTCATGACGCCGCCTCTGCTGCGCAACAGCGGGCTCAAGAATCGGCACATCGGCCGGAACCTGCACCTCCACCCAGTATCCATGGCGTGGGGTTACTTCCCAGAGAACAAGCAAGGACCGCCGATCACCGGCAAGTCCTACGAGGGCGGCATCATCACGAGCATGCACCGCGTCACCGAACGCACCATCATCGAGACGCCGGCGCTAGTCCTGGCGGCTTCGCGGCCATGGTGCCCTGGGAGTCGGGCCGCGACATGAAGGAGCGCATGAGCCGGTTCGCGCGCACGTCGCACGCGTTCGCCCTCGTCCGCGACCGCGGTGCAGGGTTCGTGGACTGCGAGGGCCGCCTGCGCTTCACCCCTAGCCGGGACGACACCCGCGAGCTCCGCAACGGCCTACGACGCGTTCTGCGCATACTGGTGGCCGCGGGCGCCGCGGAGGTGGGCACGCACCGGAGCGACGGGCTCCGGCTGCGGTGCAAGGGCGTGCGCGACGAGGACCTGGAGGCGTTCCTGGACGAGGTGACCATCGAGAAGGGCCCCATGCACTCCACGACGGACAAGTGGGCGCTATTCTCCTCGGCGCATCAGATGGGAAGCTGCCGGATGGGCTCGAGCTCCAAGGACGGCGCCGTGGACGGCACTGGCGAGAGCTGGGAGGCCGAGGGCCTGTACGTCTGTGACGGCAGCCTGCTCCCCACCGCCGTTGGCGTCAACCCCATGATCACCATACAGTCCCTTGCTTACTGCCTCTCCAAGGACATCGCCGAGTCCTTGGCGCACGGCAAGGAACACTAGTGAGTCAGAGGCTAGTCGGCAGCTCTTCGTGTCAGTTGCTCAGGTGTACTTGTACTTATCTCGCTTAAAAGTTAAACTGCTCCACTGTGCATATGATTCGTGAATCGTGATACTCGAATCTGTTTGTTACTCCTCGAGTCCATACAGATAGGCCCATTTTGCTTATTCGGATTTGCTATGGCTCAGAATATTGGAGTTTATATAAATATCAGTCAGCAGACTCAGCACTTTGATTAGTTTGATTAAAGGTAATTGACATATCGCGCGCGTGCGCTCTCTCTTGCGCGGCTCACGCTCGGGGTTGTCGGAACGGCGCACGCGACCTATGTACACACCATACGCTGACAAACCGGGTCCACCATGTGGGGAATTTGCACTGTTTGAATCGACGCGTCCGTGTCGTTTTCCTCCTCCCAGAAATCCATCGCTTCGCTCTCGCGACTTCGCCGGCGACTCGCAAGGGTTTCGCCATCTTTTAGTATGGTTGACAATGGTGTGGATTGTGGTACTATTTCTACTGAGATTTGAAGAGTGGCTAGAGGGTTAGGGGGCGACATGGAACCATGGTGCTCCACGGATAATTAGTATCCCTGTTTATGGACTAAGTTTTTTTATTGCCTTCGCATTAGGGACTAAGAATTGAGCATAGTGTACACTACACAATGGATTTTGGGGGCATTTTTTGTGTTTTCCGAGCGACTCGGCCAGTGTACATAGCCCACTGCCATGTACTGATGCTTTCTTAATGCGATGGGAATTCATGTGTGTTTTTGGTGGCATAGACATATGCTTGTTCTTAAGATATGCCTGAAGCATCTTTTGTTCTCTTTTTTTTTGTAAGGATCGCAACAAATTCAGAAGAATGATCATCACATTTTTCTTGTGGTGTATTTTTCCAGGAAGCAAACGTGCAGCCGGGCACAAGTCGTGGCCAATCTGCCCGTGGAAGGAGGGGTCCTCGCCCTCCGCGCAGAGTTAACAAGGTTGTTTTTATTGTTTATTACACATTTTTAGCTGTAGGCTCAATTTCTGATTGTTCTCAGTAGCCAATTTATGCATTGCATCTTTGCCTTATGAAACATTTTCAGTAGGCAATTTATGCAAGGAAAGTTTGCTTTTCTACAAAGCATAATCATAAGCAAGTGTCTTCCTTCACATGTTTTTGGAAATATAAATTACTCATGCATGCCTTTTCAATTCCTAGGCTGGGGCTGGGAGTTCCAGATGAAGGAACCGTGCATCACCAGCAAGGCTAGTTAAGCTGAACAAGAGTCTTACCCGTCAGCAAAAGGATGTTATCAGAGCCGCGGGGTTTGGGGGTTTGCTGATGCTCAAGTGTACAAAAATGCCTGACAAGCTCGACAAGTGGCTGATTAGACATTATGATCCTATTAGGTCAGAAATAGTTATCAGGGGGAGGGGCTCAATCCCTGTCAATGAGGAATCGGTTCTTAAAAATCTGGGGCTGCCTTGCAATGGTTTTGCGGTCAAGTTCGAGTTGGACCAAGAAGCAACAGATTTCATTATTAAGGAGTACGAATTGGGGTCAGCACCCGATATCACAGCTCTGTGTGACGCGATTAAGGCGATGGGGGGGAGCGACAGATGAGAAGTTCCTGCGCGCTTGGTTGATAATTGCTATCAGCACCTTTCTATGCCCAACCACCAGCTTGAGTGTGAGCCCGCAATGCTACAAGGCCTTGATGGACTTGGAAGATGTCCCTTTGACAAACTGGTGTCGCTTCGTCGTGGACCACCTGAAGCTTGCAATGACTTAAAGCAACGGATCTGTTTGCGCTTGTATTTACCACCTGATGGTAAGTCCTCATGTGTGCGGTACTGCTTGTATAACCCTATTTGTCTTGTCGATCCACATAACTTACTCTTTGTTGTTTTTTTTGTAACAATTTTGCAGGTTTCATATCTAGATTCCCTGGAGGTGGATGTGCCTATCAAGAAGTGCGCGATAAGGGTTGAAGCATGGACTGGCAAGGCGATTGCACGTGTTATACAGAAGGATCTGAAGGATGATGGTGATTATGGCAAGTTGCGTATAAGATCTTTTTTTCAACCACTAGATGCCTTCCTTTTTTTTCCTCTTGCCATAAGCTGTGTTTACCATGAAGCATCTATTGCTTTAACTTCTTCTTATTTGGAATTTTATTTTTTCTACATGGAACAGCTGAAGGATGGTGTTGGAGTAATATTGAATTACAGGTTGTTTGCAGGTCTATCAGTTGACGAATCATTTGTTTCAGCACGTGTCCCACCAGAATACCATCCAGAGGTAACATGACTTCTTCAAGTTGCTTTTCCAGGATTTTGTTTTGTACATTCCTTTTTTTTAAATCCCACTGATAGTCCTTCTTTTGTGCATGCACAGAAAAAGTTGAAACTTGCAAATATGGTGAACGATATGTGCTCAGACTACGCCAGAAAAATGGAAGGAATGATAGAGGTGTTCGTCGAGATGAACGAGAATGAAGAAGAGACTAGCATCGTGCTAGACACAAGGAAGCGGCGACGAAGCACGGAACAAAATTTGGAATAGAATGAAGATAGTTAAGCTAAAGAAGATGAGGACAAATATGAAAACGCGGATGATGGCAGTGGAGAAGAGGACGATGATACTGAGGGCGATGGCAGTGGGGAAGGGAATGGCGACGATGGCAGTGAGGACAATGCATATTGCAGTGCAAAAGAGTGTGATGCCGACGAGGGCAACGGAAGTGGCCAAGCAGGTGTGGATCACAATGGAGAAGCAGCCGTTGACGGTGTTGAGCACCAGCATGTACCACATGATTCTGCAGGCAGCAGAGAGCCATTTGAAGGTGGGGGAGGACAAGACAACATCTTTAATGAAGGAGGGGATGTTGGCGTTGACCGAAGAAAGGCTGATAACGGGAAAGGAACCACATTGGGGAATGACAGCGTCATACATGATGCAGAAGGTACAGCGTATCGCAATGGAGAAGCAGCCATTGACGGTGTTGAGCACCAGCAAGTACCACATGATGTTGCAGGCAACAGAGAGCGATGTGAAGGTGGGGGAGTACAAGACAACATCGTTAATGAAGGAGGGGATGTTGGTGTTGATCGGAGAAAGGCTGATAACAGGAAAGGAACCACACTGGGGAATGACAACGTCATACATGATATAGAAGGTACAGTGGGGGAGAAGAAGAGGGCAATGAAGCAGGGATACAAGATGAAGGTGTTGATGCCTCCATCTCAGACACAGGCTCAAAGTTTGATGACTGCTTGACGTTGAACGAGTGGCTAAAACACCCTGATGTGGGTTCTTCAGCAAAAATTAGGCAAATGTCCCAAAGCAGTCCACGGCACCGGGTTGCCAGGTTCACCGAGGAGGATAAAACAAAGTTTGTAGAATTTGTGAAAACAGAAACATACTCACTGCTCCCTGTGCCTGAAATAAATGACGAACTGCGGCTGGATCAGACACTGCGTCAAATCTGCAGGAACCAACGAATTGAGACTGAATGCATGTCAAGCTTCGGTCCAATGTGTCCTAGAGGTGTCAGAAGCAAGATATTCAAAGAAATGTCAGGATTTGTAACAAAGAGGCACAACACAAGATCAGCCAAAAGGAAAGGCTAGAAGCAGCAAGTATAATCAAAACCAAAACAGTGACAAACAGAAGCAGATCAGCAAAGCCTGGGAATACCGATGTCCCACTGGAGCAAAGAACCACAGGAAAGTTGCCTCATGGGGAATCAGATGTGCAAGTTCCAAACACAGGGTTGCCTCCTGGAGACTCCAATGTGCAGGATAAGGAGGTACGGTTGCCTACTAATACCTCGCACGGACAACTTCCACCTAAGATGCTGCATAGTGAACCCCCACAGGGTGAGAAGGCAAAGGTTACTTGCACATCTGTTGACCAGTGTTTACCAGTACAAAGGCATGATAAGCAGGCACAACTGCCTCCCTGTCCATCACAGGAACAACTGCCAACTGGGACCTCCAACATGCAGGGTGAGAATGTAAAGTTGCCTAACCCACCTGTCAAGCAGGGAGTTCAAAGACAAGAGGAAATCCAGAAGCCGAGTCGCTAGAATCCAGTGACAAGTAAGGCAACATGCCCGTCCCAAACAAGCGTGTTATGTGGGAAGGTCACAATGGATGCACACAATATGAAGAGGAGCAACTCAGCTGAACACGAAATGCAACGTGGTTTTTGTGATGCACCATCTTTCTCCCTAGGGCCTGATTTTGATTCACCTAGGAAGATAAAAGCACAGAAGCTACAGGATTTTGACAATTGGCACCCCAAATGGGATCCCGAAGAGGTTGAAAGGGTCTGGGCCGAGGCAGAACAACATGTTGCTATGAGGCACAAGCCAAATCTGCAAAGTTCAGGGAATCAGGGGAGGGGCTTTGCACTCCCGCAAAAGGGGTTGCTCCGTCAAATCCAATCAACATTGGTTCGTCGAGTGGCGCCACAACGGCACCCATGCATAAACCACACCAAAGAAGAATTCAGCACAAGTTGTCGGCTTGCAGGAGGTCATCTTTTATTGATTATAAAAGCAAAGCAACATTCCCATGCCCAAGGGAAGTAACAGAAGCATATGATGTTGTTCTGACACTCGGGCGGGGGACATCTAAAGATAAAAGTGTAGATGAGAGGTCAGTTACACATTGCTTTCTTGATTTTTGAAGAACCTAATAAGTGATATTTGTTCTATTTTTTCATTTGCATTCAAGAATGTTTTCTAACTATATTTTGTATTTTCCTATTTCAAAATTGCAGTGCACACATTATCGACCACACCGATTATTTTGTCAGTGTGAAAGAACTTGCCCAGTCCATGAAACCTAGAGGGGAGTTAAAAGACTCTGTTGTCGAGATTGGGATACAGTCAATCATGTTGAACATGCCTGAGAATTCGAGGAAGATAATCATGCCACTAAGGATAGGGGTAACTTGCAACAGAAAACCCACCCTCTATGCTTTTTCTACTATTTTTGTTACTTCATTGTTCTTATTTGTCTGTTTCTGTCCTATATAGATTTGGCTGCTAAACAAGGAATTGTTCAGGAAAGAGGTCAAGAAAGTGTTCAACAGAAATACCATGCACCTGGATCGCAAAGATATGGTAAATTTTTTCTTTTTGCACAAAGTTCCTTGTTTTTCGTATGGCCAAAATTGGTCTTTCTTTGTAGCCAAATACTTGTGGGTTTCCATCTTTTTTTGTTCTGGCTCTTGTTTCTGACATGTTTTCTCACACAAAAAAACCAGATCATGTTCCCGGTTCTTGAATCACTAACTAAAGCTGCTCCTGGGGTCAACCCATTCAACCATTACTGGATGATTAACCTCAACATCTGGGATAGGAGGTTCGAAGTACTGGACTCTCTAAGAACCCTCGAGGTTAAGGAGTTTGTGGCGCGTGGAAAGACAATTATTGATGGCATTGTACTCCATTGGGAAACACAGTACAATGTGATGATAGAATATTTCGATCTAATCGATATTGAAGTTCCGAAACAAGACAACACGAAACAAGACAACACGTAAGCACACGACTTCCTGATTCTTTCTATCAAGCTTGTTTTTTCTACCATGTCATAACAATGTCCTACTCTTTCATGAGTTTGTGCATGACAGAGACGACTGCGGGGTGTACATGCTCCAGAATGCAATTATGTGGGAAGGAAGATTGCTCCCATTGTACGGACCGTCAAACATCTTGAACATCCGTAAGATCCAAACGCATTACTTCTTGAGCTGTGGGAAAAACAGACAAGATTGGAAGGGTATCCTCAAAATCAAATTGGGAGTGGGAATGGATAGAGGTACAACTTGTTTTATGCTCCAGTAGTGCATGATGTTTTTGTGTTTTTTATGAGGAATGCTTATGATGTCCTTGTGCACTCCAGAAGCAGATCTGTTCTGTACTAGTTGATTTTCCTAGTCTACCCATGAAGCAACAAACAAGTATTCAGATTGCCTTCTTACAACAATCGAAAATAAATGTATGACGCTGCCCAAAAGTAGTAGTTGCTCCCCCTCGTGTAAAAAGTAGGACGCCCTTTGGCGACATAGCGCTTAGGATTCGAAAAACCTCTCTTCTTTTTTGCAATGGAACGAAAACTATTTCCACTGAAACGCAAACGGAAATAAAAAAATTAAAAAAAGAAATCAAGGGGCGATTTTGAGGACTGCACATTTTTTTGTTGCTTTTGTACATTGCACAAACGAAGCAAAAAATGCCAGCCCAGTTGCTTTTCTAACATTTGACCACTATCTCTTTATCCACAACTATCAAGCATTAAATGAACCAACCACAGATACAAGCAAGTTTTTAGTTGGCAACAAACTTCAGGTAAGCATGTCCTTTCTTTTTCCATACATAATTTCTCTGGTGTTCCTGACCACGTGCCTACTCGCAAAATTGAGAAAATAGAAAAGCAGACAAATTAGTGGCCTTTTATTATAAATCTACGGCATTTTCTGTAGTGCACTACCAGCCGAACATTTTTCGTAAGTAGTTGTCGTGTGGCCTTCTTCACCACCGAATCCACACGTGACTTTCCCCTTAGGCTGCAGTTCAAGGGTTGACCGGTACCTCTGCCCTAGTGCTGCATTTGACAATCTGTCTTTCGTGCTTGATCTTGGCGGGTTACCAAGTATTAAGCGATCCCACATAGGACTAGTGGCCAACTCTTGGACTGTTGGATTGATATATCTAGGGCCAACAGGTGGTTCTTCTACAGGACCCTCAGGTAGAGGTGCATCGCGCAGTACACTGTGTGTCGAGGCAGAAGCAGAAGCAGAAGCTAGGATCAGTGAAGTGCGAACTCATGTATCCCCTGTGCGTGTCTTAGCTGGAGTAGTTGCTGCTGCAGGATCCTTGGTGGTGTGTGGCACAGGATGTGATCCTATGGGCCGACCACGAGCACGTCTGGATGTCGTACCAGGAGGTGATACATCTCAAACATATCTATAATTTTTTGTTGTTCCATGTATGTTATATATCATCGCCACATGTTTTTGTAATGTTTTATATCATTTTGGCAGATTTTATGGAACTAACCTATTAACAAGATGCCCAATGCCAGTTCTTGTTTTCTGCTGTCATTTTGTGGAGGGGGGCCATAAGCCCCAGACGCCCCAAGCACGGTCAAGGGTACTGGACCGCATCTGGGCCCTACCTGGCGCCCTCGAGAATCTTCTGACGCCGCCCTTTCGCCTATAAATTCACTCCCATAAACCCTCGGCACCCGATCATATTTTCCAGAAAACGTCCGAGGCCGCCGACGTCGCCAACCCTAGATCGGGAGGGTTATGTTGCTCTTCCCGCACTAGTACAGAACAACACATCGGATACCCCTCTATGGTAACGGCAGGAGATAGGCGACGGAAAATCATGATTTTAGCGTTACGGACGAGGCCTGGCAGAACTGGGCCGCGGCTGGTGCGTCAACATTGGTTACGGAGACTTTTCGATCTCCGTTACCAATAGTATTGGCAACGGTCATCAATTCTCCTCCGTTTCCAATAATTATCTCTATGGCAACGATTGTGGAAGGATATCTGTTTGCGATGTGCTTGGGAAATTGTAGTTGCAACAGGCAGTTCTCGTATTCTCCCCTTCGTTCTCTACCACATTCTCTACCACACTAACACAACCGCCATGGAGGAACCCTGGTGGCAGAACGAGGAATTCCCAAGCGACGACGCGAGCGGTGAAGACCGCGGTGAAGTCCCATGGTGGGATCAAGACGGGCCGCCGGACTCGGACCCCGACGACTCAGACCCACCATCTTCACGCTCTATAGAATATGACTCCGATGACTCAGACCCGCCATCTTCACGCAAAGGAGAAGATGGCTCCGAAGAGGAGGAGTCGCCGGAGGACCCGCCAGAGCCATATTCTAGCCAGGAAGAAGATGACTCCGACGAGGTGGAGGAGGAGGCGTCGGAGGAGGAGGAGCACGCGCGAGAGAAGGACGCGCCGGAGAAGGAGGAGCACGCTCCGGAGATGGAGGCACGAGAGAAGGAGTCGCCGAAGAACGACGCGCGGCCGGAGAAGGAGGAGCACGAGTCGGAGGAGAAGGAGCACGAGCTGGAGGAGAAGTAAACCGGCAAGAAGCGACGCCACACCATGGACGACAATGGCGCGGAGGCAAGGCGGAAGAAGAACAGGTAGAGTAGATAGTTAGTTCAATTGTACTGTTAAGTAGGCCCAGTGTGTCAGTGAGCAAATAAAAGGATACGGTTGTTTATCGCCTCCGTCTCCGATATTGTAATTGTGCTATAAATACGCCATTCTGACAACCCTAACGCTCTCACCCTCACTCTCACTCTGACAGTGTGGCGGCGGCTCCAAGCAGCGCCAGATCTAACCCTTATCTCGCAGATCTGAGCGGCGCGGCCGGTCGGCATCGCCGCCGCATAGCATCTACCCATAGCCACGCGTCGGCGAGCCGCCGCGCATCTTCCCCCATCGGTGCGTCGGCCAGTCGCACATCTTCCCCCAGCGGTGCGTCGGCCAGTCGTTGATGACGTGAAAACACACGTTCGTTGGGAGACCCCAAGAGGAAGGTATGAATTAGTGCAGCAGCAATTTTCCCTTGAAATATATCAAGGTTATTGAACCAGTAGGAGGTGGAAGAGCTTCAACACGGTGTCAACAACAACGCCGTTGAAATGCTGTTGACGCGGACCTGCACACAACACAATCAAAGTACTTTGCCCCAACGAAACATGAAGGTTGTCAATCTCCCCGGCTTGTTGAATACAAATAATTAAACGTATGGTGTGGAGAATAAATATAAACGCAAAAAGGAACAACGAACAAGTGATTATAGAGCGTGGTGGAAACGGTGGTTTATCAGTGTAAAAGAATGGACCGGGGTCCACAGTTCACTAGTGGTGTCTCAACATAAAAGATAGCATGCATGTTGGGTAAACAAATTACAGCTGGTCAATTGACAACTGGCAAACGCATGACAATGCATATTATGACAAGATGTTCAACGTAATATTTATTGGGCATTACAACATTTTACATAGACCGCTTACCAGCTGCATCTATGACTAATAATCCACTCCCGAGATAACATCTGTGTCTCTCGTGAGTATTAAGTTGCAAGCAGTGGATAATTGCATTAAGCATGGTGTGTAATGGAAACAATGCATGAGACATATAAGCAACACATATAGGCAAAACAAAGTTATTTTTGTCCCTAGTGGCAATAGCATATCCACAACCTTAGTCGTTTCTGTCACTCGAGTCCAGATTACTGGAGGCATGAACCCACTATGTAGCATAAATACTCCCTCTTGGAGATACTAGCATCTACTTGGCCAAAACATCTACTAGCATCGGAGAGCATGCAAGAACATAAATAAAAAAGTAGATAAATAGATAAACAACTTGATCATAACTTTATAATTCATCGGATCCTAGCAAACACAACATGTAGCATTACAATAAGATGATCTCGGCCATGTTAGGCAGCTCACAAGATCTAAACATGATAACACAAAGTGGAGAGACAACCATCTAGCTACTGCTATGGACACGTACTCCAAGGATGAACTACTCACGCATCTGTCCGGAGGCGGGCATGGTGGTGTAGAGCCCTCCGGCGATGATCTTCTCCTCCGGTAGGGTGCCGGGAAGAGCTTCAAAACCCTCCCGAACTAGGGTTGACGACGGCGGCAGCGATGGAACTTTTCGTGGAATAATGCTCGGGTATTTAGGATTTTCGGGAGGAGGTGAATATATAGGCGAAAGGGCGGCGCGAGGGGCCACCCGAGGCGGCCAGACGACCCCCCGGCGCGGCCCCAACTTCTACCGCGCCGAGGTGGCGTCTGGTCCCCCTGGGTCGCTTCTTCGTTCGCCCTTTGGACTTCGTCTTCGTGTCGGTGTAAAACTCACCCTCGTTGATTTTCGTCCAATTCCGAGAATATTTCCTGACTAGCTTTTCTGAAACAAAAAGACAGCAGAAAACAGGAACTGACACTGTGGCATCTTGTTAATAGGTTAGTCCCAGAAAATGCATAAAAATGATATGAAGTGTATATAAAACATGTAGCAATTGGTATAAAACATGCAACAAATGTTAATACGTTTGAGACGTATCGGTCGCCATGCATCTTCCCCCAGCGGCGCGTCGGATCTTCCCCGAGCGGCGATGCCACCGCCGGTAATCTCATCCATGCACTGGACAAGTCGGATAACGCTATGTGTAGTTGCCACAGTTTGTTGCTCGAATGCCTAGCCATAGATAATTATGCATGCGCTCGATCTGTTTGTTCTAATTGGGCACTGTAAGTAGATCGATCTGTTCTCTCAAATATGTAACTATTAATTGGTTTGCACTCAATATTATACACCTACATGTCTCCAATATGTAGATCTATACTGGCCATGTATCTATATCCTCATCAGATGCACATAAGATGTATCCTTACTAAAGATGTGCTTGCCAAGGCTGATGCTCTTCTGTGGAGTATCAATGATTATCCAGCTTTGGCCACTATGGTAGGAAGAAGAGTCACAAGAGGTTATAATGCATGATGTCAGTGCTACCAAAATCATTTGTTTATAGCAAGGAGAGTTGAAGATGTATTACAGTTTGGTACATCTGTCCTTACTAAAGATGTGCTTGCCAAGGCTGATGATCTTCTGTGGAGTATCAATGATTATTCAGCATTGGGAACTCTAGCGGGAAGAAGAATGGCAGGAGGTTATAAAGCATGTCGTCACTGCTACCAAAAACATTTGTCAATAGCTAGCAGGTTATAGAGATGTATCACTGTAATGTAGAGATGTATCACTGTAATGTAGAGCTACCTTATGAATCTGAGCTACTTCCTTATGAATCTGATCTGTCATTCTTGTGCTTGTGTTGTGAGATTTTAAATGTCCAGTGGCATCTGTATTCGTGCTATATGCTTATGAATAAATCTCAATGCAAACGAGTAAATTTACACACTCCGTTACTGATGAGCTCGACACTAAGGAAACGGAGATATGTGCAGAATCATTGCCAAAACCTGGCCTCATCGGCTATGGTTTTTGGACTCCGTTACCGATGAGGGCCTTCGCATCAGCCACGGGGGCGGGGATACGGACCACTTCTCCGTTTCCAATGAGGGGTTTGGCCCGTTTCCGATATGTCATTCTGTACTAGTGCCGGCACCCTGTCGGAGGGGGAGATCGTCACCGGAGGCATCTACACCACCATGTCTGCCTCCAGAGTGATGCGTGAGTAGTCCACCACGGGACTACGGGTCCATGGCAGTAGCTAGATGGTTGTCTCTTCTTCTTGTATTCCATTTTTTTAGATCTTGTGAGCTTCTTAACATGATCAAGATCATCTATTTGTAATGCTACATGTTCTGTTTGCGGGGATCCGATGAATTATGGAGTCATGACATTATTGTTCAGTTTATCTATATGTTTTATTTATGATCTTGCATGCTATCCGATGCTTGTGTATGCTTTGGCCGAAGTAATTACTTGTGTCAGTAGAGGAAGGATTTATGCTAGATAGTGGGTTCATGCCTCTCTTCTCTAAGCTCGACTTGACAGAAACGATTAAGCCTTGAGATGTGTCGTTGCTACTAAGGATAAAAGAGTGGTGTTTATTGCTATATGTTGTAACCATTGCTTACATTATAAGCCATGCTCATTGCAATTATCTGTTGCTTGCAACTTAATACTTTCGGGTGACATGCTGGAGAACAATCCCGGGGTAGATTATTTGTCATGGATGCAGTTGGATAACGGTCTATGTATTTTGACATAATGCCCATATTAAATGAAATGATGAACTTTGTGTCATGATAGTATTGTGTTGCGCCCATGTTTGTCAACTGCCCTGCTGTAATTCGACAAACTTGGTTTTGTAATCAAGGGAAAATTACTGCTACGCTGCAACATACCTTCCTCTTGGGGTCTCCCAACAAACGTGTGTTTCACGCTGACGTGGGCCTACCTAACGGGTGCCCCACTATGAAGATACCTGGTGCACGCAAGGACCAGGGACCAGCCGGTGGCCTACTAGAAGACGACGATCGAGGCCCACGAAGGGAGCCCAAGAAACTAGAGTACGCCCCAAGGCAGGCGAAACTTGAGTCGGTAGAACCTACCATACCTTTAAACCTAGTCGGTTCCGAACTCCCGAGACCCAGCCTCCTTTATAAAGGCTGGGAGGGCCACCGATCAAGGACACGCTCATATTCCACCACCAAAACCCTAGCGAGATCGACATCTCGCCGGGATCGCCATTGTAACACCTCCCAAATATCAATAACAGACAAGCTGGAAGTAGGGTGTTATCCTCCGGGAGCCTGAACCAGGGTAAATCGCCTTGCTTGTCAGCTGTGGTAGCTACCAGCACTCCAACTTCTCTCCCTCTCAATCAACCTGGGGTACTCGACCCTGGGACTTGCCATGGCCACCCCATGTCAACTGGCGCCGTCTGTGGGAAAGAAGAGTGCTGGAATCATGGTTGCACCGGCTCCATCCGCAATGACCATCGACACGCCGACGATCGCGGCGCCGATCCGCTTCGGCTCCTTCGAATTCGTCCCTCACCTGTTGGCCCACCGATCGGTGTACGCCGATCTCTACGGAGGTATGTGCCTTACTTTCGGTAGCATGAAATTCCATGTGAATAAGTGGGGGACGACTGAAAGGACAAGGATGTCGCCTAGAGGGGGGGGTGAATAGGCGATTAAAACTTTTCCGGTTTAGGCTTGCTAATTGCGGAATAAAACTAGGTGTTTAAATTAACAAGCCAACAACCTAAATAAACTAGGCTCACCTATGTGCACCAACAACTTATGCTAAGCAAGACAAGCAACAAGGTGATAGCAACATAGAATACTTCAAGAACGAAGGCTATCACAATGTAAAGTGCATAAGTAAAAAGCTCGGGTATAGAAATAACCGAAGCACGCGGAGACGAGGATGTATTCTCGAGTTCCTCCTTGAAAGGGAGTACGTCTCGTTAGAGAGGTGTGAACCGACACAACGGTTCAACAACCACAAAGGTTTCACCCTCTTCTCCAATGAACTGCACCACAAAGGTTTGGTTCACCTTCCACTATCGGTATTCCTTCGAGGCGGAATCCGGAGCCTTTCAACAACAATCCGGGGCACAACCCACAATGGGATTGGGGGCTCCCGAACGGCTTTCAACAATAATCCGAGGCACAACCCACAAAGGGCTTGGGGGCTCCCGAACGGCTTCAAGTGACCACACAAGGGTCCAACCACCACAAAGGCGTCTAGGGCCTGAAGACCCAAGAGTAACAAGTTCACAAGATTTCAACTTCCACGAATCCTCGTGGAGAGCACACTGATGCACCAAATGCAAAAGGCAAGAGCACAAGTGCTCAAGTCCTCCACTCTCAAATTCCAACAAAGCAACAAATGCTTATGGGGGAATAAGAGAGGAAGAACAAAGAGGAGAACCACTCAAGAACTCCAAGAACTAGATCCACTAGGTTCCCCTCACCTAGAGGAGATATTGATTGGTGCAAATGTAGATCTAGGTCTTCTCCTTCAATCCTCCAAAGATCAAAGAGTTTGGGTGGAGGGATTGAGAGATATCAAGGAAATGAGCTTGCAACAATGGAGGAGAGAGAAAGCAAAGGTTGCTGGACTGAGCTAGCTGGCTGGAGGAAGATGGAGGGGTATTTATACCCCTCCCAAAAAAAGAGCCGTTGCAGCCAGCTTTGCACCAGAGTTTCCGGTCCAAGTGACCGGATACTCCGGCCTGGGACGGAAACTCCGGCCCCTTGGGGGCAGAAACTCCGGCCCCCACCAGGAGGTGAACAACAAACAGACGAGAGAATCTCAGGCAGAAACTCCGGCCCCTGGGACCGGAAACTCCGGCCTGGGGCGGATACTCCGGCCCCTTGGGCCAGAAACTCCGGCCCCCACCAGGGGCTGAACAAGAAAAACACTCTCCGAGGAAAACCAAGGACCGGAGACTCCGGTCCAGAAGACCGGAGACTCCAGCCTGAAAACAGTGAAACTGCAAAACCTGAAATGCAATAACTTTCTCGTATGAACTCCAAAACAGGTGAATCCAATTGCGTTGGAAAGGTAACGACGAGTGTTATTAAGGGTCACAAATATAGAGGGGATACCACACATGGGAAGGTGTGGACCCTAACTCGAAGGTGGACCGGTAATATTTCCAACACGAAAACGCAACAAGTTTTCCAAATGAAATCCGTTTTCGAAGAACTTGGGCTTGTCATGAAGATCACGACAAGCACCAAAACCCATCAAGGAGAAAAGCCAAATAAGAACCAAGAAATATGATATGCCAAGTATGCAAAGGTTTGAGCTCTCCACAAAGATGCGATCAAGTTACTCACTTGAGAGCCCCTCTTGATAGTACGCTGTCTATCCTAAAACCCGGTCTCCCACAACATGAGACCGGTAAAATAGAAAACCTATCAAGATCATACCTTTGCCTTGCGCATTCCACTTGAGCTAGATGATGACGATCTTGATCTCTTCAAGTGGACCACCTTTCTTGATTGCGCTTTGCTTGGTGAAGATTCAAATGTTGCTCCCCCATACACCAAGATGGGAGTGCCACTCTTAGGAACATCTTCACTTGACCATTATCTCCAAATGGGTGGAAAGCTTCAAGCATATGATTTCTTCGAGATGCTTCTCTTGAACTTGCACTTCATCTTCTCTACATATGACCATTCTTCATATAAAACCATGAATAGAGCATTGATCATCATGTAATCTTCTAGAGTCCAACACATGAACTCCAATCTTTTCCTATGGAAAAGATCTACAAGAATATCTCAATGCAAACATTAGTCCATAAGGATTGTCATTAATTACCAAAAACACACATGGGGCAACACATGCACTTTCAACGACTCGACTATCCGGCCGCGCACGAGCATCTCCGTCGACTACGGAGATCGCGCCCGCTTCGACTGTTTCACCAGCATCTTCGTCGACTACGGAGATCGCGCCCGCTTTGACTGCTTCACCAGCATCTTCGTCGACTACGGAGATCGCGCCCGCTTCGAATGCTTCACCAGCATCTTCATCGACTACGGAGATTGCGCCTGCTTCGACTGCTTCACTGATACGTCTCAAACGTATCTATAATTTCTGATGTTCCATGCTTATATTATACCAATTGTCACATGTTTTATATACACTTTATATCATATTATGACATTTATTGGACTAACCTACTAATAGTTGCCAAAGTGCACAATGTTCTTGTTTTACACTTTAATGTGTAGGAATTATCAAAATTGGGCAAAGGAAACCTTGTTGGAGTCGAATCGGGACCTTTCTGAAATATGTCTGAAAATGTTTTTCGGAGATTGTCACGTACCGGACAGAATACGACGTCAAACAGAAAAAGTCTGGTCGCGAAATTTGCGGGGAATTTTCTGCCAATCGATCTGGACTTAAAATTCGCCTAATTCCGAGTTCGGACGCTCCACATATCTCCGCTTTACCGATACCCTAACACCCTGTTTGGTTGCACAGAATTCGCCACGGAATTGAATTATGAATGGAATACCAAATCAACAAATTCAATTCAATTCCAGTTTTGCTGTTTGGATGCGCATGGTATTCATCCATAGAATCAAGGTTGCAATGGAATTCCAAATCCTGTTTGGATGTACATCATGTGGAATTCGTACAATAACATGGATAATAAATAAATCTCCAACACATAGCTCAAAGCAGGTAGTTTTACAAATATGTCTCACAAAGCACAAAGCAGGATGATAAATATGTCTTACAAATAGGATAAAGCGGGTAGGTTTAGTCTTACAAATAGCAGAAGCTAAAGCTAAAGCAAGCATGGACACCTCAAAAAACATCTTTGTCAACACTAGCCTTTTTCTTTTTCTTCTCATGTTTTCTTCGGTAACATAATCAACCAACTCTTGACTAGCCATGATGATGCTACATGATGAACAACATTTGCATTTGATCATTCACATATGACCATATGGAGCTAATTTACATTTTAACATGACATGATGAAAATGAAAACGAAAATATGGCAACAATTCATAGCAAGAAAAGACTTTCATAGCATGGAGCAATTCCTAGAGCAATTCATACCTTTTTTAATAATCAACACTTCCTACTCTTCTAAAATCTACAATTTTTGAGCAAGAACAAACACAAATTAGCAAATACTGGGATAGATTGAAAGACCCTTTCATAGCATGGAGAAAAATCCCCTTCCCACGCCGCTACGGCGAGCATGCCCTTCCCACGCCGCCACGATCATGCCCTCCCCACTCCGCCACGGTCGTGCCCTTCCCACGCGGCCACTGGAGAAAGAGGCAGGGAGGAGGAAGCAGGGAGAAGGGAGGAGCAAGAGGGCACCTGCTCCGGCCGCCGGCGGCGAGGTCCCTTCGCCGTCCCCTTGGTCGCGAGTGGATAGGGTGCTGGGTGGGCGGACGCGATTCCGCAACTTTCCGACCTCTCGAGCTCGGAAACGTGAGTCGTCTTTTTACCTGGTACGTACCCCCCCCCCCCCCGTGGAATTGACATGTTGATTCCAGGGACCAATTCCAAGCACACCCAAACAGCGGAATTACCCCCTCAATTCTAGATTCTCCAATTCCGTGGCGAATTCCGCGCAACCAAACAGGGTGTAAAGGAGATGACGGGAATCCGAGAGCATATATAAGGAGAGGAAACCTAACTCGTGGGGAGGCCCCCATACCACGAATTTTCCTCCTCCCAGGCAGCCGTCTTGGGGTGGAGAACCTCCTCCATAACAGCACCATCTCCAAGGGCCGCCGCCGCCGCCTCCACGGGCTGCCGCCGCCGCGCCGTGGCTGCAGCCGGCCGCCGCCTCCACTCCGGGCTGCACCTCTCCATCAAGCTCCTCATCACCATGACCATGTGTGAGTAGTTCCTCATCGGAGCTGAGGGCTCATGCCGGTAGCTATGTGATTTATCTCTCTCTCCCATGGTGTGATCTTTATGTGATTATGAGCTTTGTAATCTAGTTGAATCCATAGATGTTACTCTTCATTATCTTATATGCTACTTGAGTGGTTTTATTAATGTAAACTCCGGAGTCACCTTTGTCCCACGGTGCGAAGTTAACAGTGTGCGCACCGTGTGTGGCTCTTAGGCTAAAGATTACAGAATACTTATCATGAGTTATTATTTGTGTTGGATGTCTCTATGAAATTGTGGTGTTTGTCTATTACTATTTTAGGGCGATCAAGTTGACAGTGTGGGGTTCCCTTGATGTGGAATGCGACTTTAAGGTGTGCTTTTATAGCCCTACGTAGTGGATTGGTGTTCGTTATCCAACGAGAGAATAATTCAGAGTAGCATAGTGAAGAGGAAATATCTATGTATTCAATTATATTATTATTGTTGAGAGTGTCCACTAGTGAAAGCATGATCCCTAGGCCTTGTTTCTAAGCGTTGAAACACCGTTTACAACCAGTTCCGCTACATGTTTGCTTGCTGCCATTTTTATTTCAGATTGCAATTACCACTTATAATCATCCATATCACTTGTATTTTAATATCTATTCGCCGAACTAGTGCACCTATACATCTGACAAGTGTATTAGGTGTGTTGGGGACACAAGAGACTTCTTGTATCTTAATTGCAGGATTGCTTGAGAGGGATATTTTTGACCTCTACCTCCCTGAGTTCGATAAACCTTGGGTGATTCACTTAAGCGAAACTTGCTGTTGTTCTACAAACCTCTGCACTTGGAGGCCCAACACTGTCTACAAGAATAGAAGCGTGCGTAGACATCATTCACCAGCATCTTCGGCGACTACGGAGATCGCGCCCGCTTCGACTGCTTCACCAGCATCTTCGTCGACTACGAAGATCGCGCCCGCTTCAACTGCTTCACCAGCATCTTCATCGACTACGGAGATCGCACTCGCTTCGACTGCTTCACCAGCATCTTCGGCAACTACAGAGATCACGCCCACTTCGACTGCATCACCGGTATCTTCGTCGACTACGGAGATTGCGCCCGCTTCGACTGCATCACCGGCATCTTCGTCGACTACGGAGATCGCGCCTGCTTCGACTGCATCACCGGCATCTTCGTCGACTACGGAGATCGCATCTACCTCAACTACATCCCCTACGCCAACTACTGAAATCACATCTGTTTCGACCGTGGGCCCTGAGCCTTCGTCGAAGGAGGAGACCGCATCTGTCTCAACCGCACTTGCGCCCTCTTCGACTCCGACACCCGCGACACCACCAACTGTTGCTTCGCCTGACGAGTTCTGCGTAGACTGCGGCATCTTCCACGTCGCCTCTATCTTCGGCTCCAAAAAGAGCTCTGATGGCGAGAGCAGCAGCAGCAACGCGTATTCGACTGCGCAATCTTATCCTGTCCAAGTCTTCATGGTGGACGCAGCAAACAACAGGACACCCGACACTGGTCCCCACCGCGAGAAACCCACGTTTCCAATGGAAGTCACCATGCCGGACAAAGTGACAACCCTGACGATCACTCAAGAGATGGGAGTCCAGGCAATGAAACACGTCCAAGAGTGCACCTTCCCCCCAGCGGAGGCAAATCGAGAAGAGATGATGGCTTACCAATACCTCGTGTGGAAGGAGAACAAGAAGCTGTTGCGCGAGAAAGCTGACCTAGCCAGACGAAAAGAACTCGCCGACCGTCGAGTGCTCGCCGAGCAGCTTACTCCTTCTCTTCTTCAGGACCAACCGTTACGCAAGACAATAGGCGCTCCAGACCGCATATCAACCTGATGACAGACGCCGAGAGAGCCGTAGCCACTCGCAACCTCGACTCATCGTTCATGAAAGAAGACGCAGATGGGATACCTATCCCCAGAACAGCTTCGGGTGCTCTCATGTCATTGTCCATGTACCTGCGGGCAACCCAACCTCCGGAGGGCGACCCTCGCGCAGCCCTACATCGGCAGCAAATCCAAGCGCTCCGCTTGGCAGAGGAGGCGTTAATCCCAAGAGCCGCACCCGCAGCAACAACTCCATCACGGGAGATCGCGACAGACGCGACCGCGAAAGAGCAGCACGCAGAGATCGACCCATCCGACATCTACAGGAGGGCGAGGACGCCCGCAACGTCATCACACAGCGACAGGTCGACCGCAGCCGCTCCAAGAGGCCCGTCAACGCCCCGGCTGAAGAACTCTACTCAGACGGCGAGTACGGGCCTTGTGGCCTTAGCTGCTTTAACTATCGCATCTGCGCCACACGAATACCGCGAGGCTTCAAACTCACATCGGAGTCAGTCAAGTTCGACGACACGCAGGATCCCAAACTTTGGCTTGACGATTACATCATCGCAGTCAACTGTCAAGGAGGCACCACAACAACAGCCATGCAGTACATTCAGCTGATACTCGTAGGATCAGCGTGCACCTGGCTCCTGAACCTGCCCCGAAACTCCTTCAGCTCCTGGGACCAATTCGAAGATGCCTTCGTCAAGAACTTCCTCAGCACATACTCACGGCCCGCGACGTTCGTAGAACTGCAAGTCTGCAAGCAGCGGAAAGATGAGACACTACGATCATACATCCAGCGCTGGACACTCATGCGCAATTCCGTCGGAACCGTCTCCGAAGACAGAGACATGGACGCATTCATCCGTGGAGTCACTCGACACAACCTTCGGGAGGCCTTCGGTCACCTCCGGCCGCAATCCATAGTGGAACTCATGAAGATCGCCAACGAGTGGGCCGATGGCGAGGGCTCTGTGCGTAATGAGTTCCCAGACGAGGAAGGAGAACCAAGCAACGGGAACCGTAGAAGCAATCACAACAGCGATCGCCGCCACAAGCGCAAGGCTCATTTCGATGATGGAGAGCTAGCCGAGCTAGTGGCAGCCGGATTCACCGACACTCGGGACGACCGGAGCCATGATAACAATCGCCAGAGCAATCAAAGTCGAGAGGAGTACATGAACGATGGACACAAGAGACGCGACTGGCGATGCAGGTCTCGTGACACCTCGCGGCCAGAGCTTACACCTGAGCAGGAGCTCGAAGAACCATGCAAGTTCCATCCATTCAGAAGCGAAGAAACCGGCAAGTTGGTCTCCACTCACCTATTGAAGGACTGCCGAAAAATGCAGCGCATCAACGGAGCATTCGCCAAAATCCTGGCTCCAGGCGCAACACAGCAACCAACACCGCAGTTGGCCCTCTCAGGACCACCCGTAGCAAATCCTGCACACATCGAAGGAGCATTCCAGTACCAGCCGAGACTAGACGCACCTCCCGCGCTGGGAGAACAATACCCTCAGGCTCGAGGGCAAATGAACATGATACAGAAGGGGCGGCCATCGAACAGGTGCCAGAAACTGATCACCCGCCAAGTCTACCAGGCCGTGGCAATGCCACCAGCCGTACCCGAGTACCTCAAAGGCTCGGAAACCAGCATCACCTTCTCTCAGGAGGACCACCCTCCACAGGTACCGCACCCAGGCCACGCCGTGCTGGTACTCGAAGCACAGATTGGGCAATTCCACATGACCAAGGTCTTCATGGACGGCGGCAGCGGCAACAACATCATCTTCGCCGACACTCTCCGGAAGATGGGCAGGTCTCTGGAAAGCCTCGCAAGATCGGACAACACCTTTCACGGCATCGTACCTGGGAAAGCAGTCTACCCTGAAGGCGTAATCGCACTCGAAGTAATCTTCGACACACCTGACCACTTTCGAAAGGAGATGATCGACTTCGAAGTGGTGGACTGGAAATCGCAGTATCACGCTATACTTGGGCGCCCGACGTTCGCCCACTTGATGGCAGTTCCACACTACGCCTATCTCATGCTCAAGATGCCAGGACCGAAGGGAGTCATAACTATGCGGGGTGACTTCCAGCGCTCAGATAACTGCGATCGCGAATTTAGCAGGATCTCCGAGTCCTTTGACATGCAGCAGCAGCTCGAGGAACTTTCACTCGGCAACGATAAGACCCTCTTCCTTGCAAGCAAGAAACTGGCACCCGACGCCTCCTTCAGCACAACCGACGACACAAGGGCACACCAAGTCCATCTGACTGACGCTTCCAAGACAGTGCTTGTGTCCTCGAGTCTGTCTCCCGCATAGGAAGGCGCGCTCGTTGAGTTCCTCCGTGAGAACTGGGAAATCTTCGCCTGGTGACCAGCCGACATGCCAGGCGTACCCAGGGAATTCACCGAGCACGCCCTTCAAATCTATCCAGATGCAAAACCTGTCAAGCAAACAATGCGCCGCTTCTCTGAGCCGAAGTGCGTCGCCATAGGGCAAGAAGTCGACAGATTACTTCACGCCCAGTTCATCGGCGAGATCACGAAGTCCGATTGGGTCGCCAACCCGGTACTCGTCGAGAAGAAGAAGACAAAAATTCTATGTATGTGCGTCGACTTCACCCCCTCAACAAGTGTTGCCCGAAGGATCACTTCCCATTGCCACGAATCGACCAGATCGTCAACTCCACGGCCGGTTGCGCGCGACTGTCCTTCCTAGATGCCTACTCAGGCTACAACCAGATACGGATGCGAGAGGAGGACGAGGAGAAGACAGCCTTCATCACACCCCATGGTGTATACAGCTACAAAACTATGCCCTTCGGGCTCAAGAATGCTGGAGCCACCTACCAGCGCATGATGCAGTCCTGCCTCAAGGAACAAATAGGACGTAACGTCCAAGTTCGTGTTGACGACATAGTCATCAAGACCAAGCAAGAGGACACGCTCCTCGACGACCTACGCGAGACATTCGCCGCGCTCAACAAGTACAAGATCAAGCTCAACCCAACTAAGTGCGTCTTCGGCATACCAGTTGGGCAACTACTCGGGTACCTCGTATCTGCTAGAGGCATCGAGGCAAACCCCGAAAAGATAGAAGCAATCCTTACAATGCCAGCCCCGACCAAGCTTCGGGAGGTCCAGCGCCTAGCCGGCCGAGTCGCAGCACTCAGCAGGTTCATTAGTAAGTTGGGTGAAAAGGCACTCCCTTTCTACCAACTGATGAAGAAATCTGACAAATTCGAGTGGACGCCAGAAGCCCAAGCAGCATTCGCGGACCTCAAGAGGGTCCTGGCGACTCCACCAGTTCTCGTCGCACCACATGAGAAGGAGCCTTTATACCTTTATGTGGCAGCCACCAACAGGTTGGTGAGTACCGTCCTCGTCGTCGAACGCCAAGAAGAAGGCCATGCCCACCGAGTGAAACGGCCCGTATACTACCTCAGCGAGGTGCTATCCATATCAAAACAGCGGTACCCGCATTATCAGAAGCTAACCTACGGCGTCTTCATGAGTTCGCGTAAGGTGGTCCATTACTTCGCCGAGCACCCGATCACAGTGGTGAGTTCCTCGGGCCTATCTGACATCGAGCTAGGCCCGTGGGACCTAAAGTATGCACACCCCAAAGCGATCAAGGCTCAAGTACTTCCAGACTTCACAACCGAGTGGATCGAAGCAGCTGCCCAACTTACCCGACCTGTCCAACGCTTGGACCATGTACTTATTTGGGCATTTTTTTATTTTCTCCATTGGATGTGTGATGAAATCATCATGCTTGCATTTTCCCCATGACACTCAACTTTGCATTCCTAGTCATTCTTGAAACTGGTTTCATGCAGAAAATTCAGGCAGAAAGTCAGGCAGAATATTCAGGCAGAATTTCAGGCAATTCTTTTCAAGTTTGAGTCCTTCAGAAGAAGGCCGGCCTTGGGGTCGGCCTGGTCGGCTGCGGAGGCCGGCAGCTTCAGGCACCTGCCCGGCCTTGCCATCCGAGGCCGGGGCGGAGGCCGGCGGCTTCGGGCACTTGCCCCGTCTAGCCGCATTCGAGGCCGAGGTCGAGGTCGGGGGCATCGGGCAAGAGGCTGGCCTTAGCTTTACCAGCCCAGCCTTGGGGGCCGGCTAGGCCGGCCGGTTGGGAGCATCTTAACTCGCAGGGGCAACCGGTCAATCCAATCGTTCCCCTTCTTCTTCCCCTCCCTCCCCCACGAAAACTCCACCTCCATTGGAGCCCCCTTGCTCCTCCTCCACCCTCCTCCATTGAGCCTCTCCCCCTCCTCCCCAATCCACAGATATGAAAGAGCCCCTCCTGATCTACCTAACCATCCACATAGTTTCTCCATTGTTGAAGGATCGGGGGAGCTCTCCTCCATTGTTGGTGTTCTTGAAGATGGACTCGGATTGGGACTCTGAGGAAGCTCCTCAACCTAAGGACTCAGGCAAGACCAAGGGCAAAGCATCCTCCTCCGCTCCTCCAGCTTGCAAGAAGCCCAAGGATGCCTCCAAGAAAAGGTCAGATATTCCTGTTAATCCGGATGAACCGGTTCATGAGACTTGGACCAAGCTACCCGCTGCAGTTTTTGAGCGTGATCGTCGGCGTCCTCCTAGCGCAGTCTTTGTTTCCATGTAAAAATAATTCACGTAAATTGGCAGCTTATTCCGAGAAAATTCCCCGACTAGCTTTTTCTGAAACAAAAAGACAGCAAAAACTGAAACTGGCACTGGGCATCTTGTTAATAGGTTAGTTCCATAAAATGTGCTAAAATGATATAAAAACATTATAAAAGCATGTGGCAATGATATATAATAAGCATGGAACATACAAAATTATAGATACATTTGAAACGTATCAATATGGCACTAGGAATTGATCCCCATAGAACCTTGACATGATCTGCATCATACGCCCTGCTCAAGGAAACCAAAACAGACATTTAGCAAGCAACCAGAAATATAAATCCGAGGACACTAGGATACTAAGACACTAGGGTGCAAATGGACAGTACACAAGTTGTTTTTTATCTAGTGAAGTAATAGGGAACAAACATGGATGGTTTTAGTTGCTTTTAAAACTTAGACCAACATCAAATCAGGTTACTGAAAAGCAAACAAAGTAGCACACCTATTTCTATGCTGCATTCATGCAACATACGAAGAAACTCCTCCTCATCTTCTGGTATCCCCTGGTGTGACTTAAGATACTTCTTAAGAGAAGGCTGCACAACCATTGGATGATTGTGCTCTCAAATGTAATATGTCACTTCCCGTTTGCCATTCTTAAGTTTTACAACAATCTAAGCTCTGCAGTTTGTCTGCTTTATCATCTCTCTTTTTCTCTTCTTGTTACCAGACCGGCTTGATCTGCTAGATCCTGAGCGCTTACTGCATGATTTTGATCCATCATCGACACCATTCATACCATCATCATCCGATTCACTCCCTCATCACCACTGCAGTTGTTAAGAAACTTTTCCACATGAACCTCATCATCTGTTGGTTTCTTGTACCTGTTGCACACAAACTGTTGCTTCTCCAACTCCTTTGTGAAAGTATTTCTCCTACTAGTGTTTGACTTGATAGAGAATCCCACCCTGTTAGCATAGTCATTATAGTAACTCCTAGCGAGGGGCATCAAGTCGAACGTCATCCCAACATAAGGCTCCCCTGGATCATACAACATGTCATGTTGGATATCTACTGGACCATTACTTCCAGTGGCAGTACCATTGTGTTCATTGCTGGTAACACCACCACCTCCAGTACCAGTAGCATCTCCTACACCACCATCTGCTGCACCACCATCTACTGCACCACCACCACATCCTCCAGTACCACTGTCACGACACCATTTGCTGCACCACCACCTCCAGGAGCAGTAGCATTGTCAACATTTATGCCTACATCAGGATCAGGGGACTCATCTATAAGTTCAACATGCTCATCTGTGTCATTGCCAATATCCAAGTTGCCAAAGTCCAATGGTGGCTCATTAAGGTCGAACCAATCCATCCCTGCGGAAAATACGTGGAGAAACAGCTTTTTAGCTCAAAATCCAGAGAAAATAGTTAAGTTTTGCGCTTTTTTTATGAAACTGGTAGGCTACAGAACCAGGAAGCAAGTTAATGCAGTAGGAGTTGCTTTTTCAAATAACCAGAAAGCAAGTTTATACACCAGGAAGCAAGTTTGTTATAGTAGGAGTTGCTTTTTCATACACACATTTTTTTTGCTTTTCACACATTAAATCTTGCAAACGAAATCAGAAAGCATTGTAACTTAACTGTTGTTGCATTATGAATAAAACTCACGAAGCAACTACAACCCACAGAAGTTGCCTCTCCAAAAAGCATCAGTTAGCCAGTTCATGCAGATTATTGTATAGCCTTTTCACTTTCTTCCAGAAAGCAAAAAAACTATAAATCTACAACCTTTTTCAATCTTTTAACATCTATGTGTCTACACGCAGGTCCCTTGGAGAGAGGTCATAAAAAAGGGAGGCAACTAGGAAGAGCAAGGAGAAGAGGCTACTGTTTGGTGTTGTTGATCATGTTTCAGAAAAGATTTTTGGAGGAAGGAGTCGTATGGAACAACAGCAGATTCAGAAAACTGATGCTCAGGGAAGAGATCATGTTTTTTGTTGTTCTAAACCTGTGGAACAAGAGGTTTTTTTTGGGGGTGGGGGCAGATGTAGCCTGGGGTGGGTGCCTCTTTTGCACGTACCTGATCTTGGATGGTGATTTCCCATGTGATTTTTAGCCGGCAATGGCGATCTGCTTTCCTGGTTCTATCCCTCTCTGATCTGATGTTTTCCTAGGGAGAAGCTACGGAGGGGATGGGGAGCAGGTAAGATCTGCTTTATCGAGGTGTTGGGGTTGTGTGTTTTGCGTGGCAGACACGGCTGGGTACCCTGGTTTTGGTTGTTTTGGAGCGCACAAGTGTCGCTCGGTCCGGTGGGTTGGTAGGTTTGTAGCGCACATGCAGCACATACGTGGTCCGGTGGGAGCTTTCCCTTTCCGGCCGCGCGCGGAAAATTTCCATTTCTAGCACGTGCGCTCTAGGATGGCAAAGCGGGCGTGCCGTCCCAAGTAGCGTCCTTTGATTAAAGATGTGCCATTTTAGTGCTAAGTTGAGTGTGTCTGTGTTCACGTGGACGTGCATTGGGCCTCACTGTCGGAGACTAGTCCCAGGAACTAGGGGTGTCTCTCAAAAGCCAGGAAACGAGTAAGGGGCTGAACACAACGTCAAACAGATCCTCAACAACCTCGGCGATGGTGCTCATCGAGCTCAGTGAGGAACATCATGGCAGAGATGGTACACGAGCCGCTATCCAGGTTCAGGCCCACCGTGAGGTGTAAAAGCCCTACGTCCTGCTAAGATGTATTGCACTGCTTGGAGAGGTTCACAGTACAAGGGTGCTTGCCGAGGGCACAGTTGTGGCTATGGTGGACTATGGTGGAATGAGCTCTGTCTACTCCCTCAGACGTAGCTGCTTGGTTGTGGAATGAGTTGGTGAATGCGGGATCCCCCTCCTAGGTCCTACACTGGCTCATTATATACTGGGCTTGGTCCTCTTCCCCGAAAACCTCCGGCGGAAGGGATACCACAATGCCGCCGAGTTGGAGCACAGCGCACAGCGTCGGGGGCGTCCATGGACGCGGTCCATGGCAGAGAGCACGTCGTCTTGGCAGAAAAAGCCACCGTCCATCCAGGACGGTGGGCTGGCGCTGCAGAGCTTTGGGGCGTACCCCACGGTGACGTCGTAGTTGGAGCGTAGTGTGGGGACCCCGGACTAGCTGTCTGAAATACTCGATTATGCTTAACACAACGATCTCGTGATCAGTCTGTCGTTGCACATAATCCGAATTGGATACCAAAGTTTACATCCATTACAATACCGAGTAAAAAGTCTTACATAAATGGTCACTTGGACCAAGTTCTTACATAGGTGCCTTCATGGGCCAAACCAATATATCAGAGGAAGCTACGGCGTAGTAGACATCATATTCTAACGATGACGACCCGACAGGCAGCTGACTTGTGGAGATCCTTAGTTCGCATAGAAGTCGCCATACTCCTGCTCGGCGTAGTGCTCCTCCTCGTAGTCTGGCTAGGTCAATAGCCAGGGACGAAACCAATATGAGTACATTTGAATGTACTCGCAAACTACCCCAACATGAGTAAGCACTAGTTTTATTTTAACTTACAACTTTTATTTGTTTAAAACATCTCTATATCTTTATTGAAAAAGGTAAGAAGAGTTTTATAATTATCTTTGAAAGAATTCACCATCTCATTTTGTTTCTCCAAAACTCCTCCTTTTTCTGACCATGGCTCACCATGGTCCTTTTATTCCAACAACTCATACCACTCCTTTGGTATAGCTGTATAACACCATCACCATTTCAGTTTCTTAAACTTAAAAGCTTTTCCAAAAACTTGCACATGGTCTAGGACAGCCTCCCAACTGTCCATATCCGAGGACTCGGCTATTCGAATAGTTTTACACTCTGCAGAGGTAGCACGCTTTTCCCCCATCCATCCGGCAACTCATCGTGTCTGCCACGTCTCGCCATACAAGGTGTATGCGAAGTAAGCCGCCGACCATAGCCTGTCCTTTGCTCATGCTAGTATAGGACCCTGCCGCTATGAAACTTCCATCGACACTCAGGCTAATTTCCCAACAGAAACCCCAAGTGTGAGGACTCGTAGTTCTGCCCGGCGAGCGAACCCTTCAATCCTCCCACCAACGTGTTAGGACCCAGGTCAGGGGTAGGTCACCAAACCATCCCCTCATGGAACGAGGTCATCCTCGTTGTTGAGGCATCCCATACTAATATGAGCAAATTATATGACTACGCCCTTTCCCATATGTGGGTAGATGTGGTCGCACAGGGTAAGATTGGTTGTCATAGTACTAGGACACAATGTGCATTTTTCATAAACATCACCATTCTCCACTTCTTTACTTCCACACCGACATCTCGGTATTCCATAACCACACAAGTCTTTTTAAAGGAGTTTTGAATAAACAACATTGTTTCCCATCCTAAGTTTTATATAAGCTACTACATAGGGTGGCAAAATAATATCCATATACTTTTCGAAAAGGTTTTTGTAAACCATTGACTTAAGAGTGAATCATTTGATCAAAGTAGATGCATATGTATTTAGGTGCAAGCTCAGGGAGTAGCTTGCCTTGCTTGGCATATGTATTTTAGCAAACTCTCCTTCCTCGATATATCCGACAACGTTCTCGTCTAATTAATAAACAAACAATGCAACAATCACTAAGCTATACAAGCAATCATCTCAACATAACAATCATAAACATCACAATTAGCTACTGCACACATCAAACCACACAATTTGGTTTTCAAAAATGAATTAAACATTATTTAATTAAGTCCAAATTATGGCAGAAACTAGTTATTCATGTTTAATTCCACAACTTGAGTTCTGTTGGTCACAAAAATACAAACTAAATTCTATAGAAAGCTACTGATGTGTAGAAGACAACCCAATTTGAATTGGATCATTTGGAGTTACCAAACTCCCTACACATTGGATTGAATCCAGTAGCTTAATAATCAAGTTTTAGCAATCAATTCTATTGTTCCAAAAATTAAACCCTTTTAGGGGTAACTAAACATGGCTATATGTGAGCTAAAAAAATTGGTCCTAACTCATTTGGGTCAACCAATAAACATATTTGTTTGTTTTAGTCCAGAAGGGTTTATCTTAAAGTCAACAATTAATATTGCTTAATTAATTCTACCAAAATTAGGGAGCTAACACAAGGCAGTACTAAGCTAGCAAAATTGGTTTGGAATTATTTGGACTAACAGAGCATCAGAAACAAACAAGTTTAGAATTTAAACCTTCTGTAGCATTTTCAATAATACTTTTTATTATTTAATTAAATGACATGAGACCAATTGGGTTGGTTAAACATTTTATAAGCTTTCCAGAACAATTGAGTTTGATTTATTTGGATTCTAAATCTTGAGATATTGATTTTCTAAGTTGATGCCAGTACTGAATTTCCAGAGAAAACTAAATTAGAAATCTCTCTGTTTGGATAATGTTCAAATCTCTGACATGTGGGGCCTACACGTCAGCGACACAGGAGAAATATCTCGCGCGCTGGAAATGTTTAAATATCTGACGGGTGGGACCTACATGGCAGTGGCTCAAATTAACGAAGCGGTACGCGATCGTTGATCAGGATCGAACGGCTCACGGAGGCCGCGTTCATCGACGACCTAATCAGAGCGTCGCCGGAGCTCCGGCGACGGCGAGGGTGGCCAGTGGGGGTACCTGGAGGGTCTAGGGACGGCGGAGAGGACGGCGTTCGACGGCGGAGGTCGTGGGGATGCTGGGGAGGCGAGTGGAGCTTGATGGGGAAGCTCCTGGCGATGGCGATGATCTCCTTCTTCTCCGCGGCCGTGCTCCAACTCCGGCGAGATCCTCCGGGGGCTCCTGGGCACGATACAGAGGGGAAAACGTCGCGGGTGAGTGCGGTGGTAATGGAGAGGCAGGTGAGGTCCAGAGAGAGCAAGGGAGGGAGCAGCACGGCGTGGCCGTGTCGTCGCCTACCTCGGGTGCGGCGGGGCGCAGAAGGAAACTACGGGCAGCAGCAGCCTCGCTGCGGAGTACCCGCCCTTCTGGCGGTGTACGGGAGAGAGTGGAGTGAGGGAGAGGTGGTGAGATTGAGGGAGGGCTCGGGGTGGCTTTATAGGCTCGACGACGGCGCACGGGCTCGCCGTGGACACGGTGCAGGAGAGTGTCCAGGCGCGATAGCTCGCCGTAGCTCGCGGTAGGGGGCGGCTGCAGCGTTCGAGGTGCAGGGCTAGCTCGACGGCGTGGCGACGCGCTGTGCGTGAGCGAGAAACGGGACGGCCGGAGATCGTTTGGACGGCGGGTGCGTGCACTGGCACGGCCGTCTCGGGCGGGCGCGGCGGCTGCGTGGCGCGAAGCGACGATGGGGGTCCTCCCCGGGGATGGCTACGGTGTGGAGAGCGCAGAGACACCAGGGAGAGGGGGGGACACGGTCTTGGGCGACTGTGGTGGCGACAACGCCGTTGCCACGGCGACGGCCATGGCGCACGGCGCCCGCGGCTGTCCCCTGGTCCATCTCCTCTTCCGTGCCTCCTTTCTTCGATTTCCTGGACGCGGCGAGGTCAGTGAGGGGAGAGGGAGTGGATGCAAGCATCAATTCGAAGAACAAACTCGAATTCGATCGAATTGCATCGGTTTCAAATCAAACCGAAGATGAACACAGTGGTGTCCACCACGTGTTCGACGAAATGTCACTCAAATTTAAATTTGAATTTTGAATTTGATTTCATACTTTGCTTCATAATTAGTATAGGTATTTGTGGTGCTGTGTTGCATTCATGTGACAAGTGCAACATAGCACACTTTGTGATTTGAATTTAATAAAGAAGTAAATAGAATTTAAATTTAGGTTTTTAAATTAAATTTTTGAGAGGGAAAAGTTATAGGAATAAAAATGGGAGAGTTTATATAACTCTCCTCTCAATTTTTTTTGAAACCATTTTAGTTTTCCCCTTGGAGAATTTGTGGGACACAATGTCACTTTTATTTTTCTTGCTTTATTTGCTATTTCAATTCTTTTCTTTTCTTCTTGTTTTTATTTAGAGCAAACAACATACCACTAGCAAGAATAAATAACACAAGCAACAAGATTAATTACCACAAGCAACAATTTGCAACAACACATAATAATTAACAAAAGTTTTTGTTGGCTCTCATTTTTGGAATATAATATTGATTAATATTTTTGGGATGTTACAATCCTTCCCCCCTTAGAATAAATCTCGTCCCGAGATTTGCTAGGCCTGGGTACTAAAGAGGTCTGGAAATTCGCTTCGAAGATAATCTTCGCGTTCCCAAGTTGCTTCTTCTTCAGAGTGGTTAGTCCACTGGACTTTGTAAAACTTGATCGCACGTCTTCGGGTAACACGAACATCTTCTTCGAGAATTTTGAGGGTCTCTCACGATAGTCAGGTCTTGGTTCAGGTCGATGGAGAGGTGGTCGATGTTTTTGAAAACATCAGGCTGGTCAGGAACTTCAAGACACTTCCGGAGCAAGGAAATGTGGAAGACATCATGATAATCTCCTAACTCCGGGGTAACTCCAGCTGATAGGATACTTCTCCTCGACGAGCAATGACCTTGAAGGGTCCAATATACCTTGGCGCTAACTTTCCTTTGACATGGAAACGCTGCATTCCTTTAAGGGGTGTCACTCGGAGATAAACATAATCTCCGACTGAAGTGAGGTCACGGCGCTTGGTGTCAGCATAACTCTTCTGACGGGATTGGGCAGTTTTGAGGCGTTCACGAATAAGCTGAACTTGCTCTTCAGCTTCACGGAGGGTATCTGGTCCAAACAATTTGCCTTCTCCGGTATCGGACCAATTCAGGGGTGTACGACACTTCTTGCCGTAAAGGGCTTCAAAAGGGGCCATTTGCAGACTGGACTGATAACTGTTGTTGTACGAGAACTCTGCAAACGGAAGACAATCTTCCCACTTGGAACCATAGGATAGAACACATGCACGAAGCATGTCCTCCAATATCTGGTTCACTCGCTCAGTTTGGCCATCGGTCTGGGGATGATAAGCTGTGCTAAATGCTAACTTGGTTCCGAGGGCTTCATGAAGGGATTTCCAGAATCTTGAGGTGAATTGCGTGCCTCTATCAGATACAATCTTCTTAGGCACACCATGCAGGCTTACTATTCTGGAAATATACAGGTCTGCTAACTGGGCTCCATTGTGAGTGGTCTTGACGGGTATAAAATGAGCAACCTTGGTCAGTCGATCAACGATGACCCAGATTGAATCATGGCCTCGGTTGGATCTTGGAAGTCCGGTAATAAAATCCATTCCAATCTCATCCCACTTCCACTCGGGAATTTTCAAAGGTTGAAGCAATCCAGCGGGTCGCTGATGTTCAGCCTTAACTCGCTGGCAGATGTCACACTTGGCTACGAATGAACCAATCTCTCGCTTCATTCCATGCCACCAAAATCTTTCTCGAAGGTCTTGGTACATTTTGGTTCCGCCGGGGTGGATTGAATAAGGGGTCTCATGGGCCTCCTTCAGGATTAACTCCTTAAGTTCCGTGACATTGGGCACACAGATACGGTCATTGAATTTCAGCACTCCTTCAGCATCTTCGGTAAAACCGGGTGCTTTGCCGAGGGAAATCTTCTTCCTAATTCCCTCAATGCTTTCATGACCTTTTTGGGCTTCTTTGATTTGATCCATCAGGGTTGGGGTTAACTCTAAATTGGCGAGATAACCATGGCTAACAAGCTCTAGTCCAAAATCTTGGAACTCTTTGAACAAGGCTGGCTGTTCGGCTTGGATCAGGGCATTCAGGGTGCAAGGTTTGCGACTAAGGGCATCGGCAACTACATTAGCCTTTCCAGGGTGATAATGGATTCCAATATCATAATCCTTGATTAATTCCATCCATCTCCTCTGTCGCAGGTTCAGATCTTTCTGGGTGAAAATATACTTCAAGCTTTGTGATCGTATAGACCTCACAGCGATGTCCCGCAAGATAGGGACGCCACTTCTTAAGAGCAAAGACTACAGCAGCTAACTCCAAGTCATGGGTTGGGTAATTCTCTTCATGCGGTCGCAACTGCCGGGACAGATACGACACAACTTTGCCTTCTTGCATCAGAACGCAACCAAGTCCGAGGCGTGATGCATCGCAATACACGTCGAAACTCTGGGTGACGTCTGGCATAATCAAAATTGGGGCTGAGGTTAGTCTCTTCTTCAGTTCTTGGAAACTATCCTCACACTTCTGAGTCCATTCAAATTTCTTGTCCTTCTTCAACAGTTGGGTCAGAGGTTTGGCTATACTGGAAAATCCTTCAACGAACTTGCGGTAATAACCGGCAAGTCCGAGAAAGCTTCGGATTTCAAAAACATTGGTTGGGGATAACCAGTCAAGAATGGCTTGTATCTTCTCAGGGTCAACAGAAATTCCTCCAGCGGATACAATATGTCCAAGAAATGCCACTTCACTGAGCCAAAACTCACACTTGCTAAGCTTGGCATACAGCTGGTGCTCTTGGAGGGTCTCCAAAACTAGACGCAGGTGTTCAGCATGCTCTTCTTCGGTCTTGGAATAAATAAGGATGTCATCAAGGAAAACTACCACGAACTTGTCGAGGTACTCCATGAAAATCTTGTTCATGAGATTCATGAAATAGGCTGGGGCATTGGTCAGCCAAAGGACATACGGTGTATTCAAACAAACCGTAACGGGTGGTGAAGGCGGTCTTGGGAATATCTGTCTCTCGGATCTTCAACTGATGGTAACCTGTCCGAAGATCGATCTTTGAAAAGACTCGGGCTCCGTTCATTTGATCGAACAGATCCTCGATCTTGGGAAGAGGGTACTTGTTTTTAATGGTCACGTCATTCAGCTTGCGATAATCCACACACAGGCGTGTGGTACCGTCTCTCTTGTCCACAAAAATAATGGGTGATCCCCATGGTGAAGCGCTTGGGCGGACAAGACCTTTGCTTAGCATATCAGCCAACTGCTTCTTCAACTCACCAGTTCTTCCGGATTCATCCGATAAGGCTTTTGGGATATGGGGGATGTCCTGGGATAAGCTCAATTATGAACTCAATATCCCTGTCTGGCGGCATACCAGGCAATTCTTCTGGGAAAACATCCTTGAACAGTGAACAACACGGATCTCATCTAGGGCGGGTCGAGCTATGCTCTCATGGCATCCGGGTCTGGTCTGGCTGGTCTCAGATGCATACTCCACTTCAACTCCATCATCAGAAGTGAGAGAAACAGCTCTTCGGGCACAGTCAATACGACCGTGATACTTGGCTAACCAATCCATTCCAAGAATAACATCTATGCCTTGGTTTCCTAAGATAATTAGGTCGGCTGCAAACCTTCCTCCTCCAATTTCTATGGGGGTTTCGGAACACATCTGGTTGGTTTTGGCTAACAGTCCTGGGGTTTGTACCAACATTGGTTTGGGTAAAAGACTCCCGACTAAACCTCCCTTAGAAACAAACTCTTTGGTAATAAACGAATGGGTGGCACCAGAATCAAACAGAACAGTTGCAGGTACTGAGTTGACAAGGAACGTACCCAGCACAACATCTGGCGCTTCTTCAGCCTCTTCAGCATTGATGTGGTGCAGACGGCCTCTGACAACAGCAGCATTCCCGCGGGGTGCGGCATTCTTGCCATTACCATTTCCATTGCGGCCTTGACCATTGTTCGGTGCAGGTGCATTGGGGCGCTGGACAGGCTTCTTGGGATTGGGGCATTCTCTGGAGTAATGTCCTGGGCGCCGCATTCAAAGCAGACAACCTTGGGGCGGAGATTGAAGTTATTGAAGTTTCCTCCAGAACGGTTATTGTCATTGGGGCGGTTGAAGTTGTTTGGGCGGTTAGGGAAATTGGGGCGTGGTGCTTGGGGTGGACGATAGGCAGGCCTGGGGTTCTGCTGAAAGATACGAGGTTTCTGGCTGCTCGAACCTTCCTGAGCATTCATCCTCCTCTTGCGACCTTCATACATAGACTTGCGCTTGGTCTCCAGCTGGATGGCTTTGTCCACAAGTGACTCCAGATCACGGAAGTCATGGATAACCAGAGCACACTGCAGTTCATCATGAAGTCCACTCATGAAACGCTCCATCTTCTTCTCTTCTTTGTCGGTGTCATCAGGAGCATACCGAGATAAGTCGGTAAACTCCTCAAGATAACCGACCACATCTCTACTTCCCTGCCTCAGCTTACGGAACTCATCCTTCTTCCTCTCAATGAGTCCATAGGGAATGTGCTTCTTGCGGAACTTCTCCTGGAACTCAGCCCAGTTGATGACATGACCAGCTGCTGGAGAGCCTTGGTAGTTTCCCACCAAGCTCTTGCAGGTCCAGCGAGATAGTGGGTTGCATACAACACTTTCTCATTTTCTCCCACAGCAGCAACTTCCAGATTGTTGTCGATGGTGCGAAGCCAATCATCGGCTTCCAGTGGGTGAAGTCCCTTGGAGTAGGTGGGTGGGTTGGTCTTCTGAAATCACCTAAGGTAGATCGCTGGTTCTCATTGCCATTGCCACCATTGTTGTTGTTGTTATTGTTGTTGTTGTTATAAGCGGCTGCGAGTTGTTGTAAGGCAGCGAGATGAGCTGGCGCTCTTGCCGGGCATTTTCACGCTCCTCCATGATAAGCGCGAGAAGTTGGGTGGGGGTTGGGTCCGGTGGTGGTGGTGCTGATCCTGATCCTTCCGCATTGCTGCGACGGGGTGGCATCCTGAAGCACACCGGGTATAAGAGACAAGGCAAGAAAAGTTCGACTAAGGGAAAAGACGATCTCTCAAGTGGTTGATTAATCCTAAGATTTATATGAAAATAGTTCACACAGATTTAAACAAGACAAACATACTTATATTTCACAAACAACACATCAAGGAGTTCACATCAACATCAAGCTTACAACATCAAGCTTACAACATCACCTTACATCTAGATACATAACATCTGGTTTCCAAAAGAACCACTACTACTACTCGACTAGCTATAGGGGGTCAACCTAATCCTGCGGTAGTGATCAAGTCACTCGCCTACTGAGGTGGAACCTCCAGCTCTAACACGTCAGCATCTGACTGGTAGGCTGGCTCCTCGGGATCCTCCTCCTCGTCCTCGAGAACTGGCTCGAGTGGCTCCTCCTCCTCGTCAACTAACTCCTCCTCATCATCCTCCTCCTCACAGTCCATCTCCTCCACGAAGTCATCATCGTCACTGAGGAAAGCGTCGTTCTCCTTGCGGAGATCCTCGCCCTCCTCCTCCATCTCGTCAGTATGGTGCTCTAGATCCTCAATCAGTCCGTCCTGCTCTGCCACCTTCGTGCGGAGCTTCACGATAGTCTTCCTCAGCTGGGCCCTCTTCCTGAGAAGAGCAACCTTCTCCACCATCAGCTTCATCTCGTTCTCGCGAAGCTCAACGAGCGACTCGCGGTCAAAGTGGAGCTGAATCCTAGTGCGCAACAGATCATCCTGAGTGCACTGAAGTAAGATCTCCATGTCCATGATGTAGCTCCCAAACATCGGGTGGTAAGGTGAAGGAGTAGGGTGTCCATCGCAGTTGCGCCTCCCGTAGAACCGGAAACGGGAGTCTACTAACTCCGCCTTGTGCTCCTCACAAAGTCGGGCTAGCATCCTCTGTGTAGCAGTACAGAGACCATCAACCCAGGTGGCCTCCTTGGTGGTGAAGATGAGCGTCCTGGAACTGGGAGACTTGATGTTCCTGCGAACTGACGACTGATGAGCCAGCTCAGCCTTCCGACACCGTGAACATCAATCTGAGCTCCCTCAAACTCTGGAGCGGGGCGACCTAACAGCTTGGTCAACTCGAACAAGTCCCTCTCAAACGTCAACTTGCTGTCCTTCTCCAGCTGAACGAACTCGGTCCAATGGAGTGCCATCTACAGTTTTTAAGCAAAATTTTAAGTTAGTTAGGTGACAAGTATATCAAAATTTTAATATAGTAGGGCAACAAGTGAGTCAAATTTTAACTTAATGAGAGGTGTACAAAATTTTAGGGATACAAGGAAAATGTAATATTTAATGGAGTAAAATTTTGCATAAGTAAGAGGATTGGAGATAAGCAATTTTCGAAAATACTTCATTCCTTTCTTTTTAGAAATTCATCTTTTGTAACATTTGACAAACGACCATGCTAACTAAGGTTTCCTAAAGTCAGGATGGCTCTGATACCAAGTCTGTGGGGACCCCGGACTAGCTGTCCGAAATACCCGATTATGCTTAACACAACGATCCCGTGATCAGTCTGTCGTTGCACATAATCCGAATTGGATACCAAAGTTTACATCCATTACAGTACCGAAAAAAGTCTTACATAAATGGTCATTTAGACCAAGTTCTTACATAGGTGCCTTCATGGGCCAAACCAAATATATCAGCGGAAGCTACGGCGTAGTAGACATCATATTCTAACGATGACAACCCGACAGGCAGCTGACTTGTGGAGATCCTTAGTTGCGTAGAAGTCGCCATATTCCTGCTCGGCGTAGTGCTCCTCCTCGTAGTCTGGCTAGGACAATAGCCAGGGACGAAACCAATATGAGTACATTTGAATGTACTCGCAAACTACCCCAACATGAGTATGCACTAGTTTATTTTAACTTACAACTTTTATTTGTTTAAAACATCTCTATATCTTTATTGAAAAAGGTAAGAAGAGTTTTATAATATCTTTGAAAGAAGTCACCATCTCATTTTGTTTCTCCAAAAACTCCTCCTTTTCTGACCATGGCTCACCATAGTCCATTTATTCCAACAACTCATACCACTCATTTGGTATAGCTGTGTAACACCATCACCATTTCAGTTTCTTTTAAACTTAAAAGCTTTTCCAAAAACTTGCACATGGTCTAGGACAGCCTCCCAACTGTCCATATCCGAGGACTCGGCTATTCGAATAGTTTTACACTCTGCAGAGGTAGCACGCTTTTCCCCATCCATCCGGCAACTCATCGTGTCTGCCACGTCTCGCCATACAAGGTGTATGCGAAGTAAGCCGCCGACCATAGCCTGTCCTTTGCTCATGCTAGTATAGGACCCTGCCGCTACGAAACTTCCATCGACACTCAGGCTAATTCCCAACAGAAACCTAAGTGTGAGGACTCGTAGTTCTGCCCGGCGAGCGAACCCTTCAATCCTCCCACCATCGTGTTAGGACCCAGGTCAGGGGTAGGTCACCAAACCATCCCCTCATGGAACGAGGTCATCCTCGTTGTTGAGGCATCCCATACTAATATGAGCAAATTATATGACTACGCCCTTTCCCATATGTGGGTAGATGTGGTCGCACAGGGTAGATTGGTTGTCATAGTACTAGGACACAATGTGCATTTTTCATAAACATCACCATTCTCCACTTCTTTACTTCACACCGACATCTCGGTATTCCATAACCACACAAGTCTTTTAAAGGAGTTTTGAATAAACAACATTGTTTCCCATCCTAAGTTTTATATAAGCTACTACATAGGGTGGCAAAATAATATCCATATACTTTTGAAAGGTTTTGTAAACCATTGCTTAAGAGTAAATCATTTGATCAAAGTAGATGCATATGTATTTAGGTGCAAGCTCAGGGAATAGCTTGCCTTGCTTGGCAAAGTGATCTTGCTCTTGTTCTTCAATTCAGCAAACTCTCCTTCCTCGATATATCCGACAACGTTCTCGTCTAATTAATAAACAAACAATGCAACAATCACTAAGCTATACAAGCAATCATCTCAACATAACAATCATAAACATCACAATTAGCTACTGCACACATCAAACCACACAATTTGGTTTTCAAAAATTGAATTAAACATTATTTAATTAGTCCAAATTATGGCAGAAACTAGTTATTCATGTTTAATTCCACAACTTGAGTTCTGTTGGTCACAAAAATACAAACTAAATTCTATAGAAAGCTACTGATGTGTAGAAGACAACCCAATTTGAATTGGATCATTTGGAGTTACCAAACTCCCTACACATTGGATTGAATCCAGTAGCTTAATAATCAAGTTTTAGCTCAAATTCTATTGTTCCAAAAATTAAACCCTTTTAGGGGTAACTAAACATGGCTATATGTGAGCTAACAAAATTGGTCCTAACTCATTTGGGTCAACCAATAAACATATTTGTTTGTTTTAGTCCAGAAGGGTTTATCTTAAAGTCAACAATTATATTACTTAATTAATTCTACCAAAATTAGGGGAGCTAACACAAGGCAGTACTAAGCTAAAAATTGGTTTGGAATTATTTGGACTAACAGAGTATCAGAAACAAACAAGTTTAGAATTTAAACCTTCTGTATCATTTTCAATAATACTTTTTATCTATTTAATTAAATGACATGAGACCAATTGGGTTGGTTAAACATTTTCATAAGCTTTCCAGAACAATTGAGTTTGATTTATTTGGATTCCTAAATCTTGAGATATTGATTTTCTAAATTGATGCCAGTACTGAAATTTCCAGAGAAAACTAAATTAGAAATTCTCTCTGTTTGGATAATGTTCAAATCTCTGACATGTGGGGCCTACACGTCAGCGGCACAGGAGAAATATCTCGCGCGCTGGAAATGTTTAAACATCTGACGGGTGGGACCTACATGGCAGTGGCTCAAATTAAACGAAGCGGTACGCGATCGTTGATCAAGATCGAACGGCTCACGGAGGCCGCGTTCATCGACGACCTAATCAGAGCGTCGCCGGAGCTCCGGCGACGGCGAGGGTGGCCAGTGGGGGTACCTGGAGGGTCTAGGGACGGCGGAGAGGACGGCGTTCGACGGCGGAGGTCGTGGGGATGCTGGGGAGGCGAGTGGAGCTTGATGGGGAAGCTCCTGGCGATGGCGATGATCTCCTTCTTCTCCGCGGCCGTGCTCCAACTCCGGCGAGATCCTCGGGGGCTCCTGGGCACGATACAGAGGGGAAAATGTCGCGGGTGAGTGCGGTGGTAATGGAGAGGCAGGTGAGGTCCAGAGAGAGCAAGGGAGGGAGCAGCACGGTGTGGCCGTGTCGTCGCCTACCTCGGGTGCGGCGGGGCGCAGAGAGGAACTACGGGCAGCAGCAGCCTCGCTGCGGAGTACCCGCCCTTCTGGCGGTGTACGGGAGAGAGTGGAGTGAGGGAGAGGCGGTGAGATTGAGGGAGGGCTCGGGGTGGCTTTATAGGCTCGACGACGGCGCACGGGCTCGCCGTGGACACGGTGCAGGAGAGAGTGTCCAGGCGCGATAGCTCGCCGTAGCTCGCGGTAGGGGGCGGCTGCAGCGTTCGAGGTGCAGAGGCTAGCTCGACGGCGTGGCGACGCGCTGTGCGTGAGCGAGAACGGGACGGCTCGGGAACGTTTGGACGGCGGGTGCGTGCACTGGAACGGCCGTCTCGGGCGGATGCGGCGGCTGCGTGGCGCGAAGCGACGATGGGGGTCCTCCCCGGGGATGGCTGCGGTGTTGGGAGAGCGCAGAGACACCAAGGAGAGGGGGGACACGGTCTTGGGCGACTGTGGTGGCGACAACGCCGTTGCCACGGCGACGGCCATGGCGCACGGCGCCCGCGGCTGTCCCCTGGTGCATCTCCTCTTCCCGTGCCTCATTTCTTCGATTTCCTGGACGCGGCGAGGTCAGTGAGGGGAGAGGGAGTGGATGCAAGCATCAATTCGAAGAACAAACTTCGAATTCGATCGAATTGCATCGGTTCAAATCAAACCGAAGATGAACACAGTGGTGTCCACCACGTGTTCGACGAAATGTGCACATCAAATTTAAATTTGAATTTCTGAATTTTGATTTCATACTTTGCTTCATAATTAGGTATAGGTATTGTGGTGCTGTGTTGCATTTTATGTGACAAGTGCAACATAGCACACTTTGTGATTTGAATTTAATAAAGAAAGTAAATAGAATTTAAATTTAGGTTTTTAAATTAAATTTTTGAGAGGGAAAAGTTATAGGAATAAAAATGGGAGAGTTTATATAACCTCTCCTCTCAATTTTGTTTGAAACCATTTTAGTTTCTCCTCTTGGAGAATTTGTGGGACACAATGTCACTTTTATTTTTCTTGCTTTATTTGCTATTTCAATTCTTTTCTTTTCTTCTTGTTTTTATTTAGAGCAAACAACATACCACTAGCAAGAATAAATAACACAAGCAACAAGGATTAATTACCACAAGCAACAATTTGCAAACAACACATAATAATTAACAAAAGTTTTTGTTGGCTCTCATTTTTGGAATATAATATTAATTAATATTTTTGGGATGTTACACGTAGCGGCGGCCGTCCGCTTTATCACCAAATTGGCAAGTCTTGGAGTCCGCTTTGCTTCCTCCAGCTCCTTTGACCGCTTTATACACGAGAATGGCAACTGCGGCGTCTTCGTCATCGCGCGCAGGCGCGCGCGTCACTCTGCGGCGGGCGCAGAGCCCATGTGAGCTCTGCAGCGGCGCAGGAGCTTGCTTCCACTTGAAGGAACCCCGCGAGGGCCTGGAGCCTCGCCGAGGCTCTGTAGCCGTTGACTCCTCGCGAGGGAAAAACTCCTGAGGGTAGCACGGAGACGCGCCAGGGCCTGAAGATCTTCTAGGAGAGGCCTTCCCGAGGCAGAGGTTCCTCTCGAGGCCTCCTAGGCCAAGCGTCTAGTCCTTAGCAGAAATGCTCAGTCGAGCAAAGAAGCCCTCGCGAGGGAGAAATCCCTCGCGAGGCTCGTCAGGCTGAAGGCCTGGTCCTTAGTAGAATTTCCTGCGGGAGCGTTTGAGGGTTGTGGCAGGCCGGCCCATGGTACCCTGGTTTTCACTGGGCCGACAGTAGCCCCCGGGCCCACGATGGGCACGCTGGAGTTCCCCAGGCAGAGGCGAATTGTCGTGGGCCCAAAAAAGCCTGCGAAGCCCGAGACACGTGGAGCGTCACGGCCGGACACGATCCCACGATCTCCTCTGAAGTAACGGGCGTGGTGGTGGGTCCCACGACGTCCTGGTAATGGCTCGATGAGCTGATATAAGGCGAAGAGCTCGCGCAGGCGGCCATTACTCCAGTCGTTCCCCTTTCGTCTCCTTCTTCCCAGCGCTCAATCCCCAAAACTCCTCCTTTGCGACCTTGCTGCAATGGCGCCCAAGAAGGCCACCGCTGCCACGAAGGGCAAGGCAGTGGTGCAGGGCGGCGAGCTGTTGCGTCGCAGCGGGATGGTGACTTCGAGCCAGCTCTATCCGGCTCCCGCTTCGAGACAGAGGCGCAGCTGGACAAGGTGCGTCACATGGCGGCCTCGAAGACCAACGAGCACGGCGCCACGGTGCTCAAGCGAGCGGGCAACTCTCATGGCAGCTTCTACCCCATCTTCATGCATACTCTCTTCGCCGGGCTTGTTCCTCCCTTCTCCGATTTCTTCCTGGCGGTTCTGGAGCGCTACCAGATCTAGGTTCTTCATCTCCACCCCAACTCCATCCTCGTCCTCGCCATCTTCGCCTACCTCTGCGAGGCGTACATCGGCATTCCGCCTTCGGTGGACCTCTTCCGCAGCTTCTATGCACTCCGGTTCACAGCGAACAAGGAGCGGTCGGGGTGCGTGTCCTTCCGCATCACCGACGGCATGAAAGGCGTCTACATCCCCATCGCGCGGAACGGCGAGAACATTGTGACCAGCATGACAAAGAAGGTGGAAGACTTCCGCAAGCGCTGGTTCCTCATGGAGTTCGGGAGCCAGAGCGCCTTCTTCGAGCTGCCTGAAGCGCCTCCGACGAGAGGGCGAGCAAGTCTTCCAAGGGGCTCAAGGGCGCGATGCTTGGCCCTGTGGTGAGGCGCTTGAGGGACCTCCGCGAGGCCGGCCTCACCGGGTAGATGGTGGCCAAGGACTTCGTGAGGCGCCGCATTGCTCCGCTCCAGAGGCACGCGGACGCGATCTGGCTGTACTCCAACCAGAGGGACAAGATGCGCCTGAGCGCTACCCTCTACACGAAGGAGGAGCTGCACGCCCTCATGGAGACCCTCTTCACGTCCCCAGACATCCCGCGCCTACCGACCAGACTGTGCCGCTCCATTGGATCGATCTCGGGCGTCGTGTCTCGTATGTGCAGGCGATGCCGAAGTTCGACCAGTGGGGCCTGGTGCCTAAGGGGCACGTTGGGCCTCGCGAGGACCCGGAGTCTGCAGCGCAGGGGGCACCAGCTGAGGGCGACGAGGAGACGACAGAGACGCCCACGGAGTCTGACGCGGGCGCAACCGGCGCCTCGGGAGGCGCCGCTTCCTCGGCGGAGAACTCGAGCGCCTTGAAGAGTGCGGTGCCTGAGGCTGAGATCCACCAGTTCGTGATTGCCCCCTCGCAGAGTGTCGAGGGGAAGGAGGAGAGCGACGATGACGATGCTTCGTCGAGCCACTGTGAGCCCCGCTCCAAGGCGATCCACGACAGGAACGCCGGAGCCCGGGAGGAAACAGAGGCACGGACGAGCGCGGAGCCCAGTGCTCCGCCCGCGCGGCGGAAGAAGAGGAAGTGGGTCAACACCGCGGCGTAAGTTTTTGTACTCCCTTTCTTGTTCGGTGTTGTTCTTGTGTAGGCCTCTCGAGAGGTTTTTTGAGTCTTTTCCTCTCCAGGCGCCCTGAGGAGCCAAAGAGGCGGAGGCTCCGGAGACTTGGAGAGATCTCCAGCTCTATCGCGGTGTCTGCGGCGCCTACGGCTGAAGAGGTGCACCCCGATGCCACCGCTTCCTCTCCGTGGCTGCGACGCCGCCTCCTGAGGCAGAGGAGCGCCGTGAGGAGGAGGAGGAGGTGGAGGTGATGATGCCATCGCCTATGCGGCCTGACGCCTCTCCTGTGTGGCAAGAGAAGACGCCGGAGGAGGATACGGCAAGGACCACGCCGCCGGCGAAGGAGGGCGCGGCGGAGACAGCTGCGTTTGCAGAGACGCATGCTGACGTCGAAATGGAGGACACCACTGTGCCGTCGCCTCCACCGAGCTCGGGCCTTGGGCCTACGGTGGTCACTGAGGCTGCCGCGGGGACGGCCTCAGCAGAGAAGGCCAACCCTGCTCCTGGGGAAGAGGAGAGTGCTCCCCAGGGGCAGAAAGATGGTGGAGCTGATGGTGGGGGCGCCTCGAGCCCCAGAAGGCTCCCAGCGCAGAAGGCGAGGGGGCTCTCGCCAGAGCCCCCAGAAGGCCCCTAGCATGGAGGAAGGGGGAGGCGCCCAGCAGAGCCCCCAGGTGCGCCTCGAGGACACTCAGAGCCCAAGGCGCGATGCCCCGGGGTCCTCGGCAGGCGCTGGCATTTCCAGGCCCTCTGGAGGATCATGGGCCCTAGCCTTGCTGGGTCAGCGCCCAGTCGCAGCTTGCGAGAGGCTGTCCTTCGCTCGGCGAGGGAGGTGCTCGATGGGCTCGAGGCCCAGCTCGCTGAGGAAGACCGCGTCAGGGCGGAGGAGGTCGCCGAGCTTGCGCGGGGCTGGGCTTGCCTCCAGGAGACCGTGGAGCGCTACGCCGGAAGGACGAGGCAGCCCGGGCGCAACGCGAGGCGGCGCTGCGATCTGCTGAAGAGATCCGCTTCAGCGTGTTCCGCGAGGTCGAGGAGACCCTTGCGGACCTGAGTGCTAGGCGCGAGGCTCTCGAGGCGGAGACCGAGGCCAAGCATCAGGAGCTGGCGACGCGTGAGGCGGCGGTCTCCACCAAGCACAAGGAGCTTCTGGACCGCGAGGGGGATCATCGCCGAGTCAGAGACCGTGCGGCAAGGCCTGGAGAAGCTCCGCGAGGACCTGCGCGTCCGCAAAAACCAGATGGTGCAACGTGGAGCAGAACTTGATGCCCGCGAGACCGAGCTACGCAAGCGCGAGGAACAGGTCGAATAGATCGAGAAGGATCAATCTGCGCAGCGGGAGCACCTGAGTCTCGCGAGAGCAAAGTTACTCAAGACGAGGCGTTCCACCAGAAGCGCCTCGCGCAGACCAACGAGAACCTCCGCAAGAAGGAGGAGCAGATGGCGGAGGAATCTGCGACCAAGGAGAAACTCTTCCGCGACAATTGCAGGAAGGATTTCGCGGAGAAGGTCAAGAAGCAGGAGGAGCGCTTCATGAAGAGACGCAACGAGCTTGAGGCTCGCATCAGGGAGCTTGAGGCTCAGAAGAAGCGATTTGACTCTCGCCTTCATGACGATGTGGAGGCTCGGAAGCACGCGGAGCAGGACCTTGCCTCCTTGACGCAGGACATGAATGAGATGCAGCAACAGGTGGGGCCTGTTGTGGAGCTCGTCGAGGAAGCTCGGCGGAGCGCTCTGGCTGCGCAGGTCTTGTCGCGCCAGCGGGAGCGCATGTTTGCTTCCTTGGTGAGGCGTGCGCGGGCGTTGCAGGCCGCCTGGGGACCGAAGCCCCAGGCTTTCTGTCGAGGGGAACTCGACGTCGCCACCTACCTCAGCTTCTTCGAGAAGCTTCTCACCAAGCTTGAAGAGGTCGTGACGAACCTCGATGACCTGGTCGACACTGAGAGCCGCAAGCTCCTTGGCGTCGCGGTCGGCCAAGTCTTCGCCAAACTTGCACACCTCCACCCCGGCTTCGACTTCGCTTCTGTGATGGAGCCTCTGGAGAAGGAACTTGCCTCGAAGCTGGACGCCTCGGTGTGGGACGACGTGGAGAAGTACATTCAACGCTTCAAGAGGGCCGAGGTCGAGGAGAGCAACGATGAGGCAGGCGCTGAGGAGGTGGATGATGAAGCTGTCGACGGCGACGACGACGACCCGCTGCTTAGGTTGCCCCTGTGGAGAGATGTGCCAAGGGCACAAGTTATCTTAAGACTTGTTGCTTTATTTTGTGCTGGTTTGTAAAGACACTTTTATTTTGTGCAAGTGTGAGTGCCCTCGGGAGGCCTTTTATCTGTTCCCTCATGTCTTTTTCGCTCTACGTCGGTAGGACCCTGCTCTTAGTGCAAATAGCACTGCCGCTTCGGTATGCCGGAGTCAGGGCTCGACAGGCCGGGGGTGATGGCTACGTGTTGGTGAACCCCAAGAGGAAGGTTATGATGTAGACAGCAGAAGTTTTCCCTTGAGAAATCTACCCAAGGTTATCAATCCAGTAGGACTTGACGATCTATCGGAAGGTTGTTGATGTTGACTCCCCCTGGCGCTAGGGAGCTTGCACCAACGTGGAATCTGCACAGACACAAACCAGAACTTTGCCCAACACGAAACAGAGAGGTTGTCAATCTCTCCGGTCTTGCAGAAACAAAGAGTTAAACGTATGGTGTGGAAAACAGCAGGAAAAAACAGCAAGTAACAAGAAACAGATGATTGCAGTAGGTTGTGTAAACAGTATGAGGAAATTGGACCAGGGTCCACAGTTCACTAGTGGTGTCTCTCTCAGAACAGATAACTAGCATGTTGGGTAAACAAATTACAGCTGGGCAATTGACAAATAGAGAGGGCATAACATAGCAATACATGCCAAGATGTCTACTATGAAATCTAGTTGGGCATTACAACAAAGTACATAGACCGTTATTCCAACAGCATCTATGCCTAAATAATCCACCTTCAAGGCAGCATCCGCATCCTATTCAGTATTAAGTTGCTAACAACAGATTATTGCATGAAATAAAGTGTGTAATGTAATCAATACAAGTGCCCTTGGACACTGCACCAATGTTTTATCCCAAGTAGCAGCAACACATCTACCATCTTAGACCTTTCTGTCACTGATCCAGATATCTAGAGACTGAACCCACTATCTAGCATAAATACCCCCTCTTGGAGTCACAATCATCTACTTGGCCAAAGCATCTACTAGCAATGGAGAGCATGCAAGATCAAGAGCACATAGAAACAACTTGAATAAACATGGTATCAATATTCATCGGATCCCAGCAAACACAACATCTAGCATTACAATAAGATGATCTTGATCATGTTAGGCAGCTCACAAGATCTAAACATGGAGGCACAAGGTAGAGAGACAACCATCTAGCTACTGCTATGGACCCGTAGTCCAGGGGTGGACTACTCACGCATCACTCCGGAGGCAGGCATGGTGATGTAGAGCCCTCCGGTGATGATCTCCCCTCCGGCAGGGTGCCGGGAAGAGCTTCAGAACTCCTCCGATCTGAGATTGACGATGACGGCCGCGACGGAACTTTTCGTGGAATATGATAGACCGTAATAGGGTTTTCGCGTCGCGGAGAATATATAGGCGAAGAGGCGGCGTCAGTGGCCGAAGGGGGCCACCACGCCATAGGGGGGCGCGGGCCCACCCTGGGCCGCGCCCTAGTTTGCGTGGCCCCCTGGTGGGTCTGCTCCGACTCCCCTTTGGACTCCGTGATCTCCTCGTGATATTATTGACGATGTCTTTTGTTTCGTCCAATTCCGAGAATATTTCCTTAATAGATTTTCTGAAACCAAAAACAGCAGAAAACAGGGAACTGGCACTGTGGCATCTTGTTAATAGGTTAGTCCCAGAAAATGCATAAAAATGATATAAAGTGTAGCCAAAACATGTAGCAATTGATATAATAACAGCATGGAACATCAAAAATTATAGATACGTTTGAGACGTATCAAACATCCCCAAGCTTAGTTCCAGCTCGTCCTCGAGTAGGTAAACGATAAAAACAGATAATTTTTGAAGTGACATGCTACCAACACAATCTTTGATCAAATAACAATGTAATGCACATGATCTGAATGAAGTGATCCAAGCCAATGGTCTATAGTTTGCAAGCAAGTAAATAAAGAGTAAACATAAGTGATCACACAAGTGCAAACTTTCATGAATAATACTATAAAAAATTTAGAGAGATAATAGTCTAACATAATAGTTAGCTCACGCAGCAATAATTCTCAACATGAAAGTGTTTGTATCAACACAAAGGAAGATAATAGCTTCAGCATTTGCTTCAACTTTCAACATGTATATCATATAGATAATGTCAATGCAAAGAATATGATCAACCAAACACAAAGTTATGTAAAAACTGTTATACTGGAGTTGACAATGATGTTTGCTTAGGAGATAGAAAGAAGTGGGAAAACTGACTCAACATAAAAGTAAAAGAATGGCCCTTCGCAGAGGGAAGCAGGGATTAACATCATGTGCTAGAGCTGTAGTTCCCGAAGGCATATAGAGAGCATAAAATATTGTTTTGTAAGGTAATGGTGTATAAGTGTCAACAAATCAAATAGCAGGTACTTGTCATCTTCCATGGCTAACTAACTTTTAGAGCGGTTCCGAGAGTTTTTAGGACTGCACTTGCAACAAGCACTTATTGGTGACACTCCTCCCAACCATTTACTTTCCACAAACCATGGCTAACCGAATCCTCGGGTGCCCACCAACATTCACCATGGAGGAGTGTCTATTTATTTATTTATAGGGTGGACTAACCAGCTCTTTAATGCAAAATAAAAGGTGGAGAAGCAGATGAAGCTGCCAATCCTTGTAAATTAATTAGCATGGAAGATGACAAATCTCACTACTACGTCCTTATGAGCTTTTCAAGTAGTGACACAAAAAGGAAATGTAACAGTTTTGAGTAGTTAGTAGATAGCACATGAAGAAATTTACTTGGAATGGTGAAAACACCACATAATAGGTAGGTATGGTGGACACAGGTGGCATAGATTTGGCTCAAGGTTTTGGATGTACAAGAAGCATTCCCTCTTAGTACAGAGTTTAGGCTAGCAAGGTTATTATAAGCAAACATCATTATTAACTGGAATAGCAAGAGTGTACATAAAACACAAGGTTTGACGAACCATAGACTCCCACTGTCTTCCTTGTTAACACATAGCCTTCATCCAAAATTATCTAGACTACTATGGACTTCCAATTATGCAACAGATTATTATAGCAGAAAATCCTTATAGTAGTTCTTCATTAATAGCCATTACTTACATGATGCACAAGCTTAAACATTAATTACTTGACAGCTCAAAACAATTGGCAAGCATCAAATTACTCAAGACAACGATCTAAAAAGATTCATGTAAGCATTTTATACCACTACCACATGCATAGCATTTTTCTGGTCCAACCAAACACCAATCAACTTATTTGACAACTCTCCAAACAGATATAAGTGAAGCCAGAGAGTACTTTCTTCAAAAGAAACTGATAGCTCTAACAAGAGATACATGAAAAACTGAGAGCTAACAGCAATAACAGCAACTAGACAGGAATACTCAACAAGTATAAGTGAAGCACAAGAGTATTCTAATGAAAAAGTGGAGCGTGTCTCTCTCCCAAACATGAATGCTAGGATCCAACAAGTATAGCACAGCAAACAAAACAAAACAAACTGAAAACAAAAACACACTGACGCTCCAAGGAAGAGTACACTAGTATGAAGCAATAAAAATGTAGCACCATTAGAGATGACCTGATAATTTGTAGATGAAGAAGGGGATGCCTTGGGCATCCCCAAGCTTAGATGCTTGAGTCTTCTTGAAATATGCTGGGGAGGTAAGCCTCCCCAAGCTTAAGCTCTTCACTCTTCTTGATCATGAAGTATCATTCTCCTCTATCAACACTTGAAAATTTCCTTCACACCAAAACTTAACAGCTTTTCTCATTAGCAGGTTAGTGCACTAAAAGATAATACTTCAAAGTTCTAGCAAAGACAAAACTCACAAGCCAACTATTTTAAACATTAGCCACTGTTACTAGGCTTAAGTGGGCACTTTTACACGAAAAGAAACCATTTAAAAACTTGTAAAAGAGAGAATGCAAAATAAAAGACAGAATCTGTCAAACCAGAACAGTCTGTAATGACGAATTTTTTCGAGACACTTACGATGCTCAGATGAAGAACTTTTGAAATAATGAAAGTTGCGTAACATCATCAGGAACATGCACAAAAGGTTCAGCATTTTCGATTTTTTTTCTGATTTTCTACTGAATTAAACGGTGACGAACAGCAATCTGTTCCAATGCAGTCCTGAAAATAAATACCAACTTTGCATTAGTAACTCTCCTTGGCACAACAAAACAGCAAATAAAAGATACAAAGGAGTTGCTACAGAGGTAAACAAGCATCCTTGACACGTGGGTTATCTCCCACAAGTGCTTTTCTTTAATGCCTTTCAGCTAGGCTTTAGGATTTTAATGATGCTCGCATAAGAATAAGAGTTGAAAAACAAAGAGAGCATCAAGAGGCAAATATCAAAATCATCTGAGTCTAACCCACTTCCTATGCAGAGGAATATTGTAGTAAAACAAATCATTGAAGCATAAAGCAGCTAGCATAGGAAGATGCAACAAATCCAACTTTAAAACTTCCAACACAAAGAGATGTATTTTAGTGACATGAAAACTTTTAAAACCATCTTTCCCTCTCTCATAATAATTTTCAATAGCATCATAAACAAACTCAACAACATAACTATCACATAAAGCATGCTTTTTATGATCTACAAACACATAACTTTTATCAAGCAAGATAGTGGGATCAAAAATTTCAAACCCACTTTTAGACATATTGAAACAAGTTGATTGATCACTCTCAATAGTAGAATTAATAATATTATCAAGCAACATAGGACCATCATCTAGAGCTTTATCATAAACATTTTCTAAGCAAACACTCTCATTACCATGCATTTCGAAATTAGGAATAAAAAGAGGATTATCATAAGACTTATCAAAATAGCATGGATTTTCATAAACAACATTGGGGGAAATATTTGGTACTTCTGTTATTTTTGCTTTTTCTTGAGTCAAGGAATGTTTGTCTACCTCAAATTTATCAAAAGAAGTTATTTCAATAGTATCATTACCAACTTCCCCAAGCTTAATATTTTCCATAGCATTAGCAACAACCATGTTCAAAGAGTGTATACCAATATCATTGGTACTATCATGCAAATAAAGTTCCATAGGTTTTTTAATTTTCTCTTCAAACACATCATGTCCTAGCTCAAGATAAATTTCATAAAGGTTTCTCAAGTTGTTTTTAGCCATAGGACAAGTTTCAAGCAAAGTACCCATGAATAGCAAGCAAAGAACTAGACATAATAACAAACCGAAATAAACTAGATGCAGGAATTTAATTTTTTGGATTTTTGATTTTTAACAGCAAGCAAAACAAAAATAAAACAAGACAAAAACAAAGTAAAGAGATTGGAACTGAGAGACTCCCCTTTCCAATAGCCTCCAAGTCCCCGGCAACGGCGCCAGAAAACAGCTGTTGACGGGAGACTTGGTAGTTCAAGAAGTCTTTTTCAAATCCCGGCAATGGCGTCAGAAAACAGCTTGATGGCTACGTGTTGGTGAACCCCAAGAGGAAGGTTATGATGTAGACAGCAGAAGTTTTCCCTTGAGAAATCTAAACAAGGTTATGAATCCAGTAGGACTTGACGATCTATCGGAAGATTGTTGATGTTGACTCCCCCTGGCGCTAGGGAGCTTGCACCAACGTGGAATCTGCACATACACAAACCAGAACTTTGCCCAACACGAAACAGAGAGGTTGTCAATCTCTCCGGTCTTGCAGAAACAAAGAGTTAAACGTATGGTGTGGAAAACAGCAGGAAAAATAGCAAGTAACAGGAAACAGATGATTGCAGCAGGTTGTGTAAACAGTATGAGGAAATTGGACCAGGGTCCACAGTTCACTAGTGGTGTCTCTCTCAGAACAGATAACTAGCATGTTGGGTAAACAAATTACAGCTGGGCAATTGACAAATAGAGAGGGCATAACAAAGCAATACATGCCAAGATGTCTACTATGAAATCTAGTTGGGCATTACAACAAAGTACATAGACTGTTATTCCAACAGCATCTATGCCTAAATAATCCACCTTCAAGGCAGCATCCGCATCCTATTTAGTATTAAGTTGCTAACAACAGATTATTGCATGAAGTAAAGTGTGTAATGTAATCAATACAAGTGCCCTTGGACACTGCACCAATGTTTTATCCCAAGTAGCAACAACACATCTACCATCTTAGACCTTTCTGTCACTGATCCAGATATCTAGAGACTGAACCCACTATCTAGCATAAATACCACCTCTTGGAGTCACAAGCATCTACTTGGCCAAAGCATCTACTAGCAACGGAGAGCATGCAAGATCAAGAGCACATAGGATGGCTTAAGTTGTGGGCTCGCTTGGACGTTGGGGGATCCGGGGAGGGTTTGCGCGCTCACGAAGCACGCATGGAGAACAACCAAGAACTCGCAAGAACAGACAAGAACAAGCAGAACCAAGAAGAAGCAAAGAACACCACGATGTACCCTGCTTCGGGGCCCTCTTGTGGAGGTAACACCCCTACTGCAGCACTAGCCTACTCTCTTTATATCTCAAGTGGTTACAAGTACAGAGTGCTCCTTGAGCTGTTTTCTCTGGCCTCTCTCTCTGGCCTCTCGTCCGTCCTCCCCTCTACTGGAGGATTTGGTAGCTTACTTATACACTAACCGAATAACCATTTTGCCCCTGGCTGGAAGTGATAATGGCATGGACAAGAGGAACAGGACAAGCCTCTGCCCCCTGTCAACCCAACGGCCGGACTGTCAGGCCCAGCAGGCCTATCTTGCCACTTTGGGCAATGGCAGGTGTAGCCCACCGGGTCTCGGTCATATCCTCTTTCCCGAATTGGCCGGGTCAGCTCCTAGGTTGCTGCGCTCCCAGGAATCCCGTGACCTGACCTGGCCGTCAAGTCCCTAGCAGGCCTATCTTGCCACTTTGGGCAATGGCAGCCGTAGCCCCCCGGGTCTCGGTCGTATCCTCTTTCCCGAATTGGCCAAGTCAGCGCCTAGGGCCTTGCGACCCGGAAAACCTGCGACTTGACCCGGCTGTCTTCTCAGCCTCTGGCAGGAGACACCCGTGAACCTTTCTGACATTACTTGGCCCTTGTGCAATATCCGGATTACCTTATCCGGGTCCTTCCTGACCAACCCGGCTAACTTAACCGGTTTCCTTCCTCTGATTCGGTTAAGCTTTACCGGATCCTCTCTGGCATCTTCCTCTGATTCGGTTAAGTACTAACCGACTCTCACGAGAGATCCGGCCCAAGTGACCCGGCTATATTGATCCGGCTAGCTCTTTGCAACACTTAACACCACATCTTTGCCCTACCCGGGGGCAGCCCCCCGACAGTAGTCCCCGAAGCTGGTGCGGTTCTACAGCCTCGGCTGAAGAGCCGTAGCAGGTTAAAAATAAACATCACTAACCGAATCTCATATCATATAATCTTGTCTCAGGATTTCCCGGGACACTTGGCAGTGAATCTCTGCGCAAAGCCCCATAATCCGGATCTCTGATCTGACATGCCACTGACAGCACCTCATCCGGATTCTCCGGGTACTTGAGTGCATTTGACCAAACGACCGCGTCTTCTCGTTTTCTCCGTTGACCGGCACACAGGATCCGTGCAACTGCTTCCAATTCTATGGCCCAACATGTGCTTGGAACACACGGCCACAGAGTGGCCACAGAGTTCCAGGATGCAGTTACCGTGCGACGCTCCGAAAACCGTGCAGTAGTGCGCCCGTTACCGCTGGGCGCTATAAATGTGGGCGCAGGGGGTTTCCTCTTCTTCTCCGCTCGTTCCCCACTCCGAAAACTTCCATCTGCGCCACCGCCGCCGCCGCAATCTCGCCCTCGTAACCTTGCCGCGCCGGAGACGTCCTCAACGCACCGGAGGAAAACGACCGGGGCCGCGCACCGTGCCCAGCGCCGCCGTTCCTTCATCGAGCTTCTTCCCCGTCGCGTCATCACCGTGAGTTTTCTTTTTCTCCGGTCATGGCGAACTCGAGGAGTTCATATGCCACGGGAAACTCGCATTTGTTTCTTGTAGATTTATCCGCATATTAGTCCGTCGCCCAGCCTCAGTGCATCTAGTAGATCTCCTGTCTAGATTTTGCACTACACTGCCCTAGTTTTGTTTGCCACCGTATGAGCAGTTCAACCATATTTTTACTCTTGATTTCCTTTCTTTTTTACTGCTGCAGTAGATCTTGTGTAACCCTAGACCTTTGCGGAAGGTGTTTGTGATTGCCACCCGAATCACCTTCTCTGCTGAATCCGGCTAGTTTCATCCGGGATAATATTAGCCGAATCACTCTAGATCTGGTTCGATTATACCATTATCCGATTCATTTTGACTCGGCCCTATCCGACCTCTTGCAGGATTGATCCGGATATGGCGAAGCTTCCTCCCGGCAGATGGGAGGGTTCTGATGTGACCAAGGACGATCTGGAATGGCTATTAAGCACCCGGCGTATAACCTCTCAAGTTATATGCCGCAAACCGGGGAAGGAACTCGTCCCGGTTCCCGAACCTGGTGAACGTGTGGTGTTTCTAGCGCATTTTGAGCGCGGATTCGGATTGCCGGCGAGTGATTTCTTCCGGGCTTTCCTGGATTTCTTTGGCCTACAGCCTCATCACCTCCCGGCTAATGCCTTCGTTTCTCTATCGGCTTTTAGCTCCTTTTGCGAGGGCTATCTCGGTGTCTGGCCGACCGTCGATATTTGGGCAAAGTATTTCCACCTCCGCAAACATACTATTCCAGGCACTAAGCCGAAGCTGATGACTGCTTGCGGTCCGGTTAGCATCACGCCAAGGCAGGGATCCATCTTTCCCCGTATCACTGGCCTAGACACTGTCAAGAAGTGGCAAAGGTCTTTCCTTTATGTGAAGAGTGCAGAAGGCCATGACGCCCTTAATCTGCCCGAGTTCACGATCGAGCCACCCACAGCCGAATTGAACTTCGGATACAATCCGGCCGAGACTATTGTAGAACTTCAGACTGTACATGAAACTCTGGAGGACCTTCGAAGAAGGGCCTGGTCTCGGATGATCTGCTCCGGACCTTCATCGGTCGCCGGGTCTGCCCTCTTCAAAGACGTGAACACAAGATATGCCACATGGGTGGTGTGCTAGATCCTACCCGGATCAGCAGGCATGACCTTAACAAAGTCTCCATCAGGCGACGGGTAAACGCCATTGCCGCCACCGAGATGTCGGATAAATGGCGGTGGGGCGTAAAGCCGTTTTTCCGAGAGCGCCTTCCACCACAGGTTAGTTCGCCATTTTCCGAATCTAACCATATTTCGTCAAAATGGCATCGGCCTAATCCGGATTTGCCCCGACTTTTCTGTAGCTGTTTGATCGCCAACTTACCGAAGATGGAGACCTCTCCACCAAAGAATGGGGACCGGATCTCAGCCCGCCGCGCGAGGACGAAGAAGATCCGGATACGGATGATTATCTGCCTATCCCGCGCGCCAAGCCAGTCCGCAAGGGTAAGCAATCAACTATTCACAACATCTCCGACGAGGAAGATGATGATTGCAGGATCTTAGATCCCATCGACGCTATTCCGATTTCATGGTCACCACCTTGTGTTCCAGCCAAACAAGATGCTGAAGGGACATCTCGGAAACGCAGTGACGCGCCCGGATCTGATTCCCCTAAAGCCAAGAGAATAAAGAAGTCTGGCTCCAAGTTGAATCGCGTCAAGCCGATGCCTACCACCAAGGGGTAATACTGACTTAACTTCATTTGCTTTCTTCCTCTGTTAACCGAGTCATATCTATCCGAGTTAACTGTTTGCTTTGCTTTATGCAGTGATGTCCTCATCACCGCGCAGACTCATTCATCCATCTCTTCTCCCATTCCTCCGCTGGATACGGTCATGGAAACCCAGTCTCCTGATCGAACTGCCACCTCACCAATGCGTGTCACCACTGCCAATATTCCTCAGCCGACTCCCATTTCAAAGCCGGTTATTGACTTGGAGAGTGAGGAAACCTCGGCTCCAATCCGAGATTCAAGTTGGCCACGCCCTCTCAAGGAGCTGGAGAAGGAAAAGGCCAAGACATCGGCTACATCCTTGCCTAAGCCGGATCCTCGCCCTACTCCCGCAGCGCAAACCCTGCTGAATCAAGAGCAGCAGAAGAAGAAAAAGCAGAAGCAGCAACAGCAACAGCAAGTTTCCGAGAAGCAGCACAAGGAGCCACATCCGAAGCAGACTCCGGGTGCGTCACCGCAACCCAAGCCGACTCAAGGTGCCTCTGGCACACCTCCAACCACCTCGGATAAGCAGGTGGTTGCTAGCAAGAAGGTTTCTGCCGCCCCATCAGCGATTCGATTCGGCCAGTCCCTGTCGAATCCCCGCCCTCCGAGCAGCGATAAGCTCGAGTCCGCCAAGCAATTCATTGAAGCTTGGAATGATGCTGACCTCGCCAAAGATTTTTCTACTTCAGCGCCACATCCGGCTGGGCCTAGTCGGATGTTTCAATCATTACACTCTGTACAGACCTCGGTCACTGAAGCTAACCGGGTGTTTGAGGTAAATTTTTCCGAATCTTGCTTTTATTTCAACATGATCAAATAGTACTATACCCAGTCCCCGAGATTCGGGTCGAACGACTGATACTCCTCCGAGTAAGAAAGTCATTCGGCTTGAATCTCTAAAAAACTTATCATGAATGTTGCCGTAACCGAGGACACCGTGGGACTTCCAGTCCCCGAGTCTCTTTTCCAACTGATTCGGTTAATCTCGGGCCAGTCCCCGAGATTCTTTTGACGCCATTTGCCTGTTTTCTTTCAGGAAACCATGACCGCTCGCGGCAAGCTCTTTAAGCAGCTCGCCCATCAGCATCAGAAGCTCCAAACTTCCTTTGATGGGCTCTGTCTTGAAATGGACAAGAAAGAAGAAGAGCACAAGCGCGCTTTATCCGAGGAAAAATCAGAGGTGACTCGGCTCCAGCGAGAGCTTGACCGAGTTGAAAAAGTGAAGAACAAGGTTAAAGGAGAGCGGGATACGCTGAAGCGTGAAAAAGACACAATCCAGAAGGAGCGGGATACTTTCAAAGCCGGACTTGCGGAGCGGGCCAAACTGGACAAGCAAATTCAAACGAACATTGCCGAATCTGAAGCCGAAGTCAAAGCGGCTAAAGAAGAACTGAGTGCTCACAAAGCGGCCAGTGCGAAATGGCTTGCTGCACTTGCTAGCCTTAACGATGACATGGATCGTAAGTTCACCGAATCTCCTTTTTCTTTCTGCTCTTAACCAATACATATGCTTGTGTTCCTTCTCGCTGAACTCAGTATTAGCTTATTTGTTTGTAGGAGAGTTTACTAGCATCCGGCTTCAAGCGCCAAGGCTGTGAGAAACGCCCGAGCTGAGAGAGCTAAATTAACCGAGGCTCCCCTACCAGAGACATGGGACATCGAAGATCATATTACAGCACTTAAGGCTCGGATTGCTCCTTTGAAGGATTCCCATATTGGTCTGCTCAATGCAAGTCTCAAGGCTCACCGAATCTTGTTTCCTGAAGCGCGGCAAGTTGTGCCTGTGGAGGAGCTGATCCGAGACCTGGATCAAGCAATGACCCGGTTACAGCAGTGGAGGTCTTCGTCCGCCCGCGCTGGTGCTGACGCAGCTTTGCTATTCATCATGTCCTGGTATGAGCTAATTGATCTTGCCAAAGTGCGCTCATTTCGCGAGGGTTCTCCGTGGGCTACAGACCCTACCCGGATTAAGATCCGTGAAGAAGCCGCCAACTTCATGGCCGAATTTGCACGCACCAAGCATCTTGATCTGGAGGCTCCGGTCTACTCGGATGGAGAAGAAACTGAAGAAGAGGAATCGGACGACGCCTCCGCTGAAGAATACGCCGATTCTGAGGGCGAGTCTGTGATTCGGCTAACTCTGCCGAACACGCTCCTATCAAGATCCCAGCTTCTGACTCGGCTAAGAATACCGAAGCAACTCCGGCCCAGACTTCGGAGATACCAGCAACTGATTCGGCAGAGATTACTAAACAAGCTCAGCTGATCCGGATACCTCCGAATCGCCCAGCCTTCAAGCTCTCCACGCAAGGTTACCCCTGAAGTTCCTCCATCTGAGCCCATCCTTGCAACCGAGCCCCTGCAACCGAATCTACTCCAACCGAAGCTCCTGTAACCGAGGCTCGCGCGCCCGAGGTTCCTTCAACCAAAGCTCCTGCCACCGAACCTGCTACAACCGAGTCTGCTGCTTCCTGAAGTAACTTAGTGAAAAAACGTTAAATCCCCGGTATGCCGGGAGCAGATGTAATAGACTATTTTAAGTTCTTTCGAGACTACTTTAAATTTGCTTAACATGATCCGGACGAGGTTTATGTTGGATCATTTTAAACCGAGTCCCCGAGTCTGTTTTCTTGTTTACTATTTTTGCCGAATCTCTGCTCTTGTCTACCTTTTAGGTGTTTGACAGTCGAGTCACAAGATAGGAATCATAGCATACAATACTTGAAACATGCGAGTTGTGGTTTAGAATCATTCAACATAAACGAAAAATAAATAACAGGGGTTAGTAAACGACATGTGCCGAATCGGTTTTGGACCGAGTCCCCGAGTCCATTTTCATGTTTCCCACATTCCTCATCTCTGCTCTTGACTACCATTTTGGTGTTTGTCAGTCGAGTCACGAGATCAACAACACAACATACATTACTTGAATTTTGGGACGAGGTTCAAAGCAATTCGGCACACGAACGGTATGGACAAAACAGTAATAAAAACACATGCATGAGTACGAAGCAGTCCCCGAGTCCAGACTCGGATTGCTGCAATTTCATTTATGATAAACTGAAATACATACATTGCGCCCCTTAGGAGTAAAAGGGTCGAAGCAGAGCTACATTCCAAGGTCTCTTAGTTTCTTGTCCGGGTCTGTCCAGGCCATCCTTCCTTGGTTCCTGTGCATCTACAAGGTAGTACGAGTCATTGTGCATAGCCCTGCTCACAATGAAAGGTCCCTCCCATGGAGGTGACAACTTGTGTCGGCCTTTGCTGCGCTGCACCAGCCTTAGCACAAGATCACCCTCATGAAACACTCGAGGGCTGATCTTTCGACTATGATATCGTCGTAGATTCTGCTGGTATATTGCTGTCCGAGATAGAGCCAATTCTCTTGCTTCCTCTAGCAGATCCACTGCATCTTCCCGAGCCTCTTTTGCCTCGGTTTCAGTATACATTGCCACCCTTGGTGCATCATGTTCTATGTCTGTGGGTAGCACAGCTTCTGCCCCATAAACCAGAAAAAATGGCGTATAGCCAGTTGACCGATTCGGCGTGGTCCTTAGACCCCACAGTACTGATGGTATCTCGTCTATCCAGCATCCCGGAGTTTTCAGCAATGGTTCAATGAGACGAGCCTTGATGCCGGCCAACACCAGGGCATTTGATCTTTCCACTTGCCCATTAGACTCCGGATGTGCCACCGAGGCTATATCTAGCCGGATTCCCTTATTCATGCAGAACCGAGCAAACTCTCCGACAGCAAAGTTTGTGCCGTTATCCGAGATGATGCTATGAGGGTATCCGTATCTCAAAATAATTTCTTTCAGAAAGTCACAGCCGAACGACCATCTACTTCCGGATTGGTTTCACCTCTATCCACTTGGTGAACTTATCCACCATCACCAGCATATGTGTCATGTTGCCCCTAGCCGGCTTGAAATCTCCCACCATATCCAAACACCACACAGCAAATGGCCAAGTGATAGGAATTGTTTCAGTGCCGATGCGGGTAAGTGTGTCTGCTTGGCAAACCTTTGGCATCCTTCACATTTTCGGACTATGTCCTCTGCATCCGCGTGAGCAGTGGGCCAGTAAAATCCATGCCGGAATACTTAGCCACCAGGGCTCTTGTACTGCAATGATGTCCACATTCACCCTGATGTATCTCAAGGAGCATCTCCTTGCCCTCGGCTGGCTCCACACAACGCTGTAGCACCTCGGTTGCACTCCTCTTGTATAACTCCTTGTTGATGATGGTGTAAGCCTTGGACCTCCTCTGCACTCGCCTAGCTTCGGTTTCATCATTTGGCAAACTCCCCTCCGACATGAACTTCATGATTTCTTCAGCCCATTCCGGTACTGGATGCAAAGGGAATAAGTGCTCATCTACTTCCACTGGTTCGGCCGCCATTATTTCTTCTATCAGCTTCTGCCCATTCCCTAAGATTCGGTTATCACCACCTTCTTCTCTGCTCCTCTTTCCTAAGATCCGGTTAGCAGTCCCCGGGTCTCGCCATGCAGTCCCCGGGTCTTCCCCAATGTACTCGACATCAACATTCATAGGGACAGCCTCAGATTCTTGCTTTGGGATAAAAATTGACTCGGAATCAGGCGAAGGTTTGATTGAAGGGACCCTTAGGTGATTCAAGGATATCCCGGGTGGAATTGCATCCCTAGACGACCCGAGTTTTGACAGGACATCAGCAGCTTCGTTCTCCAACCGAGGTATGTGCTTGTACTCGCAGCCTTCAAAAAATCCTGAAATTTTCTGGACATGAAACCGATATAGTGCCATATTGGCATCAAGAGCATCCCAATTTCCAGAAGATTGCTGCACAACTAAATCCGAATCACCAAAACATTCTATTCGGCGGATGCCGATGTCCCTGGCCACATTAAGCCCATGGATCAGTGCCTCGTACTCGGCCACATTGTTTGATGCTGAGAAATGAATCTGCAACACATATCGCAATTGATCTTGCTTCGGTGACGTGAGTACCACCCCAGCACCTAATCCGATTTTGGTTTTGGAGCCATCAAAGTGCAACTTCCAGTAATTGTAATCCGGCTTGGGTGGCTCATACTGCATTTCGGCCCAGTCACAAAGGAAATCTGGTAAAGCCTGAGACTTGATAGCATCCCTTCTCTCATAATGCGGGGTGTAAGGAGATACTTCTATTGCCCACTTGGCAACCCGGCCAGTCGCATCTTTGCACCCAATGATTTCCGCGATTGGAGCTTCACATACCACGGTAATCGGGTGTTCTTGGAAATAATGTTTCAACTTTTTGGCCGCCAGGTATACCCGTATGTCATCTTCTGGTAGTGGGATAATTTTGCTTTGAGGTTGAGATCACCTCACTTAAATAGTACACCGGTCTCTGCACGGATTTACCCTCCTCTTCTCGTTCTACCACTATGACCACACTCACGACCCGGTTAGTGGCCGCAATGTAAAGTAGCATTGGCTCATTCGGCAAAGGTGACGCCAGAATTGGTGCAGTGGACAACATCTTTTTTAATTCGTTGAAAGCCGAATCTGCCTGCGGGGTCCACGTGAACCCGGTGCTCTTTTTCATCAATTGATACAAGGGCAAGGCTTTTTCTCCTAGCCGACTCACAAACCGACTTAACGAGGCTAAACACCCTGTGAATTTTTGTACATCTTTTAGACATCTAGGCAATTTCATTCTTTCTATGGCTCGGATTTTAGCCGGATTCACCTCAATACCTCGGCTTGATACAAGGAAACCGAGCAACTTTCCAGCCGGGACACCAAAGGTGCATTTATCCGGATTCAATTTCAACCGATATTTTCTCAAGTTCACAAATGTTTCCTCGAGATCCTCGAGGAGAGTGTGTTTTTCTTTAGTTTTGATGACGATATCATCGACATACACCTGCACATTCTTGCCCATTTGGGAGTGTAAGCATTTCTGCATACATCTCTGATAAGTTGCACCGGCATTTCTCAAACCGAAACACATGACACGATAGCAATACGCCCCGTACGGGGTAATAAAAGCAGTCTTTATTTGATCTTTAGGGTTCAGTGGTATCTGGTGAAAACCAGAGTACGCATCAATAAAAGACAACAACTCACCCCGCAGTAGAATCGATCACTTGATCAATCCGAGGTAAAGGAAATGGATCCTTCGGGCACGCCTTGTTTAGGTTGGTGAAATCGATGCACATGCGCCACACCTTGACCACCGCTGGTTCGTCCTTCTTCTTCTCTACCAGAACCGGATTGGATATCCAGTCTGGATGCAACACCTCCATAATGAATCCGGCTGCAAGCAACTTAGCCAGCTCATCCAGCACCACTTTTCTTCGATCATCTGAGAGACGCCGAGTCGGTTGCCTCACCGGTTTTACATCCGGCCTGACAAATAAAGAGTGCTCTGCCAACTCCCTCGGAACACCAGGCAGGTCCTTAGCCGACCATGCAAAGATATCCCGATTCTCACGGAGGAAGTGACAGAGCGCGCTTTCCTATTTCTCATCCAGCCCGGCACCAATGATGGCCATGCGCTCCGGGTTCTCCGGGTCAATGGGATCTTCTTTGTCTCCTTGGGCATCTCAAATGTTGCACCTCCATCCGGATTGGTCATAGCCAGCACACCGAGCTGAGCTGACTTCGCCATTGCCACCACCTCATGCATCTTGCTCTTCTCAGCTTGGATCACCAATGATTCGGCTAAGGTGGAACCGATGTGGCACACTGTATGGCTTTTGTAATCTCCCGCAACAGTGATAATACCATTCGGGCCTGGCATCTTTATCTTGAGGTAGGCCACATGGGTGGATATCATGAACTTGGCTAACGCAGGCCGGCCAAGTAGAGCATGGTATGGGCTCTCCAAATCTACCACCTCGAACTCGAGACTTTCAAGCCGGTGATTGTCCTTGGTACCAAACAGCACATCTACCCAGATCTTACCCATTGGGGAACAAGACACCCCGGGTACTATACCATGGAAGGTACAACTGCTCTGCTGCAACTGATTCGGCGAAATACCCAACTTGACCATTGTGTCCCGATACATGATGTTTATGGCACTGCCATTGTCAATCAAGACTCGGCTAAACCTCACGTTAAGCTTGGGTCCTACCAAAGTCGGATCCACCACTAGTGCATAGTTTCCTGGACTTGGCATAATTCTGGGGTTATCAGCCCTGCTCCACGTGATCTCCTGCTCGGACCAATTCAGGTATTTTGGGACTGCTGGTATGACTGCATTCACCTCCTTCGCCCTTCGCAGCTGACTTTTCTTGTCAGTTGGCTCGGTCACAAAAACCACATAACTTTGATGAGCCTCCTTGTACTCATTACCGGGGTATCCACCTTGCCGACTGGACCAGCACCATTGTCATTGCCTCCCATGTTTACCAGGTTAACCGGCTTTGTGGCTGCCGGTCTCGGAGCTCCTGCGTTCACCGGGATTGTATTGGCTCCGGTTAAAGGCATATTCGGCCTGAAATTCGGTCTAGGAGCACCTCTCTGAGGTGGTCCTCTCTGACCCTCCGCCTGAATGCGATGATGCCAGCTACAATTCCGAGTTGAATGATTGGCCGGCTTGCGTGGGTCTGTTGTGTGATAACAGCAAGGCCCGTCCAATCTTGCCTCAAAGGTTAGAGGAGGACTCGATCCATCCCACACCTTCTTTGGCCAGGCACCTTGATTCGGCCTCCAAGCTGGACCCTCAGTCTTTTGTCTCTGACCATCTCCTGCTCCAGGATGATCCATATTCACTGCAGCCACCTGATCTGAACCGTATCTATAATCCGGATCTCTTCTTTTGTAACCGAATTCATGTCGGTCATTGGGCCTCAATGGTCCTACTCGGTTATTAACCGGTTGCCTCCTGCTTGTTCCCACTGCATCCAATGCGGGCTGTGTCGGATCACCTAGAGCGTACGTATCTGCTATCCGGATCGTTTCCGCCAGTGTCTTGGGCATATCCCTCTGGAGCTTCTGCCAGAGCGGGGTGCCATGTCGGCAACCCTGCGCAAACCAAGAAATCGCCTGCTCCTCCACGACACCTTCGCAAGAGTTGCGAATGTTGCTCCACCGAGTTAAGAATTCTCGGTCTGTTTCCCGTTCTTCCTGCTTGCACGCAGCCAGGAGCTGAGGTCGGTTAGGCCTCTTGTAGGTGCTGGAGAAATTACTGTAAAATGCCTCCTCCAAGTCCATCCAAGAGTTGATACTACCCGGCGGTAAGTTGTTCAGCCAAATCCGGGCTGGCCCTTCCAACATGTGCGGGAGATACCGGACCGCCCATCGGCGATTGCCCCCCGCAATGTGCACTGACGATACATAGTCTATTAGCCAATCTTGTGGCTTTGTGTTGCCATTATATGGCTTTGTGCTTCGGCCAAGCTGAAATAACGGCACACTCGGTTCGTTCATGATCCGAGGTCCAAAACATGGAGGACCCGGTGGGCCTTGCTCTTCTAGCTTCTCGGACTGGTAAATTCTATCCAACTTGAGACGCTGATCATTCGGATCTAATGCCCGAGGTCCCAGTCTTGATGCAAGTGCATTATCATACGTCTGGTATCCGGCTCGCGCCATAGCCGAATTTCCGTCATCATAGCGGTAACCCGCCTGGCCACCACCTTGCTGTTGCGCTCGCACAATCACTTGCTGCCCAGGAGGACGAGGTGGTTGACCTCGGCCAGCCGAATTGCCCCTTCCAGCTCCCGGGTAACCTCGTCCACCACTGTTTCTACTTTGGCCACCTCTTCCTTGAGCGGCTAGCTGCTTGCCGGCATACTCAGCATCATAGGTCTGCAGCTGCTTGCTCTTACCCGAGTTCACGCTCTGGGCCCGGTCAACTCCGACGTGCGGGGATGACGCCTGCCCCTTGGATCTCTGGCTAACAGCCTTAACCGACACTACTACCCGAGAAACACCTGCATCCGGATTGGCTTTCCGGTAAGCCTCATTCTGCCGGTTACACACATCTACTAGCTCATTGACTCTCTCTGCCTGCTTCCGCCAGGCGTCCCCGGTTAGTGTGCTCAACTCGGCTCGCGCTGCCGCTGCAGCCCTAAGATTCTTAGCCGGGGAGCTATACACCGGCTTGCCTGTGCCAGATCTATGACTAGTAGCCTTACTGGAGCTCGATCCTGCAGCTCTAGCTAACTCGTCATTGAGGTCCTTACCCCGGTTACGCAACTCGGCTTTTTGCGCGAGCGATGCACTACAGGAGTAAAACCCTCGGTGATACCATTGGCAGCATTGTACTCTCTCATATCTCTATCAAAGGCTTGCCTAGACTCCACCACTAACCGGGCTTCTTTTTGCAACCTCAGGCGCTCTGCCTCTAGCTGAGCTACAGTGAGCTCTACATTGCCCCAGGTGCCACTGGCCGAGATAACTTCTCCAGGACATCCTCTAAGGGAGCCTCCCTACTTGACATGCCAAGCGGGCCAACCGGATCTGGTCTCTCCTTTGGGAACTTAGCTGTCCGAGTCGGCTTGCCAACCGGATCAACTGGCGTGGCCAGCTCCTCGGGCATGCTTTTGCTGGCATCTCCTTTGCCAGCTGCTGCACTTGGCCCGGTCATCATCACCTCCACGCTACTCCCGGGGCGAGCGCTACGCCGTCCGAGAGCTGCGCGGAAAGAGGGAGGATCCTCAGCCACGAGCACCTGCGCCGGGTACTCGCGGACAGGCTCGGTGGCGACGTAGGTGACGAAGCTGCCGAGCGTCATGAGGAAACCGTCTGCGGGGAAGGGCTTGTTGGCGAAGCACCCCGCGTTGTCGCTGATGAAGTTGAACTCGCCGATCTTGCAAACGAGCCCAGAGAGGACCCGCTCGCCGGAGCCAGCGACGGTGCCCGTCCGGAAGGAAACCCCAGCCAACGCCACTGCTGCCCCACGGTGGGCGCCAACTGTCGTGGTGGTGTCACGGCAGATGCCATAGGATGGCTTAAGTTGTGGGCTCGCTAGGACGTTGGGGGATCCGGGGAGGGTTTGCGCGCTCACGAAGCACGCATGGAGAACAACCAAGAACTCGCAAGAACAAACAAGAACAAGCAGAACCAAGAAGAAGCAAAGAACACCACGATGTACCCTGCTTCGGGGCCCTCTTGTGGAGGTAACACCCCTACTGCAGCACTAGCCTACTCTCTTTATATCTCAAGTGGTTACAAGTACAGAGTGCTCCTTGAGCTTTTTTCTCTGGCCTCTCTCTCTGGCCTCTCGTCCGTCCTCCCCTCTACTGGAGGATTTGGTAGCTTACTTATACACTAACCGAATAACCATTTTGCCCCTGGCTGGAAGTGATAATGGCATGGACAAGAGGAACAGGACAAGCCTCTGCCCCCTGTCAACCAACGGCCGGACTGTCAGGCCCAGCAGGCCTATCTTGCCACTTTGGGCAATGGCAGGTGTAGCCCACCGGGTCTCGGTCATATCCTCTTTCCGAATTGGCCGGGTCAGCTCCTAGGTTGCTGCGCTCCCAGGAATCCCGTGACCTGACCTGGCCGTCAAGTCCCAGCAGGCCTATCTTGCCACTTTGGGCAATGGCAGCCGTAGCCCCCGGGTCTCGGTCGTATCCTCTTTCCCGAATTGGCCAAGTCAGCGCCTAGGGCCTTGCGACCCGGAAAACCTGCGACTTGACCCGGCTGTCTTCTCAGCCTCTGGCAGGAGACACCCGTGAACCTTTCTGACATTACTTGGCCCTTGTGCAATATCCGGATTACCTTATCCGGGTCCTTCCTGACCAACCCGGCTAACTTAACCGGTTTCCTTCCTCTGATTCGGTTAAGCTTTACCGGATCCTTTCTGGCATCTTCCTCTGATTCGGTTAAGTACTAACCGACTCTCACGAGAGATCCGGCCCAAGTGACCCGGCTATAAATTGATCCGGCTAGCTCTTTGCAACACTTAACACCACATCTTTGCCCTACCCGGGGGCAGCCCCCGACAAATAGCCTCCAAGTCCCGGCAACGGCGCCAGAAAACAGCTGTTGACGGGAGACTTGGTAGTTCAAGAAGTCTTTTTCAAATCCCGGCAATGGCGTCAGAAAACAGCTTGATGGCTACGTGTTGGTGAACCCCAAGAGGAAGGTTATGATGTAGACAGCAGAAGTTTTCCCTTGAGAAATCTAAACAAGGTTATCAATCCAGTAGGACTTGACGATCTATCGGAAGATTGTTGATGTTGACTCCCCTGGCGCTAGGGAGCTTGCACCAACGTGGAATCTGCACATACACAAACCAGAACTTTGCCCAACACGAAACAGAGAGGTTGTCAATCTCTCCGGTCTTGCAGAAACAAAGAGTTAAACGTATGGTGTGGAAAACAGCAGGAAAAATAGCAAGTAACAGGAAACAGATGATTGCAGCAGGTTGTGTAAACAGTATGAGGAAATTGGACCAGGGTCCACAGTTCACTAGTGGTGTCTCTCTCAGAACAGATAACTAGCATGTTGGGTAAACAAATTACAGCTGGGCAATTGACAAATAGAGAGGGCATAACAAAGCAATACATGCCAAGATGCCTACTATGAAATCTAGTTGGGCATTAAAACAAAGTACATAGACTGATATTCCAACAGCATCTATGCCTAAATAATCCACCTTCAAGGCAGCATCCGCATCCTATTTAGTATTAAGTTGCTAACAACAGATTATTGCATGAAGTAAAGTGTGTAATGTAATCAATACAAGTGCCCTTGGACACTGCACCAATGTTTTATCCCAAGTAGCAACAGCACATCTACCATCTTAGACCTTTCTGTCACTGATCCATATATCTAGAGACTGAACCCACTATCTAGCATAAATACCACCTCTTGGAGTCACAAGCATCTACTTGGCCAAAGCATCTACTAGCAACGGAGAGCATGCAAGATCAAGAGCACATAGATAAACAACTTGAATAAACATGGTATCAATATTCATCGGATCCCAGCAAACACGACATCTAGCATTACAATAAGATGATCTTGATCATGTTAGGCAGCTCACAAGATCTAAACATGGAGGCACAAGGTAGAGAGACAACCATCTAGCTACTGCTATGGACCCGTAGTCCAGGGGTGGACTACTCACGCATCACTCCGGAGGCAGGCATGGTGATGTAGAGCCCTCAGGTGATGATCTCCCCTCCGGCAGGGTGCCGGGAAGAGCTTCAGAACTCCTCTGATCTGAGATTGACGATGACGGCCGCGACGGAACTTTTCGTGGAATATGATAGACCGTAATAGGGTTTTCGCGTCGCGGAGAATATATAGGCGAAGAGGCGGCGTCAGTGGCCGAGGGGGCCACCACGCCATAGGGGGGCGCGGGCCCACCCTGGGCCGTGCCCTAGTGTGGCGTGGCCCCCTGGTGGGTCTGCTCCAACTCCCCTTTGGACTCCGTGATCTCCTCGTGATATTATTGACGATGTCTTTTGTTTCGTCCAATTCCGAGAATATTTCCTTAATAGATTTTCTGAAACCAAAAATAGCAGAAAATAGGGAACTGGCACTGTGGCATCTTATTAATAGGTTAGTCCCAGAAAATGCATAAAAATGATATAAAGTGTAGCCAAAACATGTAGCAATTGATATAATAACAGCATGGAACATCAAAAATTATAGATACGTTTGAGACGTATCAGGGGGTGCGTAAGGCTTAGAGAGGTAAGAGCCCTCGAGGCGCGATGCTCGGGAGCTCCCTTTGACGTGCAAGCAGCCCATGAGGCGTAAGAGAGAAAAGAGAGGCTCGAGGGACGACAAAACCAGCGATAGGGAAAAAGAGCTCATGAGGCGTAAGTTCTGGACTTAGCTTTGGCGAGACGTCTGCCTCGTAGAGGGTGTTGTGTTCCTGGTGAGGTGTTCTACCTTTCGAGGCTGCCTGAGGCTGGTTTGGAGCTTTTTGGAGCCCTGCAAGGCGTCTTGTTCCCTGCGTTGGAGAGAGAGAGGCGAACCCACAAGCAAAGCATAGTTGTACAACTCATGCTCGCTCATAGATTTCCTCATGGGTATCTCACGAGGAGAATAAGCACCAAGGTCCTTGGTGAGGTGACGTGCATGGGAGCTAACCCACGAGTCAGAGCTCTTTGGTGAGATAACGGTTGTGGGCGGAGAGCCACGAGTTAGAGCTCGGATCCTTTGGATTTTACGATGCTGCTGGGATGCTCTCGAGACACAGACACCGTGCTCAGCCCCCGCTCGCGAGGTGCGCATGGGGAAAAAATGTGAGCGCGAATGAAATGTAAGAAAACAAACTCACCAAGCAATATTACATAACGGCGCCGAAGCGCAATAGGTTCATGATGACCTGAAATTGTTCATTACACTTGGCGAGGCCAGGACAAAGTCCGCCATGTCTGGGCATGGGGTTCCACATGGAGTGGCTGAGGCTTCCCGCGGCCCGTGGCGACGCGTTGTAGGAAGCTCTCAGTGGAGATGGCCCTCGTGAAGGGAAAGCTTGGTGAAGCTGGGAGGTGAAGACGCGTGCTTCCCTCTTGAGATAAAAAATGCCTGCCGCGACGTGATCACGGGTAGAACTTGCGTTGGTGCTCGATGTTCCATGGATTTTTGATTGGATCGCCGTCTTCCGTCTCGAGCCGTACCGCGCCGGGCCTGGCGATGTGCGCGACCCTGTAAGGGCCTTCTCACATGGGTGAGAGCTTGTGGAGGCCCTCTCTGGAGAGGATCCTCCTGAGGACGAGATCACCCGTCTCGAGGGTGCGTGGTCGTATGTGGCGGCTGTGGTAGCGGCGCAGGTCTTGCTGGTACTTCGCCGCTCGGAGGGCGGCACGGCGGGTAGTCCATCGAGCAGCAGCAAGTCGTCGTTGTGGAGCTCCTCTTGGTTGTCCTCGTTGAAAGCAAGGATCCGTGGGGAGCCATGCTTGATCTCGGTGGGGAGGACTGCTGCAGCGCCATAGACGAGAGCGAACGGTGTTTCTCCAGTGGGCTTCGTGGTGGTGGTGCGGATGGACCAGAGCACGGATTGGAGTTCTTCGATCCAGTTCTTCCCGTGGGCCTTGAGGCGATTGAAGCTTCTTGTCTTGAGGCCTTTGAGCACTTCTGCGTTCGCCCGCTCAGCCTGCCTGTTGCTTCGTGGATGAGCCACCGAGGCGAAGCAGAGCCGTGTGCCAAGACTCTCGCAGTAGGCCCTGAAGATGCCGCTGGTGAACTGTGAGCCGTTGTCGGTGATGATGCGATTTGGCACGCCGAAGTGACAGGCCAGGCCTCTGATGAATTTCACCGCTGATCTCGCCGGGATGGTGCGCACCGCTTCAACCTCCGCCCATTTGAGGCGACGAGGTGGCTGCATCTCTTCTATGGCTTTGATCTTGTCAGGATTCGCTTCTATGCCACGGTGAGACACTAGGAACCCGAGGAGTTTGCCTGACGGTACCCCGAAGACGCACTTGGCGGGTTTCAGCTTGATGTTTACTTTGCGCAGGCTGGCAAAGGTCTCCTCGAGGTCCTCCATGAGGGTGTGCTCTTCGCGAGTCTTGACCACGATGTCGTCGACGTAGGCTTCTGCGTTTCTTCCCATCTGGGCCCCCAAGGCCTTCCTCATGAGCCTCTGGAAGGTGGCGCTGGCATTCTTCAAGCCAAAGGGCATGCAGACGTAGCAATACACACCACAAGGGGTGAGGAATGTTGTCTTCTCCTCATCCTCCTTCGCCATCTTGATCTGGTGGTAGCCTAAGAAGGAATCCAGAAAACAGAGGAGGTCGCAGCCGGCGGTGGAGTCCACGATCTGGTCTATCCGAGGCATGGGGTATGGGTCCTTGGGGCAGGCCTTGTTGAGGTCGGTGTAGTCGATGCAGAGCCTGCCGCCCCCGGTGTGCTTGGGAACAACCACCGTGTTGGAGAGCCATGTGGGGTGTGGAACCTCCCTGATTATGTGTGCTTCTTTCAACTTCTCTACTTCCTTGATGATGAACTCTTGCTTCTCTGGCGCCTGGCGCCGTGCTTTCTGCTTCACGGGGCGTGCGTTTGGACACACAGCTAAGTGGTGCTCGATCACCTCCCTCGGTACACCGGACATCTCTGACGGTGTCCATGCGAACATGTCAGAGTTTGCCCTGAGGAAGGCGACGAGCGCGCTTTCCTATTTGGGAGGCAAGCCAGCGCCTATGGTGATGCTAGCCCCCGAGCCGCTGGCATCCAATGACACCTTCTTCGTGGCTGCCTGCTCCTGTGAGAACAGCTGCTTCTTCTTCGCGGGCCTCTCGAGGGGCTCCATGTCCTCATCAGCGGGGAATGCCACGGCAGCTGCCTTGTAGGCGGTCTCGACAGAGCGCATTGCGTCCTGGACTTGACCGTGGATGGCGATGGTGCCGCCGCTACCTGGAAGCTTGACAATGTTGTACGCATGGTGAGTGACAGCCATGAACTTCGCGAGGGCGGGGTAGCCGAGGATGGCGTTGTAGGGCAGGCCAATGTGTGCGACGTCGAAGTCGATCTGCTCGGTACGGTAGTTCTGCGGCGTGCCGAAGGTGACCGCGAGCCTCACCTGCCCCAGAGGTGTGGTGGAGCCACTTGTCACCCCCGTGAAGGGCCTAGAGGGCATAAGCCACTCGTAGGGCACTTGAAGCTTGTCACATCCCAAATTTAGAAACTAAGAAAAATTTAGTTTCACCAGACCCAAAATTCTTAACCAACAAAAACTTTTGAAATGTTTTACTGACGATTGTATTTCCTTCCCATTGTTGAGTTGAAATGTGTGAACTTAGAAGTGATGTGGATCTTGTGGTGATTAATTGCTTGTTGGGCTTCTGATTGTATTGATTGTTAATTCTTATTTTATTGTTTGCTTGGGTGAATAATTACACCAAGGTACTTGAAGTGTTAAATTGAAAACTCACTTGACAACAAATTTGGAATGTGACTTAAATAGAATCAAACTCCTAAAATTATTAAACAAATTGAAGTTAAGATCATAAGTTAAGTAGAGGATCTTATCAAATTATTCTCTTACCTAACTCTCTATTTCCTTTAAACAAAAACTTTTGCTATGTTAAATGCTTGTTGCTTATGATCTAGGTTCTTATGGCTTGAGTTACTGCTTGTGCTTGTTAATTGTATGTGCTAGATCTAAATAAAAGAAACAAAAGCAAAAATGGAAACAAGGATAATAATGTGACAAGTGTCACACACACAATCCTCCAAGTGAACCCCCAGGTAGTTTAAACAAAATTCAGTGGAGTGGATTTATGAACACCCCTAATTTTTACTCTTATAACTTTCCCCTCTCAAAATATTAATTTCAAAATTCCAAATCTAAATTTAAAACCTTTCTTTATCTTTTTAAATCACAAGGTGTGGTGCAACACTTGTCAAATAAATTGCACCACAGCACCACCCACCCACATTTGAATAAGTGAAGCAAATTATGAAAGTAAAATTCAGAAAATAAAAGTTAAAAGTTGATTAGGGAATTTCATCGAACACCTTGCAGTCATGCTCTGTGTTCTTCCCAAATCAACCAAACCCGAGATCAATTGATCGATTTAGTGAGTAATTATTCAAACTGAAGCCTCCAATCGACCCCCTGCACCTCACTGATCAAATGGCGCGCTCGAATTCGAGAAGAAAAGGCCAGGAAGGAGGAGGAGGATGCAAGGGGGCAGCCGCCCGTGAGCTCGCGCCATGGTCGGCACTGTGCCGTCGTGGTGTCGATGCCACGTTCGTCGAACCTGTGCCCCCCCCCTCTCGCCCTTGCCTCTCCGCTTGCTCCTCTGCTCTCACATCCCGCCCAGGAGGGACCCCCGTTGCCGCCGTGCGCCACGCCATGGCCGCGCCCGCCCGAGACGGCCGTGCCGGTGCACGCCGCACCGTCCATTTGCTTCCAGCCCCGTCCCAAAATTGGCGACGCCCAGCTCGCCGCCACACACCACGGCTACCCCTGAGCACCTCGATCGCTGTAGCCACCCCTACGACGCGCCCCTGCACGCCCTGCACCTCTCCCGCACCGCGTCCACCATGGACCCGTGCTCGCCGTTATATACCCCTGCCCACCCCGTGCTCAAACCACACCACCACTGCCTCCCTTGATCTCCCCACTCCCCCGTACACCGCCAGGAGGGCGGAGCCGCTGCTGCCAAGCTTCAGCTGCAGCCGCAGCTGCTGCCCGAGCCCCTGCAGGTCCGTCGTGCTCGAGGTAGACAATGACACGGCCGCCGCCGTGCTAGCCTCTCTTCTCCCCCCCTCTGGCCCTCAACTGCCTCACCATTAACCTCGCACTCACCCGCTGTGTTTTCTCGACGTTTCGTGCACAGGATCGACGCAGCCAGCTCGCCGGAGCCCGTGCACGGCCGTGGAGGAGAAGGAGCTCGCCGCCGCCAAACCAGCCCGTCCCAGCACGCGCCACTCAGCCAGGAGTTCCCCCGGAGCCGCCGCCATCGTTCTGCGTCATCTCCGTCGTCTCCCGAGCCCCCTAGGTGAGCCGCCCGTCCACCGCGCCGTCGCCGGAGCCGCAGCGCCACCCCTCTGTGGTCGCCATCGCTGCGTCGCACGGCAGCCGTTGGATCTCGATCCAACGGTAGCTTACCGTTTCGGTTAAAAGAAAGAGAGAGAGAGACTGACGAGCGGGCCCCGCTCGTCAGGGTTTTATTAATTTTCCGCGTGCGCTGAGTCACTGACGGGTGGACCCGGCCCGTCAGATTTCTCAACATTATCCAAACTGAACACATTTTCGAATTTAAATTTCCAGAGAAAATCAGTACTGGACCCATTTTATAAATTCAATAACTTGAGATTTACAAATCCAAATAAATCAAACTCAATTGTTCTGGAAAGCTTATTAAAATGTTTAACCAATCCAATTGGTCTCATGTCATTTCATTAAATATATAAAAAGTATTATTGAAAATGCCACAGAAGGTTTAAATTCAAAACTTGTTTGTTTCTGATACTATGTTAGTCCAAATAATTCCAAACCAATTTTATTAGCTTACTACTGCCTTGTATTAGCTCCCCTAATTTTGGTAGAATTAATTAAGCAATATTATTTGTTGACTTTAAGATAATCCCTTCCGGACTAAAACAAACAAATATGTTTATTGGTTGACCCAAATGAGTAAGGACCAATTTTGTTAGCTCAAATTTAGTCATGTTTAGTTACCCCTAAAAGGATTTAATTTTTGAAACAACAGAACATATTTGATTGCCAAAACTTGATTATTAAGCTACTGGATTCAAACCTTTGTGTAGGGAGTTTGGTAACTCCAAATGATCCAATTCAAATTGGGTTGTCTTCGACACATCAGTAGCTTTCTATAGAAATTTAGTTTGTATTTTTGTGACCAACCAAACTCAAGTTGTGCAATTAAACATGTTTAACAAGTTTCTGCCAAAATTTGGACATAAACAAATAATGTTTAATTCAATTATTTTGAAATCAAATTGTATTGTTCGATGAATGCAGTGGCTATTTAGAGCATTTAGGATTGTGATGATGTGATGTTGTTTGAGTAGTTTAGTGATTGCTTGTATTGGTTTGTTTATCGATTAGACGAGAACGTTGCTGGATTTATCGAGGAGGGGGAATTTGCTGAACCTGAAGATCAAGACCAAGGTCACTTTGCCGAGCAAGGCAAGCTATTCTCTGAGCTTGCATCGATATACATCTATTTTGGTTCACATTTTTTACTAATAAGAAGCATAAATGATTTATGTGGTGTCGGCCACAAAAGCTATGATTTTGAAAACCCTTTTTCCAGAATAGAAGTATATTATTTTGACACCCTATATGGAGATATTAGATGGAAATTCTTTTTCAAACTATAGGATGGGAAAAATATTGTTTACTCAAAACTCCTTTGAAAATACTCGTATGGTTGTAGAATACCGAGATGTCGGTGTGGAAGTGGAAAAATGATGAACGGTGATGTTTATGAAAAATGCACATTGTGTCTTTGTACTATGACGACCAGCCGATAATCTGTGCGACCACATTTACCCACATATGGGAAAGGCGTAGTCATATAGTTTGCTCATATTAGTACTGGATGCCTCAACAACGAGGATGACCTCGTTCCATGAGGGGATGGTTTGGTGACCTGCCCCTGACCTGGGTCCTCTTAAGAGAAGTCTACCGGAGGCCGGTATGAGTGTATTGGAGAAAGAGGATTGAAGACGCCACCTTTGGGTCGCCGGGCAGAACTACGAAGTCCTCACACTTAGTTTCCGACGGGCTAGATTTAAGTGTCGATGGAACCGGTTTCGTAGCGGTAGGATCCTATACTAGCATGAGCAAAGGACAGGCTATGGTCGGTGACTCAACTTCGCATACACCCTGTATGGCGGGACGTGGCTGACACGATGAGTTACCGGATGGGTGTGGGAAAAGCGTGCTACCTCTGCAGAGGGTTAAAACTATTCGAATAGCCGAGTCCTCGGATATGGACAATTGGGAGGCTGTCCTAAGACCATGTGCAAGTTTTATAAAAGAGTTGAGTTTTGAAAAGAAAAGTGAAGTGGAGAATGTTCCAGTCACCTATACCAACGGATCGGTATGAGGTTGATGGAAGAAAGTGGACCATGACGGACTATGGTCGGAAAGTGGAGGAGTTTGGAGAAAAACTAATAAAAAATGACGAACTCTCTTAAGATAGTTATATTATCCTTCTTACCTTCTTTTAACAAAGATATAGAGATGCTTTGAAATAAATAAAAGTTTAAAAATTAAAAAGGGTGCTATTGCATGCTCATGTCGGGTGTAGTTTGCGAGTACATAAATGTACTCATGGCTGTGTCCCTGGATATTCCTATGTCCAGAGCTCAAGAAGAAGTATGCTGAAGACCGAGGGATCGAGGACGTCTTTGCGAACTAGGGCGCTTACCAGTCAGCTGCCTGTGTGGTTGTGGCAAATGACTTGGGCTCCACGCTGTTTGATGATTTCCGCTGCAAGTACCGGTTGGAGCTATGACTTCAATCAAGTAAGTAAATTTATTCGGTATTTATGGATGTTCTTTTGATACTAGTTTGATTGTGCCCAGCGACAGACTGATCACGGGATCGCGGATGTTGTAGGCACAAGGGTATTTCGGACAGCTAGTCCGGGGTCCCCACAGACTTGGTATCAGAGCCATCCTGACTGTAACAGACCTTAGTTAGCATGGACGTTAGTTAGGAAAGAAATATTTTGTTAAAAATATATTGTTACCAAAAACATAATTTTTATCTAAGGAAGTCTAAAAATAACTTCCACTCTTCTCATCTTCTCAAATATTTCCGAGTCTCATCCCTCTATTCTAAGATTTTCTAAAAATTTCTCTACTCACTCTTACCTGTTCAAAATACTTGACGATGAACCCAAGTGAGACCTAATTAGCCAGCACCTACAAGCAGAAACTCCCATTACAAGTACTCAACATTCCACATCGAGGTGATTGATCTGCAAATACCAAGGTTGTCGAAGTCAACCAAGCAAGAGACCTTCGAAGACCTCAACTCAACATCAACAATTCTACTCAAGTTGCAACTTCGATAATCTCAAATTCTCCAGCTGAAGACTTAGGCGATAAAATGAAAACTTCAATAGTCCTGTTTCACCAAGGCCCATACGAGAAGACTATTTTGGAAAGAAATATATGACTACCAAAATTATTTGTATCTAAGGAAGCCTAAGTAAAACTTCCATTCTTTTCAACTTCTCAAATTATTCTAAACCTTACTCTGGTCTAAAGGTTTATCAAAAGTTTCTTCTGTCAGCTTGCCCCCATTCAAATTTAAATATTTTGACGATTAACCAGGAGAGACCTTATTACTTAGCAACCAGAAGACCTTAACATCAAAGTGTTTTATATGCAAAGACCGAGGATCCGTGCAACCTTCAGGAGTTGCAGTAATTTCACCACCAAAGGTTCCCCACTAGGATAAGATGAAGAAAATCCTCGAGATACAGACCCATAGGATCGATAGGATAAGCTTGCTTTACTTGAGCAAACCCCAGCTGCCACGAGTATTAGGTGTCCAGTGGTACTAAAATGTACCTTGTGTGTTGTTTCTACTGTGTGTTTTGCAAAACGCGCCTAGTTAACAAACCATAATACTTACGGAGTAAGAGTAATCTGGTATCCTGATCACGGTAGATCAGTTGCGCCTTTAAATTTTCGTTTTGACTACCTCTACAACAATTGGTTTAACTTAACTCCGGCAATCATAGTCCCCAGACGGAAATGTCGCGGGAGCACTCCTACATCGGTTCTGGTTTTGAAGCAACCCAAAGTCCTCCGCTCCATCAAATCGAAGCTGCCCCCAAGAACCCATTCGACACCCTTTGAAAGGGAAGAGAGTCCTACGTCTAAAGATCTGCTCAAGAGAATTAGAGAGGACGTCATCAGAGAACAACGTTGGTGTTACACTTGCCGCAAACACGGCATATGAACAGGAAATGCCCCCTTAGGTGCATCCTAAAGAAGAAACCACCCCAAGGAAAGGCTTGTAGTCAGTGCGGAAGGGGTGGACATCAGGCCAGTCAATGCACTGGCAGCTGCCCACACTGTTTTAATTTTCATCCACCTGGCAAGTGCCCAACCGCTAGCATCACTTGCTACCTATGCGAAGGAAATGATCATGTTCTGGCTAAGTGTCCTTTGGAATTCATAGTAGACGTAGTAAAAGATGCTCATGAGAAGATTGCTCAAGACGCCATCCAAGATCCGAGAAGGACGCCCACCAGAGCATCCAGGCCCTATCAGAATCCGAAGCACCAGAAGGATAGACACCCCAAGGAACCAACACCACCCTTACAAACATATCACCAGTTGTGCCTACGCTCTGGAAGAACCCTTCGCAGGAAGAAGCCCTGTACTATCCAGCCATCCCCCAAGCCTGCCTATCACCCCCGCAAGTTCCGCGCCCCACCTTCCCTAACCACCCAAACAAATCCAACCGTGCCAATGTTGTCTGCTTTGAATGTGGCATCAAGGGTCACTACTCCAAACAATGCCCCAATCCCAACGAGATTGCTCAGCACCGTTTTAAGAAATGCAGGGTTTCCATGTCAAAGGAAGGTTAGCGCCAAGGAATAGTGGGCCTTTCAAGATCTTTAGCCACCGAGAAGAATTATGGGTCCAATTTTTGTAAGTAGTATCTGGGTTCAATGTAAGATCCGTCACTCTTAATGCAATCCTTTTTAGGCTCTTAAAGATGAGAGATGTTACCATGTCTAAGACGAGCCTTATACCGTATAATTAATATGTGACGGAATACTACACTAATAAATCGTATTTAACCTAAGATTGACACCTGACCTAAATACCCGCGATAGTACTGACTTATAACTCAGGGCTGACTGCCTTGACAAGAAACAAGGACATAAGGGGACTCATTTAGGACTGGTAACTAGAGGAACTCAAGGAGTGCATAAGAGTCTTCACGAAGATTCGAGCTCAGAGACCACAAGAAGGAGAAACTACGACAAGAAGACATTGAAGAGAGATTTCTTAAGTTGGCAAAGAAGCAATATGCCAGACTATCATGGAGTGTCTGGAAACTCTTATACCAGAATCTATTATTACAAGTCTCCCTAAAAATAAGGTGATATTCCAATGTTCGTGTTATATAAAAGTACTTTGGTAACAAGCCTCATGAACTTGTTAACAACTCACTTTTGTATACTCAAACAATTGAGTGTCATATACAGATAAGCGGAACGTCAGATAATCCAGTACATCTCAGCCTCGGGAATATGAAAAGTGGTTTGATGACAAGACTAGCTACCTTGTTAACAAATTCTTCTTGTACGACTAAGGCAATCCGAGGTCATAAAAGACACCCACCTTCGTATACAAATAACTAATTGAAAGCTTGTTTTCCCAACGGTATGATCTCCGAACACAAGAAAAGAAAAAGGTATCCGTTTGGAAAAACAACTGGTGTGCAGGTTCCACTAACTTTTTCTAAGATCCATTAAGCCGGGACTTTTGAACAATCATCGATCCACACCCTAAACCACCTACCTCAGGAAACTCGAACTGACTTCTAGACTCATCTGGAAGTTCGATACCTAGACTCTACCTCTTAAGATTCGTATGAATCTTCGTGAAGCCCAAGAACAAAGAAAGTCAACATCGATGTGCCTCCTTTACTCAACTGAAAAAAGGACCAGAATGAAGGCGACCAACCAACGGAATACGCAGAAGAATCAAACGATGGAAGCACCTACTATTGACAACATCAACCACCAAGCAAGTCCAGACGCACTTAGGAGTTTATAACATCCCTCTACTAACTAGAAACCGGAGAGAGTCAAGTGTTCAGACTTGACACATCCGGAGAACAACGCGTCCCCACCTGCGACCCTCGTAAGGAGACAATATCAGGAAGGGATGTCTGCACCGACCCAAACACTAAGGAATGACACCCAAGACAAAGATCGTCAAGATACCTCGACAGAATAGTGCCTCCAATTCAACTCCAGCTGCAAACTTCAGGAGGACCCTTCGAAACCCCTTTTTAAGGGGGGAAGACCTGCAATAGGTATACCGGAACGAGGTAATAATTAGATCCGTGCGCTCTAGCCTCATTGTATTTGGAAGCAGCCAACCACGACTATCCATCAAAGTCGACCATCAAGTCAACCCTATCATCAAGGATCTGAACTCAGCATAGAAGTTTATCGACAAAGAAAGCCTTGCATCATCAAGTTGTCAAGATCTCACAGGGCAACCTCACTGAAGAAGCAACGACCTCAGAAGTATAGCCAACCCAAAAACCCGCGCCCCGCACTCCCCTGTTACCACCGGGCAAATCTCGAGGACGAGATTTATTTTAAGGGGGGAAGAGCTGCCACATCCCAAATTTAGAAACTAAGAAAAAATTAGTTTCACCAGACCCAAAATTCTTAACCAACAAAAACTTTTGAAATGTTTTACTGACGATTGTATTTCCTTCCCATTGTTGAGTTGAAATGTGTGAACTTAGAAGTGATGTGGATCTTGTGGTGATTAATTGCTTGTTGGACTTCTGATTGTATTGATTGTTAATTCTTATTTTATTGTTTGCTTGGGTGAATAATTACACCAAGGTACTTGAAGTGTTAAATTGAAAACTCACTTGACAACAAATTTGGAATGTGACTTAAATAGAATCAAACTCCTAAAATTATTAAACAAATTGAAGTTAAGATCATAAGTTAAGTAGAGGATCTTATCAAATTATTCTCTTACCTAACTCTCTATTTCCTTTAAACAAAAACTTTTGCTATGTTAAATGCTTGTTGCTTATGATCTAGGTTCTTATGGCTTGAGTTACTGCTTGTGCTTGTTAATTGTATGTGCTAGATCTAAATAAAAGAAACAAAAGCAAAAATGGAAACAAGGATAATAATGTGACAAGTGTCACACACACAATCCTCCAAGTGAACCCCCAGGTAGTTCAAACAAAATTCAGTGGAGTGGATTTATGAACACCCCTAATTTTTACTCTTATAACTTTCCCCTCTCAAAATATTAATTTCAAAATTCCAAATCTAAATTTAAAACCTTTCTTTATCTTTTAAATCACAAGGTGTGGTGCAACACTTGTCAAATAAATTGCACCACAGCACCACCCACCCACATTTGAATAAGTGAAGCAAATTATGAAAGTAAAATTCAGAAAATAAAAGTTAAAAATTGATTAGGGAATTTCATCGAACACCTTGCAGTCATGCTCTGTGTTCTTCCCAAATCAACCAAACCCGAGATCAATTGATCGATTTAGTGAGTAATTATTCAAATTGAAGCCTCCAATCGACCCCCTGCACCTCACTGATCAAATGGCGCGCTCGAATTCGAGAAGAAAAGGCCAAGAAGGAGGAGGAGGATGCAAGGGGGCAGCCGCCCGTGAGCTCGCGCCATGGTCGGCACTGTGCCGTCGTGGTGTCGATGTCGCGTTCGTCGAACCCGTGCCCCCCCCCCTCTCGCCCTTGCCTCTCCGCTTGCTCCTCTGCTCTCACATCCCGCCCAGGAGGGACCCCCGTTGCCGCCGTGCGCCACGCCATGGCCGCGCCCGCCCGAGACGGCCGTGCCGGTGCACGCCGCACCGTCCATTTGCTTCCATCCCCGTCCCAAAATTGGCGATGCCCAGCTCGCCGCCACACCACGGCTGCCCCTGAGCACCTCGATCGCTGTAGCCACCCCTACGACGCGCCCCTGCACGCCCTGCACCTCTCCCGCACCGCGTCCACCATGGACCCGTGCTCGCCGTTATATACCCCTGCCCACCCCATGCTCAAACCACACCACCACTGCCTCCCTTGCTCTCCCCATCCCCCGTACACCGCCAGGAGGTCGGAGCCGCTGCTGCCAAGCTTCAGCTGCAGCCGCAGCTGCTGCCCGAGCCCCTGCAGGTCCGTCGTGCTCGAGGTAGACGATGACATGGCCGCCGCCGTGCTAGCCTCTCTTCTCCCCCCCTCTGGCCCTCAACTGCCTCACCATTAACCTCGCACTCACCCGCCGTGTTTTCTCAACGTTTCATGCACAGGATCGACGCAGCCAGCTCGCCGGAGCCCGTGCACGGCCGTGGAGGAGAAGGAGCTCGCCGCCGCCAAACCAGCCCGTCCCAGCACGCGCCACTCAGCCAGGATTTCCCCCGGAGCCGCCACCATCGTTCTGCGTCATCTCCGCCATCTCCCGAGCCCCCTAGGTGAGCCGCCCGTCCACCGCGCCGTCGCCGGAGCCGCAGCGCCACCCCTCTGTGGTCGCCATCGCTGCGTCGCACGGCAGCCGTTGGATCTCGATCCAACGGTAGCTTACCGTTTCGGTTAAAAGAAAAGAGAGAGAGAGACTGACGAGCGGGCCCCGCTCGTCAGGGTTTTATTAATTTTCCGCGTGCGCTGAGTCACTGACGGGTGGACCCGGCCCGTCAGATTTCTCAACATTATCCAAACTGAACACATTTTCGAATTTAAATTTCCAGAGAAAATCAGTACTGGACCCATTTTATAAATTCAATAACTTGAGATTTACAAATCCAAATAAATCAAACTCAATTGTTCTGGAAATCTTATTAAAATGTTTAACCAACCCAATTTGTCTCATGTCATTAATTAAATATATAAAAAGTATTATTGAAAATGCCACAGAAGGTTTAAATTTTAACTTTTTTGTTTCTGATACTCTGTTAGTCCAAATAATTCCAAACCAATTTTATTAGCTTACTACTGCCTTGTGTTAGCTCCCCTAATTTTGGTAGAATTAATTAAGCAATATTAATTGTTGACTTTAAGATAAACCCTTCTGGACTAAAACAAACAAATATGTTTATTGGTTGACCCAAATGAGTTAGGACCAATTTTGCTAGCTCAAATTTAGTCATGTTTAGTTACCCCTAAAAGGATTTAATTTTTGAAACAACAGAACATATTTGATTGCCAAAACTTGATTATTAAGCTACTGGATTCAAACCTTTGTGTAGGGAGTTTGGTAACTCCAAATGATCCAATTCAAATTGGGTTGTCTTCGACACATCAGTAGCTTTCTATAGAAATTTAGTTTGTATTTTTGTGACCAAACAAACTCAAGTTGTGGAATTAAACATGTTTAACAAGTTTCTACCAAAATTTGGACATAAACAAATAATGTTTAATTCAATTATTTTGAAATCAAATTGTATTGTTCGATGAATGCAGTGGCTATTTAGAGCATTTAGGATTGTGATGATGTGATGTTGTTTGAGTAGTTTAGTGATTGCTTGTATTGGTTTGTTTATCGATTAGACGAGAACGTTGCTGGATTTATCGAGGAGGGGGAATTTGCTGAACCTGAAGATCAAGACCACGGTCACTTTGCCGAGCAAGGCAAGCTATTCTCTGAGCTTGCATCGATATACATCTATTTTGGTTCACATGTTTTACTAATAAGAAGCATAAATGATTTATGTGGTGTGGGCCACAAAAGCTATGATTTTGAAAACCCTTTTTCCAGAATAGAAGTATATTATTTTGACCCCTATATGGAGATATTAGATGGAAATTCTTTTTCAAACTATAGGATGGGAAAAATATTGTTTACTCAAAACTCCTTTGAAAATACTCGTATGGTTGTAGAATACCGAGATGTCGGTGTGGAAGTGGAAAAATGATGAACGGTGATGTTTATGAAAAATGCGCATTGTGTCTTTGTACTATGACGACCAGCCGATAATCTGTGCGACCACATTTACCCACATATGGGAAAGGGCGTAGTCATATAGTTTGCTCATATTAGTACTGGATGCCTCAACAACGAGGATGACCTCGTTCCATGAGGGGATGGTTTGGTGACCTGCCCCTGACCTGGGTCCTCTTAAGAGAAGTCTACCGGAGGCCGGTATGAGTGTATTGGAGAAAGAGGATTGAAGACGCCACCTTTGGGTCGTCGGGCAGAACTACGAAGTCCTCACACTTAGTTTCTGACGGGCTGGATTTAAGTGTCGATGGAACCAGTTTCGTAGCGGTAGGATCCTATACTAGCATGAGCAAAGGACAGGCTATGGTCGGTGACTCAACTTCGCATACACCCTGTATGGCGGGACGTGGCTGACACGATGAGTTACCGGATGGGTGGGGAAAAGCGTGCTACCTCTGCAGAGGGTTAAAACTATTCGAATAGCCGAGTCCTCGGATATGGACAATTGGGAGGCTGTCCTAAGACCATGTGCAAATTTTATAAAAGAGTTGAGTTTTGAAAAGAAAAGTGAAGTGGAGAATGTTCCAGTCACCTATACCAACGGATCGGTATGAGGTTGATGGAAGAAAGTGGACCATGACGGACTATGGTCGGAAAGTGGAGGAGTTTGGAGAAAACTAATAAAAAATGACGAACTCTCTTAAGATAGTTATATTATCCTTCTTACCTTCTTTTAACAAAGATATAGAGATGCTTTGAAATAAATAAAAGTTTAAAAATTAAAAAGGGTGCTATTGCATGCTCATGTCGGGTGTAGTTTACGAGTACATAAATGTACTCATGGCTGTGTCCCTGGATATTCCTATGTCCAGAGCTCAAGAAGAAGTATGCTGAAGACCGAGGGATCGAGGACGTCTTTGCGAACTAGGGCGCTTCCCAGTCAGCTGCCTGTGTGGTTGTGGCAAATGATTGGGCTCCACGCTGTTTGATGATTTCCGCTGCAAGTACCGGTTGGAGCTATGACTTCAATCAAGTAAGTAAATTTATTCGGTATTTATGGATGTTCTTTTGATACTAGTTTGATTGTGCCCAGCGACAGACTGATCACGGGATCGCGGATGTTGTAGGCAAGGGTATTTCGGACAGCTAGTCCGGGTCCCCACAAAGCTGCTCGAAGGTCTCGACGAGAGACGTTCAAGCCCGCACCCCCATCTATAAGTGTCTTGGTGACGGCGATGTTGTTGATGATGGGAGTGCACACCAGAGGGACGGTGCCTACAGCCTTGGTCGACTTGGGGTGGTCCTTGGAGTCGAAGGCGATGGTGTACTACGACCACTTGAGGGGCTGGGAAGCCTCAAGCCCGGGAAGCGCTGCGCTGACCTCGTGAGAGAATTGCTTGAAGTGGTTGTTGGACTTGGGCGCCTGGGACCCGCCGAGGATGCAAGCTATTGCCCCCTGAGGGGCCTGGTAGCCCCATGGTTCTCGTCGGGGAGGTTGCCGTTTTGCCCAGCGTTGTTCCCCCGAGCCCTCTGCTGGAAGTTGTGGCGTCCACCTCCGCGACCACCACGGCCTCCGCCGCGGCCGCCACGGCCCTGGTTCTTCTCCGCTCCTTGCTGAGCTGCTTGAGCTCCTAGCAGTCTTCAGTTGCGTGGTTGTGCCGGTTGTGGTAGATGCAGTATGGGCGTTGTCCACCTTTTTCTCTTCAGCCGCCGGAGAGGCCTCGCGAGGCTGCTTTGCGTCAGGCTCTGCCGCGAGGATGGCGGTGGTCTTGCGCTTCTCGGAAGGCTTCTTCTTGCTCCTGGACCCTCAGGAGGGTCATCCTCCACTTCCTTCTTGACAAAGAGGAGGCCCTCTTCAGCCTTGGCGCACTTGTCAGCCAGATCGAAGAGCTTCACCACAGAGGAGAGGGTGTCGTGGATGCCGAGCTTCTCAAGATCCTGTGGTTTCGTGACACCCTCCCTGAAGGCGGAGATGACGTGCGAGTCTGGGATGTTCGGAATCTTGTTGCAGACCTGGCTGAAGCGCTGGATGTATCTACGAAGGGTCTCGTCAGGCTTCTGGCGCACCGCGCGAAGGTCGTTGTAGGTGAGCGCGCGTTCGTAGGTGCCCTTGAAGTTGGCGACGAAGACCTTGCAGAGGTCTCCCACGTGTCGATGGTGTTCTCTAGGAGGTTCATGAGCCACGAGAGCGCGGAGTCCTTGAGCGCCATGGAGAGCCAGTTGGCCATCACCTTGTCGTCGCCTCCTGCAGCCTGGATGGAGACGGTGTAGAGCTGCAGGAACTCCAGAGGGTTGGTCCTGCCGTCATAGCGCGGAGGGAGGTCTGGCTTGAACTTCACGGGCCAGACGACGCGGCGCAGTTTGCGGGTGAAGGCGGTGCAGCCCGTGGCGTATTTCACAGCACCACCAGCGAGTACGCCGCGGTTCTGGCGACCTGCAGCGGCAATCTCCTGCACGACACGGTTGTGGCGGTCCCTCTGGCGCTCGATCTCCACGCGGGCATCTGCCGGAGTCCGCTGCACAATCTGGCAGTCGTGCGGCGAGGATGCGTGCGACGCGGCGCGGTGGTTTGGTGCGGAGCTGCAGCTGGAGGAGGTGGCGGAGGCGGAGGGGGAGGAGGAGTGCTAGCGCTAAGTTGACGAGAGAATATCTCCCCGGCAACAGCACCAGAAACAATGCTTGTACGTCACACGTCAGTTGGGAACCCCAAGAGGAAGGTATGATGAGTGCAGCAGCAAGTTTTCCCTCAGTATGAAACCAAGGTTTATCGAACCAGTAGGAAAACGAGGTTGCTTCGAAGGTGTTGGTGAAGGAGTGTAGTGCGGCGCAACACCAGGGATTCCGGTGCCAACGTGGAACCTGCACAACACAATCAAATTACTTTGCCCCAACTTAACAGTGAGGTTGTCAATCTCACCGGCTTGCTGAAAACAAAGGGTTAAACGTATCGAATGGAAGATGATGTTTGTTTGCATAAAACAGTAGAGAACAATGATTGCAGTAGATTGTATTTCAGATGTAAAAGAATGGACCGGGGTCCACAGTTCACTAGTGGTGTCTCTCCAATAAGATAACTAACATGCTGGGTAAACAAATTACAGCTGGGCAATTGACAATTGATAAGTGCATATAACATGCATGTGTGAGCTGTGGTGTCTACTATGAGATTCATTTGGGCATTACGACAAAGTACATAGACCGCTATCCAGCATGCATCTATGCCTAAATAGTCCACTTTCCGGTTAACATCCGTACCCCTTCCAGTATTAAGTTGCAAGCAACAGACAATTGCATTAAGTAATGTGCGTAATGTAAACAATACATTCATCCTTGAATAAAGCATTGCTGTTTTACCCCTAGTGGCAACAACACATCTACAACCTTAGAACTTGCTGTCACTATCCCAGGTTAAATAGAGGTTGAACCCAACTATCATGCATAAATACCCCCTCTTGGAGTCACAAGTATTCACTTGGCCAAGGCTTCAACAAGTAACGGAGAGCATGCAAGATCACAAATGACATAGACATGATAATATAATATTCAGCTCCACATAGGTATCAATATAAGTCAGATCCCAGCAAACACAACATGTAGCATTACAATAAGATGATCTTGATCATGATAGGCAGCTCACAAGATCTAAACATGATGGCACAAGTGGAGAAGACAACCATCTAGCTACTGCTATGGACCCATAGTCCAAGGATGAACTACTCACGCATCACTCCGGAGGCGGGCATGGCGATGTAGAGCCCTCCGGTGATGATTCCCCTCTCCGGCAGGGTGCCGGGAAGAGCTTCAGAACCCCCCGAGTTAGGGTTGACGACGGCGGCGGCAGCGAATATGTTCTGGATGAAAGGCTCGGTGTTTTAGGGTTTTCACGTCTCGGGGAATAAATAGGCGAAGGGGCGATGTCGGCGGACCCCCGAGGGGCCCAAACCACAGGCGGCGCGGCGGTGGGCCGCGCCGCCAGGTGGTTTGGCCACCTCGTGGCTCCCTTCGTCTCTCCTTCGGACTCCGTGTACGTGCTGGAAAAATAGGGACTTGGCCTTTTGTTTCGTGCAATTCCGAGAATATTTCCAGAAGTAACTTTCTGAAACCAAAAACAGCAGAAAACAGGGAACTGGCACTGTGGCATCTTGTTAATAGGTTAGTCCCAGAAAATGCATAAAAGTGATACGAAGTGTATATAAAACATGTAGCAAATGGTATAATATAAGCATGGAACAGCAGAAATTATGGATACGTTGGAGACGTATCAAGCATCCCCAAGCTTAGTTCTACTCGTCCTCGAGTAGGTAAAACGATAACAACAAATAATTTCTGAGGAGACATGCTTTCACACAATCTTGATCAATATATTGCAAGGCTCATGTCATGAATGAAGTGACTCAAAGCAATGATCTATAGTTTGCTAACAAATAGATAAAGAGTAAACAATGAATCATATAAGCAAAAACTTTTCATGAATAGTACTTTCAAGACAAGCATCAAAAAGTTTTGCATAAGAGGTAACTCATAAAGCAATAGATTCAAAGTAAAAGGCATTGAAGCAACACAAAGGATGATTAAGTTTCAGCATTGCTTTCAACTTGTAACATGTATATCTCATGGATAGTTGTCAACATAAAGCAATATAACAAGTGCAATAAGTAAACATGTAAGAATCAATGCACACAAAGTTGACACAAGTGTTTGCTTCTAAGATAGAAAGGAGTAGGTAAACTGACTCAACATAAAGTAAAAGATAGGCCCTTCGCAGAGGGAAGCAGGGATTAAATCATGTGCTAGAGCTTTTTAAGTTTTCGAAAGCATATAGAGAGCACAAAATAAGTATTTGAGAGGTGTTTGTTGTTGTCAACGAATGGTAGTGGGCACTCTAACCCCCTTGTCAACCAGACTTTCAAGAGCGGCTCCCATGAAGGACGTTATCTCTACCAGCAAGGTAGATCATCCCTCTTCTCTTTTGTTTACACATGTATTTTAGTTTCTTTATAGATGACACTCCTCCCAACCTTTTGCTTACACAAGCCATGGCTAACCGAATCCTCGGGTGCCTTCCAACATTCACATACCATGGAGGAGTGTCTATTTGCAAATTAAGTTGCTTACTGATAAATCAGGGCAAAACATGTGAAGAGAATTATTAATGAAAGTTGTAATTAATTGGGGCTGGGCACCCCGTTGCCAGCTCTTTTTGCAAATTATTGGATAAGCGGATGTATATGCCACTAGTCCATTGGTGAAAGTCTGTCAGAAGTAAATGACAAGATTGAAAGATAAAACACCACATACTTCCTCATGAGCTATAAAACATTGACACAAATAAGGAGTAATAAAGTTTTGAATAGTTTAAAGGTAGCACATGAAATATTTACTTGGAATGGCAGGAAATACCACATAGTAGGTAGGTATGGTGGACACAAATGGCATGGGTTTTGGCTCAAGTTTTGGATGCACGAGAAGCATTCCCTCTCAGTACAGAGTTTAGGCTAGCAAGGTTGTTTGAAGCAAACACAAGTATAAACCGGTACAGCAAGAATCACATAAAAACATATTGCAAGTATTATAAGACTCTACACTGTCTTCCTTGTTGCTCAAACATTTTACCAGAAAATATCTAGACCTTAGAGAGAACAAATATGCATCCCAAGTCTCAACAAGCTCTACGGTAGTTCTCCACTACTAGGCTTTAACTACATGATGCAAGAGCTTAAACATGATCTACTTGAGAGCTCAAAACAATTGCAAAGCATCAAATCGAAACAAGACAATGATCTACAAGAATGCATATGTCTTTTCCAATACCAACTACTACATGTAGCATTTTCTTTCTTCCAAACAAACACCAATCAATTTATTTAAACATAAACTCTCCAAATGATAATATAATGCAGCAAGAGAGTATTTATAAACAAGTGCTAACAGCTCGAAGAGATGCATGAAAAACAGGAGCTAAAAGCACTGCAGTAGCTAGTTAAGAATACTCAACAAATATAAGTGAAGAACATGAGTATTCACATGAAAAAGCGGAGCGTGTCTCTCTCCCACACAAGGATTGCTAGGATCCGAATTTATTCAAACAAAACAAAAATAAAAACACACAGACGCTCCAAGTAAAGCGCATAAGATGTGAAAGAATTAAAATATAGTTTCACTAGAGATGACCTGATAAGTTTGTTGATGAAGAAGGGGATGCCTTGGGCATCCCCAAGCTTAGACGCTTGAGTCTCTCTGAATATGGTTGGGATGAACCACGGGGGCATCCCCAAGCTTAGGCTTTTCACTCTTCTTGATCACATAATATCACCCTTCTCGCTTGATCCTTGAAAACTTCCTTCACACCAAACTCAAGACAGTTCTCATTAGAGGGTTAGTGCATAATCAAAAATTCTCATATTCTGTAATGATACAATCAATCCCAAAGCTTCTGGACATTAGCTACAGCCACCAATGCTTTGTGGAGCAAAGAAATCCACACAAACACAGTAAAAGAGCGAATGCAAAACAAAAGGCAGAATCTGTCAAAAACAGAACAGTCTGGAATGACGAATTTTTTCGAGGCACTTAAGTTGCTCAGATGGATCTGGCCTAAAATAATGAAAGTTGCGTACATATCTCAGGAATATGCGTGATTTTTTCAGAATTTTTTGAATTTTCTACAGGGAGATAAGCTCAAATCCGTGACAGCTAAAAATCTGTCACTGCGCAGAAATCCAAATCTTGCATCAACTTTCAATATAGAACTTTACTTGGCACAACATTGCGATAAAATAAAGATACAAAGGAGTTGCTACAGAAGTAACAAAACTCCTTGACTCAAAGAAAACAAAAATAACAGCAAATAAAAACGATGGGTTGTCTCCCATAAGCGCTTTTCTTTAACGCCTTTCAGCTAGGCGCAGAAAGTGAAAATCAAGTGTTGTCAAGAGAAGAAGCATCAACATCATAACTTGCTCTAACAATAGAGTCAAAAGGTAACTTCATTCTCTTCCTAGGGAAGTGTTCCATACCTTTCTTGAGAGGAAATTGGTACCTTATATTACCTTCTTTCATATCAATGATGGCACCAACAGTTCGAAGAAAAGGTCTTCCCAAAACAATAGGACAAGATGCATTGCATTCAATATCCATAACAAAAAATCAACGGGACAAGGTTATTGTTTACTGTAATAAAAACATCATTAACTCGCCCCAAAGGTTTCTTCATAGCATTATCAGCGAGAAAAACATCCAAATAACAATGTTCCAAAGGTGGCAAATCAAGAATATCATAAAGCTTCTTGGGCAAAACCGAAATACTTGCACCAAGATCACACAAGGCATTGCAATCAAAATCATTCACCTTTACCTTAATGATGGGTTCCCAACCATCTTCTAATTTCCTAGGAATAGAAGCTTTAAGTTTCAACTTCTCCTCCCTAGCTTGCAAAAGAGCATTTGTAATATGCTTTGTAAAAGCCAAATTAATAGTGCTAGCATTGGGACTAACTATACTATTCTCTTTTTCAAATCTTTCCTCTTTTTCCCACCTAGCATGCAATTCAGCCAACATCCTAATATTATTATCAATTCGAACTTGAATGGCATTTGCTGTAGCAAATGACTTAGTATCTTTAACTTCATTAGGCATAACTTTCAGTTTTAGAATTTCAATATCATGAGCAAGACTATCGACTTTAGAAGCAAGAACATCAATTTTTTCAAACTTTTCCTCAACAGTTTTATTGAAAGCCTTTTGTGTGCTAATAAATTCTTTAAGCATAGCTTCAAGATCAGAGGACACACTTCTATTGTTGCTGTAGGAATTACCATAAGAATTGCCATAACCATTTGAAGGATAAGGCTTATAGTTGTTGCTACCAAAATTATTCCTATAAGCATTGTTGTTGAAGTTGTTGTTTTTAATGAAGTTCACATCAACATGCTCTTCTTGAGCAACCAATGAAGCTAAAGGAATATTATTAGGATCAACATGAGATCTACCATTCACAAGCATAGACATAATAGCATCAATCTTATCACTCAAAGAGGAGGTTTCTTCAACAGAATTTACCTTCTTACCTTGAGGAGCTCTTTCGGTGTGCCATTCGGAATAGTTGATCATCATATCATCAAGTAGCTTTGTTGCTGCACCTAAAGTGATGGACATAAAGGTTCCTCCAGAGGCCGAATCCAATAAGTTCCTTGAGGAAAATTTTAATCCTGCATAAAAGGTTTGGATGATCATCCAAGTAGTCAGTCCATGAGTGGGACAATTCTTCACCAAAGATTTCATTCTTTCCCAAGCTTGAGCAACATGTTCATTATCAAGTTGTTTAAATTCATAATGCTACTTCTCAAGGATATAATCTTAGCAGGAGGATAATATTTCCCTATGAAAGCATCTTTGCATTTTGTCCAAGAATCAATACTATTTCTAGGCAAAGAAAGCAACCATTCTTTAGCTCTTCTCTCAAGGAGAAAGGAAAAGGTTTCAGTTTTATAATATCCCCATCCATATCCTTATACTTTTGCATTTCACAAAGTTCAACAAAGTTATTAAGATGGGCAGCAGCATCATCAGTACTAACACCAGAAAATTGCTCTTTCATAACAAGATTTAATAGCGCAGGTTTAATTTCATAAATTCTGCTGTAGAAGCAGGTGAAGCAATAGGAGTGCATATGAAATCATTGTTGTTTGTGCTAGTAAAGTCACACAACTTAGTGTTCTCAGGAGTACTCATTTTGAAAAACAAAATCAAACTGAATTAAACAAGTAACTAATTTTTTTGTGTTTTTGATAAAGAGAGCAAACAAGACTAAATAAAAATAAACTAAGCAAGACAAATAACAAAGTAAAGAGATTGGGTGTGAGAGACTCCCCTTGCAGAAGCAATTCGGTTTTCCCCGGCAACGGCACCAGAAAACGTGTTGCTAGCGCTAAGTTGACGAGGGAATATCTCCCCGGCAACAGCACCAGAAACAATGCTTGTAACGTCACACGTCAGTTGGGAACCCCAAGAGGAAGGTATGATGAGTGCAGCAGCAAGTTTTCCCTCAGTATGAAACCAAGATTTATCGAACCAGTAGGAAAACGAGGTTGCTTCGAAGGTGTTGGTGAAGGAGTGTAGTGCGGCGCAACACCAGGGATTCCGGTGCCAACGTGGAACCTGCACAACACAATCAAATTACTTTGCCCCAACTTAACAGTGAGGTTGTCAATCTCACCGGCTTGCTGAAAACAAAGGGTTAAACGTATCGTATGGAAGATGATGTTTGTTTACATAAAACAGTAGAGAACAATGATTGCAGTAGATTGTATTTCAGATGTAAAAGAATGGACCGGGTCCACAGTTCACTAGTGGTGTCTCTCCAATAAGATAACTAACATGCTGGGTAAACAAATTACAGCTGGGCAATTGACAATTGATAAGTGCATATAACATGCATGTGTGAGTTGTGGTGTCTACTATGAGATTCATTTGGGCATTACGACAAAGTACATAGACCGCTATCCAGCATGCATCTATGCCTAAATAGTCCACCTTCCGGTTAACATTCGTACCCCTTCCAGTATTAAGTTGCAAGCAACAGACAATTGCATTAAGTAATGTGCGTAATGTAAACAATACATTCATCCTTGAATAAAGCATTGATGTTTTACCCCTAGTGGCAACAACACATCTACAACCTTAGAACTTGCTGTCACTATCCCAGGTTAAATAGAGGTTGAACCCAACTATCATGCATAAATACCCCCTCTTGGAGTCACAAGTATTCACTTGGCCAAGGCTTCAACAAGTAACGGAGAGCATGTAAGATCACAAATGACATAGACATGATAATATAATATTCAGCTCCACATAGGTATCAATATAAGTCAGACCCTAGCAAACATAACATGTAGCATTACAATAAGATGATCTTGATCATGATAGGCAGCTCACAAGATCTAAACATGATGGCACAAGTGGAGAAGACAACCATCTAGGTACTGCTATGGACCCATAGTCCAAGGATGAACTACTCACGCATCACTCCGGAGGCGGGCATGGCGATGTAGAGCACTCCGGTGATGATTCCCCTCTCCGGCAGGGTGCCGGGAAGAGCTTCAGAACCCCCCGAGTTAGGGTTGGCGACGGCGGCGGCAGCGAATATGTTCTGGATGAAAGGCTCGGTGTTTTAGGGTTTTCACGTCTCGGGGAATAAATAGGCGAAGGGGCGATGTCGGCGGACCCCCGAGGGGCCCAAACCACAGGCTGGCGCGGCAGAAGGTGGGGCGCGCGCCCAGGTGGTTTGGCCACCTCGTGGCTCCCCTTCGTCTCTCCTTCGAACTCCGTGTACGTGTTGGAAAAATAGACTTGGCCTTTTGTTTCGTGCAATTCCGAGAATATTTCCAGAAGTAACTTTCTGAAACCAAAAACAGCAGAAAACAGGGAACTGGCACTGTGGCATCTTGTTAATAGGTTAGTCCCAGAAAATGCATAAAAGTGATACGAAGTGTATATAAAACATGTAGCAAATGGTATAATATAAGCATGGAACAGCAGAAATTATGGATACGTTGGAGACGTATCAAGGAGTGCCGTGCGCTATGTTCCCCTCGCATCCAGAGTGGCGCACCAGCGAGCAAGAGGGCGCTGTGCTGCGGTGGTAGCGGCAGGAACGGCGGCACCGTTGATGAGCTCCTCGAGGCGCCCAAGCCAGTTGTCGTGGCCCGCCTGCGTGGGACGGTAGCGTAGCAGCTCTTGCGCCATCATTAGCGGTGGCTGGACTGGGCGCCGCTCGGCCCATCGTGGAGGCGCTCTCGCGCCTGGATGGGTGCAAGGAGGAAGCTCCCTCGTCCTCGCCGTCGATGCCGCCATCGTTGCCGCTGTCGTTGCCGTCGTCATCCTCAGGATGCTCGACATGCGGCTCGGCGTTGCGCTCTGAAGCGCGGTTGGTGCGTGGGCGACCACGTGGGTTGTGGTTGGCGGCGGGCTCGGTGTTGGCCCTGCCGACGCGCAGCTCCCGTGTCCATGGAGCGGAGAGGTTGAAGAAGTTGAAGACGCGCCTCAGCCCCCTACCTGGCGCGCCAAATGTCGGAGACTAGTCCCAGGAACTAGGGGTGTCTCTCAAAAGCCAGGAAACGAGTAAGGGGCTGAACACAACGTCAAACAGATCCTCAACAACCTCGGCGACGGTGCTCGTCAAGCTCGGTGAGAAACATCACGGCAGAGATGGTACACGAGCCGCTACCCAGGTTCAGGCCCACCGTGAGGTGTAAAAGCCCTACGTCCTGCTAAGATGTATTGCACTGCTTGGAGAGGTTCACAGTACAAGGGTGCTTGCCGAGGGCACAGTTGTGGCTATGGTGGACTATGGTGAAATGAGCTCCGTCTTCTCCCTCAGACGTAGCTGCTTGGTTGCGGGATCCCCCTCCTAGGTCGTACACTGGCTCCTTATATACTGGGCTTGGTTCTCTTCCCCGAAAACCTCTGGCGGGAAGGGATACCACAATGCCGCCGAGTTGGAGCACAGCGCACAGCGTCGGGGGGCGTCCATGGACACGGTCCATGGCAGAGAGCACGTCGTCTTGGTAGAAAAAGCCACCGTCCATCCAGGACGGTGGGCTGGCGCTGCAGAGCTTTGCGGCGTACCCCACGGTGATGTCGTAGTTGGAGCGTAGCGGCGGCCGGCCGCTTTATCACCAAATTGGCAAGTCTTGGAGTCCGCTTTGCTTCCTCCAGCTCCTTTGACCGCTTTATACACGAGAATGGCAACTGCGGCGTCTTCGTCATCGCGCGCAGGCGCGCGCGTCACTCTGCGGCGGGCGCAGAGCCCATGTGCGCTCTGCAGCGGCGCGGGAGCTTGCTTCCACTTGAAGGAACCCCGCGAGGGCCTGGAGCCTCGCCGAGGCTCTGTAGCCGTTGACTCCTCGCGAGGGAAAAACTCCCGAGGGTAGCGCGGAGACGCGCCAAGGCCTGAAGATCTTCTAGGAGAGGCCTTCCCGAGGCAGAGATTCCTCTCGAGGCCTCCTAGGCCAAGCGTCTGGTCCTTAGCAGAAATGCTCAGTCGAGCAAAGAAGCCCTCGCGAGGGAGAAATCCCTCGCGAGGCTCGTCAGGCTGAAGGCCTGGTCCTTAGTAGAATTTCCTGCGGAGCGTTTGAGGGTTGTGGCGGGCCGGCCCATGGTACCCTGGTTTTCACTGGGCCGACACTCACCCGTGTACAAACCTTGTGGGCTGTGGCCTTTGAATTGTGTTGGCAAAGGAGAAAGGTTTCCGCCTTTGATCCGGTTTTAGTTTTAGGTCTTGGGGGTTGGGACAATTTGTCGAAATTTTTCTTTTCCAGTATCTAACTGAATTTCAATTATGTATAAGTCAGATTTCCATTATTTGTATTGTACAAGTCAAACTTCAATCTACTTTTATCCTCTATAATTGTCACTCCTTCCGTTTAAACGGTAATGGTGAATCCGTAACCATGCAGGTTGTTTGCTTGATCGATCACCAGCCAGACACGCGAGAATCGACTTAGTTCAGCCAATAGTCGTTGCGATCCCTAACAGGGTCCCTACCGTACAAGTGGGGCGTCTGGTTGGTAAGCGCCAGTTGGATTTTCTTGCGTATCGCGCTTCAAGTCGGCCTCCCGTGGAAACTTGTGGTGCATCACCCCAACCTTCATGAGTATATGTGGATATGTTATCTCTAGACGTGGACACACTTTTTGGCGGAGGGCTTACGTTCATCGGATAGCAATGACCGATGTCAAGATCACCAAATATGGAGAGATCAGCTCTGGCAACATCATCAAGCCTACCTTCGAGGAGCTATCGGACGATCGACGCCAAGCCTATGCAACTCTCAAGAAGAAGCACCATTCAGAACTCGACACGTTGCAGAAGTAGCCCCAAGAAGAGTTCAAGATCTTAATGAATAAGAAGGAGGAGGAAGACATGGCGGCTCCCTAAATACCTTAAAGAAAGATCGCCAAGGTACCATCACCTTAGGTGTCAAGGCCAGGCTAGCGCCTCTATAGATGAATGTTCTGCAAGTACTAGGTTCTTTTGTGATGATACAATAGCCGAAAATCACTCGGCGGGTGAATGAGTCGAATCACTTAGTATATCATTCCTTGGTAGATTATGTAAACTCTAGTAAAATACGGCTCATGTTAGGCTTGCTAGCCCTAGTGGTGCCACGGTAAACCTTAGCCCGAGTTCATCCGCTTACCAGCCAGTGGATTTGTATTGTGGCCATGGACGAGAACTCACGGTCGCCTTGCCAAGCCCAACTACATTAGGAGCATACCATATTCGCCTGCTTTGCTGAATCCAATCACATATCCTTTGACGACAGTCGTGCCGCCGCCGGCTCCATGACAGATATTGTTGTGCCACTACCACAAAGGTCATCGACTTGCTCGGACGATAGCTTGGCTCAGATGAGATCCGAGTTACAGAAGACTTCGATATAGAGCCAAAGCCGGTGCACTTATTATATAAGAAGTTGTACCGGATTTCTTATCTCGTACCCTACCCCGAAGGGTTTAAACTAGTACTTCCGTCACAAATTACAGGGCACGCACAAAGTTTAAGAAAATTTTGACCATTAAATTTGGTCAATATAAATTATACCATTGAATTTATATTGAAAACAAGTTTTTAATGATATAATTTCTGTGCTATGAAATTTAAAATTTGTTGACTAAATTAATGGTCAAACTATGTTTTTAAACTATGTGTGTGCCCTGTAAACTGTGACGGAGAGAGTACCTTATTTCGTTTAATTTTATGCGGTTAACAAGAAAACATGTTGGGAACATGTTAGTCAATATTGCAGTGACCAGTGGCGGAAACAGGGGACCAGCAGGGGCCTTGCCCTCCCCCCCCCCCCCCCCCCCTCTAACATGCAGGAATTTTGTCTACACCCCCTATTTTCTTTGCTAAAATCCCTTCTACATTTTTGCACTTTGGCCCTCCCCAACAATTCATAACAGGGATAAAATTTTCTTTGGCCCCCTCCATACTATATTCCTGGCTCCGCCTCTGACAGTGACCCTATAAAAGTGCCTCTATTTTCCTTGTCGTTAACTGGCACTGCCTTTTCATGTTTTTATGCTTTACCTTCTGATTTTATTCATACTTGGTATTATTTGGAGAAGAAATTTCAAGAACACTATTACAACGGTGAAAAACAACATATCTTTCATTGGTCAGCCAGAGCAAGATAAGTTTGTGTCCGATTACGTCAAACGCTTTAGAGACACAAAAACCAATGTTATACTTTGGTGATTGACCTGATTTATTCTTAGTTCTACTCGACTAACTCTTAGCAGGAGGGGCGGCCCGAGGCTCCCAAAATTAAAGGGCCCCAAGTCCCAGATAGCTAAATCATGCGTAGCGGCGGAGAGGCCGTCTGGTGGCGACATCAGAGCGAGGTCCTGAGGGGAAGTGTTATGTTCCTGAGGTAGTGGACTTGAACTTGGGCCTTTTCTTGGCTTGCGAGTTTTGATCCATTTTGCTTATCAAGGCTTTATAAGTGGGTAAACCGTTGCTTGTAGTTAAATATAAATTTCTGGAAAAAAATTGCGATAGTCAAGCTCAATGGAGACACATGAAAGAAGTTCAGAATTTTAAGATATCAGATGCCAGAGCCAGATTTCTGAACAAAAATACGATTGTCAAATATAAATGGCACATAGTTTCTCAAAAACGAAAAGTACATGCACTTGCTCGAAGCTCCTTACATGTCCATGTTGGTCACCATGCTTGGCTAGCTAATACGCTACCATGGACTGAAGACCAATACAGGGAATGCGAAACATAGTCGACTCAATTTACTTTTCTCTCATCCGTTTATTTCTCTGACCATTGGCAAACACATAACTACAACACCATGACTTGGTATGATTTTAATTTTCAATGTTTTCGGTGGTGTTGTTCTCCTTTACTGAACGAGAGCATGAGAAGATGCATCGCCGCCCTCACGCGGCCACTCTTAGTGTTTATCGGTAACATTTTACATGTATATGTAGAAATAAATATTTTGATGCTTCTAGGGCTCTGGATTTTGGCTTCGTCATGGGCCTCGGAATTATCAGGACCAGCCCGCGAGTCGCATGCCATTCTTTTCGAATCAAGTCACCTTAGTGGGCCATCTCTCCGAGTCAGAGGGGGAAATCCCATCTTGTTCAACTACTCACGTAGCTTGCTTCCCGAGTCGGCCCAAAATCTAATTTTTAAATCATCATGTTACAGATAGCGCTTGATACCATGATTAGCTAGGAAGACGTGGTCTTCTAGGCAAAAACTATAAGTCAATGGCTCTAAGGATCCCCTTTCAAGCAAGATATGGTCCAAAGTTCTTGACACCATTGGTGCAAGTACGTGGACTCCTCAGGCGGACGATGAGTTGGTGGACTGGTGGAGGACTTTGTCTCGTCCCAAGGCATTGGTGTGGGGACCTTCATATGTTGGTAGTCCTAGTTCTTTGGGGAACATCGAAGCATCGGAATGTGGTGGTCTTCGATGAAGCAACAACCTTTGTCATGGCGATTTTGTAGCGGGTAGGAGAAGAAGGTGAAGTTTGGTACAATGTAGGTACGCTTCCCAATGAAAGAGAGGTTATTATGTTGACGACGGACGGGTAGACGCGTAACTAGTAGATTTTATAGTGTTTTTTACTGTGGATTGTTGCACCCTGTGCTGATATGACGTTGTATTCGGTGTCTCCCACCACTCTTTATTTTATACTACCTCTGTTCCAAAATATAAATGTTTATCTAGGCTATTTTAGCCTAGCAAAACGTTTTATAATTTGAAGCAGAGGTATATGATACACATGTTATAGGTATTCTAGAAGACAAATCGTTTCAGCATCAGGATGGTGGCAACAAGATATTTGTGTGCTGATTTCTCCTTTTCTTTTTTGGAAGAAAAGGACTTATATATAATTCCGATGGCAACGCGTATAGTGGCTTTGTATTGATTATCTATGAGTGAACTGTCGTGGTTCTTCCAAAACCAAATAAAACTGAAGACGTGTATGCATGGAACATTTTACGTATTATTCTATAACGTGCACACTCAACTAGAAATAAAATGTTACTCCCATATGACAAGTTAAGGAAACTCAGGACACAAATATCACAAGTTCGAATCGAGGAAATCCACTAATGATATCACAACCCTAGCTAATATGTAGTGTTTCAAGAAATATATGGGTGCGAATGAACGTGCGCGTGGTTGCCCCCAACAATTTTTCGTTTATTCGGAAACTGAGGAAAAATATCTCAATTAATTGAGAGTGGAAGTTGAAATAGCGATGCTGTTCTTCGCATGTGATTTTTTAACAGGAAAACGACAAAGACACCATGAGGAAGAAGATCACCGTAGCCGCCCCCGTAGCCACTGCCGCCGCGGCGCTCCCACGGCCGCCTTGCCATTCTCAAATCACGGCCTCTGTCGGTTCGCCGCCGCCCTGGCCATCCACTTGAATCCCCCTACCCCCGCACACACTTGATCTCGTCGTCAGCTGCATCCCCACCCCACAAATAGTACATTGCTCGCCTTTCCACTCGATCTAGTCTTGACGGCGTCCTCTCCGTCGCGGCTCCCTACTGATCGTCGTGGCATCTGGCGCCGTCTCGTGTGCGGGTGGGGTAGGGAGGGAGGTGGAGGGTGGAAAAAGAGAACGGGGCAGAGGAAGGGGGAGAAGGAAGCGGCGCGAGGGCCGCGCGAGCACACGCGTAGAAAAGCAGTTTCGTGAGATACTACCATCACAAACAAGATAAAAACACCAAACTGAAACTTTAATGTGTCACAACTGTTTAGTCCCCGGAAGAATTTAATTTGCCACCTCATTTTGAGCGAGGCCATGGCGCATGCATTTCCCTTGTTGGCACGTGCGGTCGATCGGGGAGCTAGAATAATAATTTATCGAAGCGCCATGAAGAATCCAGCGCCTTCCTCCTCGATCGTTAATTAGCTCGAGGACCGGGCGTTACGTAGCTGCATCAACAGTGAAGTTGGTCACCGGTATTAAATAACGAGATTGACGCCTATCAACCCGCTTTTCTCTGAGTCACACGGAGGCCGAACCTGAAATAGAGCTAAAGTGCACGTTGATCGTCACACGGAGACCGAACCTGAAAGTCCGAAACACAGCGCGCGCTCACTGCTCGACGCTAATGGCGGCGTCGGAGGGGGAGGAGAAGGCGGCCACGGGGCACCCGCTGCTGCGGGTGCTGAGGCGGGACAAGTACACGCACGGGCTGCGCCCGGCGCAGATGGAGGCGCTCCGGGCCATGTGCGGCGCTCTCATCCCGTCGCTGCAGCCGGAGGAGGAGGAGGCCCTCGACGGCCGCGTCGACCCGCCACGCGACAAGGACCTCGAGCGGTTCTACCTCGCCTCCGGCGCCGATTCCACCGTCCCGGACGAGGTGATCGATCGAGCTCACCCATTTGTAACTGTGCTCCTTGTACCTTACGTAGGTACGTGGTTCATGCCTTGTTTGGACGGATGTACGTACCAATAATTTGGTGGAGTTAGGGTGCCTGTGGAAGATAGCTGTCAACCGTATACAACATATACTAGCAAAATGCCCGTGCGTTGCAACGGGCGACGAATGTGAAAACATGAATCATCAAAACAGTACAGACACAAAACAAAAACATACAAATTATTTTCTATATCGGTGGTATCATGTCTTCTATAACACATATTTATCGCACTATAGGTCCCTGTTGCGATGACCATGTATCAATAAAAACAGTTCAGTTTTGGAAGTTGGACGGTAGCGGGTTCGAATCATGTCAACTTATATCGGATTTGGACGTGGTACCGTAGAGGACCCGAACTCGGATCCGAGGGGCATATCTCAAAATAGTAGATTCAACAAAATCAAACAGGAAAATATGTACATTACATGAGAATCAGCTTTAGATTTCTTCCTGTTTGATTGTAGCGTTTTTCAACAAAGTTTTTACACAATGACACGGCAGATTCTTTCCAAAAGAACTATGATGCAGGGCTAGTCCCCAATTCGTCAATTTGTTCTGAGTGATAGCATCACGGAGTCCATTGCTGATAAGAGGTGTTAGACTCAATTTCTATTTTTCAGCTTCCGAATCCAGTATGGGTGATCTTTCATCTTTCAAGACACCACCGATGTGGCTGCTTGATGACCCAAGTACCAAGTGAACCACCCTAAACATAATCAGAACATGATGCTACAGCATATACAACAAGGAAAACAAATTCTAATCTGAAGGTCATATACGAATACATCCTTATGCCGGTTGGCGTGGCATCGATGGTCAAACTCTCCTCTCACATCTTCCTCAATCTGGTTAGCGAGGAGATGAGGTCCGAAATCCCCTGGTAGTTCATGGTCCAATCCCGAGAGCCTCGGCACCTCAGCTCCTCTGCCCGTGGGCGCGGCCGCACGCCCGAAGCAGGTTCACGCCCACGCCGACCTGACCCGTTAGCTTAATGTCGACAGGAACACCACGGAGCACCACCTCCTCTCTTCTTGTCTCATCCTCAGCCCTCACCACAGCGGCCTTCCGCCGGACGGCTACAGCGACGGAGCGAGCGAAACGGGTTGCACATCCTTCTCCTTTACTCAGCCAGGCGCGCCATCCGCTGTTTCGCCGCCACCGTCAGCCGTGAAGGAAAATGGAAAAAGTATAAGAAAGGTAGATAATAGCTTCCCGGTTAATGAGCTTCAGTCTGCTGTATAAGATAATGAACTTGGCCACATTTTCCTCCGAGCGAAAGAAATGGAGATAATAAATTATGGAATAGCTAGCAATGTTCTGGTATAATTTTGTAGTCTTTGCTCTTTGCGTCAGTTTCAGTTAAAAAAAGCCATTCTAGTTCACACCAACTACTGTTCAGTTCTCTTATTCTCTCCAAGTATTCATATATACAAACTAAACAGGGTTTGAAAGAAGAATATACACGTACTTTGACAGATTTTGAAGTACATTTCCTAGAGGTTAACTTATGATTATAGAGTAAAACTAAACAGGGCCAAAAGAGAAAGGTGTACCACCGTTGAGAGGCACTGCACTGAATACATTTTGCCATAAGTCCTTGTTTCTGTCTACTGCCACATATCTCACACACTGCTGGGCATGCCTTGTCCTGCAGTTAGTAAAACAGACATGTAGGAACTAATCTTTCTCACAGTTTATTTACACATAACTGAAGATAACAAGTTTGAAATAAATGCACCACACAACCCTTCACCACCTGAAGAAAATAAATTATCCATGGAACAAATGGTAGCACAATGTAGGTGTATGCAACTACGCGAGGTTTTCATCCCAGAAGCACTGATTTGTTGTGATCATTGCATAAACACTACTCTATTTAAAATGAATAGAGCTGAGCACATAACAAAGCAATAAATAACAGACGGACATCCTTTGTTTCCTATTAAGTTACTAAGGCGACTGAACTCTGGAACACAGTTCTATATATCCACACATGTTATGGCTGGTAATGGATTATCAGGAAAAAAAATGCTTGAAAATGTGTCTGCACTAAACAAGTTTCTTTTCTTTTCAAATAGATATGCTCCTTCGTCAAGCAGGGAAATATCAAAATCTGAAACATGTGTTGTTGTTTCTGTATTTTCGTTCTGCATCATCTGCCCTTTGTATTACATTCATTGATGCAAATTTGGGTGCCACAGATAATTGTCGAGCAAGCTCCAGATACCTGCCTTTCATGTGTCATCGTGACGACGAGAATTCCGGGATGCAGGGAAAGCGGCGTGGTGTGCGTACTCTTCCCAGATTGGGCCCTTGAAGGTGGCATCCATGTCCGACCGGTGTCTCCTACCGCGGCCACCGGCTGCCGCCAGCACCTTCCTCACCAGCCGCGGCCGCGAGGGCCTCTTCATGGAAATCCACAGCGCCGACGCCGGCTAGGTAGTTGTTGCACTGATTCTGCTACACCGGCTTCGGGGGGAAGCTACTGACGGGAGATGCGAAGCCAGGTGAGGCTCAAAGGAGGACCGAGCTGCAGAGGATGGGGGAGGTGATCTCCTAGCGGCAAGCCCCGTGCTGCGCAGAATCTGTGAGGGCAAGGAGGAAACCTCTTTCTGGAGGCTGCACAAACTACGGGGGGAGATCTGGGAGGGGCGCCGTGGGAAGGTGAAGGTCTGGGCGGCTGCGGCAGGAAAGCTCCATGGGAGGAGGCGGAAGGAGATGCGGGCCTAGACATGATGTGGACTGCCTGAGGAAGGAGTACCGGCGTCTGCGCGTGGTGACCGGATGCGGTTCCTGCTAGACGACGGGGAACCTGAGGCGGTGTCATGCTCCAGCGCTTGGATGGCGGCGGCACAGCGTGGGGTCACATCCAAGCTGAAATCCCACCGCCGCCTCCGCCCGCAGCTGCTTCCGGCTTGCCTTATCCCCAGACCGCATCCGCTGCACGCCGGCAAGCCCCGGATTATCGCATCCCTCGGCCGGCCTCGAGGTCTCACAGACCCGTCACCTAGTGAGCAGTTTCCTCAGGCCTTCTCGCCGGCGGCCGAAATCCGTCATCCGTGCCATGGGGATTGGGTACGGCCCTCCCTCGTCGGTCCAGCAGCTGAAATTAGGGGTGAGGCACAGGCGGGGCACCGGAGGATTGAGGAGGACGACCAGGAGCCCGACCAATTTACCCCTCAGGCTACAGCGAAGCAACCGGCGGCGGGGAAGGGCGGCAGGGGAACGAGAGACAAAGAAAGGTCGAGGATTGGAGATTCTTTTTTGATATCACCGAACCGGTATCGATAACTTGGCGGTGGCAGCAATGTGTAAAATCTCATAACACACAGGGGTAAAATCAGAACTTAAAAAACGTACCAACCATCACCTGTAGCCATATTATATAGTAGAGATTATCTTCTCCTTTTATTTTAAACCACGTATATTCTCGTTTACATTTTTTAGAAGTGAGCACACGCAAGGGGAAACCGTAGTCTGCGAAATAATTTGATCCATGTGAGCACACGCAAGACATAGAGGGGGAGGTTGTAAGCGCCTATACCGTAAAATAGATTTTAGAAGGAATTAAAAAGACATCATAGAATTGTAACCATATAATACTAGCGTAATCAAAATACACACATTTGTCTCATACATTATGTGGATGGTGAGAAGAGAGATATTTTACATTCAAAGGGGCTATAATGGGATATACTATTGTTTCTTGTACAAAAGTTCCTATATCAATGAGAAATGTCCATAGCTCTGAGTGCGATCATGTATACTCTTTCCTATGCCGACCTTTTTACAATATACACTGCGTATATTCACTGTTTTATTTGAATAAGTGAAGGACGAAGGTACATAATTAAGATGGACAACAAGTAACCTGCACAGTTGATGAGTTAGAGCGGTGACTTCCTTCAAAGCAACAGGGATTTTCTTAGAGTGGTGACTTGACCATGGGAGATTAGACTGTCGATGAGTTAATTAAAAGCTTGGTTTCCCTGTTCTCAGGTTGCGGAGCTGGCCTTCACCCGGTGCGTGTGGGAGGGAGTTCTCCTGGTGCATGTCACCCTCTGGCTCCTCTGCACCAGGCTCGGCACGCTGGCACTGTGCGGACGGCTGTGCGTCTCCGGCGAGTTCCCGTACGTGCGCCGCTTCGCCGACATGCCGGTGCACCGGCGAGAGGAGGCGCTCAAGCGGTGGACCGGAGCGCGGTGGCTCATCCACGTCAAGATCGCCTTCGCCATCGTCAAGAGCATCTGCCTCTACGTCTTCTACACCACGGTACTAATTTCGCTAATCTTTTTGTTGGGGCTGTGCATAATAATTCGCTAGATTGCAAAACAAATTATTGCAGGCCAGATCTATGGATGCCCTGGCTTGCGCGGTCCTGATGATCCGTCCTAATATGGGTCACCTCTCACGTGCATGTCCGTGTTGGCCATGCTTGCATCCAGGGCCGGTCCTGAGATTTTGAAGGTCCGGGGCAAAACTAAAACTTGGACCCCTAAATATAGACATCATAATATGAATATACATGTAAAATATATCTTGTCAGTAAAACTTAAAAGCACAGAAAAGGCAAATTTATGCATATTACTTGAAAATTTATTCTTGCATTTCTCAATGGAAAGTCCTTTATGATGGGGTCGATGTTAATGCCATCAAATAATTTCTTGTCGATGCATAGTGTTGACAAACCATTTAAAATCTTTTGCGTCATTATTGATCTCATATAGAGCTTCAATACTTTCAATTTTCAAAAGCTTATTTTAGTCAGTGCGATAGTCATGGCACAAAAAATAGGGTGCGATAACCAATGGAAACTTTAGACTACCAAGTCATTCATAATTTTCTAATTTCCCTATAGCTCTAGCAGATGGACCTTAACAGCATGATAACATACAAAATTTGCATCAAATAGTGAAAATGAATGGTACCAGGCACGCATCATGTAGGTTTAGGTAGAGATCACTGTTATATACCTCAGATTGGTCAAATTAGTGATGTGTGTACCGCGTCCGAAGAGGAGGAAGAAAGAAGCCAAAACTGTATGGCGTATCCTTGCGATTGGTGGCCCGAGAGTTGAAATCGACGAGACAAGGAACTGATGATCGGAAACGGTTATGGCAGCGGCGGAGGCAGGTTGTGGATGGAAATCGCTCGCTCGACACTGCCTGGCGGCTGATGGGCGATGGAGATAGGAAGGAACGAATAGCCTAGTCAACCGCAACAATGGTTTTCCTGCTTGATAGGTGATGGGACTAGTTGCCTTCTCAGGCCACAACCCATATGGCCCATCAGCCCATAGGCTTTTCTTTCTTGCGATCGTTGCCTCTCGTTTCCCTCCAGCCATCGTTTCCTATGGCGATTCTTTCTATAGCAAATATGTAGCAGGCAACAGCCATTCAGCAGATAGCATATGTATACATACCTGGGGTGGGCCCCCTCGATTTTGGGGGCCCGGGGCGTCCGCCCCTCTTGCCCCCCCTCAGGACCGGCCCTGCTTGCATCGGTCCAGTCGATACTGCACTGACTTTTTCACCACAAGCAATCTTTGAATATTCCAGTGAAACAACATAGGAGTATCTCTTTCAATACAATATTCATAATTATGAAGATTCAAGAAAGAATACAACAACTAGATCAAAAGTATTCACTTATGTTAGTAAATATATCTACTCCTAGGATGATTAGTGATGGGTAGTTGTACTACCGTAGCCAAGTATAGTGTATGTCATACATGAGTCGTACTCCCTCTGTACATAAAAAAACCTTTCATTATGGGTTTAGTCAAAGTCAAACTTTATAAAGTTTGACCAATACGAAAAAACATTAACAATTATGATACCAAATGCATATAATATTAAAATATAAAATAATATATTTTATGTTGATTCTAATAACATTTCTTTTACATTGTAGATGCTGATCTTTTTTCATATAGGCTTAGTCAAAATTTGTGAAGTTTAACTTTGACTAAACCCAAAATGCGGGATAGTTCCGGACAGAGAGTACAGTCATATACGTGTAGAGGCCATGAGGTGCCATAAGCACTAATTTCTTTGTAGCCCACCGCAGGTTTCAAAGAAAAGCCTTGCGGAACATAAAGGGGTGATTCTAATAACATTTCTTTTACATTGTAGATGCTGATCTTTTTTCATATTGGCTTAGTCAAAATTTGTTAAGTTTAACTTTGACTAAACCCAGAATGCGGGATAGTTCCGGACAGAGAGAGTACAGTTCTATACGTGTAGAGGCCATGGGGTGCTATAAGCACTAATTTCTTTGTAGCCCGCCACTGGTTTCAAAGAAACACATTGTGGAACATAAAGGTGACCACGAGTCCCACTAGCACACGTCTTGGAGTTATAATCGTGCATGGAGAGGATACACACTCGACGGAGGTAGGGCATTGCCTATGAGTATATAAAGAAGACCTAAGACTCCGGGGACTTTCATAGTCATTAATTCATCAAGTTGCCCATCTAACTCGCCAATTCACCCTTGTAACAGCTATAAATTAACCCAAATGGAGATAGGTCTATTACCCACCTCACGAGACCCTTAGTTAAAATTCGGGTCCATCTAAGTCTCAGTCAGCATATGTTAACCTCGTTTGTATGTTGGTTGCCATGCGTGGAACCAGTCAGCTAGGTGGCCACGCCCGCACCGCACGTACGTGGCCGACCAGCCGACCGGCCAGCAGCATGCGCGCAGGTACCCCATTCATCGGGCACACAGCTACTAGCTAGCATTTCATCCCATCCACCTATACGCAGTTCGTTTTTGTTTTCGCGTCGAGGCTCGCGTGATTATTTTTTTTGCCGGAACCGATCTACATCGCATGTGCACGAAAAGTAAAAGAAAAAACCGAAGTAAAATTTTCGAAATACAAAATTTCTGAAGTAAAAAAAAATCGAAGTACAAAGCTACGGAAGTGCAAAAATACAAAGTACATGTACACTGAAATCCGAATTACCAAAACACGCAAAGCGAAAGTACAGAAAACACGAAGTACAAAAAATCATTAAGTACAATACTCTACAAATATAAAATTATAAAGTACAAAAAAACTGAAGTACAAAACACAAAACCCTGAAGTACAAGATTCTAATACCTGCGGTACAAATACACGCTATGAAGAAATTCCGAAGTACAAGTACATTTAAACCCGAAATATAGGCATTCAACTTTTTTTGGAAGTACAATCTTTTTTTTGTACAAACCTATCAACGTGGATTTAATTTTAAAGACCTAGACATGAGTAACTTGAGAGTGAAAATATTTCACAATTTGGCAGAATGGTTCTCAAAATATTTTGTTTTAAAAGTTTAAATTTCAAAATAAATGCGCTTACTGTTTCCTGTTATCTCCCGCTGCGTCGCAAGAAGAAACGACACCATAAGTCTCTACTTCTCACACTTGTAACACACGGCATCATTTTTCAACCCGTGAACAATTATTTCGAACATTGTAGTTAATTCGTCTCTATGAACATTTTCCGTTACGAAGGATATTTTAAAAGTTAAGAAAGAATGTTTACATGTTTTGAAACTTCATATAGTAAATTATTGTTTCCCGTTATCTCCCGCTGCGTCGTAAGAAGAACGAACATCATTTTCAACCCGTGAACAATTATTTCGAACATTGTAGTTAATTCGTCTCTATGAACATTTTGTTTTAAAAGTTTAAATTTCAAAATAAATGCGCTTACCGTTTCCCGTTATCTCCCGCTGCGTCGTAAGAAGAACGAACATCATTTTCAACACGTGAACAATTATTTTGAACATTATAGTTAATTCATCTCTATGAACATTTTTCGTTACGAAGGATATTTTAAAAGTTAAGAAAGAATGTTTACATGTTTTGAAACTTCATATAGTTCAAAAGAATTTTCTGTGAATTAACAAATTCCTCGTGAGTTAAAAAACATAGTCCATGGCAATAATTTTGTTTTCATGAATTAAAAATCTGGGTTGCACCAAGTTTGTAACTAGAAAAATAATCTCAGTTACAACCCTACTTGCAACTAAAAAATGTCAGTTAAAACCCCATTGCAACTGGAATAATCTGAGTTGCAACCTCATTTGCAACTAGAAAGATTTCTTAGTTACAACCCTACTTGTAACTAAAAAAATCTCAGTTGCAATTGTAGTTGCAACTGGGGCATTCTTGGGAAAATCTCAGTTGCAAGTATAGTTGCAGCTGGGACAAAAAAAATCTCACTTGCAAGTGAATTGCAACCGGAGCATCCTCGAGGAAATATCTGTTGCAAGTGCAGTGCCTTCCATAAAAAAACAAAAAAACTGAGTTGCGGGTTCAGTTGCAACTGGCTTCCATACACGAGAAAAAACTCTGTTGCAAGTGCAGTTTCAACTGGCTAAAAAAACTTAGTTGCAAGTGCAATTGCACCTGACTTACAGACTCGAGAAAATCTCAGTTGCAAGTGCAGTTGTAACTACCTTATAGACAAAAACAAAAACAAAAAAGTAATAGTTAAAATCGGCCGGCCGTCGTCGTCTCGCCGATCTCATGTGTCGCCGAGAGGCCGTTCGCGTTCGACTATGTTGATACCGGGGCCGAAAACAACCTCTCCAATGGTCAACTCTAATTGCCAAACCTTTCGACAAAAAGTAACAACACAAAAAAGAATATATCTTAGTTGAAACTAGCTTCAAAAATCGAGGAAAACTCGGTTGCAAGTGCAGTTGCAACTCGCTCAAAAAATAATTAAAAATAATAATTACAATAATAATATAAAAATTAAAACATAAAACGAAAAAAAATAGATCATAGTTGAAATTGGCTTCCAAACTAGGCGAAACTCAGTTGTAAGAGCAGTTGCAACTGGCTCGAAAAAAAACGAGTTGCACGTTCAGTTGCAATTGGCTTTCACACGGGAGAAAAATCTCAGTTGCAAATACAGTTACAATTAGCTTTACAGACTCAGAGAAAATCTCAGTTGCAAATACAATTGCAACTGGCTTATAGACTCAAGAAATTCTTAGTGCAAGTGTAGTTGCAACTACCTTGCACACAAAAACAAAAACAAAAAATAATAATAAAAATAGAGGCCGGCCGCCGTCGTCTCTCCGATCTCGTGTGTCGCCGAGAGGTCGTTCGCGTTCGACTATGTTGATACCCTGGCAAAAAATAACCTATTGTCAAACCTTCCGATAAAAATTACGAAAATAGTTACAAGTGCAGTTGTAACTGGCTCAACACAATCTTAGTTGCAAGTGCAGTTGCAACTGACCTATAAACCTCAAGAAAATTCTCACTTGCAAGTGCAGTTGTAACTGGCTCAAAGAAAAATTAGTTGCAACTGGATCAAAGAAAAATTAGTTGCAACTGCGGTTGTAACTGGCTCAAAAAACTCAGTTGCATGTACAGTTATAACTCAGTTCAAAACAAAAAACAAAATAATAATAATTAAAATAAAAATAAAAAACTCAGTTGCAAGTGCAATTGCAGCTGGCCTATAAACTCGAGAAAATCTCAGTTTCAAGTGCAGTTGCAACTGGATCAAAACAAAACTCGGTTGCAAGTAGCAAAAATAATAACTAAATAATAATATAGAAAAATAAAATTAAACACAAAAGAGAAAACATGTCGGATGAAAAACTGGCTTCTAAAGTCGGAGAACCTCAGTTGCAAATGCAGTTGCAACTAGATCGGAAAAAAAACTCAGTTGCAAGTGTGGTTGTAACTGGCTTATAGCCTCGAGAAAATTTGAGTTGCAAGTGCAGTTGCAACGGCCTCAGAGAAAACTCAGTTGCAAGCGCACTTTCAACTGGCTTCCGGACAAAAAATAATAATAAGAAAAGTAGCAAAAATAATAATTAAAATAATAATATAGAAAAATAAAAATTAAACACAAAAGAGAAAACATCTCGGATGAAAAACTGGCTTCTAAAGTCAGGTAATCTCAGTTACAAGTGTAGTTGCAACTAGATCGGAAAAAAAACTCAGTTGCAAGTGCGGTTGCAACTAGCTTATACCCTCGAGAAAATCTAAGTAGCAAGTCCAGTTGCTGGCTCAGAAAAAACTCAGTTGCAAGTGCAGTTGCAACTGGTTTATAGCGTCGAGAAAATCTCAGTTGCAAGTGCAGTTGCAACTTGCTTCCAGACAAAAACAAAAAATAATAAATTTAAAAATATAGAAAATAAAACATAAAACACAAAAAGTGAAAAAATCTCAGCTGAAAACTTGCTTCTAAAACTTAGGGAGTCTCAGTTGCAACGGCAGTTGCAACTGGCTCGGAATAAAAAATTCAGTTGCAAGTTCAGTTGCAACTGATTTATAACGTCGAGGAAAACTTAGTTGTAAGATGCAACAAAAAAAAACAAAAAATACTCAGTTGCAAGTTCAGTTGCAACTGCCTTATAGCGTCGAGAAAATCTCAGTTGCAACTTCAGCTGCAACTGGCTTATAGCATCGAGGAAATAGCGTCGAGAAAACCTCAGTTGCAACTGGAATTGACGGAAAACTCATTTTCCTAAAGAGATAACAACATCAGACGAAGCCTAAAAGAGATAATATTGTTGACCTGTAATGGTGGAAAACTCATTTTCCTCTAATATGCAAATCTCCTTAGTACATCTCACATACAACCATAAAACAAAAATGAAAAATCACCAAATAAAAAGTTCACAATTGCCAGCCAAAAAGAAAAAAACTTCCACACAAAAAAAGCAACTACCTTCGCAAAACGTAATTTTGGCACATTACACTAAAGAAATTAAATATGAATTTTTTTTTCCTTCAGTCGGATCATACAAAAATTAATCCAGTTAACTAATTCGAAACAAACACGGAAAAAACAATAGTCGGACCGCAAAAAAAGCGAACAAACAATCCAGCCCAGTCCACTAATCACATCTTCAGAAGAAAAAAAGAACAAACGATGCCAACACAGGACACGCAATCCCGGCCCAGTCCACTTACTTAATTCGCACCTCCAGGAAAAAAAAAAACAGATAAGAACAAAGACCAACAACACAAAAACAGCACAGAACGGGGTAACCCAGCACAAGCGCTAATCGCAAAACAGATATAACATCGAACGGTCGTGGAGGTGACTAAGAGCTAAGCAAATTCTCACCTAGAGAATTTGCAAAACCGTTAAAATTCATATCCCGCACCCGTTGGTGACCCGAGTGTATCTCCACAATCAAAAGAATCATGTAAAATCATTGTACGCGTGCAAGGCCTCGACATTCTAATCTGTGGCGGCTGGCACCGGTCGTGGGTACTTTGCATCATCAGATTAGATATATATCGATGATTTTGATTTATGATTTAATTTACCTTTCAACTGTCCACGTCATCCAGTGCAATCATACAATAAATTATGAGCAAACAGAACATCCTTGTTAGCTTTTTCCTTACGTTTCAACCAAGCAAGCAAATTTTCTGCATGTTGTTTTCAATGATGAAAATCATCTAACTGAAATTGTGTGCCATTCTATATGTAACCTCTTAAGACATATCAAAAAAGTTTTTGTGGCGATATGAATGGCATATCTCCACATCATCAATTTCAACACGTTAACTTCGTCTTATCTATAGTTTTAACTAATTTACACACAACATCAACCAAGCGTAATTTTTCAGGAACACTCAGAGAGCACGCATTTTTATATATAGAAGGAGAAAACAAAGTTACGAAGGTCCACAACATCAATCAAGCTTAATGAACTTTAATTGCTCAAATACACAATCATTCCATGTCAATTAAATTTACCCTCTCCCGAGTGACCAATTAAATTGCATATTCGTGTAGCTAGACAACTTCTTTTTTTTTAACCTGAAAACAATGTTATGTTTGATGAATTTTATACCCTTCCATTCATAGAACAAAATTCACAAAGATATTTTCGCTGTAACGCGTCGAGTGTCATTCTACTTTCTACAGTATTAATTACCAAAAGTACTGTTATAAGAAATTCTGGAAAAAAAAGTTAACCAATCGTCGGCTAATTTTCATCAAACTGTTGTCTCCGCCTCTAAATTGCAGATGACCGAAAACTCTGAGAATCCATGCTGGAAACCAATAGGCTACAGCGTGCCAGACGTGGAAGAGCAGCGAACGAAAAATCGACCAGCAGCGACAACGCGGCCTTCTCTGGAGAACGGCGTCGTGCAGACTAGGGAGCTGGACGACGCAGCCCTGCTCCGGTCTCTCGCGGACAAGGGCCTCGCGGTAAAACCGGTCGCATCGGGCTCGCACCACACGGTGGAATGCGATGTCGTCATCGTCGGTTCAGGCTGCGGCGGTGGCGTTGCCGCCGCGGTGCTCGCGTCCGCGGGGCACAAGGTGGTTGTCGTTGAGAAGGGAGACTATTTCACGCCCGACGATTACAGCTCAGTCGAGGGCCCATCCATGGAGCGGCTCTACGAGCAGGGGGGCATCTTCTGCACCACCAACGTGACCACCGTCTTGTATGCCGGCACCACCGTCGGCGGCGGCTCGGCGGTGAACTGGTCGGCCAGCATCCGCACGCCAAGGGAGGTTCTGCAGGAATGGTCTCGCGAGCACGGGCTCCCGGTGTTCGCGGGCTCGGGGTACTCGCAGGCCATGGACACGGTTTGCGCCCGTCTCGCCGTGACCGACGGGTGCCGGGAGGAAGGGTTCCAGAACAAGGTTGTGCGCCGCGGGTGCAAGGCGCTCGGGCTGCCCATTGACGCCGTGCCACGCAACTCGTCGGCGGGACACCACTGCGGGAGCTGCTTCCTCGGGTGCCCGACGGGTGACAAGCGCGGCACGGACACCACGTGGCTCGTCGACGCCGTCCAGCACGGCGCGGTGATCCTGGCCGGGTGCAAGGCCGAACGCTTCATACTCGAGGGCAGCAGCGGCAACAACGGCCGGAGCAAGAAATGCGTGGGCCTGGTGGCGACATGCCTGAGCAACGGCATCACCAAGAAGCTGCGCATCGAGGCCAAGGTGTCCATCTCGGCGTGCGGAGCGCTCATGACGCCTCCGCTGCTGCGCAGCAGCGGGATCAGGAACCGGCACGTCGGCCGGAACCTGCACCTCCACCCGGTGTCCATGGCCTGGGGGTACTTCCCGGACACGAACCAGATCACGGGCAAGTGCTACGAGGGCGGCATCATCACGAGCATGCACCGCGTCAGCGAGCGCACCATCATCGAGACGCCGGCGCTTGGGCCGGGCGCCTTCTCCTCGCTGGTGCCGTGGGAGTCTGGCCGCGACATGAAGGAGCGGATGCGGCGGTACGCGCGCACCGCGCACGCGTTCGCGCTGGTCCGCGACCGCGCCGCGGGGACCGTGGAGGGCGAGGGCCGCGTGCACTACACCCCGAGCCGCGACGACACCGAGGAGCTCCGCAGCGGCCTGCGCCATGTGCTGCGCATCCTTGTGGCCGCCGGCGCGGCGGAGGTGGGCACGCACCGCAGCGACGGGCTGCGGCTGCGGTGCAAGGGCGTGCAGGAAAAGGAGCTGGAGGCGTTCCTGGACGAGGTGACCGTCCCGAGTGGCCCGATGCAGCTGGGCACGGAAACATGGGCGCTCCTCTGCTCGGCGCACCAGATGGGCAGCTGCCGGATGGGCGCCAGCCCCAAGGACGGCGCCGTGGACGGCAGCGGCGAGAGCTGGGAGGCAGAGGGCCTGTACGTCTGCGACGGCAGCCTCTCCCCACCGCCGTCGGTGTCAACCCGATGATCACCATACAGTCCCTCGCGTACTGCCTCTCCGTTGACATCGCCAAGTCCTTGGCGCAGGGCAAGAAACATTAGTATCATGTATGTACATGTATGTGTGCTGCCCGTTGGCTAATATACTGTAATGTGTAATGGTAATGTCCGTACTATACTGTCCACGGCTCCAGATGATTCATGACGGTTTGGTATTTGATTGTTGTGATTGTTTATATTCTTGCTGACCAAATGTACACAACTAGTTCATCGTTTCGCACCTACAGCAAGGCATTTACTCAAGGCGTACAATTGGCATGATCAAACACGAACTTGCATATCAAACGTGCAAGGTACAACACGGTACATTTCTGGGTAATAGCAAAAACGGCTGTGCTTGCCAGAAAGACAACTGACTGGATATATTTTATGTTGCCGGGCAGCTAGAGCACAGTACTATTATTCGATAACAGTGAACACCAACACATTAGGCATATGCTCATTTCAGCTAGTGAAACAGAATCATGCTCTGGGCAGCGCTTATATGGGCACTGTCCAATTGAAAATAGACTAGCACCAATATCCCAGCTCAACTCAAGAACTGAGAGGGGAGCAAGAACGGAAAATACAGTAGCCAAGTGTTACTGCTAACTGCTGTCTGTCACGAGTTTCTCACGAGTTGTATTCAGTTGATCCATGACCACATCAGCTCTACAACTGAAAGCTGCTCCATCAGCAAACAAGCTTATAAGCAGCGGTTACGGCCATTGATTTGGTCCCTGCAAGTTCCATGATATGAATGGTAAGCATAATTGATTTCATGACAGTATTGCAAAGACCAACACTAGAAGAACGTTGTGCAAGCGGTAGTGACATTTTTGTTTCTTTTTATTGCGGTAGCAGTGAATCACGGAGCTAGGACACGGGAGTTTCTGAATGTGCAATACTTATCACCGCATCAAATAACAAGGTTCAAGCAGAAGTGGTGTTCAAGCTAACACAATACAATATAATAAAGATCCAGGTACGAGGGGTTACTAGCAAGATAAAACAACAATAGTACCATTTACAGAAAAGAGTGGTTTAAATGTAGAGTAGAGCAATAAATTGTGTCTAGTTAACGGCTGGGCAGAGATTTAACTAGACGGGAACCAAAACAGGGAGAATTGTTTCAGGAGTCTGATTTACCTTCCTATGAACACCATTCTCTTGCATTCTGGAACATGCGCAACCAAGGACTGGGTCCACTCTTCTCAACCTGCCACTCCTTAGGATACCATGGATATTGCCACATCATAAAGGAACGCTCAGGGTGTGGCATCAGAGCAAGATGCCTTCCATTCGGAGAGCAAAGAGCCGCAATACCAAGAGGAGAACCATTGGGGTTGAAGGGATAGACCTCTGTGACGTTATTAGCATCATCGCAGTATCGCAGAGGGGCCAGATCAGACTTAACAACATCAGATAAGACATTTTCATCTGGGAAGAAAGCTCTCCCTTCGCCATGAGCACTCCAAATGCCCAAAGTTGAGCCTTCCATACCTTTCAACATTATAGAAGGAGAGTCCCCTATGGACACACTGATAAACCGACATTCAAAACGGCCAGATTCATTGTGAGTGAACCTTGGCTGGGTCATGTCTCCCCCTGCACCAAGGGAGCCTCCAATATCTGGTCCTGGCACCCAACCAAGAAGAGCCATGAGCTGACACCCATTGCACACTCCAAGGCTGAACGTGTCTGGCCTATTGTAGAAGTCCTGAAACTGCTGTATAAGGGGCTTGTTGAACCTGATAGATGCAGCCCAGCCTTTTGCTGAGTCTAGAACGTCTGCATAGCTAAAACCACCAACAAACGCAATCCCACGGAATTCTGTTAGAGAAGCCTTCTGATTCAAGAGATCCGACATTGTGACGTCCCACGGTTCAAAACCAGCAGCATGGAATGCAGCAGACATTTCCCTATCACTGTTGCTCCCTTCTTCCCTAATGATGGCAACCTTTGGTTTTGAGGATAAAGTCAAAAGTTTCTTCTCCGTAAATCTGGGAGTGAAAGACAAATGCCATGAAGGTGATGATCGACTTTTTAAGCCTTCTTTCTCAAGCTTGACACAAGACTTCAGACGCTGTAGCTCCTCAAGCTGGAAACTTGTTTCCTCCCATAAATCTCTGAGGTCAGACGTTCTTTCCTTCAAGCGCATTTCACCATCAACAAGCAGCTCTATTTCTGGCGCTGCAGTTACTTCTCCTATCACATTAACAGAAACCCCTGCTGCTTGAAGCTTTTGCTTGACAACATCAAGGTCTTCTGTGTGCACTTCTATAACAAGACCAAGCTCCTCGGCGAAGAGTGCTTGAAGAAGGTCATTATCTTTTAATTCTATTTTGAGGTTGACACCACAGTTGCCAGCAAATGCCATCTCAAGAATTGTAACAATTAGCCCACCATCGCTAACGTCATGACCGGCAGAAATCAGTCGTTCACTGAGCAACTCTTGAACAGCCTCAAAGACTTTCTTCAAGTAAGGGATGTCTTCTATATCTGGGCAGTCATTCCCAATTTGGTCAAACGCTTGTGCGAGAGCAGAACAACCGAGTCGTCGTTTCCCCTTAGCCAGGTCAATGTGTAACAGAACTCCATTATTACCAAGCTTTAAATCTGGCGTAACTGTCAGGGTTATATCAGGACATGTCACATAAGCACTGATGACAAGATTTCCAGGAGCCTTTACTAGCTCACCGTTACATTGAGCTGCCATAGAAAGACTATCCTTTCCTCCATCGATTGCCATACCAAGTTCAATCATGCAATCAGCCATTGCAACAGCAGCATCATACATATCGGCTCCCTCTCCGTCAAGCTTTGCAGCATACATCCAATTACCACTTGCCTTGACATCAGCAAGAGATGTAACCTTAGCCCAAACAAGATTGGTCAATGCCTCCCCAACAGCAAGCCTTGCCATGGCCTCAGGATTAAGTAAACCCTTTATTGGTTGTTCTCCAATGGCACATGCGCCACCTGTCAGATCTGTATATGTCTGTGCAATTACAGCGACATCAGCAAGTGGAAGTTGGAGAGGGCCAACTGTCTGCTGTTGTGCAACAAGACCCGTCACACACCTGTCAACCTTTGTGGTCAAGAAACGCTTTGAACATACAGAAGGAAGCTTCAATACTCGCTTAAGAATATCCATTAGTGTGACCTCAGGTGCAATGTCTAAGGGCTCACTCAATCGAGAAACTCGCTTGAATTGAAAGGTTTTCTGAGGCATATCTCCTAGAACTTTTTCAAGTTCAAGATCAACAACAGGCAGTGGTGGAGGAAGCCCATTCAACTTCGCATGCTCCACAGCAGCACTGTCAATCAAAACAATCTTTCCATTACCATCTATTTCCCCAAGGACGGCCATTGAAACTCTTTCTCTCTCACAAAGTGACTGCAACAGGCTTCTGCTCTCAGGTTTCACCAATAACGCATCTTGTTCCTGATATTCAGCACCCCAGATCTCCAACACAGACAATGTGTGATCACCAACTATAACTGAGCGGATATCGATTTCAGCACCCTTAGGATATATTATTTCTTTCACAACATTGCAGTTTCCTCCAGCTCCCTGATCATGAATGCTGATGATTGGGTTATTCTCTCCCATTTCTACACATGCCCTGATCACGCGGTATAGTTTTTGTGACATCTCGGCATCTCCACGCTGCACTGCATTGAAATCAAGCTCTGCATCGTTCTGTCCACTAACCATACTTGAGGCAGCACCACCACCCATGCCAATTCTGTATGCTGGACCACCAATCTTCACAACTAGCATGCCAATTTCTGGATCCCCTTTCGATATATGTGCATGGTCAATTTGCCCAATTGCTCCACTGAACATTATTGGCTTCAGCCATTCACGGCGCTCCCCATTTGGTAACCTGGAACCGAAATTCCTTGTAAATCCCTGAATCAAAGGCTCACCAAACTTGTTACCATAATCTGAAGCACCATCACTAGCATCAATAAGAATCTGCAATGGAGGAGCTAAGTTTGATGGGTATGAAAACGATGAATCCTCCCAGGGTGCATATGATTCTTCCATTTGAAGATTTCCAACACAATAACCAGCAGTTGAAGCAACGATGTATGAACCCTTTCCAGTGGCATGTGTGTCTCTTATACGGCCACCTGCACCTGTTTCAGCTCCTGGGTAGGGCGCCACAGCACATGGAAAGTTATGGGTTTCTGCTGTGAACAGAATGCCAAGTTCGCGCATCATTAGGGATAACGGTGAAGTGGAGCCTGGTAGTGCTGGACGTAGCTGATTTACCGGGTACCCTTTTATTGCACTCGAGTTATCCTTGAATCCAATGATAGAGTTATTAGGGTTAGCTTTCAAGGGACTCTTTACTAACTGAAACAAAGTTCTCGCCATGGTCTCTCCATCTATCTCAAGCTTTCCATTAAAAAACCAATGTCTGCTGTGCTCACTATTGGATTGTGCTATGTCAAAAAGTTCCACAGTAGTTGGATTGCGCTTGATGTCATCTCTGAACAGGTAGGTGTAGTACTTGATATCTTGTTCATCAAAAGCCAGCCCCATTTTAAGATTTATTTCCTCCAGTGCTTGCCTTCCCCTTTCCATGACTGGTATGACACTGACAGGTTCTGGAACTATATCTGACCGAAATGATGTGAGCCTGCTAGGATAAACGCACTCTGTCATTCTGTCATGAATCAAAGCAGCGAAGCTGCTGAGTTGGCTTTCGTCAAGTGGCGCACTACCAGGCTGAAGGCACAAAAGATATCTTCTAGATCTCTCCAAGCGAGTTACTTCCGTTAATGATAAAGCTTTACAAATTGATACAGCATTGCTCGAGAAAGCTGTTGAAAATGTCATCCGGGGACCGACCTCAACGAGAAAAGAATAAGGGTTCCCAGAAACTTTCTCCTCCAGAAAGCTCCCTGTTTGTAAGTTATCAGGTTCATAAGTTTCAGCTAGGAGCCACTGGAGTGTTGCGAGCTTCTCAGAACTTAGTGCATTCTCCAACTCAACATTGAAGCATTGCTCAGTCTTTATGTCAGTAATATTAGAAGAAACCTTTGTCTGCACTTTCCTGAGTAACTCTTTGGTCTCACTCTCCTGAAGAAATGGTTTGCGGTAAAAGTGAATAATCCTTGAAACTAATTCCAACTCATCAACAGATTCCTCTATCAATTGACTATTAACACCCCTAGATACTGCTGCACTTTGAGCAGGCACTGATCGGATGTTCGGAACAGTAACTCTTCGATTAGTGACCAGCATAGATGACGTAGATCCAAGCAATGTCGAACCACTTGTGACCTTCTCAAGGAAGGGCCTCTTGCAGAGATAAAACTATGCCTTTGTTTTCCCTGGGGAGAACATACATGATAATGATTATATAGAAAATAGAAGCATAATTAGGTGATAGTTCGACTGGGTGCATACCATATTAGCAGGAAAGCTCTGAAGACATAGCATATTGTTTCCTATCATTTCCGCAGGAGATGCCATATTAACGCAACTCTAAGATATTCCAACAACCTGTGAAGCACAGAACAAGAAATTAGGCATTGAGCATAAGTCAAGTTTAATCTGAAAGCCTGCAAGGCATATAACTGTGAATTCAAGTGTTGAATTCAGGAAATTATTTCATTATATTATTAGTGCACACGCATACCCACTACAAGACCAAGATCGATATATTTGTTCATTGTTCCACGATATATGAATAAAAATACAGAGTGATCATGGTACGGTCACATATATTTCTCGGGACATGAAACCCCCTTGGCTGTAATTAATCCAAATGTTTATGAAATTTCAGTATTTCAGCAATCACATGTTCATTAATTCTTTGTTTGCGTGAATCAAAAAGCACTTATCTCTTGTACAGAAAAAAACGACATGGACTAGAACTAAAGAAGGTCCACCAAATGCAAGACATTTCAACTATAGCAAAATGAACGATTCAATCCAGGTTCAGCATACGACCGTGCGCACTAAAACATAAGTAGAGCCAACAAGTTCGTCAATACTTCCAACGGCCAAAACAGCACTTAGATGCCCCCGATTTGCTACAACCAGGAACGACAAAATCATATTCGATCGAAATTAACAACTGCGGAAGTAACACGCAATACATAAATTAGAAGATAACACCTGAGTAACGAGAATTAAATCTACCACATCGGACATAAACAACTTAAAAAACTAAAGAAGAGGGATAAGGGCATGATCAAACGAAACGAGCATGAGTATGTAGATGCAGATATCGCAAAGACGCAAGCTACAGAGCGTACATGAGCGGTGAGTGCAGACTCCAGACTGTGCAGTGATATATACCGGCGAGGACGGCGCGCGTGGGGCGGCGCCGGTGAGCCGACGGTGGAGCTGCGGGAAGATCGTAAAGGATTCGAAGAAGGGAGACACTTGCGGAGGACGCGCGGCGCCGGCGAGGGGGGCGGCGTCGGCGAGGGGGGCGGTGAGCTCGGGGTGCGTTGGAAGAAGCGGAGGCCGGCGCGCACCAGCGGGCGAGGCGGCGCAGAGCAAGGACAGGGACAGCAGTATCGGAACGAGCGGCGGCTAAATAGGGATTCTCCCCTCCCTGCCTTCTGTTTCCTTTTTCACTTGGGCCATTGCCTTTGAACGAGAGGGGTATCTTTGTGCCATCACAATAGAGTTGGGCCTCTTCGTTATTGGGCCAGTTGCAGCCAGGCTTGCACTTGCCAGTTTTTTAAGTATTACTAATATGATTATTTACCCCTATAAAAAACTAATATGATTATTTGCATCATATAATGCAAATGATACATTCAGTACCATGTAAAGTTACAGAGTTAAGCAATTTACGCACCACGGGACAGATCAAAAGAACGAAGTCTGCTAATTTTTGGCTAAATAAAAACTCAACTTCGTGCAAGATTGTGAGGAGATCCGGATTTCTCTTTGTTGAGATTGTGTAATTGTTGTGGACCTTGCCATCTCCAAAATAGAGGAAAATCTATCCATAAAAAAGGCGCCTAACTTTGTGGAGCCGTCCGTAGGAAAATTTGAGATTCGTATCATTTGGGGAGCCCTTCGTGGTAATATGCACCTCTCCGACAGTGAGTAGGTTACTTCGTGCAAATGAATATCGGGATAAATTTTCTTCTCCGCGTGTCTCGGTTAATTATATATTCGAATTATTTTTTGTGATAGGATTTGAGTTTAAAGTAATATATATCTTATTTGTCACTTGTGATATATCTCTTATACTCATTTTGTTTAGTTTAAGTTATTGGTGCACTTAGTGTAGCCTAGCATATTTAAGTTTTGTGCTTGAAAACTAAACTTGTGGTTTATTTCCATATTCTTTCAAGCCAAAAACGTAAATGTTTTAAAAATTCATATTCAGCACCTTCTAGACGACATCTTGATGTTTCACCCAGCTTAGCCTGATACGCCACCGGCATGTGCTCGTGTTGCATGCACCCCTCTCGTGGCATGGTTGCGCCACCGACGTCTTATGCCACGACACTTGGACGGCCTGGCCATGATGCCGCTGGTCAGCACTATCGTTACGGTCTTCGTCAAGACCATCCACTCCCCCCCACGGTTCCCTTGGGGGTAGGCTCTCTACTCTGCATCATCAGTACGTTCCGATGGAACCTCCTTATGCTTGGACGAGGATGAATGTGCGATAATTCTCAATGCACTGCTGCCACTTGAGCTTCCGGGTTATACTACAGTGTCTCATGCACGCATCGTCGCACTCGCCGTCCATGGGTCATAAGCTTCCATATGTGGTCGGATGTTGCGCGCATCCCCTTCCCCGAGCCTACATCGGTGGCCTCTCCGTCTTTGCTGCCCACCACTGAAGCTCCCGCTCGCCTACTGCGCCGCCCGTGACGAATGTTTTTTCTTCATGGAAGAAAAAATAGAAGATTATTGTTTGGTATGCTATTTAGGTTGTGGTTCATGAAATGACTCATGTTTGGTTGTGTGCAAGACGAGTGGTGTGATAACATCTTATTCGAGTGGTGAGGTGCCAGCAAAGGTAGCAACAACACTTAAAACAAGCAGTAAACAGTCACATACAAGTTGCACAACCAGATTAAACAAGTCATAATAGTGCCACACAATACTTACTAAGGAACACATATTATAGAAGCCACAATAGTACCACACGCACCACATGCATTTCCAAAGTTCACCCCACACACAAGATCCCCACAACACCAAAAACATATAAATCATCACTCGTCGATCATGGAAAGGGTTGGATATTGCTCGCCGCACTTCATGACCACATGTATGAAAGAACTCGGGCATGAAGACCCTGTAGACATAATGCTTTGTGATGTTGAAGGTAAATAATTAACCGATCTTGATATTGTGAGCAATGGTAAAGCCTACCCACCCATGATCCATGGTGATGCATGTAAAATGCATACATGAACTTTGCATTATTTTACTTCTATTCCAATCATATTTGCATCATACAAGGGTTATATCAATGTTTTATAATGATTTTGGGAATATTTCATAGTTTTCCCATTTATTTGGAATTAACCCTGTTTTCCAGAAAACGTCTTTTTTAGTGTTTCAGACTTTCCGGGAGCTTTGGGACTCCAAAAAGGGCAAGGCCAAAGAGCACAGTTCAGAATTTTCGAGACGAACGCAATGGGCTCAAATTGAAGACCAGAAGCCCTACAGGCTGGAAGATAGAGGGTACCACGCGGCCTCTTGTACCTGGCCACGTGGGCCCACCTCTTTTCCCCCTCGGAGCTCCGTGGCCGTCGATCTTTGCTCCACCGACATAGTCTTGACCTAAAAACGCCTATAAAAATAGCCCCCCGACGTTCTCTGGAAGCAGCGCCGCCGAAACACAGAAACCACGAAACAGAGACCTGGAGCTGCAGATTGTAGGGGGAAAACTCCGGCGGGGCACTGCCGGGGTGGTCTCCATCTTCTCCAACGACTTCTCCACCGTCTCCATGATGAAGGGGGAGTAGTCCACCCCCTGGACTTGGGTTTGTGGTGGTAACTTATGTATCTCTCCTCTCTTTGAGCTTCACTAATTAGTACCGTATGAGCTGCTGAACATGATTACGGTCATCTATGTAATTCTATGGTGGATATTGTGGTATGAGATGATTTGTTATGCATTTACTGTTGTGTTGGAACTTTTATGATTTGTCATACTTTGGAGATATTCTATGATGCATGTGATGGTTTGATTTATGCATAATGCCTTGTTTATCCTTGTCATGAGGTGATTGACACCACCAAGTGTGGATAGATGAGAGAGATGTGGTCATGCACACGAATTATGAATCATTGCACTAGTGTTTAGAATATTGTCCATTATGAAGTATGATGTATGTAGGTACGGGATGGCCGATGTGACACGGCATATGTATTGAGTGACATGCGAAATACAGCCCAACATCCTTTATCTGGGGGTAAAAAGGAAGAGTATGATGTGGGAGTGACAACAACCACGCTAGCCTTACGAGGGTGACCTAGCAACACAAATGAGTACTTCTTTCAACTATGTGTTTTAGGACATATAGCCGTCATAAAAGCTACCATTAAAACATGACAATTGTGTGTACTTTATCTATAACATGATAATCACCGTAGATGAGAGAGAGAGGATTAAGTGAACCCATGAACCCATGTCCATTGTTCCTATAAGAGAAAACCTTTGTCTTGTCCTCTTGCATTGAAGAGGATTGGGACACTTTTACATTCTTGTTTTGTTACGTTAAACTTCCATCCATTAAATCAACCACCTTGTTCTTTAAACTTGTTTAGTGCATAATCAACTAAAACTTGTGACACTTTAGTTGTAGGGAATAGATAACTTTTCCTTCTTGCTCCTGCGGATCGATACCTTACTTCCACATTGAGAGGTGCTACAGTGATCCCCTGCTCTTGGGGGTTATCAAGTACTTTTCTGGCGCCGTTGCCGGGGAGCGTAGCGCTTAAGTTTCTATTCTTGTGTGCACTAGACTTTAGATTTATTTTATCTTGTTTTATATCTTGCAATCATCTAAGCTTGGGGAGGTTCCTTTAAACTTGTTTGGTTGTGAGTTTCTCATTAGTTTTACTTTCAGTTTTATATATCAAAAACCCAAAAAAATTAAAAAATGGAGAAACTTTCTGGAATGTCTATGGGTAATGATTATTTTAAAAGTATGACGCCTACTCTGAATATCAATCAACCAAAGAGGGAAATAGAGTGGGTAAATTGCTTAAAGCTCTTCATAAAATAGCTAATCAGTTTTGTGAGTTACATGGTATAACTTGTTGCAATAGAAGAGTTGTTAAACATTCCCACTATCAATGCAAGTATAATAGTGATCCTATAATTGCTTGTTATCGTGAAGATAAATGTTTATGCCCTGATATAGAACAAGTTGAGAAATATATTGCTTATGTTGGAGCCCATGAGATAGACTCTCTTCTTGATAAATTTCTTGCAACTAGTCATGTAGCTCGTGAAATGAAAGGGCAAGTTTCTATTATTCTCCAAATTTGCAAAAAAGAATTTAGTGATAATGTTTATGTTAAAGAAAGAATTCTTGCTGCCACGGAAAGCACTAACATTTTGCAGGAAGAGGAGGATAAGAACCTAAGCTTGGGGATGCCCGTGCAACCCCAAGAGGATGATGAAAACATAAGCTTGGAAGAGGAAGTATGTGAAGAGGAGATTAAAATGGATGTGCTCCAACCTAAGCTTGGGGAAGAGTTGGATCTCCCACTTCACCATCAACAAATGATAGTAACACTCAAACTCAAAAATCTTTTGTTATTTATGAGAATCCATGTTATGATGTGTGAAACTGAAAATGCTATGGTCCTATATGATAACCCATGCTATTATGATGAAACTAAAAATGCTCCTTTACTTTCTATTAATGCTACTAGTGAACTTATTGATGATAATGAGGAGTATTGCTTAAATATGCTATATGATAATGCTTTAGATGATGGTCCTATGCTTATTGATAAACCTCCATGTTTAGTTGTTACTAAATTATGTGAGGATAAAAATGATATACTTGCTGTTTGTGATGGTACTCTTACTCATGAGAGTCCTACTTTGTTCTTAAATTCTCCTAATTACACCATAGAGGAGAAATTTGCTTATGTTGAGAAATACTTATGTGGTTTGCAATTATCTTTAGTTCCAAATCTTTGTTGCAACCATGATATTAAACTTATATTGATCTTATTAACTATTTTGAAAGAGGGAAGCATGCTAATGAATTCCATAATAAATTTAATAATCCTCTTTATGTGCCTAAATTATCTAAGTTGAATGATTCTTGTGGTTATATGGTTGAATTTATTTCTACTACTTGCAACTATTATGAAAGAGGAGGTGATAAGAACCCTCTTTATGCTAATAATTATATGCTGCAAGTAAATATTGTTAATATGCATTGGGAAACTTCTATTTATGGTGATTCATTCATATACAAAATGCCAATGCATAGAAAGAAAGTTAGACTTCGTTGTTATTACTTTTGTGTTTTGTTTTTCTCTCAACTAGGGTTCAACTTGACTATTATTTTGATTGGTTTGAGAACACCATGGGATCCTGGTATTATGCATGAACACTTTCCAAGGAAGAGGGACACATCAAAGTATAAGTTCCCTCATGAGCTTCAACCTTCATGAACATCAAGTAAGAAGCCTAGCTATATGGCTATAAAGAAAGCGCTTTACGGGAGGCAACCCGGTTTTTTTATTTTGATTTTCTTTGTGTCCTCTTGCTGTAACAAGAGACTTAGTGTTTAGTTTAGATTCTGGAATTTTTAATAAAGTGCCAAGTTTTACTCATTTTGGTATGAAAAGTTGCTTATAGCGTTCGGAGATATTATTCCTGCACGAATCTGTGCACGGTATGATTTTTAATTCTTATTCTGTAACTCCGAATGAGCTCATATTTAAACTGTAATGGCAACTTTTCATCCTCTGTATGCATGAATTTTTTCGGAATTTTCCGACAAAGTTAAGTAGGGTAGAAAAATACGTTTTGCTGCTGCTGTTTTTCTGGACAGATTCTGTCCCATTTTGTTTGATGCATGCTTAGAACTTTTAACATGAATCTTTTTGATCCAATTGAGTTTATGAGTAGGCATACAACATTATACATTTCTGGACATCCATATGAATTTTTGTCTAAGGATTATATGCAGCAAGAAATCTATTTGTTTATCACTACTAATGTGCCCCACAGAAAAAGAAATGGGAGAAACGGTGTTTTGAAGTTTTTTCACAGGGATTAGAGGAGATGCACCAAGAGCTATCCAAGGATGGTGAAGACCATAAGCTTGGGGATGTGAAGACAACCCCACTGGACCTACACACTCTCGGTTTGCACACGTCTAACTTCTGTTTTTCGATCGAAACACTTTATCGCATAAACTTGGAGCGTCTTTTGTTTGTTTAGTTAGATTTTTATTTTTGTGAGACCACCACACTATCATTTATATATGAGAGAGCTACTGGAAATTTGGGTTGAATTATGTTGGATGCTATTATAAGATTGGGAAAAGGGATGTTAAAGTTAATTTTAAAAGATACATATAATTGCATGATTCATGAGCTTGTTAATGAGTAATAATTTGCAAATATTTTATCAAGAGCTATCTTATTCATGTTTTGATGCTAAATGTTATTCTACCTTGTTTAACATGGATTAGTTAGTTCTATGGACACTCATGCATGCATTTAGATGGTCAACTTTCTCCCTCTTGCTAGCCCAAAAATTCCAACAAGCAAAAACTTGTTTCCAACACCTTCAACCAAAGTTTTTCCAGTGAGTCCACCATATCTACCTATTAGCTTTATGCTATTCCGAGTATGTTTATCATGATATTTGAGTTATCTATACCTCTGAATGAAAATGCTTATGTTGTTAATTGTTGTGGGAAAAGTTGGTTATATAGCTCTCGCGAACTTGATGCACACTTTACTTTCATTGCATAAATAAATATGACCCATTGTGATTAAAATTATGAGTTGTGGACTTGACAAATGTCTTTGGTTGAGAGTTAGCCCATATGTGCTGTCACATGGCAAGCTTTCAACATTGCACATCATCTAATTTAGTTGATATCATGTACTTTTGTTTATGGATGCTTACCATGGGTGAAATAAATGGGAAATGAAGTGAGTTTAAATGAGTTTGTATAAATGGTTAGAGAGACGCCTGGGCCGCTAATCTAAGCCATGCATCATTCATGGTGGAAATTTACTTACATGCTATGGTGAACCTTCTGTGATACACCTTACAATAAAAAGCTATCCAATGGTAAATAAAAAGGGTGTTGAGATTGTTCATTATGTTTGTTTGTCTTGTCATTTTGATATGGGCTTGTTCCATATCCTGGGACAAGAGGTACCCCAGTTGACGCTCTTAATGATACTGTTATTACTTACAATGATATTTAACTTGAACTTGCTTTGTTTTCTAAAGTTGAGTAACACATGGAGTAGGTACTTGTATTCAAGGGGCATGAGACTTTCAACCTGTACTTTGTCAAGCACACTACTCTTATTGCTTTCACTTTAAACTTAATCATTCAAGATGCTATGATAGGGGAATGAGAGCTTGACACCAAGGATTACCATATTACAATCATTGACTTAAGTAGAGAAGTTCAGAAGATAGATGAAATTTATTCATGCTTTACCTCTACTCATATATATATATCTTTCCAAAGTGTCCACCTTTTATATTCAGATTTTCACCAATACTCTATGACCATTGTAGGATGTTCTTACTTATTATTATGCATACATGTGGTCCATAGTACTTTTTCTCTCATGTTACACTTTGTGAATTATCATTGAACATCCTTGCATTGAATACTTGATATCACTTCATAAACTATCTTGCATATTGCTACTCCTTTTAAGAATGAATCATTTTACTCTATGTAGCAATAGTAATCATCTTTGATATCCATTGATAGTATTAAAATTGCAAAGTCCATGTTAGTTTTATCACCTTCATACTCGAGGACGAGTATAGGTTAAGCTTGGGGATGTTGATGCATGTAAAATGCATACATGAACTTTGCATTATTTTACTTCTATTCCAATCATATTTGCATCATATAAGGGTTATATCAATGTTTTATAATGATTTTGGGAATATTTCATAGTTTTCCCATTTATTTGGAATTAACCCTGTTTTCCAGAAAACGTCTTTTTTAGTGTTTCAGACTTTCCGGGAGCTTCGGGACTCCAAAAAGGGCAAGGCCAAAGAGCACGGTTCAGAATTTTCGAGACGAACGCAATGGGCTCAAATTGAAGACCAGAAGCCCAACAGGCTGGAAGATAGAGGGTCCCACGCGGCCTCCTGTACCTGGCCGCGTGGGCCCACCTCTTTTCCCCCTCGGAGCTCCGTGGCCGTCGATCTTTGCTCCACCGACATAGTCTTGACCTAAAAACGCCTATAAAAATAGCCCCCGACGTTCTCTGGAAGCAGCGCCGCCGAAACACAGAAACCACGAAACAGAGACCTGGAGCTGCAGATTGGAGGGGGAAAACTCCGGCGGGCGCTGCCGGGGTGGTCTCCATCTTCTCCAACGACTTCTCCACCGTCTCCATGATGAAGGGGGAGTAGTCCACCCCCTGGACTTGGGTTTGTGGTGGTAACTTATGTATCTTCCTCTCTTTGAGCTTCACTAATTAGTACCGTATGAGCTGCTGAACATGATTACGGTCATCTATGTAATTCCTATGGTGGATATTGTGGTATGAGATGATTTGTTATGCATTTACTGTTGTGTTGGAACTTTTATGATTTGTCATACTTTGGAGATATTCTATGATGCATGTGATGGTTTGATTTATGCATAATGCCTTGTTTATCCTTGTCATGAGGTGATTGACACCACCAAGTGTGGATAGATGAGAGAGATGTGGTCATGCACACGAATTATGAATCATTGCACTAGTGTTTAGAATATTGTCCATTATGAAGTATGATGTATGTAGGTACGGGATGGCCGATGTGACACGGCATATGTATTGAGTGACATGCGAAATACCCAACATCCTTTATCTGGGGGTAAAAAGGAAGAGTATGATGTGGGAGTGACAACAACCACGCTAGCCTTACGAGGGTGACGTAGCAACACAAATGAGTACTTCTTTCAACTATGTGTTTTAGGACATATAGCCGTCATAAAAGCTACCATTAAAACATGACAATTGTGTGTACTTTATCTATAACATGATAATCACCGTAGATGAGAGAGAGGATTAAGTGAACCCATGAACCCATGTCCATTGTTCCTATAAGAGAAAACCTTTGTCTTGTCCTCTTGCATTGAAGAGGATTGGGACACTTTCACATTCTTGTTTTGTTACGTTAAGCTTCCATCATTAAATCAACCACCTTGTTCTTTAAACTTGTTTAGTGCATAATCAACTAAAACTTGTGACACTTTAGTTGTAGGGAATAGATAACTTTTCCTACTTGCTCCTGCGGATCGATACCTTACTTCCACATTGAGAGGTACTACAGTGATCCCCTGCTCTTGGGGGTTATCACATGGAAACCCTCATGTTGACATCATTGAGGCTCATCTTGTAGCTACATCGAATTTTTGCATTTAGGACGATGGTCCATGGGATGGTGTCTAGGTTTTGATGGAAGGCATCGGGGTGGGAAGAAACTCCAACCCAGGCACTAAGAGCACCTTGCAAAAGTGGGTTGGAGGAACTTCCTCATTGAAGCGGCCAACCCTTCGGACGCCTCCCCCTCAGTTTATTGGAGGTGTTGCCTTCCTCCAGACTCCTTGAAGCAGCTTCCCCCACTATTGCCAAGGATCAGTTTGTAGATAGAGCACTGCAAAAAAAAAATCTCATAATTAGAGCAATAACACACATTTTAGACACTACAAGTACACAGCACACCCAAAAATTTGCCTCATATGAAAATAGTAAATAATGTAATTCAAAGAGTTGGAACTAAATTACACGAAAAATGTACAATTGATGTACATACCAGTAGATATTTTAGACCAACCTTAAACACAATGGTCCACAATCTAATCATCGGAACAATAAAATTCAAAACTGTTAAACCAATAACTGTCTCAACAGATGTGCCACATTAAGAGGGAGATCCCAAATCCAAACTAGTTGTGCAGTACCTGGTATTGTAACCATCAGCTTTGTGCCACATATTAATTCTCGCAGATGCAACAATACAGTGAAATGAATAAAAGAGACCCTCATAGTAGCATAGCACGCATAATTCAAAGAGATGGTGCTACCAAGGAGCATGTGAAAACAATATTTTTGTACATAGCACTAGGTACAACTGGGTCATCCCAGCAATGTTGGGTGTCACAAATTAATCATCGGCCGAACCAGTGAACTAGTGACTCATATTTGGCATCGTTTGTTGAGAAATCAATCATAAGCTGCACACACTTAATACAACTCATTTAGATCTTTGACGCACACCATGTGAACTAATCATCAGCATAATCGGGCTAACCCCAAACCCTAAACATAGAACATCCCCAAAATCGACCAAAGATGAGTTAAGCAAGCCATGTCCCAAAATTGCATAAGATTAACTCCTGAAACAAGAATATCCCCAAATCGGTTGGGCATGAAACTCTTAAAACACAAGATCCCAAAATCAGTTGGGCATGAAACACTAAACAAAGAATCTCCCCAAATTTGCACAATAGCACGCTAATAGATAGACCAGAGCAACAAGTACGAGCACAATCGAACTAATGGACACAAAATTCACCCTAGTACGCACAGGTCTACCGTTCATGTGATCTATAAGCACATAACTAGGCTCGTAACTCCAGATCACCTTCCTACAAGCGTCTTAATAGTGAGTTGAGGGCATACCGCCATTGCCGGAGGAAGCTAGCCAAAGTTCCGACTAATGAAGTGTGTCATCTGTGGCAGTGAACAACACGTCGAGGGAGGGAGCAGAGGTAGCCGGTCAGATCTTATGTCACTGATGGTCGCCGTGGTGCTCTGATGTGCCGACAGGAGTGGAACTGCCGGCGATGAGAGCTGAGTGGCAAGAGAGAGTGAGACAGGGAAGAGAGCGGTGAGGGGATTTACTGCGTGGGTTCCATAAACGATGTGGCGTCTCTCACTCTTCCCCATGCGTGCAGTCGCGTGCCTCTTTTGATCTCCATCGTGCTTGGCTCCACGCAAACATGGCTGATTTGGCCGTTCCTGTGTAGCCAGGTTTTGTGATGCTTTGAGATTCCTTGACAACCCAAATCCGCAGGCAACTGACACAAAACTTTTTGCCCATTAGGACTTATATGAAATTTTTTTTGCAGGCAACCAAACATGCACATGGTGCGTTGCTAGTGTATATGCGGGTGACGTCAGCATCAGTGGTACGGTGTACATGCTTTGAAAATGAATATCAATATGGTAATCTTCTTCGATTACCAAAAACAAGCCATTTATGGATATTGTCAGTAAGTAGATGCGGATCCAGTATAGCTTCTTTTTCACTCCACAAGGATCAAGATCAAATGAATACTTATGGTAAAAAAGAGGAAAATTTTGATTATTCAACGTCAGATCGAATCATGGCCAATGGCCATTGGAATTTGATCTATCCTTCTATTTGTAAAGAGAATTCAGATTTGGAATTATCACAGACGTTAGGACATACAGTATGTTAGCTAATTTTGAGGCTATGACTAGACTGAGCTGTCGACGATGTGGCCTTCATTTGTTCTTTGTTTCTTAACAATGGGTAGCTGTCTGGACGATGTTTCCATATGTACGAGTAGGTGCTCTGTCCTCTGGTATTTCTGGCCATCTTGCCGTAGAGCCAGTGGCGGATCTACTTGGGAGCAACCGGGTGCACAGGACACGGGTAAAACGAAATTTCTTTGTGAAATAGCAAATTTTCACCATATATGCACCCCTAAAAGATGAATTTTCACGCTTGGTGCACCGGTAGGCACCCTGGTGCTATATGCCCTAGCTCCGCCACTGCGTAGAGCAGGGTTTAAAAGTATGGAATACATTCGGTCCTTTCCGAAATTTTTTATAATTATATTCATACACATTCCATTATTCTGATGGATTAACAAATACACCATCTCTTTTGGGTGATGAATACTGAGGTTTCCACTCAAATAGCATGCATTCGAGCCGTGGCGCTCGAGTCAGCATGCCATTAGAACGATATAGTTGACGAGAATAAATTGCGAATGATAGTTGACGAGGGGTAGACTCATCAAGACCCATGGTTAAGGTCCCTAGGTTATGAATATGGGGGAGAGAACGTGGTAGAGCTGGAAGTATCGTCGGCTGACAAGCAGGGCAAAGATTTTACCCAGGTTCAGGGCCCTCGTGTGGAGGTAACACCCCTACGTCCTGCCTGTCTGTTATTGCTTTGTGAATATGATGGTTACAAGGGTCCCGGCGAGATGTCGATCTCGCTAGGGTTTTGGTGGCTCTGAAAGTACGTGGTCTGGTTCGATGGCCCTCCCAGTCCTTAAATAATAGGATGGGTCTCGGGTGTTCGTAACCGACTCGATTTACAAGTAAGGAAACTCTAAACCGACTATTGTTTCGCCAAACTTGGAGGATACTCCATCTTCGTGGGCCTCCCTTCATGGGCTTTATGTAGGCTCTGATAGTTGGGCCTAGTCGATACGTGCACCAGGTACCCTCATGGTAGGGTACCCGATAGGCATACCCATGTCAGTAGCCCCCGAGTACTTGTCTGATTCGAAGAGTCGGGCATGGACTCATACATCATGCACGTTACTTTTTTGCATCTGTATTTAGAATTCTTATGAAATAGCACATGTTGGCTATGTCGAGTGTTTCATCGACTATGAGTTTTTGCTTATGATAGTCAAGGGATATTAGCTTAGCAGGCCCGGCACACACGACGGATCGGGGCCAGTTAACTACCATTTGTGGCAAAACCATACTAGCTTTCAATCAAACTCGAGTCCCGGACTCGAATCTGGAACAAACTGACAGACTCGAAACGGCCGTTGAGGTCTTACGGAATCGAACTGCAGCATAATTTTGAATCTACCCAACGCGTCCGTCGGGGATTATTCATCATGTCTGCTGACACGGAACACTTAAGGATAACGCTGCTGGAGCGGTCCTTAGCCCAGCTCGACTGATCGGCGGGTCTTACCTTTGCACTATGCATGCAGCATCCAAGGATCGTCGGATCAACTCGGGAATATTTCGAGTATGATTTTGCTTATGAACTGAGTCGAATGATTTGTCGACTGATACTTTGCCATAATTCTATCGGGTGCGCGACAGCGCTCCCGATGGGAGTAGCCCCCGAGATTGTGCTTTATTGCTTGCAATGGAGGATAATCTCAAAATCTTTTACCCTGCACATTAGTCAAAGAAATTTTTGATATGCTCCCGATGGGAGTATGATGTTGCAGTCGAAAGTCCTTCGACTGGCATCTATGACCTTTGCTGGAAAACCCATCGAGTTTATGGTGTGACATCATTCGAATGAATCATCGAGTGACTTTTGTGCCAGTTGTGCAATATGAATAACGTCAGCAATGACGCATTTTGCGACTGCCATCTCTGACAAGCGGTGGCGTGCTGGTAAGACTGATGGGACGTGACACTTCTGTGTGGGCCCATTTTTGCAGAGCTGACCAAGTATAGCGCCGTTTGGACTTGATTTGACCGCTCTGGCGCGGTTTTCACGGGGCGTGATGATGGTTTCCTAGTTTCCCGTGCGTAGTGGGCGGAGTGGCCTGCGACGGTTGCCCTCCGCGGCCGCCACGTGTATGGCTAGATTTCGCGCGGAGCGTATGCCTTTGTTTTGACGGTTGCGATCGTTTTGCGATCTGTGGTAAATAGGGGAGACAGCGCTGGCAGAATTTTTTACTTGCCATTTGCCTCTTTGCGCCGCCCCTCGTCTCATCTTCCTCCTCGCGCCCACCTCCATTGCTCTGCGCCCAAGCTCTCTTCTCCACCCTCATCCATCGTTGCAATGGCGAAAGGTGGAGGCTCCAAGCGTGGTGCCGCCGCCGCTGCCGCGACCGATGCGGCCAAGGGCAAGAAGACCGTGGCGGGTACATCTGTGTCCGCCGCGCTGAAGAAGGGCAGCGGGGACTGGGCGAAGTCCACCATCAAGGACGCCCATTTGGTCAAGTTCCGCGAGCAGGGGTATCTGCCACCCGCGGAGCAGCTCGCCGTCCGCGCGCCGTCGCCCAAGGAGGTACTCCCCGAACCACGCGCCAACGAGCGTGTTTGTTTTGCGGAGTTTTTGCCTAGGGGCTTTTCGCTTCCCCTCCACGACTTCGTTCGTGGTCTTCTTTTTGCCTACGGGGTGCAGATCCATGATCTCACCCCAAATGGCATTATGCATATCGCGTGTTTCATCACGCTGTGCGAGTGCTTCCTCGGCGTCGCACCCAGCTGGGCGCTGTGGAAAGCCATCTTCATGGTACGGCCGAACAGAGGAGGTGGTCGCACCTACCCCGTTGGCGGCTGTGGAATCCAGGTGCGCAGCGACACCCGCTACTTCCGCCTGAAGACCGTCGACTCCGCCCAAGGCTGGAGGAAGGGGTGGTTTTATGCGACTGTCGAGCAGGATGCAGCCGCCCCTTTCTCGACTGCTGCTTTCACCAGGACCAAGGCGTGGGATCACCAACTCTCAGCCGAAGAAATGGAGGAGGCAAGCCCTTTGCTGGCTCGGATCGGAGGCATGCTGGACAAGGTCACAGGCATCCATTTGATCGCCACCTTTGTGAAGAGGCGGGTGTGGCCACTCCGTGCCCGAGCGCACCCCATGTGGGAGTATGAGGCGCGGGTGACTCACCGGATGAACCCAGAGGAGCTGTCAAGGAATGAGCTGCTGACGCATGTGCGGCACATCACCAATCTGACGGCAGCCGACACTTGCAACGTCGACTGCCCTGTTGAACCATATGGGTTGGAGAACCCTTTGCTTGAGGTATGTATGTGTTATAGCCTGCTTGCAATGAAGAGTTTGCCACTCGTATGTTCTGCGATATGCGATTTTTGATTCTGACTTTGCAATTTGTGATGTATGCTATGCAGGGTCACTCGACTGCTGCCTCCCTTCCTCCTCTGCCTGAAAATGGCGAGACTGAAGAAACCAGGTACAGGTGGTGGACCCGAAAGGGGATCAGTCGCCCATCCCTTCTGCCACCACTTCACATGTGGAGGAGGTCGAGGAGGAAGCAGCAGAAGAGGTCCAATCTGAAGACAAGGCCACCGCTGACCAAGAAGTCGATACCGCGCCACCGAAGCGGCGTCGACTGGCCAAGAAGGCGCCTTCTGCTGTGAGTTCACCCGCGAGGGGCAGGACTTTGAGGATGACGAGGAATCAGGCTCACCACCTGTTTTCCAAGCCGCTCCTTTGCGTGCGTGCTCAACGAGTTCAACTCTTCCTCTTCAGTCGAGTGGTACCCCAGCTTTTGGAGGCCCAATTTTTGGCGACTCCGAAGATGAGGAGGATGAGGAACACAGGTATGTGTTTTTTGAGTATAATATGACAATTTTGTGCTGTCACATATTTGTGCTGACCTCCTTTTGTTTTGTTGTGTTGCCCACAGCGCTGAAAACAATCAGCCTGGGACTCCTCCAGTCGAGAATGTTCCAACCCTGGAGCACTCGAATTATGCACCGACTGGAAACGAGGCTGCCCAGCAAATGGCCACTGACGCTGTCGTTGAGACAGCCAAGGCGGCAACTCCAGATGTCGGGACGTCAGTCGCGGCTCCTGAGCCGTGGATGAACCACGTAAGTAGCTTTTTGCTTGACCCGTTTAGTTGTAGGTCTGTGAGAGTTTGAATTTTTGCTTAATTCGTGTGCTTGCAGCCCTTCTACCACACCTTGGCAGAAGGCTTATGTCCAGGTGGAGCAGGAGAGGGATACCATGCGCGCCGAGCTAGAGCGGCTCAGTCGTGAGTTCTCCCTTTTGCTTTTGTTTTGCTAAATTTCTTTTTGCAATGCTTGATTTTGTCGAGTATTGAATGCACGTGATTTTGCTGGGCCAGGCGAGAAGAAGGAGCTGGAAGATGCACTCGCCGCGCAGCGCGAAGAGTCGAAGAAAGAGCTGGCTGCCGCCACCAACTCAGCCGCTGCACGCGAGCGAGGATATGCTGACCAGCTCGCGGCACTCGCGCAGGCCATGGGAGGTGAGTAATCTTTTCTCCTTTTGATATGACGATATAACTGTCGAGTGTCATGAAATGACTTTTGCCCTTTTTGATTGTGTAGAAGTTGTTGGCGCACCGGCCTCTGCGGACGTGGCGAGTGACGATCTTTCGCTGGAACAGGCTGTGGGCGGCTTGGCGCCATATGCAACCAGGCGAAAGATGCACTCGCCAAATCGACGAGCACACTTGGCGCTGTATACAAGGTGGTGTTCCCGACTGGCGTAGTGCCGTCGACGGCGGACGACTTCGCCGACGTATTTGGCCCCGGGACGTCCACCATGGCGGGTTTCGCTCGCGCCAACACGGTACGCGGATCCGAGTCCACCATCAAGCTTCTTATGGGACATGGGATAGATTGCGACTACGAGGCAGCACTGTCTGCGTTCCCTCGAAGCCAGATGGGAAGCCCATTTCTCTGAAGGGGGTGAGCGGAGCCGCCGCGCGACTGGCCGAGGTTTTTATGACCACCATGGAGCGCCGGGCACTCGAGACTGCCAATCGTCTGCTTAGGAAATCGAATCTTAGGTTTAGGGTAGCTGTACCCTTTTGTTTTATGCCTTGTAATGATACCTTCTGAACTGCGCGAGTCTGCGCTTTGTTTGTGCTACCTTGTTTATGCAAATAGTCTTTTGCTAATGTCTTTCACTCGAAGAGTTGTATGCTTATGACATGAGTTTTAGCTTCTGACACAAACTTTGTGTTTGTGATTATGCTCTTTGAACAGTCACGAGAACCTGCTACTGCGACTAGTTCCTCGCAGGCTCCAATCACCACCCGATCCCAGGGTCAGGTGGTAAATGATGCCAAGGTGATGGAGTTTATGAAGGCCAAATTCGTGAGAATGGAGCAAGATCTGAAGGACGCCCAGGCTGAGCTGAATCGATTGAGGGCGAGACCCGCGAGGAATACGTGCTCGGGGAGATGGATCTTGTGAACAGGCAACTCGAGTGTAAGTTCGAGTCTTGCTCTGTTTACAAGCTTTTTGCGTAGCTATTGTCCTTTTGATCTGACTGGTGCGCCCGTGTTTGTAGGCTTTGTCGACAACTTCCAGGCTGAAAAGATTCGCGTGGAAGGGCGTCTGGATAGCGTGGTTGACGACCCTACGACTGGGCGTCAACACTTTTGGCTTGATAGGTACCAAGCCCGCATACTCGCCACCCTGAAGGATCGCGTCTGGCGAAGTGCTGAACTGCTGGAGTTATGCCGGGCAGCGTTTATTCGCCTGAACGAGACTCTTTTTCCTTCGGGGCCACAACCACAAGGGATTCGTGCTTTGTTGAACATCTTCCGTCAAATAAATCCCATTCGAGAGTTGCTGTCTCAGAGACTTGTCATTGGAGCCAACGCTGCAATGGCGTATATGCGTAGTCGAAAACCAAGGTTGGTGTTGCGGACACCTGCAGCCGGAGAGGTTCTCGAACAAAAAGATCTGGATGACACGATCCAAGCTGCGGAGACACTAATCGAGTGCACTCGCGAACAGCTTTGCGGTCCCGAGCTGCCCGTAAAGGACGAGCATGAGGATTAGAATAGTTTGCGAGTGCAATTTTTGTATAGGGGGCAGCCCCCAAGTGTAATTTTTGACTCTTTTATATTGTATAGTTTGTATACTTTGATTTTTTGTCGAGCCCCCGAGTCAGCCGAGCGGGGTTTGTGAAATATGTGTTGGTTGTGAACCAATGACCGTGCAGCCCCCGAGTATTCGAGTGCGGCTGCAGAGTTTTTGTGTTCTTTGTTTGGATCCTTGTTACGCAGCCCCCGAGCATTCGGGTGCGGCTAAGACATTGTGTTTCTGCAAGAGCGAGAGCTCATTTGATCGATAACACAGCCCCCGAGGGTTTCGGGTGCGGTTAAGGTATGAATTATGCGGGTAGTAACCACAAAGAAGTCGAAGGAACATTGATTTTATTCCTCTTTTGAATGTTAGGCTGCAGGCCGCCTCATTAAAAACCTTCCAGTCCCCTTAGGTACCCTGGTAAGGAAAATAGCGCGTCTGAAACCTGCAGCCATCCGACATGCGGGTACCGCTGTTTTGATATGGAGAGAACCTCGCTCAGGTAGTAGACTGGACGTTGTATGCTTTGAATATGCCCCTCCTCCATGCGTTCGACTACCAGTACGGTGCTCACCACCCTGTTTGTAGCCGAGACATACAGGTAGAGTGGTTCCCGTTCCTTAGGTGCGACGAGGATTGGAGCGCTTGTGTGGATCCGCTTGAGATCTGTGAAGGCTGCTTCAGATTTTGGCGTCCACTCGAACTTGTCCGCCTTCTTCATCAGTCGATAGAATGGTAGAGCCTTTTCACCCAGTTTGCTGATGAATCGACTGAGCGCTGCCACTCGTCCTGCCAGTTTCTGCACATCGTGAAGCTTTGAAGGCCTTTGCATTGTGAGGATGGCCTGTATTTTCTCCGGGTCTGCTTCGATTCCACGGGCAGAGACAAGGTACCCTAGGAGCTGCCCGGCTGGAGATTTGCGCTTCTTAGGATTGAGCTTGATATGGAAGCGTTTGAGATTTGCGCTTCTTAGGATTGAGCTTGATATGGAAGCGTTTGAGATTTGCGAACGTCTCCCTCAAATTATCGAGTAGTGTGTGTTCTTCCCTTGTGGTAATGACAATGTCATCCACGTAGACCTGGACGTTATGTCCGATTTGCTTTTTGAGGAAGTCTTGCATCATGCGCTGGTATGTTGCACCCGCGTTTTTGAGCCCAAAGGGCATAGTTGTGTAGCAGCAGACCCCGAGTGGGGTTATGAACGCCGTTTTTTTCTTCGTCTGCTTGCTTCATCCTTATCTGGTGATAACCTGAGTAAGCATCCAGAAAGAAGAGTCGTGCGCATCCGGCGGTGGAGTCGACGATCTGGTCGATTCGGGGTAGCGGGAAGTGATCCTTTGGACAACACTTGTTCAGCGCTGTAAAGTCCACACACATCCGAAGGATGTCTGTATGCTTTTTCTCTACGAGTACGGGGTTAGCCACCCATTGTGATTTCTTGATTTCCCTAATGAATCCTGCTGCGACTAACCGGTCGACTTCAGATTCGACTGCGGTTCGCTTTGGGCTAGAGATTCGACGCATCGTTTGCTTGACTGGCTTTGCATCTGGAAACAATTGGGGAGAGTGCTCGGCGAATTCCCTGGGAATACCTGGCATGTCGGCTGGACACCACGCAAATATTTCCTAGTTCTCACGGAGGAATTCGACGAGCGCGCCTTCCTATGCGATAGGCAGGCTCGAAGATACGTTCACTGTCTTAGACGGATCGGTCGGGTGCACCTGATGTGACCTTGTGTCATTTGTAGCATTGAAGGATCTGTCGACTGCCAACTTCTTATGCTCCGGAAGGAGTGTGCGGTCGTTGGAAATCGCCAGGTCGGCGAGTGATTCTTCCACTCCGAACATCTCAGAGATTTTGCTGAACTCGCGGTCGCAAGCATCGGACCTTTGAAAGTTTCCACGGACAGTAATGACTCCCTTTGGTCCTGGCATCTTCAGCGTGAGGTACGCGTAGTGTGGCACCGCCATGAATCGCACAAACGTCGGGCGACCAAGAATAGCATGGTATTGTGATTTCCAGTCGACGACCTCGAACTCAATCGACTCTGTCCTGAAGTGGCTTTTGTCCCCGAACGTAACGTCGAGTTGTATGGTGCCTTCTGGGCTAATTGCTTTGCCTGGAACGATACCGTGGAAGGTATTTGAAGATTTTGGGAGGTTTTCGACCGACCTGTTCATTTTGCGGAGCGTGTACGCGAAGATGATGTTTATGCCGCTGCCTCCATCCATGAAGACCTTGGTCATGGCGTAGCCTCCTATTTGCGCGTCGAGTACCAGAGCCGTGTGCCCTGGTCGAACTACAGCTGGGGGATGATCCTCTCGACTGAAGCTTATGATGGTTTCCGATCCCTTCAGAAAGTCGGGCATGGCAGGAGGTGCCATGACAGCCATGTTCACCTGTCGAGTGATTAGCTTTTGCTGCCTGTTGGAGGGGCGACCCTTTTGTATCATGTACATCTGCCCGTGGGGCTGTGGATATTGATCATCTTCCGCCCGTAGTACGGGTTGTATGGCACCTGCGAGGTTTGCGCCTGGAGCAGGCTGTGGTGGTGGTTGCGGTGGCGGCTGTGGCGCCATGAGAGCGGGCACAGCGTTCGGCTGTGGTGCGGGTGCAGGCGTGGGCTTAGCAGGTGCTGGGCCGTATCTTTTGAGTCGTATCATGTAGTCAGTCGCCATTTGGTCGAATTCCCTGCAGTTCCTTAGGGTATGATTGGAGCGTAGTTTTCCGTCGTCCCCCTTGAAGAGGTGGAATCTGCACCAGTCGTCCATCTTTTCCTCGAATGACCGCTCGGGTTTTGCGTCACTGCGTTTGCGCCATTCTTGCCTTTTGTAGCTGTCGCTCCGCTGCTCGCGATCTCGACTGTCCCGTCGATCATCCGAACGTCGATTGCTTCTATCTTGGTCTTCCGGAGTTGTGTGTATCCAGCCGCCATGAACTCGGGTCTGTTATCGTCGTAAGGACGTTTGGAACGTTTGCGCCTGAGATCTTCTCTGTATGAATCTCTGCGGCCTCGACTGCCGCTTTCGTAGTTGTCGCGTGGTGGGAAAGCACGGGATCTGCGTACAGAATCCTCTCCATCTGCCCACTCAGTCGCAACTTTGATGAGGTCAGCCAGGGAGGTTGGCTTTTCACGACCAAGTGCCTCTTTGAAGTCCTTCCTGGCGAGACCTTGTATGAAGGCATCCATGGCCCTGTCTTCTGACACTTTGCCAACCGAATTGCGTATTTCAGTCCACCGCCGTATGTATGATCTCAACGACTCGTCTGATCATTGAGTGCATGCCCTTAATTCTTCGAATGTCTTCGGGCGCTCACATAGAGGCTCGAAGTTTTTGATAAAGTTTCTGCGGAAGTCGTCCCACGAGTCGTATGATGATGGAGGGAGCGCCTTGAGCCAGTCGCGGGCAGTTCCTTCGAGCATGAGTCGTATGTACTGCATCGCCGTGGTGTTCGTGCCACGCTGGCATGCCACGGCGAGTTTGTAATCTTCTAGCCACCCGGAAGGTTCTTGGCGACCGTTGTACTTGGGTTGTTCGCCTGTCAACTTGAACCCTTTGGGCACCCGCGTCCCACGGATGCGTCGAGTGAAGCACAATGCTCCGCATGGCTCTGGCTCATGATCAGAGTATGAATCGCTGCTATAGGATCTTCGAGATCTGCTTCTGCTGGACCTGTGCCGGCGCGTGTGTGGGGACCCCGGACTAGCCGTCCGAAATACCCGATTATGCTTAACACAACGATCCCGTGATCAGTCTGTCGTTGCACATAATCCGAACTGAATATCAAAGTTTACATCCATACAACACCGAGTTTAAAGTCTTACAAACCTGGCCATACAGGCCTAATTATACATAGGTGCCTTCAAGGGCCAAACCATCTTTATTCAGCGGAAGCTACGGTAGTAGGGCTAAACCAACTCGACAACACCCGACAGGCAGCTGACTTATGAAGATCTTAGTTCGCATAGACGTCGCCAAACTCCTCTTCAACGCAGGGTTCCTCGAAATCTGGCTAAGACAATAGCCAGGGACGAAACCAATGTGAGTACATTTGATTGTACTCGCAAACTACCCCAACTTGAGGAAGCACTAGCTTTTATTATTTTAAAAACTTTTATTTGAAAAACTCTCAAAAACCTTTTTCGAAAAGGGGAGAGAGAAGAAGTTTATCCTTTAAGAAAACGCCATTTTAACTGTTTTTCCGGAACTCTTCCGGTATCCAACCATAACCTGGTTATGGTTCCAAACCCCTCACCACCTCGTACCAACTCATTGGCACAGGTGGGAAATAACCCTTTCCAAGTCAATTTCCTCAACACAACTCCAGAGTTTGCAAAACTTTGCACATGGCCTTAGTAGTTCTTCCCAACTGTCCGTATCCGAGGACTCGGCTATTCGAATAGTTTTACCCTCTGCAGAGGTAGTACGCTTTTCCCACACCCATCCGGTCACTCATCGTGTCAGCCACGTCCCGCCATACCGGAGGTATGCGAAGTTGAGTTCCCGGCCATAGCCTGTCCTTTGCTCATGCTAGTATAGGACCCTGCCGCTACGACACATTCCATCGACACTCAAACCCTCAGGAACTAAGTGTGAGGACTCGTAGTTCTGCCCGGCGGACCCAAGGGAGCCCTTCAATCCTCTTCCTCCGACACATCCATACCGGCTTCCGGTAGACAACAATGAAGAGGACCCAGGTCAGGGGGTAGGTCCTCAGACCATCCCCTCATGGAACGAGGTTATCCTCGTTGTCGAGGCCTCCAGTACTAGCACAGGCAAATTGTATGACTACGCCCTTGCCCATATGTGGGTAAATGTGGTCGCACAGATTTTTGGCTGGGGATGTAAGTACCAGGACACAATGTGCATTTTTCCTTCCAAAAACAACACCAAACTCTGCTTTACCATCTTCATACCGACCGTTCGGTACTTCAACTTCATTCGAGTACTTTTAAAAGAGTTTTGAATAAACATTTTTTTTTCCATCCTCTAGTTGAAGATAATTACCTTATATATCTACAAGGGTGGCAAAATAGTTTTTCATATCTTTGTAAAAGGTTTTAAAAATCTTTGATACTAGTGAAGACTCATGTGATTAAAATAGAGGTATAGAAGTGCAAGCTCAGTGAAGTAGCTTGCCTTGATCCACAAAGTGGTACTGATCCTGGTCTTCTGGTTCAATAAAACCTCCTTCCTCGATAAATCCGTCAACGGTATCGTCTAAACGTTAAACAATCAAAACAAACAATCACTATACTAGCTCAAGCATCAACACATCATAACAATCACAATGCTGCAAATAGCTACTGTATACATCAAGCAACACAAGGTGGTTTCAAATTGATTGAATTAAATTTTATTTAATTAATTTCAAACTAAGGCAGAAACTAGTTGTACACTAATTAATTCACCATTTAATCTATGTTTGTCACAAAAATTCAAACTAAAATTCTATGGATAGCTACTGGTGTGTAGAAGATCACCCAATTGGTTTGGGATCATTTGGAGTTACAAAACTCCCTACACATCTGTTTTACTTCAGAAGGGTTTTAAACAAGTTTTAGCTACCAAACAAATTTGGTTGCTCCAAAAATTAAATCCTTTTAGGGGTATCTAACCTTGGTTGAGTGTGACCTAACAAAATTGGTTTTAGATCAATTGGATCTACCAATAGTTCACACTAATTGTTTTAGTGCAGAAGGGTGCACTGAAGTTCAACCAAAGGCTAAGGATTTTATACTATTCAATTAATTCTACCAAAATTTGGGGAGCTAAAGGATCCTAATACAAAGCTACCAAAATTGGTTTCAAGTTATTTGGATTTATATAACTCCAGAAACAAATGGTTTAGTGTTTTAAACCTTCTGGAGCATTTTTACTAATACATTTTTATTATTTAATTAAATGGGGTGAGACCACTTTGGTGAGTTTAAGAATTTCATAAGCTTTCCAGAACAGTTGAGTTTGATTTATTTGGATTCCTAGAACTCGAGATTTTGAATTTCTAAACTAGGTCCAGTACTGACTTATTCAGAGAAAAAGAATTTGGAAAATCATCTCCTCTGGATAATGTTTAAAACTATGACATGTGGGGTCGGGTGGTCAGTGACTCAGTGGAAAAATTCCCGCGTGTGGATAATGTTTAAAACGCTGACGGGTGGGTCCCGCTTGTCGGCGTGTAAACAAACGAAGCGGTATGCTACCGTTGGATATAGATCCAACGGCGCACAGTGGCCGCGAACGGCGTCAACCATAAATGGGCGGCGCCGCCGCGCCGGCGACGGTGACGAGCACGGATAGCTCACCTGAGAGCACGGGAGGTGGCGGAGATGATCGGAATCGACGGCGGAGGGAGTGGGGAGCTTCTGGGACAAGTTGCGCGTGCAGGGACGGCTCCAACCGTCGACGGCGTGCTCAGCTCCTCCTCCGCGGCCGTGCGCTAACTCCGGCGAGTCCTCCGCGACGCTGCTGTGCAAGAAACACCGGCAAATCGTGGCGGGTGAGCAAGGGAGTAATGGTGGTGCGGGCAGGGGCCAGAGAGAGAGCAGGGGAAGAGGGGTGCGACCTGGCCGTGGTCGACCTCTTCCTCGACGCGGCAGCGCACTGCCGTGCGTGTGCACGGTGGCTGCAGGGGAAAGCTCGCCTTCCTGGCGATGCTCTGGGTGAGGAGTGTGAGAGGGAGGTGGTGGAGGTGTGTGGAGAAGAGAGGGTGCGGGGGTGGGTTTTTATAGCGGCGCAGACGGTCGGAGTTTCCACGGCTCGGTGGAGGGGAGAGGAAGGTGGTGGCGCTGGGTCCGGCTGAGGGCGCCAGAGGGGTTGCGGGGAGCGAGGGGGTGCTGCAGGAACGGTCAGTGGTCGAGGGGGACAGGGTAACGCGTGGGGCGTCGATGCCGTGCTCGGCCGGCCATGGCGTGCGGCGAGCACGGGTGCGTGCGCTGGGGCCGGCTCGTGCGCGTGCAAGGCAGCAGAGGGGCAGAGGGGTTCGGACGCGACGCGGCGGAGGTGACTGGACCAGAGGGGAGAGGTAGGGCAGCACGAAGGCGTGCAGGGCGTGCCGTGGACCTCGGCGTCGACGCGACGCACGGCGTGCTCTGGCGCGGACGTCGCACACGCCAGAGGGCTCTGCGGCGCTCAGGTCTCGTCGTGCAGAGGCGGAGGGGCTTAGGTGGTGTGGCGGGCACGGCGCGGCGTCGTCTCGGCGTCGCTTCAGCTCTGCCCGCGAGGTGACCCGTGCGGGAGCTTGCCAGGGACGGCAATGGCGTGGCGGCATCGCCTTGCCTCCTCTGGGGTCAACGAGCACGTTTCTTCTCCTTCCCTCGAGTGAGTGAGGTGAGGTGAGTGTGGAGATGCTGCTGGACAGCTCGATTTCTCAAAAACGAGCTCGAATTTGGAAGTTGAATTTCGGCTCAGAGATGAACACAGTGGTGCTCGACATGTGTTCGATCAAATCCCTGAACCAAAACCAAATTTGAAATTTTGAAATTTCTTTTCATAATTTGTTTCCAAATATTTTTCCAGGGTTTGTGCCACCACTGGATGATTTAATTTGGTAGTGTAGTTTGAAGATTTTGATGGTTTTCCAAAGTTAAAGAAACATTTGGAAAATTTGAAAATAGGATTTAGAATAGAATTAAAAATAGAGAGAGGAAAAGAATATGAGGGTAGAGTGGAAGTGATCACCATGTCACCCCACTGAAGTTTTGTTTTGAAGATCAAATTTTGATTTTCTTAGAAGATAGAAAAAGTTTGTGTGACTTTTGTCACATTACTTTATGTGGGAAACAATTTGTTGTGCTTCTTTTCTTTGTTTTTTTTTTCAAATTTTTATTTTAAGGAAACACCACTCAAGCAAGCAAACACAAGCAAGCACACATAAAGTAACAGAAAATTTTTGTTGGCCCACATTTTTGGCTAATAAAACAGGGTTACAGATTTGGGATGTTACAGATCCTTCCCCCCTTAGAATAAATCTCGTCCCGAGATTTTCTAGGCTTAGGTGCTAAAGAGGTTGGGAAACTCGCTTCCAAGATAGTCCTCACGTTCCCAAGTTGCTTCCTCTTCGGAATGATTAGTCCACTGGACTTTGTAAAACTTGATCTTGTTCCTCCGGGTGAGACGAATATCTTCGTCGAGAATTTTGAATGGTCTCTCGCGGTAGGTCAGATCATGGTTCAGGTCGATGGATTGGTGGTCAATGTTCTTGAAAACGTCGGGCTGGTCAGGAACTTCAAGACACTTCCGGAGCAGCGAAATGTGGAAGACGTCATGAAATTCCGATAACTCTGGGGGTAACTCTAGCTGATAGGCTACTTCTCCGCGACGGGCAAGAGTCTTGAAAGGTCCAATATATCTGGGTGCCAACTTTCCTTTGACATGGAAACGTTGCATCCCTTTGAGTGGTGTCACCCGAAGATAGACAAAATCTCCAGGTTGAAAAGTGACGTCACGCCGCTTGGGATCAGCATAACTTTTCTGACGGGATTGGGCTGTTTTGAGACGCTCACGGATAAGTTGGACTTGCTCCTCGGCTTCACGGAGGGTATCTGGTCCAAACACTTTTCCTTCTCCGGTCTCGGACCAGTTCAAGGGTGTACGACACTTCTTTCCGTAAAGTGCTTCAAATGGGGCCATTTGCAGGCTAGACTGATAACTATTGTTATAGGAAAATTCTGCAAATGGAAGGCAATCTTCCCATTTAGAGCCATAGGCTAGGACACATGCACGAAGCATATCTTCCAGAATCTGGTTTACTCGCTCAGTCTGTCCTCCGGTCTGAGGGTGATAGGCTGTGCTGAATGATAAATGGGTTCCGAGGGCTTCATGAAGAGCTTTCCAGAATCGTGAGGTGAACTGCGTGCCTCTGTCAGATACAATCCTCTTAGGCACTCCGTGCAGGCTTACTATTCTGGAGATATACAAGTCTGCTAACTGGTTCCCTCTATAAGTGGTGTTGACCGGAATGAAATGGGCAACCTTGGTCAATCGGTCGACTATGACCCAGATTGAATCATGGCCTCGGTTTGACCTAGGAAGTCCGGTAATGAAATCCATTCCAATTTCATCCCATTTCCACTCGGGGGTCTTAAGGGGTTGGAGCAATCCGGCAGGGCGCTGATGCTCTGCTTTGACTCGCTGACAATTATCACACTTGGCCACGAAGATCCAATTTCCCGCTTCATTCCATGCCACCAAAACTTCTCACGAAGATCTTGGTACATCTTGGTTCCTCCGGGGTGGATCGAGTATGGGGTATTGTGGGCTTCTTTCAGGATTAGACCTTTAAGTTCCTTATCATCGGGCACACATAGGCGTCCTTTGAATCTCAGAACTCCTTCAGCATCTATGGCAAAACCAGGTGCTTTATCAAGGGGTACCTTTTTCTTAATACCTTCAATACTCTCATGACCCTTCTGGGCTTCTTTGATTTGGTCCAACAGGGTTGGGGCTAACTCCAGGTTGGCAAGATATCCATAGCTAACCAATTCAAGTCCGAAATCTTCGAACTCCTTAAATAAGGTTGGCTGCTCTGCTTGGATTAGGGTATTCAGGGTGCATGGCTTCCGGCTCAAGGCATCGGCAACTACGTTGGCTTTTCCGGGATGGTAATGAATTCCGACATCATAGTCCTTAATCAATTCCATCCACCTTCTCTGCCTCAGATTCAACTCCTTCTGAGTGAAAATGTACTTCAAGCTTTTGTGATCTGTATAGACCTCGCAGCGATGACCCACAAGATAGGGTCGCCATTTTTTTAAAGCAAAAACCACAGCTGCTAACTCCAGGTCATGGGTTGGGTAATTCCCTTCATGCGGTCGCAACTGTCGAGACAGGTACGACACAACTTTTCCTTCTTGCATCAGAACGCAACCAAGTCCGAGACGTGAAGCATCACAATACACGTCGAAACTCTTGGTGACGTCTGGCATGATTAGGATTGGGGCTGAAGTCAATCTCTTCTTCAGTTCTCGGAAACTATCTTCACACTTCTGGGTCCATTCAAACTTCTTATCCTTCTTCAACAGCTGGGTCATGGGTTTGGCTATACTGGAGAATCCTTCAACGAACTTGCGGTAGTAACCGGCTAGTCCGAGAAAACTTCGGATTTCCGTTACACTGGTAGGTGATTTCCAGTCTAGAATGGCTTTGATTTTCTCGGGGTCAACAGAGATTCCTCCTGCAGACACAACATGTCCGAGGAATGCCACTTCACTTAGCCAAAATTCACACTTACTAAATTTGGCATATAGTTTGTGTTCTCTGAGGGTCTCCAAAACCAAACGCAGATGTTCAGCATGCTCTTCTTCAGTCTTGGAGTAGATAAGGATATCATCAATGAAGACAACCACGAATTTGTCGAGGTACTCCATGAAGATCTTATTCATGAGATTCATGAAATAAGCTGGGGCATTGGTCAAGCCAAAGGACATAACGGTGTATTCAAACAATCCGTACCGGGTGGTGAAGGCGGTTTTGGGAATGTCAGACTCTCGAATCTTCAACTGGTGATAACCTGTCCGAAGATCGATCTTAGAAAAGACTCGGGCTCCGTTCATCTGATCGAACAGATCCTCGATCTTGGGCAGGGGATACTTGTTCTTGATGGTTACATCATTGAGCTTGCGATAATCCACACACAGGCGTGTGGTACCGTCTCTTTTGTCCACGAAGATGATAGGTGATCCCCAAGGTGATGCGCTTGGGCGAATCAGACCTTTACTGAGCTGATCAGCTAACTGCTTCTTCAATTCCACCAGTTCTTCTGGATTCATCCGGTAGGGTCTCTGAGATATAGGGGATGTTCCAGGAATAAGTTCAATCACGAACTCAATATCCCGGTCTGGCGGCATACCAGGCAATTCCTCGGAAAAACATCCTTAAACAGATGGACCACACGGATCTCATCTAGAGTTGGTCGGGCTATGCCTTCATGGCAACAGGGTTGGGATTGATTGGCTTGTGACGCATACTCCACTCAATTCCTTGGTCTGTGGTGAAAGATACTGCTCTTCTGGCACAGTCGATATGACCATGATATTTTGCTAACCAATTCATACCCAGAATGACATCTATGCCTGGGTTCCTAGAATGATTAGATCGGCTGGAAAGTTTTCTCCTTTGATCTCAAGAGAGACGTCGGGACAAAACAGCTTGGTCTCTACTAGGAACTCTGGGGTTTGTATAAGCAGGGGTTTGGACAAGAGGTTCCCGACTAGACCTCCCTTAACAACAAACTCCTTGGTAACAAAGGAATGGGTAGCACCAGAATCAAACAGGACAGTTGCAGGTACTGAGTTGACAAGGAACGTACCCAGCACAACATCTGGCGCTTCCTGGGCTTCTTCAGTGTTGATGTGGTTCAGACGGCCTCTTGCAACAGCAGCATTGCCACGGGGTGCAGCATTCTTGCCATTTCCATTCCCATTTCGGCCTTGTCCAGGATTAGGTGCAGGGGCATTGGGGCGTGGAGCATTCCTCTTGGGATTGGGGCAGTCTCGGGAGTAATGACCCTTGTTGCCGCATTCAAAGCAGACAACGCTGGCAGTAGGGGTAAAAGTGTTGGTGTTTCCTCCGGGACGATTGTTGCCATTGGGGCGGTAGTTGTTGTTGATGTTTGGGCGGGGGACATTGTTGTTGCTGTTGGGACGGTTGGGATAGTTGGGACGTGGAGCTGGGGGGTCGATAAACTGGCTTGGGTGCTGGCTGGAAGGTGCGGGGTTTCTGACTGCTGGAACCTTCCTGAATATTCATCCTTCTCTTGCGGCCTTCAAACATGGACTTGCGCTTGGTCTCCAGCTGAATGGCCTTGTCCACAAGTGACTCCAGATCACGGAAGTCCTGGACAACTAAGGCACATTGCATCTCATCATGGAGTCCATTCAGAAAACGCTCCATCTTCTTCTTCTCCGTGTCGGTATCTTCAGGAGCATACCGAGCAAGATCGGTAAACTCATCCAGGTAACCAACCACATCTCTGCCTGCCTGCCTTAGCTTACGGAACTCATCCTTCTTCCTCTCGATAAGACCGCTAGAGATGAACTTCTTGCGGAATTTGTCCTTGAACTCCTCCCAGTTAATGACATGACCTGCGTGCTGGAGGGTCTTGGTAGTCTCCCACCAAGCTCTTGCGGGTCCAGCAAGGTAGTGGGTAGCATACAGGACCTTCTCATTCTCTCCCACCGAGGCAACTTCCAGGTCGTTCTCAATAGTGCGGATCCAGTCATCTGCTTCCAGGGGGTGAAGTCCCTTGGAATAGGTGGGCGGTGTGGTCTTCTGGAAGTCACTCAGGGTAGAGCGTTGATTTCCACCCTCGTCGCCATTTCCATTGCCACCATTGTGGTTCTGGTTGGCGTGGGCAGCAGCAAGTTGCTGCAGGGCGGCGAGATGAGCTTGACGCTCTTCCCGGGCAGCTTGGCGATCCTCCATGATGATCGCAAGCAGTTGAGCAGCGGTGGGTTCTGGCGGTGGTGGTGGTGCCGCGTGCTGGTTGTGGCGAGTGTTCGTCATCCTGGAATAGATACGATATAAGAGGCAAGGCAAAGAGGCTTTGGCTAACGATGAAGTCACAAAGGGGGTGGTTGATGAAACACTAGTCAAACAAGACCATCACATTTATTCAACACAATCATCACATCAAGGAGTTCACACATCAAGCTTACAACATCCTACTACCCTAATGTACATACTACATGATTTCACTAGGAACCATCACACACACTCTACTCGCATAGGGGGGGTCGACACAGTCCTAAGGTAGTGCTCTCGTCGCTCAACTACTGAGGTGGAACCCCAGGCTCGACGACCTCAACGTCTGAGTCGTAGGGTGGCTCCTCGGGATCCTCCTCCTCGAGAACTGGCTCAGACGGCTCCTCCTCCTCGTCAACTAACTCCTCCTCGTCGTCCTCCTCCTCGTAATCCATCTCCTCAAGGTAGTCCTCATCATCACTGATGAAGGCACTGTTCTCCTTGCGGAGATCCTCGCCCTCCTCCTCCATCTCGTTCGCCTGCTGCTCCATCTCGTCTATCATCTCGTTCTGCTCTGCTACCGTCTTGCGGAGCCTGACGATAGACCTCCTCTGACGGGCCAGCTTCAGGCGGAGATTATCATTCTCCCACTTTAGCTGGGTCTCACGGTCTCGGGCATCGTCGAGGGAGCTACGCTGGAAGTGAACCTTGAGTCTAGCATCGCGCAGGTTCTCCTGGGTGTCGTGAAGTAGCACCTCCATGTCGGTGATGTACTCGCCGAAGAGAGTGTGCTGCGCGGGGTAGGTGGGGTTTCCATCGTCGTCACGCCTCCCGAAGTACTGGAAACGTGTGCCAACCAGCTCGTCCTTGTGCTCCTCACAAAGGCGGGCTAGTAGCCTCTGCATAACTCGGGTCAGACCGTCAACCCAAGTAGTGTCCATCGTGGAGTAGACCAAGTCCTTGGAACGGGGTGGCTGAATCCTGCCTCGGACGGACGACTTGATGAGCCAGGACAGGTTCCCATTACCGAGGGAATCGACCTGAGTTCCCTCAAATTCTGGAACAGGGCGTCCCAAAATCTGGCTCAACTCGTACAGGTCCTGCTCGAACATCAGCAGGCCGTCCTTCCTAACTTGGACGAACTCGGTGACGTTGGGTGCCATCTACAAATTTTAAGAAAATTTTAAGTTAGTTAGGTGACATGAGTACATAATGTAAACTTTAATGGAGTAGCAAGTGTGCAAAATTTTAAGGGTTCAAGAAAAGATTACTCTTAATGAGTGTAGGGTTTTAAATAAATAGGGGGGGGGGTTGGGGAGATAAGAAATTTTCGAAAATACTTCACTTCCTTTTTTAGAAATTAACTTTTGTAACCCTTGACTAACGCCCATGCTAACTAAAGTCTCCTAAAGTCAGGATGGCTCTGATACCAGCTCTGTGGGGACCCCGGACTAGCCGTCCGAAATACCCGATTATGCTTAACACAACGATCCCGTGATCAGTCTGTCGTTGCACATAATCCGAACTGAATATCAAAGTTTACATCCATACAACACCGAGTTTAAAGTCTTACAAACCTGGCCATACAGGCCTAATTATACATAGGTGCCTTCAAGGGCCAAACCATCTTTATTCAGCGGAAGCTACGGTAGTAGGGCTAAACCAACTCGACAACACCCGACAGGCAGCTGACTTATGAAGATCTTAGTTCGCATAGACGTCGCCAAACTCCTCTTCAACGCAGGGTTCCTCGAAATCTGGCTAAGACAATAGCCAGGGACGAAACCAATGTGAGTACATTTGATTGTACTCGCAAACTACCCCAACTTGAGGAAGCACTAGCTTTTATTATTTTAAAAACTTTTATTTGAAAAACTCTCAAAAACCTTTTTCGAAAAGGGGAGAGAGAAGAAGTTTATCCTTTAAGAAAACGCCATTTTAACTGTTTTTCCGGAACTCTTCCGGTATCCAACCATAACCTGGTTATGGTTCCAAACCCCTCACCACCTCGTACCAACTCATTGGCACAGGTGGGAAATAACCCTTTCCAAGTCAATTTCCTCAACACAACTCCAGAGTTTGCAAAACTTTGCACATGGCCTTAGTAGTTCTTCCCAACTGTCCGTATCCGAGGACTCGGCTATTCGAATAGTTTTACCCTCTGCAGAGGTAGTACGCTTTTCCCACACCCATCCGGTCACTCATCGTGTCAGCCACGTCCCGCCATACCGGAGGTATGCGAAGTTGAGTTCCCGGCCATAGCCTGTCCTTTGCTCATGCTAGTATAGGACCCTGCCGCTACGACACATTCCATCGACACTCAAACCCTCAGAACTAAGTGTGAGGACTCGTAGTTCTGCCCGGCGGACCCAAGGGAGCCCTTCAATCCTCTTCCTCCGACACATCCATACCGGCTTCCGGTAGACAACAATGAAGAGGACCCAGGTCAGGGGGTAGGTCCTCAGACCATCCCCTCATGGAACGAGGTTATCCTCGTTGTCGAGGCCTCCAGTACTAGCACAGGCAAATTGTATGACTACGCCCTTGCCCATATGTGGGTAAATGTGGTCGCACAGATTTTTGGCTGGGGATGTAAGTACCAGGACACAATGTGCATTTTTCCTTCCAAAAACAACACCAAACTCTGCTTTACCATCTTCATACCGACCGTTCGGTACTTCAACTTCATTCGAGTACTTTTAAAAGAGTTTTGAATAAACATTTTTTTTTCCATCCTCTAGTTGAAGATAATTACCTTATATATCTACAAGGGTGGCAAAATAGTTTTTCATATCTTTGTAAAAGGTTTTAAAAATCTTTGATACTAGTGAAGACTCATGTGATTAAAATAGAGGTATAGAAGTGCAAGCTCAGTGAAGTAGCTTGCCTTGATCCACAAAGTGGTACTGATCCTGGTCTTCTGGTTCAATAAAACCTCCTTCCTCGATAAATCCGTCAACGGTATCGTCTAAACGTTAAACAATCAAAACAAACAATCACTATACTAGCTCAAGCATCAACACATCATAACAATCACAATGCTGCAAATAGCTACTGTATACATCAAGCAACACAAGGTGGTTTCAAATTGATTGAATTAAATTTTATTTAATTAATTTCAAACTAAGGCAGAAACTAGTTGTACACTAATTAATTCACCATTTAATCTATGTTTGTCACAAAAATTCAAACTAAAATTCTATGGATAGCTACTGGTGTGTAGAAGATCACCCAATTGGTTTGGGATCATTTGGAGTTACAAAACTCCCTACACATCTGTTTTACTTCAGAAGGGTTTTAAACAAGTTTTAGCTACCAAACAAATTTGGTTGCTCCAAAAATTAAATCCTTTTAGGGGTATCTAACCTTGGTTGAGTGTGACCTAACAAAATTGGTTTTAGATCAATTGGATCTACCAATAGTTCACACTAATTGTTTTAGTGCAGAAGGGTGCACTGAAGTTCAACCAAAGGCTAAGGATTTTATACTATTCAATTAATTCTACCAAAATTTGGGGAGCTAAAGGATCCTAATACAAAGCTACCAAAATTGGTTTCAAGTTATTTGGATTTATATAACTCCAGAAACAAATGGTTTAGTGTTTTAAACCTTCTGGAGCATTTTTACTAATACATTTTTATTATTTAATTAAATGGGGTGAGACCACTTTGGTGAGTTTAAGAATTTCATAAGCTTTCCAGAACAGTTGAGTTTGATTTATTTGGATTCCTAGAACTCGAGATTTTGAATTTCTAAACTAGGTCCAGTACTGACTTATTCAGAGAAAAAGAATTTGGAAAATCATCTCCTCTGGATAATGTTTAAAACTATGACATGTGGGGTCGGGTGGTCAGTGACTCAGTGGAAAAATTCCCGCGTGTGGATAATGTTTAAAACGCTGACGGGTGGGTCCCGCTTGTCGGCGTGTAAACAAACGAAGCGGTATGCTACCGTTGGATATAGATCCAACGGCGCACAGTGGCCGCGAACGGCGTCAACCATAAATGGGCGGCGCCGCCGCGCCGGCGACGGTGACGAGCACGGATAGCTCACCTGAGAGCACGGGAGGTGGCGGAGATGATCGGAATCGACGGCGGAGGGAGTGGGGAGCTTCTGGGACAAGTTGCGCGTGCAGGGACGGCTCCAACCGTCGACGGCGTGCTCAGCTCCTCCTCCGCGGCCGTGCGCTAACTCCGGCGAGTCCTCCGCGACGCTGCTGTGCAAGAAACACCGGCAAATCGTGGCGGGTGAGCAAGGGAGTAATGGTGGTGCGGGCAGGGGCCAGAGAGAGAGCAGGGGAAGAGGGGTGCGACCTGGCCGTGGTCGACCTCTTCCTCGACGCGGCAGCGCACTGCCGTGCGTGTGCACGGTGGCTGCAGGGGAAAGCTCGCCTTCCTGGCGATGCTCTGGGGTGAGGAGTGTGAGAGGGAGGTGGTGGAGGTGTGTGGAGAAGAGAGGGTGCGGGGGTGGGTTTTTATAGCGGCGCAGACGGTCGGAGTTTCCACGGCTCGGTGGAGGGGAGAGGAAGGTGGTGGCGCTGGGTCCGGCTGAGGGCGCCAGAGGGGTTGCGGGGAGCGAGGGGGTGCTGCAGGAACGGTCAGTGGTCGAGGGGGACAGGGTAACGCGTGGGGCGTCGATGCCGTGCTCGGCCGGCCATGGCGTGCGGCGAGCACGGGTGCGTGCGCTGGGGCCGGCTCGTGCGCGTGCAAGGCAGCAGAGGGGCAGAGGGGTTCGGACGCGACGCGGCGGAGGTGACTGGACCAGAGGGGAGAGGTAGGGCAGCACGAAGGCGTGCAGGGCGTGCCGTGGACCTCGGCGTCGACGCGACGCACGGCGTGCTCTGGCGCGGACGTCGCACACGCCAGAGGGCTCTGCGGCGCTCAGGTCTCGTCGTGCAGAGGCGGAGGGGCTTAGGTGGTGTGGCGGGCACGGCGCGGCGTCGTCTCGGCGTCGCTTCAGCTCTGCCCGCGAGGTGACCCGTGCGGGAGCTTGCCAGGGACGGCAATGGCGTGGCGGCATCGCCTTGCCTCCTCTGGGGTCAACGAGCACGTTTCTTCTCCTTCCCTCGAGTGAGTGAGGTGAGGTGAGTGTGGAGATGCTGCTGGACAGCTCGATTTCTCAAAAACGAGCTCGAATTTGGAAGTTGAATTTCGGCTCAGAGATGAACACAGTGGTGCTCGACATGTGTTCGATCAAATCCCTGAACCAAAACCAAATTTGAAATTTTGAAATTTCTTTTCATAATTTGTTTCCAAATATTTTTCCAGGGTTTGTGCCACCACTGGATGATTTAATTTGGTAGTGTAGTTTGAAGATTTTGATGGTTTTCCAAAGTTAAAGAAACATTTGGAAAATTTGAAAATAGGATTTAGAATAGAATTAAAAATAGAGAGAGGAAAAGAATATGAGGGTAGAGTGGAAGTGATCACCATGTCACCCCACTGAAGTTTTGTTTTGAAGATCAAATTTTGATTTTCTTAGGAAGATAGAAAAAGTTTGTGTGACTTTTGTCACATTACTTTATGTGGGAAACAATTTGTTGTGCTTCTTTTCTTTGTTTTTTTTTTTCAAATTTTTATTTTAAGGAAACACCACTCAAGCAAGCAAACACAAGCAAGCACACATAAAGTAACAGAAAATTTTTGTTGGCCCACATTTTTGGCTAATAAAACAGGGTTACAGATTTGGGATGTTACAGCGTGCTTCTCCTTCCTTCATCCGAGTGATGTCTGCGACCACTGCGATGATGTGCTGCGTGTCGTGAGTCGACTATGTCGCGATCGCGATTCCTTGCTGGAGTTTTGTCTTCTGGCTGTATAGCCTGTGCCGCTAGAGCTAGCGATTTGAGTTGTTGGCGATGCAGAGCTGCGTTAGGGTCATTCGCCGGAGGTTGCATTGCCTTGAGGTAAGCACCTACGGAGAATAATGCACCCGCAGCAGTTTTGGGCACTGGGATTCCGTTAGCGTCGTCTGTCATGAACGACAGGTTACGGGTGATTGCTACCCTTTCGTGTTCTGGAAGGCTTGCCAATCGCGACCTAGGTCGTGGGGTTGGTTGCATTGTGGACCCGAGGGATTGCTCCCTTCTTCGGGCACTCGAGAGGCTGGCCCGCCTTTTGCGCTCTTCGAGCGTTGCTCGGTAGTTTTGCAGTCGAATTGACTCCTGCCAGTTGAAGTACTAGAAGGTCAACATCTCCTCTGGGGTGGAATTTGGTGGCATCATTGTGCACTCCTTTATGACTTTATCTGCTTTTGCTGCCATCTCCTCTGTGATTGTCAAGGTTGTGACTTCATCCGGCATGGTTACCGTGCATGGGAATTGTGCGGGCCTGCGAGCGGTTGCATCTGCGGATGATTCTGCGGAGAAGGCCACGTAGACCTGATGGGGCGTGACCCGTGGACGGGTGTATGTGCTGTCGATTCTAGTCATGGACTCGACGTCGCCGTCGAGGCTCATGTCAGAGTCAGTATGTTCATCGAGTAGATCTTCGAGGCGAACCTCGTTGTCGATGTGCTCATCGCCTATGCTCATCTCGGTGTTGGCGAAACCATTATGAATTTCTGAGTCGAGTTTGGTGTTGGTGAAGATCTCCGAGTCGACGTTGCTGTCGTTATGAATCGCGGGCTCGGAGAAGTCGTCGAGGGAGATCCCGCAGTCGAAACTCTCGTCGAGTGGTAGGTTGAAGTCGACGTTGCTTGTGCGGTATGCTGATTCTGCTTCCTCGCCTTGGAGTTCCGTCATCATGAACCTGTCGATCTCTCCGGTCGACATGGTTGTTGCGGGCGAGCAGGCTTCAGGAATCGACGACGGGGCGATCGCAGTCGACGGGTCCTCGAGTGCGCCCAGCGCCTGTTGTTGCTGATCTGTCGAGTCCTGCGTGTCAAGATTGTTTACGAAAAAATTGAATGCTCCAACAGTCAAACTCAAACCTGATTCAAGGCCGGAAAACGCCTCCTGAAGCTCCGGCGAGTGCGGATTGAAATTCATTGGAAGAGCAGATGCGCTTTTTGCAGGTGAAGCGGGCAGGCTGCCGATTTTCGAGTGGATCGGCGAGTCGCCGTGTGTCGCCTGGATCGGCGAGTTGCTGTTTGCTGACATGGCCGGCGAGCTGCCGTTTGCAGATGAGATCGGCGAGTTGCCGTTTGCTGGTGTGATCGGCGATTTGCCGTTTGCTGTTGGGACCGGCGAAACTTCGAGTCCAGCGCTATTCTTTCCCACAGACGGCGCCACTTGACGAGGGGTAGACTCATCAAGACCCATGGTTAAGGTCCCTAGGTTATGAATATGGGGGAGAGAACGTGGTAGAGCTGGAAGTATCGTCGGCTGACAAGCAGGGCAAAGATTTTACCCAGGTTCAGGGCCCTCGTGTGGAGGTAACACCCCTACGTCCTGCCTGTCTGTTATTGCTTTGTGAATATGATGGTTACAAGGGTCCCGGCGAGATGTCGATCTCGCAAGGGTTTTGGTGGCTCTGAAAGTACATGGTCTGGTTCGATGGCCCTCCCAGTCCTTAAAATAATAGGATGGGTCTCGGGTGTTCGTAACCGACTCGATTTACAAGTAAGGAAACTCTAAACCGACTATTGTTTCGCCAAACTTGGAGGATACTCCATCTTCGTGGGCCTCCCTTCATGGGCTTTATGTAGGCTCTGATAGTTGGGCCTAGTCGATACGTGCACCAGGTACCCTCATGGTAGGGTACCCGATAGGCATATCCATGTCAATAGTTGGGAACTTTTGAACGTTTGCAATTTGTGCAGGAAATTTTGAATTAGACACTAGTGGTGACAAAATCTAACTTCAGGATGATCTTGTTTCCAAACTCTGAACTGGCTGAGCTTAATTAGCTCGGGGGAAGTGAGATTCGTTGCTTAGTCGATCGATGCACCTTTAGGATCGATGAACGGAAAGACAAAGTGGTTAGAATTCGTTGTGTGACACAAGTGATCAACAGGTCACCGTCCAAAAAGTTACCTTTGTCTTTCCGTTCCGTAGTGGCCAATCCAACCTTCTTTGGCTAACCGACTTACTAAAGTTTTCGGATTCCGAACTGTCAACCTTTTGTTTGACACCCCGAACTGTGCACCTACAGTACAGTACTATTTTATCCATCATTCCAACCTGCAATCCGACACGTGTTTTCTGCACTTGCTCGGGCAACCGACTCTCTGTGTCCATAAAAATGGCGCCCTCGTCCGCCGAATGGCAGCCGTGTCAGCTATGCTATGGCTTTCAAATCCACTAACGCACGGACCTGCGACGTCGAACGACATGCCAAGAAGGCGCGGCACATCGACACGACCTCGCCGACGACGACCTGCATCCGGCCGGCGAGCCGCCGGGTGCAGGCCCCCGCCCCCGTCGTCGACCATCGCCGAGAGGCCGCCACGATCGCGTACATCACGGCGGCACACGCGGAGCGCAAGGACAAACTGCTCGTCTCCTCGGAGCGACCGCACGTCCGCCTCCGCGCCGACGCCATGCGCTCCCTCACCGTGCCCCTGTCCCAGGACGGCCCGGAGCGGAAGATCTCAGCGGTCGTCCTGGACGCGTCCATCGAGCTTCTCCGCCGCCGCGGCCGCCAGGTCGGCGCCGGGCACATCACCAGGAACGGCCGCCGCGTCCTCCTGCTGGGGGTCGAGGAGCAGGACTGGCTCGAGTACCTGGGCTCCCTGCCACGGACGGCCGAGCACCGCACGGAGCAGGACGCCGCCGACATGGCCGCCACGGCCGGCAGGTACCTCGAAAACGACATGGTGTTCTTCCTGGTGAACCACAGGGAGCACTTCTTCGCCGCCGCGCTAGACTTCCGCAAAGGCGAGTACCAGGTGCTGGACTCCGGGAACTACGCGCGGTACAACGGCCCGCGGTTCTACGAGGAGGCCATGTCCAAGATACGGGATGGCGTGGGGCGGTGCATGGAGGAGGCCGGCCGAACGCACGTCGCTGGATGGAAGCTGCGGCGGGAGGTGGGCCTCCCGGAGCAGACCGACGAGTCGTCGTGCGGCTTGTTCGCGCTTAAGTGGATGGAGCTGTGGGACGGAGAAGAGCTGGCGCAGAGTTTCACCATGGGCGACGTGCACGCGTTCCGGACGAAGCTGGCCGAGGAGCTCGTTTTCTCCGAGATGAACGAGATGCTGGACGTGAAAGAGGAGATTGAGTCGAAGATGATGCAAATGAGTTTCAAGTAATTTCTTTGCTGCAACGCAGCATGTAGCCATGTAGTGATGTAGGTATATGTATCGTGCAACACGTACGCCTTGGGTAGGACTTGGTACATAGAGAGCTCAAATATTGTAAGTTCGCATATCCGGACTATATGTAACAGTGAATGCATTATCTTTTTTTTAGATAAGTGATAAGTGAATGATGAGTTGCAATGAAATGGTGAAAACTCCCGTAAAAAACAAACAAAAAACGGTGAAAACTCCGTGGGCGACCGGAGCGTCCCATCACCTTTGGCCTAGGTCTCCTCCCCACCGCAACCGGGTAAAACCTGCGCGGTGCCAGCAACGCCCGATCTCCATTCCCCAAGCGTTAAGAGGCCCCAACGGGGCGATCACCTGTCTGGCTGCGCTGCAGCTTGGTGGTGGCGGTTCTGGCCGGCGGTGCTCCAACTGTGGCGGGCCGCGGGGATGGAGGATGCGTTGGTGGCATGCCACAGTGGCGCTTGTATGGCCGGTGGCGGCGGTGACCGACTGACCGTGGATCGTGGCAGATATGGGCCTGAGGGCCTCGATATGGGGACCTGATGGGCCATGATTTCCTTGGCTACCAGATAGGATGGTCAATGGTCGGTGCGGAGGCGCCGCACCCGATGTGATCGACATTTGCCGCCATGCCCTCCCACTTCCGGCCGCGTTCGGGCTAGATCTAGGCCAGGCGGGCCCGGATGTGGCGACCTTTTGCGTGGTGTCGGTGTACCGCTTGTGCGTGACCTTGCACGCCGCGGTGGTGGCCCCAGATGGAGAGGCTCGCGTCTGGCTTCACGTCAGGCAACGTTGCAGCGGTGGTGGCGCCTCCGTTTTGACCATGGATTCAATAGTTGTGGAATCAGACATACGAAGATAGTCCTTGTGACCATCTGCATGTGCTACTTATGCAAGCATACTCATAATTGCATTTATAATTTGATGAGAAACCAGTCATTTCGGTGCAGTCCTTTCTTCAACTTAAAGTAGGTATCGTACTCCCTCACACCATGCACCAGCCAAAAGAACAAATCCTTGTTCATCGGAAAGCGCTGCCGAAAATTCTTTGGAGTAAAACCTGGCACGTCGGCGTAGAGCATACACGGTCCCCTCCATCCTATGTCTTGGCTTAGTCTTCCTCCTCCCAAATTTCGAACCTCCGTGTTTGGGTTGGGCAGGCCCGCTTCAATTTGTAGAAGACAATCGAGGATCGTCAAATGCTCCTCTTCATCGACGACGATGTTGGTTTCTTCCATCAATAGGTTAACGATCAAATCATCGTCGCTATCCATGATCCATGCGAATCAAAGAATCAATCAACCAATCACCAATGCCGGCAAAAATCTAAAAATTGAATCCTACCAGGTAATCGGCCGAACACCTTGCGTTCAATGTGAGTGTGGGAGGTTGCCGGGATGCTCTGAGCCTGGGAGTCGACGAGAACCGGCGGGAAGGCCCTATAGGTGAGACAGAGGAGGACCGCCACAATTTCTATGCCCAGCGAGCGATGGGACGCCAGTGCGGCCTAAGCGAGGTGCTAGAGAGCAGCGACCAAATGACGACAAGAACATGCGGGGGAATAAAGTGGGACTGTGAGAAAAGAAGAGGAAAAATAGGGATTGGCTGTCTCTATTTAGGGCTTGCCGTCTACCGGTATCCGATGTGGCGGCACGGACGGCTTCGTCCGACCCTACCAAGTGGCTAACAGTGGGTCAGGGTCGGCACGATAGCGCCAAACATAAAACTTCTATGGTAAACATGACTCGGTGCGGTTTAGGACGCGTTTTATTAGCTGTGAGCCCTTGGGTCAGGCTCAAGGGATGCAAAAAAATGGGCCTTTTGCTTGCTTGGCCTGCTTCGTGTTAATGGCTTGCTCGAAACATAAAGCACCCCTTAGATTGGCCCGCTAGGAACGGTCGATTCAGCCGTTTCCCTTGATCCACCCTTTCCGTGTGCATTCTTGGGCAACAGTTTTGTGGTGCATCACCAGAAATTGTTGTGTTAAATGTGTGGTGCACCAGTATTGCGTGAATTGTATAGGATGATACTAAACCCCTAATTGTTGGGCTAGTTTTGTGTCCTTCATACTTAGTCCTAGTTCTATGCGATAATTATGATGATCTCACCACTCGAATAATTGGTGAGAGCATGGGTGTGTGAGCACGGTATAAGCCTATAAGGACTAGTTTCCTTAAGCCGATCCAAACGGAGCTAACACTTTGTTGGCAATCAAACGGAGTGTACGAGTGTACAGCATGGTTCAGTCCGTATGAGGACCGCGCGTAGCGCGGATGGCAGGATGCGGCAGTGGCCTTCCCTCCCCGCCCGGGTTCGAACTCCCACGGGAACGAATTTTCGGGTGCCTCACCCGCGAACAAAAGGAACAGTGTTCACACTGTGCTACACTGTTTCTGAACACTGTAGCAGCACTGTTCTCCGAACAATGTAATAATCTCCAGACGCCTATCTCTCCGTCCACGTGCCACAGGCGAGGTCGACGTGCCCGTCGGTTCCGAAGCGCTGGACTTCGGAAAGACTCTCAGGACGTGTTAAGGATATAGGTTGTAGGTCTAGTTTAGACACATATGTGTGGTGTGCGTGGGGTGTGCGCGTGTGTGGTGTGTGTTCTATGCGTCCGAACAAATGCTACAGCTTGTATTCTCAGGAGAGGCTCTTAAAAAAAAATGGTTCAGTCCGTATTTTTCATGTCCAACTGCTAGACCACGAATGTAAAATGACCAAATGGTTGCAGTCATTTATGTCCGACGCGTCCAGTGGAATAGCCTCCGCTTTGCTAAATCCCACTTACCGGCTCAAACTAAAAATCGTCCGTTCATCATCGATCCAACGGCCGCAACCGTTCCTAATTTAAAAGCCCACAAACCCCACAACATCACTCCCCACCCCACCCCCAGGTCTCCGGCGACGTCTCCTGCCCCTCGCGCTCTGCATCTCGTCGCCGACGAACCAAAACCGCTCACAAAATCCCTTCTGATGCGGGCTTCATAGTCCGGCTCCTCTGTAGCGTAGCAAATCGGATCGAAGCGGCGGCCCGCTGAGAGGGCCTTGGGTCGAAGCGCGTCTTCACCCATGGCGGCGGCACGAGGGTCCCGATCTGGGGTTCCGTGGGCGTCGTTAGCGCTGGTCGCGGCGGTGATCGTGGGATGCCTCGCCCGGGGCGCCTTGGCTGCCGAGATCCGGCGGCATAAGAACGTGCAGGTGGCGCTCCGGGCCAAGTGGGCCGGCACGCCGCTGCTGCTCGAAGCCAAGTGAGTGGTTTCTCGCTCCGTATGCTGGTATATGTGTCAGTTTGTTCGAGAATTTTCGTTTTGACGCAGATTTAGTTGTTGGATGTAAGTTTGATATGTGCGGTTTGTGTCGTTGGGATGCGATTCTGGAGAACTGGTTAGCGAGCCATTCTGTTGAGGCGTAGTAGATATGGTTAGATGATTGTGCTAAGCAGGGTTGTACGAAAATGGTTTCGGAAGAAACCCTGGAAACCGGCAACCCAGGCACTAGTTCATTCTGCTTCAGTAATCACAACCATGGCAGCGAGCTTAGTAAAAAGTAACGAGCTACGGGTTTGCCGGGTTGAACTGAGCCCATGAATAAACATCCCTATTGCTAAGGTTCCAGGATTTTCCTTCTAGTTATTAAAAGTATGTTGTACAACAGTTATATGTACCATGGAACGCAATAGGATTCGTCAGACATCAATGTGCGTCTGTGGTTCAGCAGCACACATTTGCTATGGTCTAATCAATTGAGTTTTACTGAATACTAGAATCAAATTAGAGAGAGGTTCGTGGTTTACGAGGTTTTATGTATCACAAATTATAAACTATGCCGTGACAGATAAACACCCCATGTCTTCTCAGTTCACTGTTAGTTTGAAATGTTTGCCTTCGTTGCGATTTGTTGGTAGTATTTTTTTATACAAAACTCTCTTTGTATTTAGCCAAAACTCTATATGAGCATAAATTTTATTATATGTAGCCAAATGCCGTGCTGTTACAGTTCTTATTTATGCCTTGAAATGATCCAAATGGATTGTGCCCAATTGTAAAAAAGTTCATATTTTGGTCTGATGAGGAAACTTAAATTAATGGAATGCAACATGCTTTCCTGTATTTTTTTCTGCGCAATACCTAATATTTTTGTTTACTACTTCCATTAGTGAACTACTTTCAAAAGAACGGAAGGACTACTTTTGGGATTTTGTTGGCCATTGGAAGGAATTGGACAAAGGATCTGAGTGTCTGACTGCCAAATGTTGTGTTCAGAAGATTGTTGAGGATGTCCGCTCACTTCTCAGCGAGCCACTGGCTTCAGTTTTTGAGTTTTCTCTTACCCTTAGATCAGCATCGCCGAGATTAGTGCTGTATAGACAGCTCGCAGAGGAGTCTTTATCTTCAGTTCCTGTTAAGGATGATGCACTGGAGCAAATTTCTGGCAACGAGCCTGTGGAAGAAACTTGCTGCTGGGTAGATACAGGGAGCGCATTATTGTTCAATTCAGCTGATCTACATAAATGGCTAGAGGGATCGGGCAAAGGGTAAGCATGTTCATTTCTTATCTGTTTGTCATTTTGTTTAGTGCTTCAGGCCATTGGGTGGGAAACTCACACCTTTTGCTGAACAGAGCTACGGACTCCACTGGACAACCTGAACTTTTTGACTTTGACCATGTGTATCCTCGTTCAAATATTACTGCTCCAGTTGCTATATTTTATGGTGCTGTTGGGACAAAATGTTTCAAAGAGCTGCATGTTCATTTGGCAGAAGCCTCAAAGCAGGTAACATACTTTTGATTGTCTCTCAATGTATTTCAGGGCATCCGATCCCGTGAAAACAATGAACTCTGGAAAGTAGAGATATAAGGTCTTACACAAGGGCGTTAATATCAATGCTCTTTTTTGTTAGAGGGGCACTGTTAATAAACGTTGATATTCCTTCTATCATGTCACATACGGGGCCTGTTTAGATTGGAGCCCAAGTGCGCCATGCCAAATGTTGGTATTAGTAACCACGACAATCAGGCCGCCTCAATGGAGGGCTTGACGTGGACTTTGACTTTGAACAAAGAAAGAGTTCATCTTGGCAGAGTGAACCAGGAAAGCAAGATGCTATGAGAACCTGGGAGGTGCTTTTTTTGCTAGGATTTGCTATAAAGTCAGTCACCGCCATTTTTTTGGCATGGGGAGCAAGCTGAATATTTTAGTTGCATGCAACTTCAGTGAGTCAATGAACTTTGCCAGATACATCAAAGTACCAAATATTTGTATTGGATATTTTTGGTGGCAGCTTTGGTGCACAAACCAAACAGCCCCATAATCACTGATAGTCTACTACATCATGTGGTCTTCAGTCGATAGTACTACTAACTGGGAGGTCATCTTCCACATGGTAAGAAAACTTGGATGAGTTTTAGTCATATTAATAGCAATATTTGTGAACATTTGAACATATTTTGTTTAATTAATTATGCCAAATATCTTGGTTATCCTACTATTTGTATCCTGTGTAGTTTCTATCTGTATTAACCTTTTCCTGTTCTTAAAAGAACACCTTTTCCTGTTCTTAAAAAAAACACCTTTTCCTAGACAAGAACCACATGTGTAACTGTTTGAACTGTGAACAAGGTTGATGTCTGTATATAGTTAAATGTGTCTTGTTCCGAATCTGCCTTTCCTACAGGCCTTTGTAATCCTGTATAGTTTCTATCTGTATTAACCTTTTCATGTTCTTAAAAAAACACCTTTTTCCGTTCTTAAAAAAACACCTTTTCCACATGCGTAACTGTTTGAACTGTGAATAAGGTTGTTCTTTGTATATAGTTAAACTCTTGTTCCGAATCTGCCTTCCCTACATGCCTTTGTAACTTCAAACACGAAACAAACTTTACCTAATCACAATTACTCCCTCCGTTCGCTTTTAGTCACACATCCTGCAAATATTCAGACAATTTAGGCCAACATTTATTAGTACTATTTGGACACACACCGGCACAGAAACAAAGCACCATCTCAGCTAAAAAAAATCGTAGTTTATGTCATCCATGGGATTTGCATACAAATAGTACTCCAGTATGCATCAATGTAATTAATGCGACCCATGCATGAAGAGGGAGACGAGATGGGGTTGGGTCGTCTATTGGTCATCACTATTGTTAATTCATGTTGGGATTAAAACGAAGAGTTATAGGGGAGTAGTTTGAAGTAGGATGTAGATTAAAACGGAACAAAATTCTGATCCAGGGTGTAGACTAAAAGCGAGTGGAGGGAGTACATCAACTCTCCGTGAAAACAATAACTGCTGGCAGTATCCAGTATTCTTGTTACCGTATCAAACTCTACCTCTTTCTTGTGTCTTTCCAATTTTACTGTATTGCATATCTTTTCCTTGGCTTTAAGCTGCAAATGTCTAATGTACAGTATGTGTTGTATATAGGGAAAAGTCAGATATGCTCTGCGTCCTGTTTTGCCATCTGGATGTCAAGCTTCATCTAGCTTTTGTGGTTCCATTGGTGCTGCAGATGCAGTCACTTTGAGTGGTTATGGGGTGGAACTCGCCCTAAAAAACATGGAATACAAGGCCATGGATGACACTGCTATAAAGAAGGGTAACTCTACTAGGTGTTCTATTTGCACCAAGAGCATGCACTCATCACCACTCAGCTCTTAATGAGAAATATCTTATTATGTAATATTTAAGTAAATATCCCATTGAAAATGAGGAAATGAAAAACCTTGTGCACACATCATTGTATATGAGACATGGGTGTAAGTGTAACTACACTCCGCTCTAAGATGCATTTTTCCATATATGCTTGCACATAGAAAGGACTATGTCCAAAAAAGTGCATACCACCTAAAGAAAAGTTATATACTACCTAGGTGGTCTTAATACTTCATACCATGGGTACATACTCCACGCTGCACTATAACTCTATATTTTTAGAAATGGCATGTGGGAGTAGCTACACCTGGATGTTGGAAAAATGTTTTCTGTATATATATTTCAAAATCCTATTGCCACTTATTATGTTCTTGCAGGTGTTGCTCTGGAAGATCCTAAAACTGAGGACCTCAGTCAAGAAGTCAGAGGATTCATATTTTCTAAGATTCTGGTTCGTTCAGTTCAGTCATAACAATAACTATGGTGACTTGCATATATAGAGAAGTATTCATATTTTTCTCCTCGTCTATCGTTCTCTAGGAACGCAAGCCAGAGCTAAATGCTGAGATAATGGCCTTTAGGGATTCTCTGTTGTCATCAACAGTATCTGACACACTCGAAGTCTGGGAACTCAAAGGTATTGTTGGCCATAGTTCTGTGATTCTATCTGTCTTAAAAGTTACAACTGCGCATTATGTGATGGTATAGAACACCTCTTTTATGTCTGTTCTGCTCCACGCTACAGACTTGGGTCATCAGACAGCACAGAGGATCCTTCATGCATCAGATCCTTTACAGTCAATGCAGGAAATCAATCAAAATTTCCCCAGTATAGTGTCTTCACTATCACGAATGAAGGTAGATGTTCTATCTGGAGCTCCCTTTATATGTTCAGCTATGCACATAGTAATGCCAATAAAACATGTTAATTCGGGTTTATAAAGATTTTTTAAAAGATGTTCATACGAACCCACATGCAAATTATTAACAACAATGTTGTGATTGTACAGCTTGACGATTCCATCAAAGATGAAATTATAGCAAATCAGCGGATGGTGCCACCTGGCAAGTCATTAATGGCCTTGAACGGTGCTTTGATTAATATTGAGGACCTTGATCTCTATCTGTATGTTTCACTATACTTCCTGGATAACTATGTTTCTGATTATGTACTTTGTTAATGCAAACTAATTTACTGCTTATGTTATGCCCAAAGTGGACTTTAATCAGTGTATCCTGTAACAACTAGCGTCTAACTCTTCTCTGCTACTTGTCATTAGAAACTGTGCACTAGAAGATGCATGCTCACAAGTGACTGTATGGAATTTATGATGAAAGAAAATTCCACAAACAATAGTTTGTTGACACTTTTAACTCTGCATTATCGTTAAAAAAACTGTGCATTCCTTTTTCCTTTTCTTGTGTGCTGTTTCTGGGCTCTACCTTACATTACTTCACTAATTTTAAGAGTTTTTGTTAAGATACTCATCATTTTTGCCGTCTGACATTTAAATATATCATATACGGTAGAAAAATAGATATTTAATTATGGCTTATCCGGCAGGTTAATGGACATGGTCCGTGAAGAGTTATCTCTGGCTGATCAGTTCATCCAATTAAAGGTGAATTTCATTGAAGTGCTATTGAATGTGTGTAATTTGGCCAGTCCTTTCTATATCGAGAGAATTACTTTGGTGCTTGCTATTTAGTTATTTTGAAGTTTTAGTAATGGGGAACACAAACCTATATATTATTAGAGAAACTGGTTGAATCTGGGAAACCTGATTATATTGTTATTTTGTGAAGCCATCGCATAAATGCTGAGTAGAAATGCAGAATGAGATTTGTGGGTTATATTACTGCCAACTCCATAGCACACTCTAAAACCTCTATACCACAATACTATTTAGTGTTGCTTGTTTATATACTATATTAGTGTTTTCTTATCATAGCTTATGGCATTTGATTTTGACTTGATGTGCCTTCAGATCCTTAATTTGCTAATTTGAGCACAGTAATTATCTTGGAGCTTGAACATTTAATAGTAGTATAGTGCAATGTATGTCTAAAAGGCCATCAGAGCAATTTTGTTCCGCAGTTAGGATGTATAGACTATTTCTTGGCTATATTCGAATAACATGTTCATTTCGTCATTTGTACTTTTATGACAATTTTTGTGAAAATGCTAATACATTCAACGTTTTGAACGTTTGGTATTTATGCTGGGAATTACCATGTTATAAATCAGTATCAGCGTAGTTTTCTCGAAACAATATAATCACGGTATCTAGTTAAATATGAAATTAATGTGCCATATCTCTATTCTTAACATGTGATTACCTGATCCTGTTTTTCTCTTGTTACATTCAAGTATGTACTTTATGTACTTTCTTACCAATTCACAAACCATTTCGCACTTGTTGTCAAATGACTACCAGTTGCCTCAAAGTGCTGTCCACAAGATCCTGTCAGCAGCGCCTCCAGCAGAATCTAATTCATTCCGTGTTGACTTCCGGGGTTCCCATGTTCACTATCTTAATAACTTGGAGGAAGATGCCTTGTATAAAAGGTGGAGAAGCAACCTCAATGAGGTTTGTTCGCTTCTCTTTTGCCAACATTAGTGAACGGAGATTGTCATTTGAATGTTGCTTTCCTGTGGCAAGTCAAATGACAACTCAAATCTCTTATTTTTGTGGCTTTAGGGGCATAAGGGAATTGAGTATATGTTATTTAATTGTTGTGAATACAATATCGTAACTGACAATGTCTGCAATAGTATTGCCTTCTTCTGATGCCATGGTTTATCACAGCTTCTTCTACATTTTTTAGTTTTCTCTATCATCTGTGAATAAGTTCATTAACTATCCCTGCTGGCGTCCAAGGATAAGCAGTTTATGCTATTCACCATCTATTTGGCCGTTTCTTTCTCCATAGCCTAGTTAAATTGTATCACATACCTATTTCCAATATTTAATGGTTGTCTCTCTTTTTTACTTCTTTCTTTATAGCTGTTGATGCCAGTATACCCTGGTCAGATGCGCTACATCCGAAAAAATCTATTCTACGCTGTTTATGTGTTTGATCCTGCTTCAGCCTGTGGTGCAGAGGCTAGTTTCTTCCTTACCTTTTTTTTCAATGTGTTTATTTCTCTCCACTTTTTATGCAGTACTCATATGTTGACATGTGGTCTGGTGTTTCCTATTTCACTTAATCCTTACAGACCATTGACATGATCCTGTCTCTGCACCAAGATAATGTTCCTGTAAGGTTTGGTATCATAATGTACTCTTCAAGACAAATAAATGTTATTGAAGAAAATGATGGATCGAAAAGGGAGGAGGACACTTCTACTTTGGTAATTGCGTTTTCAGTATTTCATTACTGTGATTCCTTAGGAGCTCTTTGATTTGATGTGTAGAACAGCGAACTAGTTTTACATCATTATTACCTAAGCCTGGGATCTTTTTACCTCTCTTCTCTAGTACTATTTTCACGTGTGCAAGCTGCACAAGACACATGCTGTGCCCCGTCCCTCGCTCTCCTCTCCTTGGTGGACTCCATGCATGATAGCTCCTTTTGTAGTTGCTCTGCGTCCTTTACGCAGGCTGCTGCCATTGGGCAAAACGCCCAGCTGTCCTTCAAAATTCAAATACAAATCCTCCTGAACGCCCTCTTCCTGCAACAAGTTGCTTCTGTTTCTCTCCTTGGCCACAACAGATACACAGCATGGAACAACCTAGGTGACTACACCCATAAAGATGGCCGAATGGCATGGTATAGGGGATTGGGTGGTAGATCATCGGTTATGGAGGACAAACGAGGAGACAATGGATTGATAAGCTATTTTCTTACCCTTTGATAGGTTATGTTTACATATGCTTCCCCTTGTATATGGAAACTTACTTGACCCTTAAGTAATAACTTAAAAGATACTCTAATAGGATAGTTATTCAAATAGGGAAGAGATTAGTTAGAGATCAGATTAATACTCAAACTTGTCGGCTTCCACCTTCGAAGCCCTCACATTGTCGTAGAACGTTGCCTCCTTTGGATGTACTGCAGTCAACAAGAGAGATGTAGTTGCTGGTGTGGGAGGCCTCGGTGTTTCCACTTTTTGCACGTCACCACCTGTTCTCTTGGTGCCACCATGGCACCTGTGTACGCCATTGGTTCTGGATGTGAACAAGCTGTTGCCAGCCATGGCCAAGGGCAGCATCCCATCATCACACTTGGGTATATGTTCTCTGGATACGCCGTGCCTGGGCATGCCACAGTTTGCTCTGGTACCAACAGACCAGGTAACTACCGGTCTACTGCCATGAGGATGACCAGACGGCACAGCTTAGGGGGTCAGAAGTAGAACATTGGTTAGGGAGGACGAATGAGGAGGACAATAATTGATAAACACGTATCGTTTGCTTGAGTAAATCTATTACACGCTAGTCCTTTATATAGGACGATTTACAAGTTAGATCTCAAATTCAAACTCAAGACCGAACCATAACTCTACCTTCCTAGTTCAATTGGACTCTTCCAAATTTAACTAGACCCGATCTTATAGACCCAACCGTGTCCAACAATGACACTTCTTGATTTGTTCCTTTTCTTAACCTTCCTATCTTTAAGACTCTAACATAACCTATCCAACGCCTCCACGTATCTGTCTTACCTCGTGCCACCTTGTGCACCCATGATCATAAATACAGCAGCATAAGGTCTTAAGTAACAGGCCCATATGTAGTTATTTTGTAAATTAGAAGATACATGTGTCATTTTAAACTAGAAGAGAAGAGCATGGCCCTGAATGTAAAACTAGAAATATACGTAATATGCCCTTTATCCTATAATATGGTGTAGCACATTTTCTGCTCCAGATGTTCTTTCTTGCACTGGATTAAGACTACATAATTGCTTTGCTTAGTTGTTCCTGTTATATTGTGATTTATTTTCGAAAACTCGCACTCTTAATGGCGTCGAACTGTCAACGCCCCTCTGCTATATTTTTCCATTTTTTACAGATAATGAGGCTTTTCTTGTACATCAAGGAGACATACTCGACACAGTTGGCATTCCAATTCCTAAGCGACGTGAGTGTAATTGCCAAATTTGATTCTTCAGGAAATTTTGCAATGGATGATTGAATCATGTTCTGGCATAGCTTCTTAAAAATTAGAATATAAGGGCATTAGGTAGGGTTATGTTGGATACTTTAGTTGTTCCAACCTATACTGTCGGTTGTTGCTCAGATACATAGTTCGAGGAATGGTGGCGATGACTACAGTGAAGAGCCCGTGGAAGCTCATCATGTGGAAGAAGCATTTGTTAATTCCTTATTGTAAGCATATTCATTAAAAAATTATATTAGTGGATCTAATGCCCAAATAGAATCAGTGTGGTTTCCTTATGTTACTTGTATTTGTAATGCACAGGTCAGGTGCTAAATCTCACCCTCAAGATGTGCTGCTGAAGTTGCAAAAGGACAACTTGTACAAGCAAGAGGCTGAAGAAAATTCTCGTTTTGTTCATAAACTCGGATTGTATAAGCTCCATTGTTGTTTATTGATGAACGGACTCGTTCATGAATCAAATGAGGTAATAATTCGCTATCCAACTTAAAAGTTGATAAAATGGGAGAAGCATCAAGCCTCCATAATATTTAAGTTGAAGAACAGTAAATTTATCTTTTTCTACATTTGATAATGTTTTTTTAACGAGCAGTAAATTCAATATTACTAAGGAATTTACAAAAAAACTGGTAAAACATAGCTAGTAGCTAATATGGTGCCATTTTGCTACTCTTATAATCTGAAGGACGCGACCATGAATGCTATGAACGATGAGCTTCCTAGGATACAAGAACAAGTCTACTATGGGCATATCCAGTCCCATACAGATGTTTTGGAGAAATTTTTGTCGGAAAGTAGCTACAAGCGGTACAATCCATCAGTAAGTACGGAAATTTCTTAAATTCATGGCATCATTGGCTCTTGATCCATTTAATAATGTTATATTTTACCCTTAGATTACTGGAAAGAGCACAGAGAAGAAGAGATTTGTCTCATTATTTGCATCATATCATCAAGAAGATTCTGTACTTCATGACATTAACTACTTACATTCTCATGGAAGTAAGCTTCCTACTATTCTTTTCCTATACCTTGTCATCCATCATCAAAGGTTGCTGGTGTTAAAATATAGTATTTAAATCTGTTTGCAGCTACAGATGATGTGAAACCTGTAACTCATCTATTTGCTGTTGATCTTTCTTCGAAGACCGGGACAAAGTTGCTTCATGAGGCCATACGTTACCTGGTAAATTCAGTGATTGCTTAACATGCCTATTATAATATGATCTTTACATTGTTTTCTCTTGATAACGTCTTGCTCTTCAACACGATACAGATGGATGGGCCTAATAAAGCTCGTGTTGGTCTTCTACTATATACCCACAGTGATAGTGTTTCTACTATTTTATTAATGAAGGATATCATTGATAGAACCATTTCGTCTTTTAGGTTTGTTCCTCTGTATTTTTTCTCTCTTTCCCCACCAGCAGAGATTTAGAGTGGTACAGCCCTATGGCTTTTCTTTCCTATCACCATTGAATTGACCAAGCTTTCTCTGATCTTGTGACTTATGTCTTGTTCTAGCAACACGGAAAAGGCACTGAACTTCCTACATGGGCTCTGCAAAATTTATGAAGGTCAACATATGGCGGCCTCTTCTGCAGTTGCTGATAGCATTAGCACTATAATGGATAAGGTGCATAGCTTAGCTGCTGAAACTGCCTTGCCTGTTGATGATTATAAAGCGTGGCTTACAAGTTTTTCTGCGGATACAGTTCTCAAAGGGATTGATAAGGTCAGCATCTGAGGCCTGAGCTTCCTTGCCCCCCATGTGAAATTCTCTCCGTAGATTGTTAGTATGTGTACTTGTTTGGTTTTAACTTTTATAATTGACTTCGAAACTTGGCATACATTAAGGGCTGGAACTGAACTGGGTTCAAGCATACCCTAGCAAGAATTGACCTTTCTCGTGTTCGTTTGATAGCTCAGTTTGTAGAGTTCGCTCATTTGATAGCTCAGTTTAAAGTGTTTGTCTGGACGGGCATAACAGTTGCAGAAATCCAGTAGCTCTAACTATCATGGCTCAGTCTAGCTTGGCCAATATAGTAATATTGTGCTTGGTTTAGCTTAAGAGTCCCTTGAAACTGCAATACTTATGTACTTGTAGGCTGTAGGATTTTTTTTAGGAAGTTTGAGCTGAAGATGGGCCTAGTATCAGGTCAATTTCTGTAGCTGAGCCCAAATTCTAGTATTTATCTCACCCAATCCTGTTTACATAGCATGCTCTCAGGTCTTGTGACACAAAGAGTATACTTGGTGATCATTATGGCACTACCTGGTCTTCGCCTGTTGCCTAGTGGCTCACTTCTTGTTCAAGACTAGTTTAGCCTTTCAAGCCAAAATTCGGTGTTTTAATTCCTTGTGTCTGTTGGCAAAACGGTAGGGGTAACCTACCGTAGCTAAACCTTTGTTTAGCATGCCGACCACATGCCACTTTTTGGCAAAAACTGACTCATGAGTCTTTCTTATGTTTAACTTTCAAGTCAATGTTTTCTGTCAGTCTCCAATTAAATGTGCTCAGAAAGATATCACACATATTTCTTTGATTTCACAGTTATCAGACTTCTTGTTTGGGCAATTGGGTCTTGAATTCGGTAGCAATGCTGTGATCACCAATGGACGGGTAAGATTTATGCTTCCTTCATTTCTCTCTTGATGTCCAAACTAGTTGCATTGTTTTTTGTTATTTGGGTGTCTTGCAAATACTCCCTCTGTCTCAATGTAAGTCCTTTAGGATATTGTCACTGTCTCCAATGTGACACTTTGACCATCACATTTTTTGTATTGTTGCTTCAAATAAAATAGTTCTAAGAAAGCAGAATAAGAATTTCGATGGAAAACAGCAGGTTACAGCCCAACTGAGCATATTAAATAAGGAAAACGGGAAAAGAATAAAAAAAATGTCCATTATGGAGGTGTAGTTAATGATGGGTCGTGTACTATCAATTTGGTTTTGTCAGCGCTGCTACTTTTTTATATGAATATCTAATCCTAGCAATGTTTGACAGAGATTTTAAAAAGACTTATACTGTGATATGGGTGGAGTAACTATTATGCTCCTGGACTATTGTATCCATGATAACAATTATTTGTGGCTGCAAGGTTATTCCACCTGATTCCTAAGCAGTCTGTATGTTATTCCGACCTTGCAGGTTTTTGTTGTGGGTGAAGGCGAATCGTTTTTAGCCGATGATTTAGGTCTCCTTGAGTCGATGGAGTATGAGTTACGAACGAAATACATACATCAAATAATTGAAGAGGTTGAATGGGCAGGTGTTGACCCTGATTACCTGACAAGGTAAGATATGTCATGTAGTAGTTTCAGTGGCTTTTCTACAGAGGTTAAATTAGCTACGCTTGAATGCTTTGTAGAGTGAGGTAATATTTTTTCCAGCACCTTTACATGTTACTTTTTATGAATATATTATATAATGAACTCTGGATAAGTCATATCCCACAATTTCCTCCCTTCCTGCTTCCCTTTCTTGCGCCAGTTTTGATGTGACAGCCAAATGAGGATATACTTTAAAGTTATGTGTCGAAAGGAGTACTAGTATCCTCAATGATTAGAATATGCATATAGTGCCAAGACTTCCCATTTTTTGAAAAATCCTAACTGATGTGCTCTGTTTTCAGCAAATTCTACAGTGATATTACCATGTTGGTTTCTTCATCAATGTCTGTCCGTGAAAGACCATCTGAAAGGGCCCATTTTGAAATTTTAAATGCGGAACACAGGTAAACTACCTCTTCTTCTGCATGGATAAACATTCAGCTCTAATATATGTTATTATGCCGTACTATAATTGACATTTTATTGACTTCAAACACAAAACGATCACTCACTAGGCTTAAACGCACGTTGCTTTCTTGTTTAGCCATGCATAAATCTTATACACTGAGTTATAACTTGAACCTATATTAAATTTGGAGTATTCTTGGATTTGTAGTTACTTCATACAGCTTGATCTCATCTCTTTCTCCATCTTGCAGCGCAATAAAACTGAATATTATGAATTCGAGTATTCACATTGATGCCGTCATTGACCCACTAAGTCCTGCTGGGCAAAAGATTTCTCCACTTCTACGCGTACTCTGGAGACAGATTCAGCCCAGCATGAGAATTGTCCTTAATCCAATTGTATGTATTTTTTATCCTTATATCAGTTAGCATATGATTCTGCATCCAAATTCAGTTGAAATCTGTATTGCTGTCTAGTTTTAGTTTTAAAGTTTTAAATAACCAGTCAGAGAAATGAACCAGTTAGCATGTGATTCTGCATGTAAAATGAATTGAAGTCTTGTAACTATATTGTACTATTAGAGTCACTTAACTGGCCCAGTTGTTTCCAAGGTTAGGTGATGCACCTTAATAGTCCAGAGGCTCATCTCTTATCTTGTGCTTGTTAAAGTATATATGAGGATTGCCCACCTTCTCTCTCCATTAGTTCAGACTTTTGGTTCTCCTGGTTGGTGCATGAAATAATATGGTATCAGGGCCAAGAGTCTCAAGTTCAAGACCTGGCTAACACAGTATTAAATCTAAAATAGTTGTGGCCTTTCATCCCATGTCTAAGGTCTTTCCATCAGTTCGGACCTTTGGTTTTACTGGTTAGTGCATGAAATTTAACATGGTATCAGAGAAGAGGTCTTGGGTCCAAGTCTCGGCTTTCGCAATTTAATAAAAAATGCGGTTGCCCTCTTTCTGTCCACGTATAGGCCTTATCAAGCGGGTGTTACATTATATGTCGATTGCCCACCTTATCTCCATCAGTTCAGCCTTATGATTCTACTGGTTGGTGCATGAAACTTAGTAGAGCTATTTGGTTAATCTGTTCATACTTACAATCAGTTCATTAAGGTCAACAACTGGAACATTTAAATGACTTCACTAGCTTGAGAATTGCTGGCGTAATTCATTTACAGTTCTCTGCAATATTATTTTCATTAGATCCACAATCTCATCATGCCTCCGCTCTAGCAAAAAACTAGTATAGTTCACTCATAATATGCATCTGTAGTATAATTCAACTCTAGCAAAAATTAGTTATATGTTATATTTTTATTGCAATGACATGCCTCAACTCTAGTAAAAAATTAGTATAATTCACTCACAGTATGCATCTGTAGTGACTATAGTCCTGTAAAAAGATGCTTTGTTCTATCAATTATTTGTGCATCTTGACTTGAGTAAACCATGCTCAGTTGTTCATCTCCATGAGCATTCTGTTTCATGATTTGTCTGTCCTATATAGATAATAAGAACGTAAGATGCATTTCTAACCATATCTCTTTGAAATTGAATCATTCGAGAAAGTATGGCATATTGTATCAAAGACTATGTGTAGGCGGATCATGTCTGAGCTGGCAGTAGCTGCAACACTACCTGTATAGTGCTAACATTTCAAATTATTTTCAGAGTTCCCTCGCGGATCTACCTTTAAAGAACTACTACAGATTTGTTCTTCCGTCGATGGTAAGACCATACATATTTACTGGCCTGCACATCCCCACAGCCTACAATAATGCTCGACTATTTCATGTGCAGGATGATTTTAGCAGTACAGATTATTCTGTACATGGACCTAAAGCTTTCTTCTCAAATATGCCACTATCTAAAACACTTACAATGAACATCGATGTTCCTGAACCATGGCTTGTCGAGCCTGTCGTTGCCATGTAAGCTAGCCACCAAGTAGTAAGCAAATATCAGAAGTTATTTTATTGTTAAGTATCATCACCTTATTGTGGTTGTTTTACTGTGTGTCAGACATGATTTGGATAACATTCTCTTGGAGAACCTCGGGGATGTTAGAACATTGCAAGCTGTATTTGAACTTGAAGCGCTCCTCCTTACAGGTATGATTATGTCGTAATCATCTCTTTGGTTGAGGTAGATAATATATTATTGAGTGAATATAATTTGGTTTTCAGGTCATTGCATGGAGAAAGATCAAGAACCTCCCCGTGGACTACAGTTTATCCTTGGCACCAAACAAAGACCACACTTGGTAGACACACTTGTCATGGCCAACTTGGGTTACTGGCAGATGAAAGTCTCCCCAGGGGTGTGGTACCTACAACTTGCTCCTGGGCGTAGTGCTGATTTGTATGAGTTACCTTCGAAACTCGTTGCCATTGATAGCTTGAGGGGCAAACTTATACACATTGAAGTGCAAAAGAAAAAGGGCAAGGAGCGCGAGGACTTACTGCATGCTGTTGATGAAAACCATTTCCAGGAAAAGACGGTAATGTTTTTGTTAATTTTGCTGTTAAAATATCAATTCTAGATGGACACGGTTTTTGACTCGTATGTCTCGACACCCATTGTGCAAAATATATTTTAAATGCATTTCGAAATGTCAAAAAATTTGAAATAAAATTTTTAGGTGTACATCCGAACATTCTAAGTTCGAACACAAAAATTTTGCGAGACATATTTTGTGGACTGTAAAAAAGACAATAATGTTCGTGAAAGTCATCTTGGAGCACCGGAATTTGTCTTTTTTACCCAAGCTACAAAAAATATCTTTTCTTTTTCACGAATTTTTGTGTGCAAAAATGGAATGTCCAGATTTACACCCGATTTTTGTTTGAATTTTTTTGACATTTTGAAATGCGATTTTTTAATAGTGTGTGCATCTACACCTATGACCCAAAACAGATTTCCCATTCTAAACATCATTTCTTCTAAATGCTTTTTAATGCAGGATAACAAAGGCTGGAATACCAACCTTTTGAAATGGGCTTCCAGTTTCATTAGTGGCGATGCATCATTAAAAAAGAAAGCTGAGAAAAACACTGTTAGTATTTCTTCTGCTGGTTATTTAGTTCCACTGAATGTTACTGCAGACAGGTTATAGCAAAGAAAAACGAAAAACCAAGTTTGCATGATTTTCTTTCTGGAGTGCCTTCAATACTTACAGGGATTTTTAATGGAGAATTGCTGTAGTGTTATGTAGGGAAGAACTTTGCAAAGGAATGTCTGGAACAGCCTATCACAAATGTGTCAATTTCTTTTGTTTTTTGTATGTTAAGTGTGGTGATTCCTTCGGAAACAACACACAACTGTTATAGATTGAGACAGATTCAGAAAAATATAAAGTATGTCGGCTTATTTTGGTTTATTGAAAGGAAATTACATTACGAGTACAAAAATCTAGAACATTCGGAATACTGAAGCTTGTTAGGAAGATCAACGATCTGTTTGATGAAAGATATCATTGAACTCTTACAGTTACACCTTTGGTCTTGTTCTTGCTGATGAAGATATTTCCTGTAACGATCCCACATATAAAGTTTACAGGCTAGTGTGATGCATGCTTGTATCTCGTGTTACTGGTTATACTCCACATTTGGTGCTTAGAGGTAATCTAACAGTTTTGCTTTGCACCTCTATTCAGGCCCTCAAGGATGCAAGACAAGGGGAGACAATTAACATTTTTTCTGTTGCTTCTGGGCATCTGTAAGTTTTCATTTTGAGCAAGTTTTAGTTATGTTGTGTAAATATGAATAACATTCTCTGTGTAGGTTAATGATTTTCCCTGTTAGTTATAGTTTATTGTGCTGACACTTGCACATATGCCATTCAGCCTGAAAGTCATGTTCTGAGTTATTTGCTAGCACTGTTAACTTTGTACTTGGAGTAGTTACTGCCTTACTGGCATTATTAGATCTTGCACTCTAGTCTAATTTTGCTGAAGCAAATTCGAGTTATACATGATACAGCTATTACTCCTGAAATAATATCATAGTGAGAAATTATAGATTGAGTATGATTTAGCTTTAATTTTCCTGTTGCAGGTATGAGCGTTTCCTCAAAATTATGATCTTGAGTGTTTTAAAGAACACTCAAAGGCCAGTGAAATTTTGGTTCATAAAGAATTATCTATCTCCACAATTTAAGGTAGATCAACTGCTTTTGAGTTGATTGATTAGTGTGCAAATCTTAGGTCTCTGTTGTTGTCTAACCAGTAATTCTGCCAGGACGTCATACCCCACATGGCACAGGAATATGGATTCGAGTATGAGCTTATCACGTACAAATGGCCAACCTGGCTGCACAAGCAGAAAGAGAAGCAACGGATTATATGGGCGTATAAGATTTTGTTTTTGGATGTCATATTTCCACTTTCCCTGAGGAAGGTACTTTTCTCTATATTACGATCAACTTACAATCCTGCTTCAGGGTCTTCAATAGTCGAAGCAATTCTAGTCTCATTGTCTTCTAACGATATCGTTTCTCTGATATTTTTAGGTTATTTTTGTCGATGCTGATCAAATTGTGAGAACAGACATGGGAGAGCTGTATGACATGGATCTGAAGGGCCGTCCGCTTGCATATACTCCATTCTGTGATAACAACAAGGAGATGGATGGCTACCGATTCTGGAAACAAGTTAGTTACCAACTTAGCACAAACCATATTACTGCTGTATATCAGATTATTTATGTTAGCTTAAAATGAATACGGTTTTCTCTACTGTCTGCTGACTTATTTTGGTTCTCCCACTTTGATGAAAGGGTTTCTGGAAAGATCATCTACGAGGAAGGCCGTACCATATCAGGTGGGTGACCTGTTACATAAAGTACGCTTCAATTGATTATTGCTATTATTGTGTAAATGATTGTTGTTGTTTCAGTGCTCTTTATGTTGTTGATTTGGCCAAATTTCGACAAACTGCTGCTGGGGATAATCTACGGGTTGTCTATGAAACACTCAGCAAGGACCCCAATAGTCTATCAAATCTTGATCAGGTACATTTATTTGATCCCCCTTACACATATTGTTTGGTGGAACTTTCCGGTAAAAAATAATGTTTGGTGGAGCTGGCCGGTACTGCATGATTAGTGGCTGTAGCCTGCAGACCAGGGTTAAAGTTGCTGATGATGCTAATGAACTGGATGTCTTTGAAAGGCCCAAACTATTGGGGAAAGATTTCGCACATCAAAATATTTGATCCCCCTTACACATATGTTGTATTCGAACATCATTTGAAATTCAAATATTATGTTTGATCTGGAAACTAAAAAGCTGTATAGCATGGCAGCACGAATCACTTCTTTCTGTTCACAAAAGCTCAAAAACTTTCATAGCAAGTGCAATCATTTTTTGAGTGTCTACCTCTACCAGTTTCAGTTTGCATCGGGATTAGCTAGTTTCTGTTTCTGGCAGTAAAATCCTGCATCTAGAACCAGGCTCCAGAGTGCAAATATCATAAAAGTGAACATGAGTGCAATGCTTACTTGTAGCACTTTTACCCAGGATCTCCCGAATTATGCTCAACATACTGTACCCATATTCTCACTCCCTCAAGAATGGCTATGGTGTGAATCTTGGTGTGGAAATGCCACAAAGGCAAGAGCAAAGACCATTGATCTCTGCAACAATCCAATGACAAAGGAACCAAAGCTTCAGGTAAAATTGTGATTTGTCATAATTCGTTCTCTATTGCAGTTTAGTCGTACCTTTTTTGACTAAGAATAAGAGTTTACTCTCACTCTCTAGGGTGCTAAAAGGATAGTTCCAGAGTGGGTTGATTTCGACGCTGAAGCAAGGCAGTTCACCGCACGAATCTTGGGGGAGGATGTAGAGATTGCCGAGTCCACTTCCCCACCCTCTGATGCACCGAAGCCTGATGGTAAAGACTCCAGCCAAGATGTGAAAGATGAGCTATGAGCAACCATTGTAACCTTGTATGATCATCTTCAAAGCAAGACTATATTGGTCTGATGCCCCAGCGGAGAACATAGTTGGTGCACAGGATAACAAAGTGCAGGTACCATAGAAACTGTAAACGCATTATAGCAGGAGCACATTGGTCATGTCCCAAAAGCTTGTCACCACCATCGATGCACCGCAACAGATAGCATTTTTGTACACCCTAATTCTGTAGGGCTAACCTGCCCGAAAAAGGTTGAGGATGGATCTGGTATCTAGGTGGTAGATGTGGGGAACGTTTCTGCAGGAAACATTGTAACTGTGAACAGTTTTATATGCTCAAGGGTGTTGCTAGCTCTGAAATTTGTTGGAATCTACTAGTAGTTGCAAGATATCAGAAAACTGACAGTTGAAGCCCGATAGTTTTTTAAGAGTAGACGCTCAGCAATGTTTAGCTGCGTGTCCTTGAGTTATTTTTACGTGCTTTGAGCCATTATCCCCTTAATTGTTTAAAAAGAATTGAGGGGAGAATTTCACTTCCCCAGCTTCTATACCAACTAGGGATGCACACAGCTGTTAGCATTAATAACCAAGCCTGATCCTTAGGATTAATAACCAAGTTCGATCCTTAGGATAAATTGCATTACATGAGTAACAGAAAACCTGATACTCAAGTATAAATAGGAACCTAAATTCGCATATTTGGAGACTTGAACTTGGGTGTTTGGTTTGTACATCTATGGATTTCACCAACCAGGAAAAGCATATGAACATCCAACACTGAACTGATAAGTTTATCATGAAATGAACCTTCAGAACATGTACACTGGCGACTATACATTTCTAAACCTAGCTTTTGAATCCGCAGGTTAAGATGAACTTTAGAATTTCAGCAAATTAGCGTGGTGCCCTGGTTTAACTGGCATACATGGGAGCAGATGTGGGCATGTGGCATCATGCCAGCATTTTCAAATCCATGCTGGTACTAAAATCGGTAATGTTCTCTAATCTGAAATACAGAGGCCAAGTTCGGCATGGCTGATGGCTCCATGCTTAGTGCCACTCCATGCCTCCGAGGGTGATGGACCCCATAACTTCCCACATGTCTTCCGTCCAGCCGACCTCCTCGCCGTCGACGCCCTCCTGCTCGCCCTGCCACAGCCCGCCCCCGCTCGCATCTGACAACCAAAACCACCACGCAGCTCAGCTCAGCTCAATCCTCAATGGCTCCACCGTTTACTCGATTCAGAACGAATTGGTGGCGAGAGAATCTTACAGTGGTTGTACAGGCCATTGTCGCCTCGACCACGGCCGCGCCTTCCCCTCCTCGTGGACGGCGGCGGCCTCGGCTTCGGGTCGTCGCCGAGCACCACCACGTGCCTGCCATTGCTGCTCATCCGCCCGTCGCCACCTACCAGAGAGATGTGATCAGTGTCCTGTCACAACTCGCAGACGAGTACTAGCATGATGTGCGAGCGACGAAGGAGAAGATGCGCACGCACCGAGGGGGCTCTTCCGCTTCCTCGACTCCCGACCGCGGCTCCCCGCCGCGATGTCGTCCACGTCGAGCCGGACGCCGCTGCCGCTTCCGCCGTCGTCGTCGTCCGCGTCACCCGCAGCCTCCGCAGAGCATTCCGCTCTCGCCGCTGGGGGTGACGAGCCGTTGAACCGCCTGAACACCGCCGCGTTCAGAGCGCTAGCGGCCCCGGCCTCGCCGCCGCCCCCGCTCTTCGCCGAGGAGCCCACCGACGAGAACGCGCTGGTCTTCTCCTGCCAGATCACGGAACCGAATCACCGCTTGTCGGGTCGTCTCCATCAACATAGGAGAAAGGGAAGGGGAAAAAAAGTAAGCGCAGATCGATTTGGTACTACCTTGATGGTCTTGTTGGTGACTCTGACGATCTCCCGCTTCGGTGGTGCCGGCGGAGAGTTCGGAATCTCGTCCTCATCCTCAGGCGGCGGCAGCGGCGAGAGATTCAGATCCCCATCGGCGACTCTGAAGGATCCAAGAAACAAACGCGAGGGTTACAAAACTAAAGATCCATGATGGAGCAAACTTTGGGGACGAAGAGTTTCTTTTTTCCTCCTCTACCTGGGCTTGAAGAGGAAAGATTGCAGGGTGGTTTGGCCGTGGGACGATCGGATTCTGCTCAGGTAAGCCGTCTGATTCCGCTTCCTCATTCTGTCTCCCACAACTTTTCGGTCTTTCCCTCTCTCCTCTCCTGTTTACTCCATAGCCCGCCCAAATTCCTTGGCGCCAAAGGTCTTTAAAATGCTAGCCTCCCGCCTGAATATTTGGGGACAAATCTCAAGGCACAATTGCATTACGAGAGGCCAGTTATTTACTGGTTAAGCCTAACACTACATGACGAGGCGACGATTAATCATATTCAGATCTTAAGACACCAATTTGATGCGAAATTGCAAGAGCGCAAGATCGTATTAGCATTTCTTGGAAGCAATGTTACAAGTTCAAAACTGAAGTTCCATCGTTGGTGGTCGCCTACTTTTGGTTCAGGATCCTGCGGTACAGCCAGACGATAAACAGAAGCTGCGCCATGGAGACGACCAGGAGGACGACCACCAACACTGGACCCATGCCCCACGCGTTCCCAGAGCTGTGCTTCTTCCTATGGCGGTGACGACGGCGTGACGCCATCTTACGGTAGTGCTGCATCGTGCTTTGGAACCGAGCTCGCAGGGTGTCTGTATCCGTGTCCGCCCAAATGGCAGTGTACACCTTTGGTGCCTGATGCGGGGCCTCGCCCTTGACGTCGATGGAGAAATGTCCATTGTCATCGGCATGGAGGTTGGTGGAGTGTCTGTTTAACATCGTGGCTTCTACTTCCATGTTTGCTTCAGTGGTACCAATGATGCAAGACGGGGTGCATGCGGGCTTCTCCTGTGGTTTAGTGTTCTTTGATGCTTCAGTAGATTGATGCCCCATTGATTCAACCTTGCCTTTGTCCGAGGTTTTGCTTGCCATGCCAGGAATTTTCTTGATGGATGCGCCTATGCCATCGCCGGGTTCTGCGGAACTAGCTTCTTGCTTCTTGGGTGCCCGCTGCTTGCGCCAGGCTAAACTTGCAGGAACCCTGCAAGGCTCTGAATCACACGTTGTTTCACTAACACTGATTGCTTTAGCTTCTTCATGATTTGTTTTCGGATTGGCTAAACTGATGCTCTTGCCCTCCATATGACAACCAATGTTGTCAACAGCCCTACAAGTGTGATCTTTGGAAGTGTTGGGAACTTCTTTTCCTTCACTAGATAACCATTGTTCGCCATTGCGTAAACCCAAATCAGGAGAAGCTTCAGTAATACTTACTGTGTGATGACCTTCAAGGATTAAGCTGCTATCAAAAGTGCCAGCAGATTTTTGTGCTACTTCTCCGTCTGGTGGAATTCCTGGCCTTGTTGTTGCATTTGTACTGGCAGTTGCAGAAGTTACCACCTCGTTTATCTTGTCGACATTCTCCTGATTGACCGTGTTCGGTGAATGAATAGTGGCATCAGCATGATCATCTTTTCCTACGTTGAATGTTACTTTCCTGGAGCGAGCCTTGATAGCAGGTGAAACATTTCCAGTTTTATCATCGCCTAATTTTTTAGTGTCATTGTTGTTTACTTGTGTTTGCACCTTACTTCCAGTATCATGAACTCTCCTGGGCTGTTTACTGACATTAGCAAAGTTATGACCAACTGCAGCAGCAGATTTGTTAACAGAAGTATCTCCAGCGGTGCCAGCATCAGTAGGAACATCCTTTCCAATCTTTGACCTTTGCCTGGCAAGGACTGAAGGGATGGCATCAGGACCAGTTTCATGAGGGGTAACTTTTGACAACAAACCTATATCAATGTTGTCAATAAGATCATCAGTAACAACAGGATGCGGTTTCTCCACCCGTGCATGGGCTTTAGTTGGATGAGCAGGAAACATCACAACTGAATCTGCATCTTCCTCAGCTTCACCGTCTTCAGGGATAACTTCTGCCAGCTTATGCATGCGACGTCGGCTATTCCTCTGCATGGACCTGTGGGTCATATTGTCTTCGGTCCTGATAGCTTCTTTTTTCACTGCCTTCGAGTCAAATAAGCCCGGACCTGAAGCTAACACCAGAACATCTTGATTGACATCCGTATTTTCTGCCGACGCATCATCAGCATTATTAGAATCAACAGTTTTTCCTTCCGTGTCAAGATTTCCTTGAGCATTCACATTGCTCTCAAAGATGTAAGGGCTCTTGGTATAGTATACGTAACTGGAACCGATGGTCAGCCCGTGTACTTGTACAATGTCCTTGATCAGGGGCCAATCTGGGCCATCAACCAGGCACCGTTTCAGCAGCTTGATGGTGCTCGTGACATCCAGCGACCGCAGCTTTGCCGCAAGAGGCTTGATCCATCTTGGAATCTCCTGCAATTGATGATCAAAGATGTGCAAGGTTTGCAGCCTGTCGAGGTTCTCCACAATCTGCAGCACTGGGCAGTGCGATATGCTAAGGTCCTCAAGGCAAGGCATGCTCGATATCTTCTTCAGATTTGGGGTGTTCCAAACACTTAATTCCCTCAATGCAGCCATGTCCTCCACAGCCCTGAGGCTCGCCATGTCCACTATGCGCAGCTCCATCAGGGATGTCACATGTCTAAGGCCACCAGGCAGGCATCGCAGCTCGGGGCAGCTCTCTAACTGCATCGCCTGCAAAGACGGCAACGCCCCTGCCTCGATCTCCATCCATCTCTCAAGCTTATGCAACCCTCGCAAGTGCAGGTTCTCCAGCTTTGGAAAAGGTACCTGATGGTGATTGCAATCGCCCATGAACTCTGCATCAATGAACTTGAGAGCTGAAGAATCGGCAATGTACAGCGATCTCAGCTCTGGCAGCTGGCCTAGTGGAGGCAGGGGGAGGTTGCACCCAATGATGTCGAGACGGCGGAGATTTGGAAGCAAGATCGCCGACAGCCATGTCGGGAACTTTGCCCCAAAATAGTTGGCAATCGTGAGCGACTCCAGGCATTCTGGAGGGTTCAACTCTTGGAAAACAGCCTCAATATTCCTGACCACCGTTGGCGTCTGCAACAGATTGACAGTGCCGCTGCATGATAGCGCGAGTTCCCTAAGGCTTGTCTTGCCAGCGAGTGCCACCTCAGCTGCCTCAGCCGGACCGGCAGCCTTCTCTAGCTTCTGTACATGGAGTGTCCTCAGCTTGCACAAGTGCCTGAGCTCAGCCAGAGGCCAGTCGCCCCTATCCTGTGTGGCGCGCGCTTGTGTGCTTGTCACGGCGAAGCACCGGAGCGACGTGAGACTTGTCAGCTGGCCTACCCTGAACGCGCCAGCGTTGATGACCGTTCCAGCAAGATCAAGGTCTCTGAGTCCTCTCAGATGCTCTATGCTTTTGGGCAGAGCATGCAGTGACTTGCACTCTTTCAGCAGCAAGAACTTGAGGCTACTCAGGTTGCCGATGGACGCCGGAACTGCCTGTATCCTTGTCCGGGACAGGTTCAGGAACCTCAGGTGAACTACATTCCCCAAAGTCTCTGGAACGAGCTCAATTGCTGTTTCACTCAGGTCTAGGACTCTCAGATGATGCATCCTGTCGAAGATGTCTCCTGCAGTTGCCAGTGGGTTCTTGGGAAGCAGCAGTGTTCTTATCCCATCTGATTTCAGAATCCTCTCGGGTATTGCAGACATGTTTCTTCCCGGAAGTGAGACGCGCCTTGGCGCGATGGAGTCATCGCCATCGTGGAGCAGTCGCTGGGCATCGCCGGTGAAGCCCTCGCCCTGCGAGAGCAGCTGCGCCAGAGCATGCAGCATTTCGTGCATCGTGCACCTCTCCGTGCTGCCGTGCACGTCTTCCTCCGTCGTCTGGAGAAGGTTCCTTCCGACAAGCTCATAGTAATACTCCTCGGCTACCTCCTCGACGATGGAGTTGATCCTGGCCTGCACGAAGCGTTCGGCTATCCACTGCTGCACGAGCACTCGCCTGTCCACGGGGATGCCCGGGGGGAACAGCGAGCAGTACAGGAAGCATTGCTGCAGGTGGCAAGGCAGGTCGGCGTAGCACACGTATAGTGGCGTCATGGCGTCATCCGGCAGCCCCTTCACCGACCATGCCCGACCCTTGAGAACTTTTTTCCACTCGCCAGCGCTGGCCTCCCGTGTTTGCAGCACGCCGGCGATCGCCATGATGGCCAGTGGGATGCCGCCGCACTTCTCGACGAGCCTCTCACCGACGCCCTTCAGTTGGCCGGCGTCGCCATCATTGTCAACCACGCAAGCCGCCACGCGGAGCAGCAGCCAGCCATCGTCGGCGCTCAGCCTGGTCACCCGGTGGACGTGGCTGGCGCCCATCTCCCGGGCGATGCTGCCGCGCCGCGCGGTAACCAGCACCTTGCTGCCGCGGCCGCTGCGCTCCAGTCGATTCCGCAGCACGTCCTCCCACACCCCGCCGTACCACACGTCGTCGACCACCAGCAAGATCTTCTTGTTCGCGACCAGACCGGCCAGCATTGCCTTGAGATCGGCGACGTTCTCATCGCCTGCCGTGTCACCGCCGACTGCGTCGATGACCTGCGAGAGCAGACCGGCTTCAGTGTATCCCCTGCAGAGGCGAATACATGACCTTGTCGTGAAGCTGCAGCGCACCCTCGCGCTCTCGTATACCGCCTTCGCCAGCGTGGTCTTGCCAATGCCGTCGGGCCCCACGATGGCCACGACCTCGCACGCGGCTTGCCCCTGCGTCCGCGTCAGCCGATCAACGAGCAGGCGTGCGTCGTCCTCGATCCTTGTGCCGACGATGTCGGCGTGAAATGTCTGGCAATTCCGACGCCTGAGCACTGTTCGTGTATGGACGGTGTGATCAGCGGCGTGTGCTGCGTGAAGCTGCAGCCGTCGCTGCCCTTCAAAACCGCCTGCAGCTTCTTGCTCAAGTTCTTGAGCTCGGCGGCGACTTCGTGTGGTGGCTCGGCGTCGGCGTCGCAGCAGGAGGAGAGCAGCCATGGAAGTGCCTGCAGGTACGCCATAGAAGAGCAGAAGCTAGTTAACAAAACCTGCAACGCAATGCTGATACATAGTTCGTTCGAAATCAGAAGTAGTAATCTCGCCTGCTGCTGCTGCGGTTCCTTGACCCGGTGCCGGCGCACCGCGACCCTGAACCGGTCGACGGCGTCGTCGGACTCATATGTCGTGGCGCGGACCATGGCTAGCCACCCGGCGGCGGCCTCGTCCCCGAGCTCTGCCCGCTCCTGGGCGTCGCCAAGCGCCGCGGCCACTTTCTCCAGTCTCGCCGCCAGCTTCCTTGCCGCCGTCGCCACGCCCAGCTCCCGCGCCACCTCCCCTCCGCCACGCTGCGCCACCGCGCCGCGGTGTCCGGCACGAACGCGCCGAGCACCACGGCCATGTCGATCGCCTGCGATAACGATCGATATCGTCTCGCCGAGAGGATTGATTCGTTTTTATTTTATATATGGAATTGATGATTTGTTGTTTGGTAGAGAATAAAGAGGATCAACTAATGAATTTATCTACGCACGAAGTCAACTATGGAAGAATAATTCTGAATGTAATTACGTCCCGGACATCGCGTCATGATGAGCATGCACTTGCTGCGGTTGGGCTAAAACTACTCGGAATTGGTCTGGCCTTCCATGATCAGGAGCGCCATGCCGCCATGTATTAGGAAATGATCTCTGTATTAAAAAAAAAACAAGACCGACGGGGGAGGAGCCCCGTGGCGTGTCATTAAGATGGAATCCGTCCTGGTGAGAATTCCTGGAATTCGGCCCGACGGGACTCGAACCCGGGTCGCCATGGGTGCCACCGCAACCCCCAACCACTAGGCTATCGCCTGGTTCTCGATCTCTGTATTAAGAATATAGACCTTGAGTTCGTATCAAATATGTCTATGTATGTGTTGCAATTTTAATAAAGAGATGTTTTTTAGAGGAAACAACGAATTTTTAATGAAACCCAACAGAGCATCAAACAAGACCAAAGTCCGAACAAAGCATGAAACAAGACCTAAGTGGACCATAAAGCTTTTTTTCGAAAAGGCCAACCAATTTATTGATCATCAACCACGTACAAAGAATTATAGATGGTGGGTGGTCACATGAGGCGCGGACACAGAAGGGCGTATATAGCCGCACACATTAAACCATGTGTTGATGTTTCGTTCATGGTTGTCGCTATAACTCGTGGAGTTTCGAGACCCGTTTATAAATGTGTCTACTCGGTTGAAGGACGCGATTAGGAATATTTTTATCCCACGTAGGTGGCAGCGTGATCTTTGGATTAGCCCTCTAGTTACATAGGCATTTAAGGAGCTCCCTTTGATCCTTGTACCTCGAATTTCATACTTTTATGTATTTTTTGTTTTCTTGGTTGTGTGCATCCTAACTATGCGGAGGCTGCATGTAAGCTACTTTATATCTTTGTGATACTTTGAGTACTAATATTCCTTTTATGAAAAAAATGCACAACCTGATATCAGACACGAAATCCATCGATTGTCGAGGTTGGCCCGAAGGGCAAGAGCATAATTTTGACGAACATCTCTATGGAAGCCTGTCTGGAAGCCAAAGAAGAAAGACTTGAGATAACACCATCTTGCAAGACCACGCACCCTAAATTCGCACTAGTCTCGCTAGTTCATCACTATAGTCGAAGGTAACCCATCTTGACGACAGAGAAGCATGATTGTTGTGACCGTTTGCTGTTGGCGCGCCATGAAAGGACAATAAATGGAGAATACCATACAAGAAACTGCAAACCTATCCTAAAACTACGAAGAGAATAAGAGAAACAAGGTCCCTTTGACCTAAACAAAAGAGGACGTTGGGGGCGGGAATGGATGATACTGGAGATTGTGAGGATGCAACTAGGTTTATTTCCGTTGATGAAGCGGCTACAATCCAAGAAATTCTTCGTCGCAGCTATGGTAAGATTTAGCTCAAATATTATGAATCTATGACACATGGAACATGATGGGAAGAAAGCGCCCGTCAACTACCATAAGCCACGCAGTGAAAGAAACAGTGGCCAAATACAACTCCAAACTTCTGACATAAAAATGGCAATGTAACATGTAAAGCAATGAACCAAGTATGTTTATATTGTATACTGAAGTTGCCTGTTTTTGCGGCTCATATCAAAATACGTTCAGGCATAAACTATTCTTTTTCTTAACGTTCAAAACTTGGGTAGTTATTTTCAACGGCAATTGTGCCGGCCGGTAGGAAGATATAAACAGTTGACTTTGTGTGAGATGGATCGTGGAACGGTATGCATTAGCTTGCATACCAAAATCGAAAATCATATTTTGGAGTTTCAAACAATTCTGAAAAAATTCTCGGATGTAGACAATAGTGCATTCTACCTGTTAGGAATAAGCAACTTGTATTCCACCACCTGGGTATTCTGAAACTCCAAGTCGGAACGCACAGTCTGACAACACGGGCAGGCACCACACACTGCAGTGCGAAGAGAGTCGAGCTAACACCAGATAGCAGCGCTCTGCGTGTAGAACTGATCAATGATAGAGTCACCCTGCTAAGATCCTGACAAACCACAGACAGATATAGAGCATCCCCGGACGGCTGATGACGCTGACGAAGGTGAGCCCACATGTCAGCGACAGTAGTGAGGCCCATAAACTCATAGTCAAACTGCGGTACAACACTGGCGGTGAGAATAACCGCATCACGAGCATCATCATCAATCCACTGGGTGTAAGCAGTCAGATCCAGCCGGTAGATCTCAAGGGCGTCAGAATGCTCCTTGACCTTCCGGTCATACGCAGCAATGGCGACATCATCCGCACTCTTAGATGCATCCTTTGCAGGCTGAGTAGCATCGGCGGCAAGGACTGGTGGCGTCGGCGGAATAGGAGCAGTAGGAGCAATGGGGCATGGCGGACATGAGACCATAAAGGCAGCGAAATCAGGATAATTCATGCCATAAAAAATCACCGAGCATCGAGGAATCACGACATAGCCCGACAATGCAGACATTTTGTTTCTCTCTTTTTTTTTTAACACCCGGTCAACGCACGAGCTGACAATATATCGAGAACAGAAGAAAGCACGCGAGCTGAGAATGGCGGCAGCAGCAAGGACGAGGGCCACCGGCGGCAGGAACGGGACGGCGGGAACAGGGGCGGGTGGGCGGCAGGGATGGAGGCGGCCAGAGCTGGCCGGGTAGAGGCGGCCCGAGGTAGGGACGGGAGCAGCCGGGGGCGGACGGGCGGGCGGCCGGCCGGGAATCGGGCGGAGACGGCCGGAACGGGAAGCTACGGCCGGGAATCGAGCGGCAGACCATGGAATCGACCGGCGGCGGACGGAATCGGGCGGTGGCGTGTCACAGATGCAGCACTGGCGTTGGGTGCATCTGCGCCTGGAAAGCATAAACTGAAGAAGACGTCTTCAACTGGACCTGAGCTGATTCAGACTAGTGGACTTGGGCTGGAAAGTGGCTAAGCGTGTGTGTTAGGCTGTAGACAGCTAGGGACGTACCTGGGATATATTAGTTTACCGTGGACCTTTGAAAAGAAGGTTACAGGGGGAACATTCTGCAGAGTACGGCTGGACAGAGCTTTGGCTACGGCGAGCTGGAGTGCACGCTTTCCTTTAGCGACTCTCCAACACCTTACAGCGGCTGCGTCGGACCACTCGCCGATCTTGCTGCGTTTTGAGCCGTGTGAGGCTAGGGCCCAGCCACGGCGAATCTTCCGTTACGAAGCAATGTGGGAGTCACACCAGGACCTCAAGCCATTTGTCGCGAGGGAGTGGCAGGCTGATGCATGCACATCCATGCAAGCTCTCGAAGGGAAGCTGCAGAGCCTTTCAACCTCTCTCACGACCTGGGGAAAATCTACTTTCGGCCATGTACGAAAGGAATTAAAGTCTCTTCGATCCGCACTAGCTGAACTGCGGTCCAGAGCTGACAGAATGGGACCAAGCTATGAGGAGACGAAGATCGTCGAGCGTCTCATGGAACTACAACACAGGGAAGAAGTGATGTGGAGGCAGCGTTCCCGTATCCAATGGCTTGCCGAGGGGACCGCAACACAAAGTTTTTTCATCTGCGTGCGAGTAGAAGGAAAAAAGAAAAACCGTATTGAACGCCTAGCTCGCCATGACGGTGTGGTCACCGAGGATCAGCAAGAACTGGGCCAATTGACACGGGATTTTTATAGAAACTTGTACTCTACGGAGGGCACCACGGGAATGGAGGAGGTCCTAGCCTCCGTTCCACGATCGGTTACTAAAGCTATGAATGACCAGCTGATCGCTCCTTTTGAAGAGCTGGAGGTCAAAAAGCTCTTTTTCAGATGTATCCCTTAAAGGCACTGGGTCCAGACGGCTTCCCAGCGCAGTTTTTCCAGAAACACTGGATGTGTGTGGTGCAGAGGTTACAAATGCGGTGCTCCGTATACTTAAGGGTGAGGACAACCCCGAGGGCATAAATAAAACTTTCATCGTTTTGATTCCAAAGGTAGCGAGTCCTGTGGAGCTGGGGCAATTCCGCCCAATCAGTCTGTGTAACGTCATCTACAAGATAGCCTCCAAGGTTTTAGCAAACAGACTCAAGGAAATATTACCGGAGATTATTTCAGAGGAACAATCGGCCTTTGTCCCCGGAGGCTGATTACGGATAATATCATAACGGCATACGAGTGTCTTCACTTCATGAAGAGGAATGGGGCCAAAAAACACCAACATTGTGCCCTAAAGTTGGACATGAGGAAGGCCTATGACCGCGTTGAGTGGACTTACTTACGTGCGATCATGAATCGCATGGGTTTCCATCCGAGATGGGTGGATCAGATAATGAGCCTAGTCTCATCTGTCTCCTTCTCGGTGTTGTTAAATGGTGTACCCCTCGATGAGTTTCGCCCTTCTCGAGGCCTACGCCAAGGTGATCCAATATCCCCCTACCTGTTTCTACTCGCAGCAGAGGGCCTTTCAGGCCTCCTAAAACAAAGTCGTCAATCGTCACACCTACAGGGAATCAAGGTGGCTCCCACTGCTCCGCCAGTGAACCACCTCCTGTTTGCTGATGATAGCCTGCTGTTCGTAAAAGCCAGTGTGGAGGGAGCTCTCGCTGTAAATGATTTACTGGACCGATATTGCAATGCTTCGGGCCAGCGTATTAATCTGGACAAGTCATCAGTCTTCTTTAGTAAGGGCTGTCCAGAGGTGTGTAGGCAAGCGGTGAAGGATATTTTGAATGTCCCTAATGAGACGCTGAACGAGAAGTACCTCGGCACGCCTTCCGATGTTAGAAGGTCGAAGAACGGGGCCTTTAAATATTTGAAGGACCGGGTTTGGAAGAAGGTCCAAGGATGGCTAGAGCAACCACTTGCATCGGGTGGTAAGGAGGTACTAATCAAAGCTGTTGCACATGCTATTCCTACCTTCTCTATGTCATGTTTTAAGCTACCAAGGGGCTATGTACTGCGATCAACTCGATGCTGCGGAGCTTTTGGTGGGGCAGCAAGAATGTGCGTAGGAGGACATGTTGGGTGTCATGGGAAACCATGTGTTCACCCAAGTTTTCTGGAGGTATGGGCTTTCGCGATATTGAGTTATTTAACCTATCAATGCTGGCTCGACAGGCGTGGCACATCCTCCAAAACCCTGAAACATTGAGCGCAAGAATCTTGAAGGCGCTGTACTTTCCTACAACGGAGTTCCTGGATGCCTCTCTAGGGTCTTCACCGTCGCAAGTCTGGCGATCCCTTATGGAAGGACGAGATGTCATGAAGCAGGGTTTGATCCGACGTATCGGTACGGGCGAGGGAACACATGTGTGGAACCAAAACTGGCTACCTCGGGATTACTTGTTGAGACCGGTGGCCTGTCCTAAAGTGATCCACCTATGATGGTGGCTTCTCTTATTGATGCTACGACAGCTTCATGGAAGGAGGAGACTTTGAATAAATTTTTCCTACCTATGGACGCTGCGGTGATCCGTTTGATTCCTTTGAGCACAAGACAGATGAGTGATTGCTAGGCTTGGCATACGAGAAGTCAGGAATCCTATCCGTGCGCTCAATGTACATACTTCTTGTCCATACAAAGCGCAGAAGAGAGGACTGGCTAGAGGAACGGTCCTCAGGTTCGAACACAGCCGGAGAAGGAAAAGCTTGGCAGCGGCTTTGGAAAGTATAGGTTCCATCCAAACTCTGAGTTTTCCTCTGGTGGCTAGCTCAACAATCGTTACCAACTGGTGACGTTCGTTTCCATCGTCATATGGCTGACACGAGCATCTGCTCCATTTGTGGGGCCGAGGATTCTTGGCGCCATTCTTTAATCAGCTGTATGGTCGCGAGATGCGTGTGGGCTCTAGCGGACGAGGGCATTACCGAGCATATGATCATGAATGAAGATCCGTCGGCGAAGCAATGGTTATTTGCCATGATGGAGACTCTATCCCGTGATGATTTTGCAAAGGTTGCAGTAACCTTGTGGTCCATCTTGTACGCAAGAGAAGGATCATTCATGACGGCGAGTTTCAGAGTCCGCTATCAACACACATTTCATCGAAAGGTTCCTTCAAGACTTGTCCGTGTCAGCCACGGCAAGGAATACTGGGCGGGTAGGGGTGCCACAAACTCACCCTAGGTGGATCCCTCCCCGCACAGGTACGGTAAAAATCAACGTTGATGCAGCCATCGCAAAGAATGGCACTGGTGGCGCGGTGAGTGCAATCTGCAGGAGTGCACAAGGCGCCTACCTGGGTGCCTCGGCTCTTACTATCTCAGGTATTTCGGATCCCCCAACTCTAGAGGCGATTGCTTACCGGGAGGCTCTAGCTTTGGCTCGGAATCTGAACCTTAGTCGGGTCACAGTGGCGTCCGACTGCTTGGGAGTGATAAACAATATGAACCAGCGTTTTGCTGGTGATACCCGATGACGTAGTTACCTGCGTCAAAAGTAAATGGGTTAGGTTGAGACTCCAAGTGCAGAGTGTGTAGTAAGTGGAAGACGTGTTTTCCCCACGAGGGGTGACTCGAGGGTTTAATATCGAACTCTCGGGGAATCAGTAGTGAAGATTTATCTTTCCTATCCTTCTTTTGGTTACCTACAAAACAAAGTAAATGTTTTGGTCCTCAACCTCACCTAGTGGTTGTCAAGCACAAGGTGTGAGAATGATATCAAGATAATATGCAATGCAAACAAGAAATAAATATGCAATGGTGGTAAATAAATATGCAAGGATGGTGGTAGCAATGATAAATGATATTTTTGGGTTTTATATGATGAATGCAAGATGTAAAAGTGTTTTTGTATTTTCGGATTTTTAAATGGCAGAAAATGGAAAAGTGGTAAAAGTGTTGGAAAGGTGTTTCTTATGATTAAAAATGGACCGGGGTTCATGGTTTCACAAATGCACTCTCTCTTTAATAAAGTGGTAGACAATGGAACACTAGAGTTGACATATGAGATTGCAACACAACAGTTTAATGACAAGTTATAATTATATGGGCATCACGTCCTAACATAGAGACCTTTTGGTTATTAGTCTCTCTTATACTCCACCAAGATGCGAACTAAATCATAACACCTCAGTAATTAAGATAACTCAGAGTATAGCAATAAGTATCATGACATGAAGTTAAAATAAGAACATGCTAGATCTAGTCATGGAGTAGTGGCAATGGTCACACCCACATCTCCGGTAGCATGGTATTTCTTTTTATCCCTAGTGAGGCAACAAAGTAAGGTAAATACCCAAGTGGATCGCAGAACTTTCTCTCACGTTCACTGCACTAGCCACCCCCCGTTACTCCAACTAATGCACACGTTCCCCCTCACACGCTCTCATAAACATGCTTGATCATGACAAGTAAATAAGAACGGGGTACATAATATGCATCTACTTTCATAACTGAAACAAAACCATTGCAATCTCAAACATATATTAACTCATAAAAAGATCCACCACAAAGGTATTACATAGATGACCGTAATCATGTTCAGCAGCTCATACGGTACTAATTAGTGAAGCTCAAGAGAGAGAGATACATAAGTTACTTCCACAAACCCATAGTCCAGAGGTGGACTACTCCCTCTTCATCATGGAGACGGTGGAGAAGTCGTTGGAGAAGATGGAGACCACGCCGGCAGCGCCCCGCCGGAGTTTTCCCCCTCCAATCTGCAGCTCCAGGTCTCTGTTTCTGTGTTTCTGCGGCGCTCCTTCCAGAGAACGTCGGGGGACTATTTTTATAGGCGGTTTTAGGTCAAAACGAGTCGGTGGAGGAAAGATCGACGGCAACGGAGCTCCGAGGCCAAAGGGGGGTCCCACGCGGCCAGGTACTGGCCGCGTGGGCCCACTCATTTGGCCCTCGGGCCTCCGCTTGTTTGCTTCCTTCGCTCCCACGCTTTGTTCCTTCCAAAAACTGATGCTCGTAAATTTCCAGGTCATTTGGACGTCGTTTGGGTCCCTGAAACATTAAAATATAGAAATAGGGTTTTCTGCCTGCGCAGGGTTAATTCCATAAAAAATAGGAAACATATCAAATATTCCCAAAATCATTATAAAACAGTGATATAACCCTTATATGATGCAAATATGACTGGAATATAAGTAAAATAATGCAAAGTTCATGTATGCATTTTACATGCATCAACATCCCCAAGCTTAACCTATACTCGTCCTCGAGTATGAAGGTGATAAAACTAACATGGACTTTGCAATTTAATACTATCAATGGATATCAAAGATGATTACTATTGCTACATAGAGTCAAATGATTCATTCTTAAAAGGAGTAGCAATATGCAAGATAGTTTATGAAGTGATATCAAGTATTCAATGCAAGGATGTTCAATGATAATTCACAAAGTGTAACATAAGAGAAAAGTACTATGGACCACATGTATGCATAATAATAAGTAAGAACATCCTACAATGGTCATAGAGTATTGATGAAAATCTGAATATAAAAGGTGGACACTTTGGAAAGATATATATATGAGTAGAGGTAAAGCATGAATAAATTTCATCTAACTTCTGAACTTCTCTACTTAAGTCAATGATTGTAATATGGTAATCCTTGGTGTCAAGCTCTCATTCCCCTATCATAGCATCTTGAATGATTAAGTTTAAAGTGAAAGCAAATACGAGTAGTGTGCTTGACAAAGTACAGGTTGAAAGTCTCATGCCCCTTGAATACAAGTACCTACTCCATGTGTTACTCAACTTGGAAAACAAAGCAAGTTCAAGTTAAATATCATTGTAAGTAATAATAGTATCATTAAGAGCGTCAACTGGGGTACCTCTTGTCCCAGGATATGGAACAAGCCCATATCAAAATGACAAGACAAACAAACACAATGAACAATCTCAACACCCTTTTTATTTACCATTAGATAGCTTTTTATTGTAAGGTGTATCACAGAAGGTTCACCATAGCATGTAAGTAAATTTCCACCATGAATGATGCATGGCTTAGATTAGCGGCCCAGGCGTCTCTCTAACCATTTATACAAACTCATTTAAACTCACTTCATTTCCACATTTATTTCACCCATGGTAAGCATCCATAAACAAAAGTACATGATATCAACTAAATGAATGAAGTGCAATGTTGAAAGCTTGCCATGTGACAGCACATATGAGCTAACTCTCAACCAAAGACATTTGTCAAGCCCACATCATAATTTTAATCACAATGGGTCATGTTTTATTTATGCAATGAAAGTAAAGTGTGCATCAAGTTCGAGAGAGCTCTATAACCAACTTTTCCCATAACAATCAACAACATAAGCATTTTCATTCAGAGGTATAGATAACACAAATATCATGATAAACATACTCGGAATAGCATAAAGCTAATAGGTAGATATGGTGGACTCACTGGAAAAACTTTGGTTGAAGGTGTTGGAAACAAGTTTTTGCTTGTTGGAATTTTTGGGCTAGCAAGAGGGAGAAAGTTGACCATCTAAATGCATGCATGAGTGTCCATAGAACTAACTAATCCATGTTAAAAAAGTAAATAACATTCAGCATCAAAACATGAATAAAAGATAGCTCTTGATAAAATACTTGCAAATTATTACTCATTAACAAGCTCATGAATCATGCAACTATATGTATCTTTTAAAATTAACTCAACATCCCTTTTCCCAATCTTATAATAGCATCCAACATAATTCAACCCAAATTTCCAGTAGCTCTCTCATATATAAATGATAGTGTGGTGGTCTCACAAAATAAAAATCAAACCTAAACAAACAAAAAGACGCTCCAAGTTTATGCGATAAAGTGTTTCGATCGAAAAACAGAAGTTAGACGTGTGCAAACCGAGAGTGTGTAGGTCCAGTGGGGTTGTCTTCACATCCCCAAGCTTATGGTCTTCACCATCCTTGGATAGCTCTTGGTGCATCTCCTCTAATCCCTGTGAAAAAACTTCAAAACACCGTTTCTCCCATTTCTTTTTCTGTGGGGTGCATTAGTAGTGATAAACAAATAGATTTCTTGCTGCATATAATCCTTGAACAAAAATTCATATGAATGTCCAGAAAGTGTATAATGTTGTATGCCTACTCATAAACTCAATTGGATCAAAAAGATTCAAGTTAAAAGTTCTAAGCATGCATCAAACAAAATGGGACAGAATCTGTCCAGAAAAACAGCAGCAGCTAAACGTATTTTTCTACCCTACTTAACTTTGTCGAAAATTCCGAAAAATTCATGCATACAGAGGATGAAAAGTTGCACTACAGTTCAAATATGAGCTCATTCGGAGTTACAGAATAAGAATTAAAAATCATACCGTGCACAGATTCGTGCAGGAATAAAATCTCCGAACGCTATAAGCAACTTTTCAACCAAAATGAGTAAAACTTGGCACTTTATTAAAAATTCCAGAAACTAAACTAAACACTAAGTCTCTTGTTACAGCAAGAGGACACAAAGAAAATCACAAATAAAAACAACCGGGTTGCCTCCCGTAAAGCGCTTTCTTTATAGCCATATAGCTAGGCTTCTTACTTGATGTTTATTGTGGACGAAGCTCATGAGGGAGCTTGAACTTTGGTGTGTCCCTCTTCCTTGGGAAGTGTTCCATGCACTTCTTGTGTGGAAACTGAAACTTCACATTCCCTTCTTTTGAATCAATGATAGCACCTGTAGTACGAAGAAAAGGTCTTCCAAGAATAATTGGACTAGAGGTTTTATTCCCCATATCCATGATTAGAAAATCAACAGGCACAAATGTCATATGTAACTCTACCATAACATCACTTACTTTTCCTAAAGCATGTTTAATGGAATCATCAGCAAGTGCAAGTTCAATAGAGCATTTTTCAAGATTTTTCAATTCAAGTACTTCATATAGTTCTTTAGATAAAACAGAGACACTAGATCCTAGATCAAGTATAGCATGGTGTGTCTCTTTTCCAATGGTTACTAGGACTTTGGGAATCCATATATCCCCAAGCTTAGGTGGTATCATAGCCTCTTGGTTGTACCTAGCAATCTTTTCTTTCAAACATGATTAGCAATATAAGAACCAAAACCAGCTTGGTTAACATTAATAGAAGGATCACTTGCAAATTTTTGTAAGATAGATATTAATTCATGCAAGCTACAATTCTCTAAGTCAAGCAATGGTTCCTTGACTTCACTAAGCATTTTAACTTCCTCAACTTTCTTCTTTCATACCATAATAGTTTCCTTAGCAATTCTCTCTTGCTCATGAATATGTTCCCAAGATTTATTTATAACCTCTTGACAATATTTAATTGTTTCCTCATGTTTTTGAGCTATAATGGTGTTCTTTAATGAGGAAACTTCCTTAGTGAGCTGATCTACCCTTTCAAACAAAGAGTCTTGTTTTTCAAACTTAGATATAAATTCCTTATTAAGCTCCTTTTGAGTAGATATAAATGATCTAATGGTGTTTTCCAAATCACTAGAAACATTACTACTAGTGGCATATTTGTTTGGCACATATGGGGGTTTATTATAAGAGTTATAATTGTTGTTACCATACCCATTATTACCATAGTTCCTAATGAAGTTGACATCAATATTTTCAGGATTATTACCAACTAATTCTTGCAAAGGCACATTTTCAATATTTTGTTTATTAATGAAAGCAAGAATAGTATCCATTTTAGATGACAAATCATTTGTTTCTTCTATGGAGTTCACTTTCTTAGAAGGATTAGGTGCTCTATCAGTATGCCATTGACTATAGTTTTGCAAAATACTTTCCAATATGTTCTTAGCTTCTACTATAGTTTTTCCCATAAACGCACCTCCAGCAGCAGAATCAAGAATATTTCTAGACATGTAATTTAGACCATTGTAAAAAGAGTGTAATTCCCATTGCTCATTTTGAGTCTAAAATCTGGAACACATTTGGTTGCAGAAAAATTGTGTCAGGATGTTTGAATCAAGTGTGACTTGGCTGAATTTGATTGCAGTTGAATCACCTCCACACGAGATACACTCTAGTGTTTTTTCCATCATCAAGAACTCGAGATGATGCATGTCTCGGACAACAAGTTTGATCTCACTCTCAATACGGACTAAAAGAAATACAGATGTCCTGGGAGGAGCAGAGGGCAAGTCACGGCTTGGACACACAGCCTCCTACTTTGATTCAGACAAGCAACACTTGATTCAACCATTCTGATACAAGTTTTTTACTATGGTCCATTCGTTGACCCCATGTGATGGACAAGTTCTAAGCATAAGTTTTATCCTATCCCAAGCCATAGCAACATGTTCATTTTCATTTTGCCTAAAAGAAAGGATGTTGTTTCTATTTTGCAAAATTTTAACAGGAGGATAGTATTTCTTAATGAAAGCTTCTTTTAAATCATCCCAAGTTTTAATGCTATCAATAGGTAATGAATGCAGCCACTCTTTAGCTTTTCCTCTAAGTGAGAAAGGAAATAACTTCAGTTTTAGAATATCACTTTCCACATTTTTAAATTTCTGCATGTCACATATTTCAACAAAATCATGAAGATGCATAGAGGCATCCTCCATAGCACTACCGCCAAATTGTTTCCTTTATCAAGTTCAACAAACTAGGACTTACTTCATAACTCTCAGCATTTATCTTAGGTGCGGCAATGGGCCTAGCAATAAATTGATCATTTGGAGTGTTTGTGTAATCACACAACTTAGTTCTTTCTCCCATTTTAGCAAGTTTTTATGTGTTTTTAATTTTTTATGCAAAACTGAAAATAAATATGCAAACCGAACTAAAAAAAATTCAAGACAATGACAAAACAAGATAAATTGATTTGAAGATAAAGATGGATAAGATGATGCTCACGTAGGTGCAACCTCCCCAATCTTAGGTGTTAGCGCAAGTTGGTGATGAAATTGACTTGGTGAGATATCCTTGGATAAACCTTTCAGCTATGATTCCCCGGCAACGGCGCCAGAAAACAGTCTTGATACCCGATGACGTAGTTAACTGCGTCAAAAGTAAATGGGTTAGGTTGAGACTCCAAGTGCAGAGTGTGTAGTAAGTGGAAGACGTGTTTTCCCCACGAGGGGTGACTCGAGGGTTTAATATCGAACTCTCGGAAATCAGTAGTGAAGATTTATCTTTCCTATCCTTCTTTTGGTTACCTACAAAACAAAGTAAATGTTTTGGTCCTCAACCACACCTAGTGGTTGTCAAGCACAAGGTGTGAGAATGATATCAAGATAATATGCAATGCAAACAAGAAATAAATATACAATGATGGTAAATAAATATGCAAGGATGGTGGTAGCAATGATAAATGATATTTTTGGGTTTTATATGATGAATGCAAGATGTAAAAGTGTTTTTGTATTTTCGGATTTTTAAATGGCAGAAAATAGAAAAGTGGTAAAAGTTGTTGGAAATGTGTTTCTTATGATTAAAAATGAACCGGGGTTCATGGTTTCACAAATGCACTCTCTCTTAAATAAAGTGGTAGACAATGGAACACTAGAGTTGACATATGAGATTGCAACACAACAGTTTAATGACAAGTTATAATTATATGGGCATCACGTCCTAACATAGAGACCTTTTGGTTATTAGTCTCTCTTATACTCCACCAAGATGCGAACTAAATCATAACACCTCGGTAATTAAGATAACTCAGAGTATAGCAATAAGTATCATGACATGAAGTTAAAATAAGAACATGATAGATCTAGTCATGGAGTAGTGGCAATGGTCACACCCACATCTCCGGTAGCATGGTATTTCTTTTTGTCCCTAGTGAGGCAAAAAAGTAAGGTAGAGATACCCAAGTGGATCGCAGAACTTTCTCTCACGTTCACTGCACTAGCCACCCCCCGTTACTCCAACTAATGCACACGTTCCCCCCACGCGCTCTCATAAACATGCTTGATCATGACAAGTAAATAAGAACGGGGTACATAATATGCATCTACTTTCATAACTGAAACAAAACCATTGCAATCTCAAACATATATTAACTCATAAAAGATCCACCACAAAGGTATTACATAGATGACCGTAATCATGTTCAGCAGCTCATACAGTACTAATTAGTGAAGCTCAAGAGAGAGAGATACATAAGTTACTTCCACAAACCCATAGTCCAGAGGTGGACTACTCCCTCTTCATCATGGAGACGGTGGAGAAGTCGTTGGAGAAGATGGAGACCACGCCGGCAGCGCCCCGCCGGAGTTTTCCCCCTCCAATCTGCAGCTCCAGGTCTCTGTTTCTGTGTTTCTGCGGCGCTCCTTCCAGAGAATGTCGGGGGACTATTTTTATAGGCGGTTTTAGGTCAAAACCGAGTCGGTGGAGGAAAGATCGACGGCAACGGAGCTCCGAGGGCCAAAGTGGGGGGTCCCACACGGCCAGGTACTTGGGTCGTGTGGGCCCACTCATCTGGGCCCTCGGCCTCCGCTTGTTTGCTTCCTTCGCTCCCACGCTTTGTTCCTTTAAAAAACTGATGCTTGTAAATTTTCAGGTCATTTGGACGTCGTTTGGGTCCCTGAAACATTAAATATAGAAATAGGGTTTTCTGCCTGCGCAGGGTTAATTCCATAAAAAATAGGAAACATGTCAAATATTCCCAAAATCATTATAAAACAGTGATATAACCCTTATATGATGCAAATATGACTGGAATATAAGTAAAATAATGCAAAGTTCATGTATGCATTTTACATGCATCAGCTGGCAGCTACGGCATGGTCCTCGCTGAGATTAAGGATGAAGCCCAAAGATTTCAGCAGCCAGCCTTCGTCCATGAGAACAGATCCTCAAATACGGAAGCACATAGGCTAGCTCATTTTAGTGTTTCAAGTAATGTGGGACGTCAGGTTTGGCTCCTCCAGCCCCCTGATGGTCTTTGTATTGCAGACAATTTATTAGAGCAATAAAGAGTTGTGTTTACCCCTAAAAAAAACTAGGATGTGTGTGCGGGCATGTTATAAGCCTGGGTGGAGTTGTAAGAAAACTATGGATGAATTAAATGAATTATTTCCCGAACCCCCTTTCTCTGCTTCTTCTACCTATCCTGCTTCTTCTCCAAGTCTCACTAGGTCCCAAATCCATGGAGAGATCTGTCACAAGGACGTAACATTGGTATCAGAGCTCGTACGATCCGCGCGCACTCCGCTACTCGAGATTCACCCGTAACATTGACGGGTCGATTGTCGATTGCTCTTGAGCGATTGACTGTAAATCCGAGATCAGCGTTGGGAGAATTCAGAGGGAGCAGCGACGGCTCCGTTCAAGCCTAGCGCTCAGACTCGGCACCTAGCGAAATCATGGGCTCGTTTGAGGAGAAGGTCCTGCTCGAATTCGAGAAGTTGCAGGCAATTCAGCAGAAGATGGATGGGATCGAGACGATCCATGCACGGCTTGACGACCTGGACACGAAGTTCAGCGAGCAAGTCTCAAGGTTGGATCAAGTGCAGACCAAAGTAGATATGTTGGTGTGTTCGATTGGGACAATTCACCAGGACAACATGCATGTCGCCTGCGTATTGAAGGAATCGGCCAGCGCGCGTGATGCAGAGTTGGATCACATGGCGGATCGGGATGTTTCGCCACCTCGCCAACGGCTGCCGGCTCGCCTTCAACAGTAGAAAATTTTGGGGAGAAGGTCGCGGATCCACCTCCACCTCCTGTACGGCCCCCTGCGCAGCACCGACCGCCAGATCGGCCTCAGGTATACCATCCTCAAGGGGCAATAGAAGAAGGGAATTACAACAAATGAACATGGATGCCTAAAATGGAGGTTTTGTATTGATTACAGGAAGTTGAACAACTTAACTGTGAAAAGTAAATTTCCAATTCCAATTGTGGATGAATTGTTAGATGAACTGGCTGGAACATAGTGGTTTTCTAAGCTTGATTTGAGATCAGGTTACCACCAAATCAGGATGGTTGAGACTGATGAGCCGAAGACAACGTTCAAGACTCATCATGGGCAGTTTCATTTCCGAGTCATGCCTTTTGGGCTCACAAATGCCCCTGCCACCTTCCAGTGTTTAATGAACTCAGTCTTCCAGCCATACATAAGGAAATTTATTCCTGTGTTCATGGACGATATACTTGTGTATAGCAAGAATTTTGAGGATCATGTGAGGCATCTCCAGCTAGTGCTGCAAATTTTGAAGGACAACAAATTGTATGCAAAGCGAAGTAAATGTTCTTTTGCTCAACAAAAGCTTGAATATCTGGGGCACATCATCTCCAATCTGGGTGTGGGCACAGACCCGGAGAAAACAAGAGCAATGGTGGATTGGCCAGTTCCAACTACAATAACTGAGTTGAGGGGATTTCTTGGGCTTACTGGTTACTATAGGAAATTCATCAGAAATTATGGGTTAATGGTAAGAGTAATCACGGCTCTCCTGAAGAAACAGTCGTTCAGTTGGTCCCCTGAAGCTCAACAAGCCTTTGATCAATTGAAGCAGGCGATGATTTCTGCTCCCGTGCTCCAATTGTCGGATTTTTCTCTGCCCTTCTGTATTGAAACAGACGCATGTGACCGTGGAATTGGAGCAGTGCTAAGCCAGCAGGGACATCCAGTTGCATTCTATAGTAAGGCCTTTGGCCTGACAAACAGAAAACTCTCAATCTATGAGAAAGAGTTTTTGGCAATTATGATGGCAATTGAAAAATGGAGACCATATATTTCTCGCAGATCATTTGTGATCAAAACTGACCACAAGAGCTTGTGTCATTTGGAAAATCAAGTCTTATCTTCAGAACTGCAGAGAAAAGCAATGACAAAACTTGTTGGTCTCCAATTTCAGTTCCAGTATAAGAAGGGAGTGGACAATCAGGCAGCTGATGCCTTATCGCGCATAGGTCATGCCTTTGTGTTTCAATCTGTTTCCACGGCCAAACCCATGTGGTTACAAGAAATCATTAACTCTTATGCAGTGGATGTCAAAGCACAAGAGTTGCTGAGAAAGCCGGCGGTAGATCCATCTGCAGCTCCACCTTTCTCCCTCACTGATGACATCATCCGATATATGGATCGTATTTGGGTTGGCGAAAATGCTTGAATGCAAAACAAATTGATTTCGGCATTCCATGCATCACCTGTTGGAGGACATTCTGGGTTCCAAGCAACTTAACATAGGACTAAGAAGTTATTTCATTGGACTGGCATTAAACAATCTGTGGAAGAATTTGTTAAGCAATGTCAAATTTGCCAACAGGCTAAACATGAGCACTGTAAGTATCCAGGTTTGCTTAGCCCTTTGCCAATTCCTGATGGACCTTGGGAAGATGTGTCAATGGATTTTATTGAGGGACTCCCTAAATCCAGTGGGTATTCAGTCATTCTTGTGGTTGTGGATAGATACACCAAATACAGTCATTTTATACCTCTCAAACACCCTTATACCGCGGTAACAGTGGCTCAAGTGTTTGTGAACAATGTAGTTAAGTTACACAGCATGCCTCTTACCATTACTTCAGATAGAGATAAGATATTTACAAGCAATGTTTGGAAGGAGTTGTTCAAGTTATGGGGCACCCAGCTGCAGCTATCCACGGCTTACCATCCACAGACAGATGGCCAAACCGAGAGGGTTAACCAGTGCCTGGAGATGTACCTTCGATGTGCTGTGCATGATTCAACTAAACAGTGGGCTAATTGGCTACGATTTGCAGAGTTTTGGTACAACACTTCACACCACTCAGCTTTAGGATGCACACCTGATGACGTGAAACACACATTCGTTGGGAGCCCCCAAGAGGAGGTATGAAGCAGTGCAGCATCAAGTTTTCCCTCAGTAAGAAACCAAGGTTGTCAGATCCAGGAGGAGTAGGAGCACTTCAGAAGGTTGTTGGTGGCGCCGTTGCTCGATCACCAACGTGGAACCTGCACACAACACAATCAAACTATTTTGCCCCAACGAAACAGGAAGGTTGTCAATCTTCCCGGCTTGCTGTAACAAATGATTAAACGTATGGTGTGAAAATAGTATTTAATTGCAGGAAGTAAAAGAGAACAATTGTTTGCAGTTGGTGATTTTATCAGTGTAAAAGAATGGACCGGGGTCCACAGTTCACTAGTGGTGTCTCTCCATAAAGATAAATAACATGTTGGGTAAACAAATTATAGTTGGGCAATTGATAAAATAGTGAGCGCATGACAATGCATATAAATGACAAGATGACTACCATGATATTTAATTGGGCATTACGACAAGATACATAGACCGTTATCCAACCGCATCTATGACTAATAATCCACCGTCAGGATAACATCTGTGTCCCCTGTTGGTATTAAGTTGCAAGCAACAGATAATCGCATTAAGTAATGTGCGTAATGTAAACAAATACATATGACCGTGGACATAACATTGTTATGTTATCCCTAGTGGCAATAGCACATCCACAACCTTAGACGTTGTTGTCACTCGCCCAGATTACTGGAGGCATGAACCCACAATCTAGCATAAATACCCCCTCTTGGAGTTACAAGCATCTACTTGGCCAAAGTATCTACTAGTAATTGAGAGAATGCAAGATCATAGTATTCAATATTCATCGGATCCCAGCAAACACAACATGTAGCATTACAATAAGATGATCTTGATCATGTTAGGCAGCTCACAAGATCTAAACATGATAGCATAAAGTGGAGAGACAACCATCTAGCTACTGTTATGGACCCGTAGTCCAAGGATGAACTACTCACGCATCACTCCGGAGGCAGGCATGGCGATGTAGAGCCCTCCGGTGATGATTTCCTCTCCGGCAGGGTGCCGGGAAGAGCTTCAGAACCCTCCCGAGCTAGGGTTGACGACGGCGGCGCCTCTGGAACTTTTCGTGGAATATGACTCTGGTATTTAGGGTTTCCAGACGGGAGGAATAAATAGGCGAAAGGGCGGCGTCGGAGGCCACCTGAGGGCCCACACCACCCCTCGGTGCGGCAGGAGGTGGAGTCGCGCCGAGCCCAGGTGTGGCCGCCTCCTGGCGCTTCTCCGTCTCTCCTTTGGACTCCGTGGACGTGTCGGTGAAATAGGTACCTCCATTGATTTTCGTCCAATTCCGAGAAAATTTCCTTAACAGCTTTTCTGAAATACAAAAACAGCAGAAAACAGGAACTGGCACTGTGGCATCTTGTTAATAGGTTAGTCCCAGAAAATGTATAAAAATGATATGAAGTGTATGTAAAACATGTAACAATTGGTATAATATCAACATGGAACATCAAAAATTATAGATACGTTTGAGACGTATCAGCATCCCCAAGCTTAGTTCCTACTCGTCCTCGAGTAGGTAAACGATAAAACAAAATAATTTTTGAAGTGACATGCTACCATCATAATCTTGATCAAATAGTATTGTAAGGCACATGTAAATGAATGAAGTGATCCAAGTCAATGGTCTATAGTTTGCTACCAAATAAATAATGAGTAAACAACTGAATCATACAAGCAAAACTTTTCATGAATAGTACTTTGGAGACATTGCATCCACAGGTTTACATAAGAGTTAACTCAAAAAGCAATAGATTCTAGCAAAAGGTATTTAACCAACACAAAGGAAGATTTAAATTTCAGCGTTTGCTTCAACTTTTAACATATTTATCTCATGGATATTGTCAACACAAAGCAATATAATAAATCCAATATATAGCATATAACAATTGTTGTACCAAAGTTGACACTAGTGTTTGCTTGTGGAAGATAGAAAGAAGTAGGAAAACTGACTCAACATAAAAGTAAAAGAAAGGCCCTTCGTAGAGGGAAGCAGGGATTAAATCATGTGCTAGAGCTTTTTAGTTTTTGAAATCATATAGAGAGTAAAAATTAAGTTTTGAGAGGTGTATGTTAATTGGTCAACGAATCAGTAGTGGAAAGTACAATATGACCCCGGCCAAACAGACTTTTAAGAGCGGCTCCCATGAAGGACGTTATTTCTACCAGCAAGGCAGATCATCCCTCTTTTTCTCTTTGGTTTACACATGCAGATGTTTCACTGAGTATTCAGTTGACAAAATGTGAAGAGATTAAGCGGTTAAAGTTGTAATTAATTGGGACTGGGCACCCCGTTGCCAGCTCTTTTTGCAAAATTAATAGATAAGCGGATGTATATGCCGCTAGTCTGAAGGTAAAGTCTGCTTGACAAGTGACATAAAGACATCCACCACGTCCTCATGAGCTTGGTAAACATTGACACAAAAAGGAGTAGTAACAATTTTGAATAGTTTAAAGGTAGCACATGAAAAATTTACTTGGAGTGGCAAGGAAATACCACATATAGGTAGTTATGGTGGACACAGATGGCATGGATTTTGGCTCAAGGATTTGGATGCACGAGAAGCATTCCCTCTCAGTACAGAGTTTAGGCTAGCAAGGTTATTTAAGCAAACAAGACTGTCAACCGGTACACCAAGTTTTATATGACCAACATATTGCAAAAATTATAAGACTCCACACTGTCTTCCTTGTTAACCAAACCCTTTTACTAGAAAATATCTAGACCTTAGAGATACCACTCATGCAAACCAAATTTCAACAAGCTTTACGGTAGTTCTTCACTAATGGGCTTAACTTACATGATGCAAAAGTTTAATCATGACCTACTTGTTAACTCAAAACAATTGACAAGTATCAAATTATCCAAGTTAGTGATCTACAAGAGTATGTAAGTCTTTTCCATTATACCATTTACCACATGCAACATTTTCTGTTCCAACCAAACACCAATCAATTTATTTCAATAACTCTCCAAACAAGTATAAGTGAAGTAAGAGAGTACTTTCTTTAAAAGAACTAATAGCTCTGACAAGAGATACATGAAAACAAGAGCTAAAAGCTTAACAGCGCTAGATATGAATACTCAACAAGTATAAGTGAAGAATAGGAGTATTCTAATGAAAAAGCGGAGCGTGTCTCTCTCCAATCAAGAATGCTAGGATCCAATCAAGTTGATATCAGAAAATAAAAATAACATACTGAAAATAAAAGCACACAGACGCTCCAAGAACATCACATATGATGTGAAAGAATTAAAATATAGTTTCACTAGAGATGACCTGATAATTTTGACGATGAAGAAGGGGATGCCTTGGGCATCCCCAAGCTTAGACGCTTGAGTCTTCTTGAAATATGCTGGGGAGATCCATGGGAGCCTCCCCAAGCTTAAGCTCTTTACTCTTCTTGATCCTATTATATCACTCTTCTCTCTTGACCCTTGAAAACTTCCGCCACACCAAACTCAAAGTAAATCTCATTAGAGGGTTAGTGCATCAATCAAAAACTCACATGTTCTGTAAGGACGCAATATGACCGTTACTTTAAACATTAACTACTGCCACTGATGTTATGTGAAGCTCTTCCACCCAAAAAAGAATTCCACCCAACACTAGTAAAAGAGAGAATGCAAAATAAAAGACATAATCTGTCTAAAACAGAACAGTCCGCAAAGACGAATTTTTTCGAAGCACTTACGTTGCTCAGATCGAAAAACTTTGAACTAACGAAAGATGCGTACATACATCAGGATTACGCACAAAAAATTCAGATTAAAATCACATTTCTATGAATTTATAATTTTCGTACAGTGAACAGCAAAAATCTGTTTCTGCGCAGCAATCAAAATCTAGCATCATCTTATCATTAGAGACTCTTCTTGGCACAACAATACGAAAAAGTAAAGATACAAAGGAGTTGCTACAGAAGTAAACGAGTTCCTTGACTCAATAAAAAGAAAAATTGCAGAAATAAAATAATGGGTTGCCTCCCATAAGCGATTTTATTTAACGCCTTTTAGCTAGGCACAAAGTATGCATCAAGTATTACCAAAGACATTGAAATCTCCCAACCTTTCAGTGGGATCATCTTTCTTAATTGGGAAGAAAAACCTTCGATTAATAGGAGCATTAAATTTCATAAACCCATACCTTGCATTGATAAATCCTCCATTGCTTTTTAAAAAGGACCTTCCAAGGACAATATTATTAGGAGATTTTGCAAGAATCATAAAATTCACAGGGACGGTCTTATTTTGAATAGTAATCTTAACATCATTAATAATCCCTATACTTTTTGTGATCGTCCCATCAGCATGAAAATGAAAAATAGGGTAATTAACCATATTATCATAATTTAGTAAATCATAGACCATTTTGGGCATAATGGATATTGTAGAACCAAGATCACAGTAGGCACGAAATTTCTCACTACCAATACTTATCTCAATGAATGGTTCCCAATCGTTTTTAACTCGACTAGGGGTTGTTCCTTATGGTTATAGCTCAAAGTTAATTCATCAAGCGACTTCTCTATCTTCTCTAACTTAGTGAACATCCCACTTTCATCTATCATGGGAAAAATTGATAATCCATTCAAAATTTTATAAGCTTTTGCTGCATCATATTCAGAGAAAGTTTCTCCTACCATAACATCTAGAGCATTCTGATATAGAGAGAATAAGCCATAGTAGAAAAAAATTATAAGGACTCCCAAATCCATCTTGGGTTGCACTTTCTTGTGCAATTCAAGCATTCTCCCCCAAGCCTTTTTAAATGTTTCTCCACTTTTCTGTTTAAATGTAATAATTTCTCCTACATGTGGTACGACAGTAAAAGGAGCAGGGCTAGACATGATAACTCGAAAATAAACTAGATGCAAGTAACTATTTTTTTGTGTTTTTTGATAATTTAAAGCAACAAGATAAAATAAAAGTAAACTAAGCAAGACAAAAAACAAATTAAAGAGATTGGAAGCGTGAGACTCCCCTTACAGAAGTCTTCTATCTCCCGGCAACGGCGCCAGAAAAATAGCTTGATGACGTGAAACACACGTTCGTTGGGAGACCCCAAGAGGAAGGTATGAAGCAGTGCAACAGCAAGTTTTCACTCAGTAAGAAACCAAGGTTGTCAGATCCAGGAGCAGTAGGAGCACTTCAGAAGGTTGTTGGTGGCGCCGTTGCTCGATCACCAACATGGAATCTGCACACAACACAATCAAACTACTTTGCCCAACGAAACAGGCAGGTTGTCAATCTTCCCGGCTTGCTGTAACAAAGGATTAAACGTATGGTGTGGAAAATAGTATTTAATCGCAGGAAGTAAAAGAGAACAATTGTTTGCAGTTGGTGGTTTTATCAGTGTAAAAGAATGGACCGGGGTCCACAGTTCACTAGTGGTGTCTCTCCATAAAGATAAATAACATGTTGGGTAAACAAATTACAGTTGGGCAATTGATAAAATAGTGAGCGCATGACAATGCATATAAATGATAAGATGACTGCCATGATATTTAATTGGGCATTACGACAAGATACATAGACCGTTATCGAACCACATCTATGACTAATAATCCACCGTCAGGTTAACATCCGTGTCCCCCGTTGGTATTAAGTTGCAAGCAACGGATAATCGCATTAAATAATGTGTGTAATGTAAACAAATACATATGACCGAGGACATAGCATTGTTATGTTATCCCTAGTGGCAACAGCACATCCACAACCTTAGACGTTGCTATCACTCGCCTAGATTACTGGAGGCAGGAGGTGGGGCCGCGCCGAGCCCAGGTGTGGTCGCCTCCTGGCGCTTCTCCGTCTCTCCTTTGGACTCCGTGGACGTGTCGGTGAAATAGGGACCTCCGTTGATTTTCGTCCAATTTCGAGAATATTTCCTTAACAGCTTTTCTGAAATTCAAAAACAGCAGAAAACAGGAACTGGCACTGTGGCATCTTGTTAATAGGTTAGTCCCAGAAAATGTATAAAAATGATATGAAGTGTATGTAAAACATGTAACAATTGGTATAATATCAACATGAAACATCAAAAATTATAGATACGTTTGAGACGTATCAACCCCTTTTAAGGCGGTCTATGGCAAGGAAGCTCATATGGGTCAGTTCGACAAGAGTGTTCAAGCAACAAATGTGGAATTGCAAACTTGGCTCAAGGAATGGTCAGGGCAAATGGCAGTACTAAAAGAACATTTGGCTAGAGCTCAATTGAAAATGAAGCATGATGCAGATCGCAACAGGACTCCTAAGGAATTTTCAGTTGGAGAATCAGTATTCCTGAAGCTCCAACCTGATGCACAATCGTCTGTGGTAAACAGACCCTGCCCGAAGTTGGCGATGAAGTTCTTTGGTCCATTTCAAATCCTAGAGAAGTTTGGTTCCACAGCATACAAATTGCAGTTGCCAGACTCTAGTCAAGTTCACCCGGTGTTTCATGTGTCACAGCTCAAGGAGCATGTCCGAACCCCTGTGTTTCCCTCTCTGCCCGAACCATTAACACTGGACATTGATGCACTGTCACCCGAAGAGATATAGGATCGCCGCCTAGTCAAACGAGGTAACCATACATTGCTGAAAGTGTTGATACGTTGGACTAGATTGACAAAGGACTCTGCGACCTGGGAGGACTATGAAGCAGTACATCAGAGATTTCCCAATGCATTAGCTTGGGGACAAGCTGATTCTACAGGAGGGGAGACTGTCACAGATGCAGCACTGGCGTTGGGTGCATCTGCGCCTGGAAAGCGTAAACTGAAGAAGACGTCTTCGACTGGACCTGAGCTGATTCAGACTTGTGGACTTGGGCTGGAAAGTGGCTAAGCGTGTGTGTGTTGGGTTGTAGACAGCTAGGGACGTGTGCGCGTGCATGTTATAAGCCTGTGTGGAGTTGTAAGAAAACTATCGATGAATTAAAGGAATTATTTCCCGAACCCCCTTTCTCTGCTTGTTCTACCTATCCTGCTTCTTCTCCAAGTCTCACCAGGTCCCAAATCCACGGAGAGATCCGTGGCAAGGACATAACATGGCGGCCGGATGAAGACGGGTTTGGTCTATACGTGCAAGACCAAAACTCGATCTGTACGTGAAATCGGGGCAGAGGAAAAAACGCACGAGTTGCGCGTGCGGAACCCTAACCGAGGTCTGATAATAAGCAACTTGTATTTCACGAGCGACAAAGGCCACAATATATAATAGCACAGGTTCAAATATGCAGGAACCCCTATGTAATAGGGAAACTACAATATACAAATATCTCTCTAACACTAACAACACGTAAACAACTCAAAATAATTCATATTTTGAGCTATACAACAATAACAAAATCTGACAGATCTTGGAGAGTTCAAATTTGGCACTATTCACTACTTTCATATTCAGATTTTGTCATTTTGGCGCAGTGCAAAATACAACATATTTATTTTTGTGATTTTACACGTTGGTAGAAGACAACGTAGTACACGTCCATAAATTATTTCAGTATTTTTTGAAACTTCAAAGTATGATTTTCCAATTTCGCAAAATAAAAGGATACATATAGGCCGAGCTACATATCGCCGCTCTCATAAGATAAATGACTATATAGTTCAGAAGTAGCAAGAACACGCCGAGCATATCTGAATCCCGTGCAAGATGAGAAGAGGATTCGTTGGTCCTCGACAGACAAGTAGGTTGGCGGCGCAGAGATGTTCAGTTTGAAGTGGAGAGTTGACATTTCGTAACGCTGACTTCGGGCGAGAATGTCTCTCCGTCAAAGGGCAAACAAATTTTTGACGTCACGGTCGAGGGCTAATGGGCCGAGGAGATAGGCAGCCGAGCACGATGGGCCTAGTGCTGGGCTGCTCGCCTCAGGCTGTGACATGTGACCTTTTCTTTTTTGCGAAAAAACTTCCAATCTTTTCATCAATTGTCAAGTTAGTACAAAGAATGTAAGAAGTAACAAAAATTACATCCAGATCCATAGACCACCTAGCAACGACTATAAGCACTGGAACAAGCCGAAGGCGCGCCGCTGTCATCGCCCCTCCCTCCCTGGAGCCGGGCAAACCTTGTTGTAGTATACAGTCGGGAAGTCGTCGTGCTAAGGCCCCACAGGACCAGCGCACCAGACGAGCAACCGTCATCGATGAAGAGAAGCGTAGATCGGAAGGATCCAACCTGTAGACACACGAACACAGACGAACAACAACCATATCATATCGGATCTGCCGAAGACAAACGTCAACCGAATCCCGCGAGATTCGGCGGTGACACATCTCCACACGCCTCCAACAACGCTTGACACGCTGTCGGAACGGGGGCTAGGTGGGGAGAACCTTATTCCATCTTCAAGGAGCCGCCGCCGTGTCGTCTTCTTGAGTAGGACATAAAATCTAACAAAACACAAAAACGCATCTGAAAACGGAGCCCTCCCGCCAGCAAACACCGGGATCCACCGCGTCGCCATGGCCTAAGGCCACAAGGACAAGGCAGATCGGCGGCGGCGCTAGCGGGAGGCTGGGAACCCTATCGCCTGTTTCTCTCCTCGCGTGCGTAGGAACGAAGCGGTACGACTGGTCGGTCGTGTGGATATTCTTTTGATTAGCACACTATTTTAAGAGCTCTACCGATGGTTTTCAGCCTCAAAAGCATATGTGGTGCTATGAGCACGTAGTTCTTTTTTATGACACGTGACCTTAACCGGGAGGGACGTGAACATCGTCCAATGGGGGAGATTGCCCTTTCAGGTGATTGATGAAAATATTCCCCATAAGGATTAGGTGAAACCCAACCTTTAACCAATCTCATCAGATTATCATTTATCTCCAATCCAGTAGGTAGGTAGTGTATTAGAGTTTGGTTATTTGTGAGAAGTAGTGCATATAAAACATATCTAATATACTATAACCAAACCGTGGATTGAAGATATTGGGGATTTGGGGTTTGGTTGGGATAATTTCCAACAATTGCTTAAAATACACCAGTACCAAACAAGTCTTATGATTTCTGCCTCCGTTTGTTGGAGATCCGTGGGGATACCTTGCCTATCAAACTTTTCTCTACGACTTATAATTCGGATATATGATTCGGGATTAAGTCGGGAGTTTACAACCGGACACGTAGTTGCGAAAGTCTGTGTAGCCTATCGGATGCAATCCAACTTGTCCTAGCTCCTAGCGGATCCAACAAACTCTTTCATCTTCGAGGGTTACACATGTAACATCTAGATTGATATCCACATGTTTAGTGTTTGGGTGGGGCAAATTGCTAGATCCGTTCGCATGACTTGAGACGGCGGTTGTTAGGTCTTTTTTTCGACTCTTGAGATCGTGGCGTCTTAAACCTCCTCTCGAACGTGGGTGGCTCAACCTTATATAGGACTCCAGCAAGGCACGTAATATATGTGTCCCATTGGATTTTAATACGAGTTTTCACACCAATCGGATCCAACCCTTGCGACATGGTACATTCGGATCACATCCAACCGGCTCCGTTCCTAAGTTTATTAGAGCATCTTCAACAAGAAATTTGCACCGCTCCAGCAGGCACGCTATAACCCCGCACGCGGTAAATTGGAGCTAGCGCGCTGGGAATTGCGGCATCGCGCGTGGCGTATTTCGTGCGCCGGCCGCTCCAGCGCGCTGGACAACGGAAACTTGCGCGCGAGTTGACTAACCGCCGGATCTGAAATCTCCACGCGCTCGTGTGATGGCGTGTAGTTGACGGGAATAATATTCTGCAGGAAGCTTCGTATCTTCCCCTGCAACGGCGCCAGGAAGCACTCTTGATGGCCTTCACGTAGTTACCTGCGTGAAAAGTAAATGGGTTAGGTTGAGACTCCAAGTGCAGAGTGTGTAGTAAGTGGAAGACGTGTTTTCCCCACGAGGGGTGACTCGAGGGTTTAATATCAAACTCTCGGGGAATCAGTAGTGAAGATTTATCTTTCCTATCCTTCTTTTGGTTACCTACAAAACAAAGTAAATGTTTTGGTCCTCAACCTCACCTAGTGGTTGTCAAGCACAAGGTGTGAGAATGATATCAAGATAATATGCAATGCAAAATAGAAATAAATATGCAATGGTGGTAAATAAATATGCAAGGATGGTTGTAGCAATGATAAATGATATTTTTGGGTTTTATATGATGAATGCAAGATGTAAAAGTGTTTTTGTAATTTCGGATTTTTAAATGGCACAAAATGGAAAAGTGGTAAAAGTTGTTGGAAAGGTGTTTCTTATGATTAAAAATGGACCGGGGTTCATGGTTTCACAAATGCACTCTCTCTTTAATAAAGTGGTAGACAATGGAACACTAGAGTTGACATATGAGATTGCAACACAATAGTTTAATGACAAGTTATAATTATATGGGCATCACGTCCTAACATAGAGACATTTTGGTTATTAGTCTCTCTTATACTCCACCAAGATGCGAACTAAATCATAACACCTCAGTAATTAAGATAACTTAGAGTATAACAATAAGTATCATGACATGAATTTAAAATAAGAACATGCTAGATCTAGTCATGGAGTAGTGGCAATGGTCACACCCACATCTCCGGTAGCATGGTATTTCTTTTTATCCCTAGTGAGCCAACAAAGTAAGGTAGAGATACCCAAGTGGATCGCAGAACTTTCTCTCACGTTCACTGCACTAGCCACCCCCGTTACTCCAACTAATGCACACGTTCCCCCTCACGCGCTCTCATAAACATGCTTGATCATGACAAGTAAATAAGAACGGGGTACATAATATGCATCTACTTTCATAACTGAAACAAAACCATTGCAATCTCAAACATATATTAACTCATAAAAGATCCACCACAAAGGTATTACATAGATGACCGTAATCATGTTCAGCAGCTCATACGGTACTAATTAGTGAAGCTCAAGAGAGAGAGATACATAAGTTACTTCCACAAACCCATAGTCCAGAGGTGGACTACTCCCTCTTCATCATGGAGACGGTGGAGAAGTCGTTGGAGAAGATGGAGACCACGCCGGCAGCGCCCCACCGGAGTTTTTCCCTCCAATCTGCAGCTCCAGGTCTCTGTTTCGGTGTTTCTGTATTTCTGCGGCGCTCCTTCCAGAGAACATCGGGAGACTATTTTTATAGGCGTTTTTAGGTCAAAACCGAGTCGGTGGAGGAAAGATCGACGGCAACGGAGCTCCGAGGGCCAAAGTGGGTGGTCCCACGCGGCCAGGTACTTGGGCCACGTGGGCCCACTCATTTGGGCTCTCGGGCCTCCGCTTGTTTGCTTCCTTCGCTCCCACGCTTTGTTCCTTCCTAAAACTGATGCTCGTAAATTTCCAGGTCATTTGGACGTCGTTTGGGTCCCTGAAACATTAAAATATAGAAATAGGTATTAAGGGGCCAATGTTTTCTCTAAGTGAAGATTGCTTACCGTGCAACCATTAGTCATATGGGCTCTGACTTGATGGATTAAGTTGCGTGGACTCGTCCCGTCTTGACAGGTGGTGGTAGATGGTTAGAATGGGAACGGGTCAAGGCGGCATGGGATGAGGAAATGCTTCTGAAAAGTCTCGTCTCAACTCTCTCCTTTTCCTTAGCACAATTTGAGTGCTTGAGGATAGTTTGGGTTTGTTGGGTCTAATGGTGAAAGTGCACAACCTCTGCTGAGTTTAAAACTAAGTACTTAGCCGTGTCCCCGGTTACGGACAATTTGAGCAGCTGATCAAGGATTCAACGGAGGCTTCATCATTCCAATTTCGAAAGTTAAACTTGATGGTGAACAAGGGTAGATGAGACTATGGTTTTATACCATATCGTCTCCAACTTTTGAAGAAAATGTTTTACAAAGTGTTAGGCAAAATTGGTTTTTATGCAAAATAGCCTTGAAACTCCACCCGCCAAATATGCATATAGGCTATTAGTGTTATTCCATTAAGTGTCCACATAGTGTCACTTGCCAGAATCATTTTAATGGTTCTGACCCACTCTGTTGCAAAATTTTATTTGTTGCCGAAATTTCTGACGATGAGTAAGGTTACGTTTGGGTTTCGAGTCTGCAACCAACATGTTTTCGCCTGTGGCACATGCAAAGGATGAGGACTCCATGAAGATTTATTTCCGCTGCTTTACTCTTTCAAGCTAGCTATATGCTATGCAAGTTGTAATGAATATTTTACCAAGTCTGGATCATTCGATGTAATAATGATACTTTGTTGTGATACTACATCTTAAACTGTGTGTGCAAATGAAACGATCCAGGGGTTTGCACTATACACAGGTACCTCGCCATATTTTAAGTGCAGGTACGCTACAGATGGTATCAGAGCACTGTGTTGCCTGTAGGTTCGAAACCCTAAGTCTGGATAGAAATAAGCTGGTCATAGGATTTAAAAGCTAATTTATTCCACTATAAAAGTTTAATCTTGTTCCTCCCCTTTTCATTTGAACTTATTCCAGTAACACTTGATCTAATCTTGTTTCCTCATTTCTGTTTAGATGGCCCCCTTCACCTTCACGGAGGTTCCTAGAGACAGCGTGACTTGTCCTTTTGGAGTTCAACTGAATGGTATCTGCAAGGATCTGGATTTGGTTCCCCCAACTTTCAAAATAAGGAAGATACCCTCAGAGATAACCAATAAGCAACGCTGGGAGATTGAGACAGAGATCCTACCTGGTACTACCATGATTTCCACCGAGGCGATGGTCTACAGGAGGGTGTACACCACCTGGGAGACTAGTCTTCTGTTAGCAAAACATGAGGCACTCTCACATATCTGTGAGGAATTCTACAAGATGTTGCCCCAAAACTCGCCCTATCGTCGCTTCGGGAGGCGTAACGCTAATGGAATGCCTCACTGGAGTGGAAAGGAACGTGAGAAGCTAAACCAGACCGATCTACAAATGGAAGATTTGGAGTTAGCAGCACATAGAGCTGCCACTGCACTCCATGCTGAGATGAAGATGACGGACGAGGCCAAGGAATTGATTGAGGAGAAGAGGAAGGAGATTGAGACCACTATAGAAATAATAGTCTCCGAAGAACTTCAGAAGCAGAAGCGTGAGACGACCATTCAAAGACTTGAAGCTGAAAATCTGAAGCTGCTAAACAAGGTCGACAAACAGGAATCAACAATAGCAGCCCTTCGGGAACAATGTGCCCAACTCGCAAGGGAGTCATCCGAAGAGGAGAACTCAAGGATGAAGCGCCCTAATACTAAGGCCTCCGCAGAGTTTTCTAGTAGGAGCCAGAAGGAGTAGTCACCCACCAACCCTAGAATTTCGTCTGACGACGTTAGCTTTTCAGTATTGACCAATCAAAATTGTGGTATGGCAATACTTAGGCTTGTATTTTCCAAATATCCGTTGTTACCTTTGTTTGAAGAAGAGAAAAGTGGAAAGTTTAAAGTTTGCGTTGAGCATGGTTGTGTTGTGATCTGTGAATGCTTGTATGGGTAGATATTTTTCCCTTAGATCTTTCCATCTTGTACTTATCTATTCCAGAACCCACAGATGTCTCCCCCGAGTGCACCTGAAGACAACAACAACGCCAACACCAACAACGTTGAAGCAATGTTGCAAAAGATGATGGCCACACAAACCCAGCTGATGACCATGATGACTCAGATCAAAGCAAATCAAAGTGAACCACCACCACGCCTAACCCATACGGATAGACTTATCAAATTTTAAGTCTTGAACCCAATACGTTCCACCCTACAAATGATCCAATTGCGGCAACCGACTGGCTACGATCAATAGAAAAGGATCTGATACTTTGTGAGTGCACCGACACAGAGAAAGTGAGTTTTGCATCTTATTTCTTGGAAGGACTTGCTGCTAAATGGTGGGGAACTTATCATAGCACTCGCACATGTGATACTCTAACCTGGAAAGAGTTCAAGGAAGGGTTTTGTAGTGTTACAGTTCCCCTGACATGTGGAACATGAAGCAAGAAGAGTTCCTAAACCTGAGGCAAGGGGACAGGACGCTCAAGGAGTATAGAGATGATTTCTATGCACTGTCTCGTTATGCCCCTGAAGGCATAAATATCGAGGAAGAGAGGGAGGAAATGTTTCTCAAGAGACTATGCGACGAGATGAAAGTCCCTTTCACAGTTACACACGCCTGGGAGTATCAGGCCTTATTGGACCAAGCACTCATACTGGAGGATAATATCAGGAAGACTGGAAATATGAAGGGAAAGCTGGGTATCAACAAACACCATTCTGAGCCTTCATTCAAAAGACACCATACTCCTGAGGTAAACCATAGTCACCAACGGAGGAATCACCCTAATAAAGTGAGTCACCTCAAACATCAGGATCACAATGGTGGATCCAAAGGAAGCAATGGAGACCGGAAGGGAAATGGACATGAAGGCCATGACCATAACAATGCACAACGCCGCCCAAATCCAGAACTCAAGAAAGATATGAGCCAAGTGCTTTGCTTTAAGTGCAATAATAAGGGTCATTATGCCAATAAGTGCCCGGAAAATAAACCCAGAACAACCCCCACCAGAAAGACATCAGCAAGGTGATGTGCTTCAAATGCAAGAACATGGGTCATTACGCCAACGACTGCCCAGCTAAGAGAAGGCCGAAGAAACTGCCAAGTCAAAGCCTTTTGATAAAGGACATGTGAACCGCACCAATGTGGAAGAAGTGATTGAGGAACCTAGCGGATGGTACGTTAACAATCAAGTTTACATTTTGAAGTTGCCTGCCAACACAGAATTTCTTTTAAGGGTGGTAGCCCACCGAGTTATCCCAGTCATAACCTTTTTGCTAGCCTTCCCGAATCTCGGGACGAGATTCCTTTTAAGGGTGGTAGTCTGTAACATCCCTAGTTTTCAAAAAGTTGAAAAATCAGAAAAATTTAAAACTTTTTAAAAACTATTATGTATTTTGCTTTGAAGAGAAAATTCATGCATACATTCATCATCATATAGCTTTGTTTGCATTTTGATATTTTAAAAGTGAGAATAATAATTCCACTTGAAAACATATTTAAAAAAAATATTAGTAGAGCAAAGAATGCTCCAAGTTTTCTTTTGACTTTTATGAATGTGTTGTTCTGCTAGAATTGTTTGTGAAATCGTTTGAATCTATTGTAATATAAGTAATTGCAAATGCTTTATCTTGTGGTATTTAAGGACTACTTAAACCACATTTGTTTGTTTAAAACCTATTTTAAATTGGACACCAAGTGTCATATTTGGTTTATTAAAAAAACCTAGTTTGGAAATCTAAATGATTTCTGTTTAAAATAGTTTGTATGGTTGACAATTATTCTATTACTTAACTATTTCCTATTTTCAAGTTTTATAGTTTTACTTAAACAAAATAGTTATTTGCATTTCTAAAATGAGTTTTGAATTCATTTTGTTTAAACTATTTGAGTTTTATACAAAATTATTCTCTTAGTGATATATAATCTTATTACTCATATTTTGCTTTGGTTTAAAATATAAGTTTAAAAGGACTTTATAAAACCCTATAGTTTTCAAATGACATTCATGTGTCCAAAATCCATTTAAACACATTTCAGAAATTTAGTTTACAAAATGTTTTGGCAAATGTGTTTTGAAAGTTTCAAAATAAAGAGTTTGATTTTACAAATTTTCCAAAATTGGTTTGAGTCCATTTGGACATTTATTTTAAAAGATATGAATTTCTGAAAGAAAATGAATTAAAAATTTATTAATGACGTCAGCAATGACGTCATCGTCGTGTTCGTGCTGAACACGGTTTCGGCCGAAACCCTAACCGATTTTGTTTCCAAAAATTCGCCCGATTCGTTGCGATTCTTCACGGGATTCTTGCCCCATATAAACCCCCACAAACCCCGCTCCAAAACCCCCCATAAACCCTAGCCTCTATGCCCCAGGCTGCCCGCAATCGCCGCCGCCGTGCTGCCATTGCCGCCGCCGTTCATCGCGTTTTCCGGTGAGCCTCGACCACCTCAAGCTCTCTCCCCTGCCCCATCTTCTTTGCGATGTCCGTGCGGACCCGTATGAATTTTCCCGTGGTTTGTTTTGCCCCAGATCGCCGTGTCCGTGCTCGACCAAAGCTCGCCGCCGCTCGCTCGACTCCGGCGAGGTATTCACGGCGAATCAGCGCGTCCCCGTCCACCGCGACACCTTCCTCGACTTCGCCTCGACGCTCTGCACCCAGTGGTACGACTCGCGCATCCCGAACCCCTCTCCTCCGTCGCATGCGTCCACGCCGGCCATGGCGCCGCCGCAGATTTTGGTCACCGGCGCAAGACCGGCAGGTCGCGCCGCCCGTTTTAGGCCGATTAGATCTCGTTCATTAGATCAAAATCCTACGGCGCAGATTAGATCCATCCACGAACCGGTATCGGCGAATAAGATCGCGCCACGTCACTGTCCGCGAAGCCCACGTCCGCGTCCGTCCGCATCCACGCCGCATTGCCCGCCTGGAGGAAGCACACCAATCAGAAGACGCCACGTCGCCCAGGGACTTCAGCGCGAGGAATCTTTTAGTCTTCTTTACGTTTTAGCCCCTGCGCATCACGGATAGGTCCCTGCAAATTAGATTCATTATTGTTTTTTACTCGTTTATCCAAATTTTATGAAAAATATATTTTTGGAAACCTTATAACTTGTAGAAACTTTTGGTATACTTATTTTGAGGTTTTCTCGAAATTAATTTAGATAAATTTTTAAAAGTTGTTTAAATATTATTTTGGCTATATTTTGATTTTAAAAATAGATTTTGAGCAAACTCTTTTGCCATAGTTTTGTATGCCTAAGTACTGGCCGTAGGAATACTCTATTATTTTTGTAAAATTGATTTCAATGATTTTTGAGTAAATATTTATTAAATGCTTTTTAGGTGTTATTTTAATTAATAAAATGTATTAAGAATTATTTTTCTTCTTATATTTCGACTGAAACATGACTTAGTCATATTTTGATGACTTTAGTTGATAAAAAGTACTTAGAAATATTTTTGTCTCTCAAAACAAAACTATTTCTTCCTTAGAAAATATTTGACAAGTATTTGACAACACTTTTTCCTTAGAAAATATTTGACAAGTATTTGACAACACTTTTTCCTTAGAAAAATTTAGTATCTCTTATGTGTTAGCTTTCCTTAGAATAATTTTAGTGATTTGTTGTTGATCCTTGGTCCTTAGCTATATTTTGACCATCTTTCTTGCTTGCAAATTCCTTAGAGCATTTTTATAAGCATGGCATGCATATTAAGTCCTTAGTAATATTTGGTACTTCTTACATAACTTCCTCCTTAGAATTTTTGAGGATACATGTTAGCTATTATGACTCTTCTAGTCAAAAACCACTAAGTTATAATTAGTTGAAATCAATGAAGGACTTAGCCAAGGAAACAAGACTCCAGAAGCATCTCCACGAAGAAAGAACTTAGAAGAAATCAAGAGGAAGTTCATGAAGACCAACCAGCTACATTTTCTAAGTCTTCCCTCCATTCCCCTCTTTTTCTCCTTCTTCTCTTAAACAATCAAGACCAACCTTGATGCTACCAACAATCAAAACTGCAGAACCATCAAGTCCACATTTTTCAATGGAGTCAACACACCAAGGAGAAAGTTACAAAGAAATTGAAGATGCTTGGAAGAACAACTACTACATTCTTTCTATCTTTTCTTCTTTCTAATTTCTATCTCTCACCTTGGACAAAGATCAATGAAGACCATTGAAGATCAATTATGCTGAAGATTAATTAAAGACCAAAATTGTGAAGACATAGAGTAGCCTTACAACTTTTCAAGTTGTGTTATCCAGTTTATTTTACTCAACCTTGACCTTGCCTTAGCCATTTTGGATTAAGTTAGTTTATGTCTCCTTTCCTTATTATGTTTTGCTTGTCTTTCATACCACATTTCTTTGTATCATCCTGCATCTCATGCATATCATTTTTTTTCCAAGTGTTGCATTTATGATTGTATGTTTATTTGTGATTTGTTTGACTTGTTAGAAATTCTTGGCACACCCCCATGAAGTTTTCCTAAGTATTTTATATGCATTACTTAGTGTATTTCTTATATGCATGTGTTGGATAGTATTATAGCTATATGCTAAACCCACCATACCTTTACTCTAGTTGTGTCTAGAATCCCTTTTGATAACTTAGTAGATTATTGGATGCTATGCAAATGTGTTTTCTTTAAAGCTAAATTCTACTAAGTAATTTATCACCTGGGTGTACTTGGTTTTGAAAAGATGATGGAAAGGTTGAGTGTCATCTCTTAGGGGTGACCTCTAAGGGATGGTCACTAGTGGTTGCCACCCAGGGTATTAAGGGGCCAATGTTTTCTCTAAGTGAAGATTGCTTACCGTGCAACCATTAGTCATATGGGCTCTGACTTGATGGATTAAGTTGCGTGGACTCGTCCCGTCTTGACAGGTGGTGGTAGATGGTTAGAATGGGAACGGGTCAAGGCGGCATGGGATGAGGAAATGCTTCTGAAAAGTCTCGTCTCAACTCTCTCCTTTTCCTTAGCACAATTTGAGTGCTTGAGGATAGTTTGGGTTTGTTGGGTCTAATGGTGAAAGTGCACAACCTCTGCAGAGTTTAAAACTAAGTACTTAGCCGTGTCTCCGGTTACGGACAATTTGAGCAGCTGATCAAGGATTCAATGGAGGCTTCATCATTCCAATTTCGAAAGTAAAACTTGATGGTGAACAGGGGTAGATGAGACTATGGTTTTATACCATATCGTCTCCAACTTTTGAAGAAAATGTTTTACAAAGTGTTAGGCAAAATTGGCTTTTATGCAAAATAGCCTTGAAACTCCACCAGCCAAATATGCATATAGGCTATTAGTGTTATTCCATTAAGTGTCCACATAGTGTCACTTGTCAGAATCATTTTAATGGTTCTGGCCCACTCTGTTGCAAAGTTTTATTTGTTGCAGAAATTTCTGACGATGAGTAAGGTTACGTTTGGGTTTCGAGTCTGCAACCAACATGTTTTCGCCTGTGGCACATGCAAAGGATGAGGACTCCATGAAGATTTATTTCCGCTGCTTTACTCTTTCAAGCTAGCTATATGCTATGCAAGTTGTAATGAATATTTTACCAAGTCTGGATCATTCGATGTAATAATGATACTTTGTTGTGATACTACATCTTAAACTGTGTGTGCAAATGAAACGATCCAGGGGTTTGCACTATACACAGGTACCTTGCCATATTTTAAGTGCAGGTACGCTACATTAACCTATACTCGTCCTCGAGTATGAAGGTGATAAAACTAACATGGACTTTGCAATTTAATACTATCAATGGATATCAAAGATGATTACTATTGCTACATAGAGTCAAATGGTTCATTCTTAAAAGGAGTAGCAATATGCAAGATAGATTATGAAGTGATATCAAGTATTCAATGCAAGGATGTTCAATGATAATTCACAAAGTGTAACATAAGAGAAGAAGTACTATGGACCACAAGTATGCATAATAATAAGTAAGAACATCCTACAATGGTCATAAGTATTGATGAAAATCTGAATATAAAAGGTGGACACTTTGGAAATATATATATATGAGTAGAGGTAAAGCATGAATAAATTTCATCTAACTTCTGAACTTCTCTACTTAAGTTAATGATTGTAATGTGGTAATCCTTGGTGTCAAGCTCTCATTCCCCTATCATAGCATCTTGAATGATTAAGTTTAAAGTGAAAGCAATATGAGTAGTGTGCTTGACAAAGTACAGGTTGAAAGTCTCATGCCCCTTGAATACAAGTACCTACTCCATGTGTTACTCAACTTGGAAAACAAAGCAAGTTCAAGTTAAATATCATTGTAAGTAATAATAGTATCATTAAGAGCGTCAACTGGGGTACCTCTTGTCCCAGGATATGGAACAAGCCCATATCAAAATGACAAGACAAACAAACACAATGAACAATCTCAACACCCTTTTTATTTACCATTAGATAGCTTTTTATTGTAAGGTGTATCACAGAAGGTTCACCATAGCATGTAAGTAAATTTCCACCATGAATGATGCATGGCTTAGATTAGCGGCCCAGGCGTCTCTCTAACCATTTATACAAACTCATTTAAACTCACTTCATTTCCACATTTATTTCACCCATGGTAAGCATCCATAAACAAAAGTACATGATATCAACTAAATGAGATGAAGTGCAATGTTGAAAGCTTGCCATGTGACAGCACATATGAGCTAACTCTCAACCAAAGACATTTGTCAAGTCCACAACATCATAATTTTAATCACAATGGGTCATATTTTATTTATGCAATGAAAGTAAAGTGTGCATCAAGTTCGAGAGAGCTCTATAACCAACTTTTCCCATAACAATCAACAACATAAGCATTTTCATTCAGAGGTATAGATAACACAAATATCATGATAAACATACTCGGAATAGCATAAAGCTAATAGGTAGATATGGTGGACTCACTGGAAAAACTTTGGTTGAAGGTGTTGGAAACAAGTTTTTGCTTGTTGGAATTTTTGGGCTAGCAAGAGGGAGAAAGTTGACCATCTAAATGCATGCATGAGTGTCCATAGAACTAACTAATCCATGTTAAAAAAGGTAAATAACATTTAGCATCAAAACATGAATAAAAGATAGCTCTTGATAAAATATTTGCAAATTATTACTCATTAACAAGCTCATGAATCATGCAACTATATGTCTTTTAAAATTAACTCAACATCCCTTTTCCCAATTATAATAGCATCCAACATAATTCAACCCAAATTTCCAGTAGCTCTCTCATATATAAATGATAGTGTGGTGGTCTCACAAAATAAAAATCAACCTAAACAAACAAAAAGACGCTCCAAGTTTATGCGATAAAGTGTTTCGATCGAAAAACAGAAGTTAGACGTGTGCAAACCGAGAGTGTGTAGGTCCAGTGGGGTTGTCTTCACATCCCCAAGCTTATGGTCTTCACCATCCTTGGATAGCTCTTGGTGCATCTCCTCTAATCCCTGTGAAAAAACTTCAAAACACCGTTTCTCCCATTTCTTTTTCTGTGGGGGCATTAGTAGTGATAAACAAATAGATTTCTTGCTGCATATAATCCTTAGACAAAAATTCATATGAATGTCCAGAAAGTGTATAATGTTGTATGCCTACTCATAAACTCAATTGGATCAAAAAGATTCAAGTTAAAAGTTCTAAGCATGCATCAAACAAAATGGGACAGAATCTGTCCAGAAAAACAGCAGCAGCTAAACGTATTTTTCTACCCTACTTAACTTTGTCGGAAAATTCCGAAAAAATTCATGCATACAGAGGATGAAAAGTTGCTACTACAGTTTAAATATGAGCTCATTCGGAGTTACAGAATAAGAATTAAAAATCATACCGTGCACAGATTCGTGCAGGAATAAATCTCCGAACGCTATAAGCAACTTTTCATACCAAAATGAGTAAAACTTGGCACTTTATTAAAAATTCCAGAAACTAAACTAAACACTAAGTCTCTTGTTACAGCAAGAGGACACAAAGAAAATCAAAATAAAAACAACCGGGTTGCCTCCCGTAAAGCGCTTTCTTTATAGCCATATAGCTAGGCTTCTTACTTGATGTTTATTGTGGACGAAGCTCATGAGGGAGCTTGAACGATGGTGTGTCCCTCTTCCTTGGGAAGTGTTCCATGCACTTCTTGTGTGGAAACTGAAACTTCACATTCCCTTCTTTTGAATCAATGATAGCACCTGTAGTACGAAGAAAAGGTCTTCCAAGAATAATTGGACTAGAGGTTTTATTCCCCATATCCATGATTAGAAAATCAACAGGCACAAATGTCATATGTAACTCTACCATAACATCACTTACTTTTCCTAAAGCATGTTTAATGGAATCATCAGCAAGTGCAAGTTCAATAGAGCATTTTTCAAGATTTTTCAATTCAAGTACTTCATATAGTTCTTTAGATAAAACAGAGACACTAGATCCTAGATCAAGTATAGCATGGTGTGTCTCTTTTCCAATGGTTACTAGGACTTTGGGAATCCATATATCCCCAAGCTTAGGTGGTATCATAGCCTCTTGGTTGTACCTAGCAATCTTTTCTTTAACATGATTAGCAATATAAGAACCAAAACCTGCTTGGTTAGAGTTGATGGAAGGATCACTTGCAAATTTTTGTAAGATAGATATTAATTCATGCAAGCTACAATTCTCTAAGTCAAGCAATGGATCCTTACTTCACTAAGCATTTTAACTTCTCAACTTTCTTTTCCTTTTTAACCCAAACTTGTTGCTTAACAGGAACTTCTTTCACATGTTTAAATGATGAGTCTTTTCTTATTGAATCACTAACACAAACCAGCTTTTCCTCAATTCTATTGAGGTAAACATCTTTTTCAGAAATTCCTTCTCACATAATCTTAGTTTATGCATGACATTAACTAATTCATTGTTTATCTTGGGAATAATGTTTTCAGAATAAGATACTAGTTGTTCAAAATCCTTTTACTTGGTAGCTTCTCTAACTTAGTTTCAAATTTATCTTTGGATAATGCAAGTGCTACCGCGGTGTCCTCCAACTTTTTCTTGCTACCCACAAAGCTACCAAAGATTCTTCTAAGTGTCATGGCTGCACAAGGTGGTGTTGACAACACAAAACTTCCCCCTGTAGCCCCATCTAAAGCATTTTGGTACCAAGCATAATAGAAGTAAAGGTTTAGCTTTTCATCTTCACAAGGTGTAGGATCTTCATAGTGCATCCTATTAATTCTTACCCAAGCATCTTTTAATGTTTCTCCATGATATTGTTTAAAATTAGAAACCGAATTCAATGGAGGACTCACTCCTTGTTTGTTTCCCAGAAACATGATTGCAAGTTTTTATGTGTTTTTTAATTTTTTATGCAAAATTGAAAATAAAATGACACTAAATGATGTAGACCGAAATAACAAATGCAACACAAAATGCAAAACTGAAAATAAATATGCAAGACAATGACAAAACAAGATAAATTGCTTTGAAGGTAAAGTTGGATAAGATGATGCTCACGTAGGTGCAACCTCCCCAAGCTTAGGTGTTAGCACAAGTTGGTGATGAAGTTGACTTGGTGAGATATCCTTAGATAAATCTAGCACCAGAAAACAGAGCTAGTGCAGGGAACCCTTAGATAAACCTTTCAGCAATGATTCCCCGGCAACGGCGCCAGAAAACAGTCTTGATGGCGTGTAGTTGACAGGAAAAATATTCTGCAGGAAGCTTCGTATCTTCCCCTGCAACGCCGCCAGAAAGCACTCTTGATGGCCCTTCACATAGTTACCTGCGTGAAAAGTAAATGTGTTAGGTTGAGACTCCAAGTGCAGAGTGTGTAGTTAGTAGAAGGCGTGTTTTCCCCATGAGGGGTGACTCGGGGTTTAATATCAAACTCTCGGGGAATCAGTAGTGAAGATTTATCTTTCCTATCATTCTTTTGGTTACCTACAAAACAAAGTAAATGTTTTGGTTCTCAACCTCACCTAGTGGTTGTCAAGCACAAGGTGTGAGAATGATATCAAGATAATATGCAATGCAAACAAGAAATAAATATGCAATGGTGGTAAATAAATATGCAAGGATGGTGGTAGCAATGATAAATGATATTTTTGGGTTTTATATGATGAATGCAAGATGTAAAAGTGTTTTTGTATTTTTGGATTTTTAAATGGCAGAAAATGGAAAAGTGGTAAAAGTGGTTGGAAAGGAGTTTCTTATGATTAAAAATGGACCGGGGTTCATGGTTTCACAAATGCACTCTCTCTTTAATAAAGTGGTAGACAATGGAACACTAGAGTTGACATATGAGATTGCAACACAACAGTTTAAAGACAAGTTATAATTATATGGGCATCACGTCCTAACATAGATACCTTTTGGTTATTAGTCTCTCTTATACTCCACCAAGATGCGAACTAAATCATAACACCTCAGTAATTAAGATAACTCCGAGTATAGCAATAAGTATCATGACATGAAGTTAAAATAAGAACATGCTAGATCTAGTCATGGAGTAGTGGCAATGGTCACACCCACATCTCCGGTAGCATGGTATTTCTTTTTATCCCTAGTGAGGCAACAAAGTAAGGTAGAGATATCCAAGTGGATCGCAGAACTTTCTCTCACGTTCACTGCACTAGCCACCCCCGTTACTCCAACTAATGCACACGTTCCCCCTCACACGCTCTCATAAACTTGCTTGATCATGACAAGTAAATAAGAACGGGGTACATAATATGCATCTACTTTCATAACTTAAACAAAACCATTGCAATCTCAAACATATATTAACTCATAAAAAGATCCACCACAAAGGTATTACATAGATGACCGTAATCATGTTCTGCAGCTCATACGGTACTAATTAGTGAAGCTCGAGAGAGAGAGAGATACATAAGTTACTTCCACAAACCCATAGTCCAGGGGTGGACTACTCCCTCTTTATCATGGAGACGGTGGAGAAGTCGTTGGAGAAGATGGAGACCACGCCGGCAGCGCCCCGCCGGAGTTTTCCCCCTCCAATCTGCAACTCCATGTCTCTGTTTCAGTGTTTCTGTGTTTCTGCGGCGCTCCTTCCAGAGAACGTCGGGGGACTATTTTTATAGGCGTTTTTAGGTCAAAACGGAATCGGTGGAGGAAAGATCGACGGCAGCGGAGCTCCGAGGCCCAAAAGGAGGGGCCCCACGCGGCCAGGTACATGGGCCGCATGGGCCCACCTAATTTGGCCCTCGGGGCTCCGCTTGTTTGCTTCCTTCGCTCCCACGCTTTGTTCCTTCTAAAAACGGATGCTCGTAAATTTCCAGGTCATTTGGACGTCGTTTGGGTCCCTGAAACATTAAAAATATAGAAATAGGGTTTTCTGCCTGCGCAGGGTTAATTCCATAAAAAATAGGAAACATGTCAAATATTCCCAAAATCATTATAAAACAGTGATATAACCCTTATATGATGCAAATATGACTGGAATATAAGTAAAACGAGCAGGGTGACCCGCGCATTTGCGCGGCTAGGTTTCTAGGTGTTATTATACCTTTTTTTCATTGTTGGAACTTTGGGATGGTGATGTGCTATATAGATAGATATGATGGGATTATGTAGACGTTGTTTACAATTTCAATGTAAATGTAGTCCAGTTGTTTAGGATGTTGGCATGTACTTTGGTGTGAAAACAAACAATGAGACGTCTGTGACACACCGTCAAAAAATCTAAAATTTCCAGACTAATTTGTCGAAATCTATCTTACACTACTATTTACCTCAAGTTTGTATCTTTATTTTTTCGGAAATGGTCCAGCGAGAAATACATTGACCTATTGACGTCTCGTAGTTAGAACTTGTGTAATATTCCTCCATGATCTCATAGCTGAAATAATATAACTTTTTTGTGTGCAATGTCATGGCTATAGATGCTTTCATGCTAGCTTAGTTTATTGCAATTGACATGTTTGTTTTCATCCAAGGAGATGAAAGTTCGATTGTGTTTTCGTCATACTTTTTCATGCTCATGTTGTTTCCATCGTACAATTTTTTTCTAAAACTGAATATTATTTCCAATGGTAGATTGGCGTGATGATAGTACTGATTTATAATATAGATAATACTTTGTATTTTAATTAATCATATACGTCGGCTGCAATCCTACCGCTATGTAGGAGATTTGAAGACTGGGTTCGTTGAGGTTAGTGACCTATCATGTAAAACATAGACTTCCGCAACCATTTCGTAAACATTATCAGTTCATGCATGTTATTACAAACAATATGTCTTCAAATATCGACTGTAGCACGTCTCCATACCATGCAGCCATCATGAACTTTTCTGGTGTCGTCGCTTCCGATCCGTGCATGTGTACCCATATTTTTTCTACGCTTGTGTATATTATCTTCAGTTGTCAAACCAATGCATGTGTACACAAAACTCATGCATGTTGATACGTCCTTTTTCGAATGAAAATAAATTACTAATCTTATTCAGTTCTATTCCATATTTTAGTAGTAGGTTTTTCACCAAACCTATTTTCAGTTATAGGTCGAATCTTTATGTACTACATCTAACTGCTACTGTTCATATAAATTAAAGCAGTTCAAACCATAGATGTTTGTAGTATTTATATGGAGTTCATGTGAAAACAATTGCTTATTTTTTCCTTTTATTATGAATTGTGTATGTAAGACCTGTATCCATGACCGCACATATTTGTGTTGCTGATTTTCAGACATAAGTTTATTTAGAGAATATGGATAGCAGAATTTTCTCACTCAGCCAGTTATCCGGCTTTTGATCTAATAGATATTATAATGTATATTAATATTTTTCCTTCACATCTTTAGAATATTAAATTCATATTGTAGGGATTTTCTGAGCTTTCTATGATAAAAGATATATCCATATTTCCATCTATGAAGTGTAGACATGTATACTTGGTTGCACAAATGCATAATGCATTGATGCATATTTCTGAAGAATGCATGCAGGCAGGCACGCAGCTAGCTATTACGATATACAGTATAAAATTCTTTTAATCAAACATACCTGGTTGCAGCTGTGAATCGCACTATTGTAATAAGTACGACGGAGCTGTCGTGCGTCATCTTCTCTTCCTTTTGCGTGCAAATCCAGCACCACGTCTATCACTTGTTCCCAATTGAAGTGCAGGAGCGAATATCCAGTTATAGTCACACATGTCTTAACGTCGTCGCGGAGGCAGCCTGCTGGACACCATGCGCCAGCGCGGTGAATACTCAGAGTTTTGTGGGGCTGCTTCACGCGCGAACCTGGAAGCCAACGCCGGCCGGCCGGCAAAAATCGCCCGGCGCGACTCCGTGTCCTACGTCTGGATGCAAATGCTTGCTGAGAGGGCATAACCTGCTTGACCCACTCATCAGAAAATAATCAAGCCCACCCGATACAAACTGCACGCCGGTCGCTGGGTCATCAAATCCTCTACGCTTACGCCACACCGGCCGGTGTTTGTTCCTTGAGGTCATCAGGTCGGCATCGATTCAAACCGCCGGCCTGTGGTCTTACTCGGCAGATCGATATCCCGATTAAGGTCTCGCTGAAGATCTTGAGGTAGACTCATGCACGTTTTGTGTTCGTTGGCACCAGATCGCTGTTGTCGCCTCGCTGGTCAGCAAGATCGATTGTTGTTGCCGTTTAGCGCATCCTCGAGTAAGGGATTTATCTATGATCATTAGGCACCATGGCGACTGAACTTTCATGTACCAAAATAATTAAATTGAATCAATTTCATGCATTGGGTGGTTTTTGATGAAACTGAATAATAAACTTGAATTGATCCCAATTGCGTGATCTGAAAATAATCAAGCCCAGCTGATGCATATACTGCGGTCGCACTGTCCATACCTCTTCTGCAGTTGGATATCCCACCTTTTACCGTCACCATCGATGCAAATTCGCCTCGTGGCCTTCACTAATTGTAGCTTCACACCAGATTGATATCGCCAATTCTCCATACAGAGTTGTCGAAAATCTTGATGTATACTTAATTAGGGTACCGTGTGTGCTACTTTCATGGCGCGCCGTCGTCCGCTCGAGCTAACTTCGTCGGACCGAGATCAACGTTGTCGAGCTCCGAGCACAACGCTCAGTTGCTCACACCAATTTTGCTGCCAGGAACACGACATCGTAAAAACCGGAGAAATAAATAATCAGCAGTATAAGTTCAGTTGAGGATACGTATTCATCCCTGCAAAAAAAAGTCCATTGCACTTCTTATCACGAACGGGGCACCATAATATGACCACGTATATTGTAGGGTTGAAATTGGTACAGCTTATTACCTTAGAATCCATCCTTGCATCATGCAGATGCAACAACAGGACTACCAATTTCTGAGATCGTGCATGTACAACGTAGTGGCTGCTGGCATATATACCATGGTACCTCCGAACTCATGGTCTACATGGCTGAAAGTTGCAGTCTAATCCAGCTCGTCGATTTGGATGTCAGGTGCGCTTGTGGCGGCCGTGAAGATCCTGATCACCACCATGATTTAGGCTTAGTATGGAGAGCTGACTGGTTCAGGATGTGGCGGCCGGCCGCCGGCCGGCCCGGTCTTTCCTTTCACGAAGCTAGCAGCTAGCTAGATCGTGTGGTGGGCAATCGCATATCATCCTGCCATTCCCTCCATAGAGGTATACGTAGATGAGAATCAAAGTGATTTCAGTGCGTGTGGAGAGCTGACTGGTTCTAGATGTGGCGGAGCGAGGCCGCTGGCCTCCCGGCCTTGTCTTTCTTCAAGCTCGTGAGATTGTCCGGAGAATTTCCTGCACCTCCTCCTGGTATGAGCTTGCATGCTACGATTTGGACAGAGAAGACAGCGGGCCGTCGTAATGACGTGTCATGAACGTATAATCAATGACGTGTGCGTGGAAATCTCTGTATCCTTCTCGTAACCGACCTTGATTCTTGCTTGCGCACGTTGCGGGATTTTATGTTCGGTAAATATAACTTTTTAATCTATGCCGTTCACTTTTAGTTTGTTAATCTAAGCCGTCGTTTGTCTTGTGTTTTAATTATATAATAGATAATGCAAAGTTTATGTATGTATTTTACATGCATCATCGCGCCGCCGGCCGCCCCTTTCCCCCACCACCTCCGGTGACCAAGCCGCGCTCCAGTCCTGCCGCCGCCGCTTCCCCTGCTTCTCCCCAGCGCGCTGCCGCTTCCTATGGGTGTGCGCGGGTAGCCGCCGCGGTGAATCGGGCCTCGCCGTCGCCGACACCGCCGGCGCTTCCCCTCACTTCTCTCGACGGCCGCCGCTTCTTCCTCACCTGCGTCTCGCTGCCGCTCCCTCCAGCGCACTCTTCCTTCGACGAACAGCGCCTAGCAACCGTTTGCAGCGTGGAGACCACAAGGTGTTTGACAAAACATTTGGAAGCTATATATTGCCTCCAACTTTCATTTTGTAGATGAATTTTGTTCATGTTGTTTGTAGTTTAAATTAGTTAAAATTCATGTTTGTAGATGAGTTCGTCCTATGATTCTTCTGATGAAGAATGGGATCTTCAAGAGGAGGAGAACATTGCAATGCTCCTAGCAATACACGCGAATAAGAAACCGAAGCATGGTGGTTCAGTTTTCGGCCGTCAGAAATTGTGGAGGGAAAGGATCGATGCTCACAACCGGTTGATGTCGAACTACTTTGTGGAGACTCCCACATAACCCGAGCTCTATTTTCGACGCCGTTTCAGGATGAGCATCAACTTGTTCAAACACATTGCAGAGTGTTTGGCTAGGCATGATCGGTTTTTTTCAACAAAGGAGGAATGGCGTCGGGGAACTTGGGCATAGCACCTTTCAAAAGGTGACCGCCGCTTTGGTATGTTGGCATACGACATTCCGACGGATCTAGTTGATGATCACTTTGCAATGGGCGAGAGTCAAGCAATCAAGTGTGTCAAGCGCTTTGTAGTTGAAATTGTGCAAGTGTTTGGTCCAAAATATTTGAGAGCTCCCAATGAAGACACGGCTAGGCTTTTGGAGTTCAACGCCGCTCGGGGGTTCCCAGATATGCTTGGCTCAATTGATTGCATGCATTGGAGTTGGAAGAATTATCATGCGGCATGGCATGGACAATTCCAAGGCCACAAACAATCCTTGAAGCTATGGCCGGTCAAGAGACTTGGATTTGGCATGCTTTTTTTTCGGAATGCCCAGATCTTGCAATGACATCAATGTTATTCAACGGTCACCACTCATGAATATGATTGCTTTGGGTGAAACTACACCGGTGGAGTTTGTAGCAAACGGCCATACATACAGCTGTGGCTACTATCTTGCGGATGGCATCTACCCAAGGTGGCAAACATTTGTGAAGCCACTTCACAAACCACAAGGTAAGAAAATGCTTGATTTCCATAATGCTCAAGCGGCGGCTAGGAAAGATGTGGAGAGAGCATTTGGAATTTTGCAAGTCCAATTTGCTATTGTGAGAGGACCGGCTAGATTTTTGGATCAAGACATTTGGTATATCATGAATGCTTGTGTGATCATGCATAACATGGTCATCGAGAATGAGCGTGGGCAAGATTTAGACATGCATAACTATGAGTTGATGGGATGTCCCGTGCGAGTGCGGAGGAGGGAAGAGAGGGTGGCCCGTTTTCTTGTCTCTTATCATGCCATTCGAAGAGATGATACACATGATGATCTTTAAAAGGATCTCATCGAGAAGTTGTGGTCATGGAATGGGAAACACAACTAGTTTGATGTTGTATTGTTGATGAACTATTTGTTGTATCATTCATGAACTATTTGTTGTATTGAAGATAAACTATTTGTTTGAGTTGAACTATTTGTTGTATCATTCATGAACTATTTTTTATTGAAGATAAACTATTTGTTTGAGTTGTAATAATAATTAAGATTTTTTTGTGTGTGTTTGATCTTCAAATTCTATGTTTGTGTGTGAATTGTTGTTTGTGCCGCACGCGCTGGATTTTACCGCGCCTGCTGGAGCGCTACCACCAGCGCGCAATAATATAGCGTGGCTGGAAAAGAAAAACTGCCCCCACATACAAAAGTACTATTTCGGCGATGTATAAAAGTTTTAGCGCACCGCACTATGCCGCGCTTGTTGGAGATGCTCCTACATGTAGGTTCACAACTTAACGGATATGACTAGAGTTACTCCTTCAATTATATCATTGTGGCTCCGAGTCTAAGTTGATTCGAGGAACACCCATTAAATTTACCGTTTATATAAGCACAATCTTGCAGTTGTACTTGGTTTTTTCACATTTTTTCCTTTTTCATTTTGTACGACTAGGATGCAATGCAATAAAACACGCTCGCGTGTATCAGGTGCAGAGAGCGAGTTCGGTGATATGGGAGACGGGCGATAGTTAGCTTGTTATTTGATAATTTGAAAAGTTCAAATATAAAACTTCTGAAGAAATTCAAAAAAGATAACCGCACACGGCGAGCGTGCAAAATTTCAATATGGAATACATGTACTGGAACGGAAAGACACGCGTTGCCGCGTCCGCCCTAATACAACCGACCGACCATAGATAAACAAACAATATTTTTAGTGAAACATATATAAAAACAGTAGCAATGATGGAGAAAATATTATCACCAGCTCACTCTTTTGCAACACGATCATTCAGACATATTCATAGAGAAGTAGAGAAGGAAACTTAATTATGTCAGTCGTAGCAAGTTTAGCAGTACACCACTCAACAGAGATAACATAAGCCCACATAAAAAAATTAAATTTGCAGATACCCGGTTAGACAATCAGGATGCGACCACAATTATAAAATGCCATGAAAATTAAATTGTGTACATGGTTCTATTAAGATGTTAACAAAAAAATTTGACCAAAGTTCCGACAATCTTTAGACAATTTACGATATGATGAATATTGCAGACTCGAGTGATAGAGTAGCCAAGATTTGATTAGCCATCGAAATCCTACGGTCAAGCTCATTCATTTGATTATAATAAAATCAAGTAGACTTTCGTGACATAACTTATCCTAAATTCGGTAATAGTTGGCGTAATTATGCCATGTCAAATTTAGATCAGTTGCAGCTAATACAATCGGGAACGGAGGTGGCATGTATTCCTAGGGGCTTGATAGAGAGAGACAGGCAAAAGTTGCATCGGAATGGCTGTTTTTGGTAGAATACGACACAAGGAAGTGAAAGACGAGAAACGGTGTGGTGTGGCACATGTTTGGATACTCGCGACAGAGAAAGGATAAGTGCCAATAGCTTCGAACTCCCCGTATCTTAAAAAATTTTGAAACGACATGTCTAGGCTTGTTTTTTATAATAAAGCATACAGTTACGTTTACGTAATGTATGTATTCTAAAAATTTGTAGAAATTATTTTGTATTTTAGGATACACAAAAAGAATTTTTTTTGAGGGAAAATGGAGCTATTTTTTCTTTTTCACAGACACAATTTTCTTTTTTTGTAGCTAGGAATACTTATTTTTACCGGAAGTTTGGCAAATGTGTACAAAACAGGTATATATATATCCAACAGATATTTTAAACTCAATTTTAACATTTAAGGGTTGTGAACTATAAAATAAATGAGAGGTGAGTGAGGTCCATTATGGGGTGTTTCAAACTTAATTTTAATATTTATGATTATAAAATGAGAGGTGAGTGGGGTGCATCGCTAGGTGGTGTCACTACGCTATTGGAGGACATGTGGAGTAAGAAGAGTGGAAAGATTCTAGCGAGCTTAGTATTTGAAAGGGATTCTAGTCTCGGAAAAGATGACAATATGCAGATTCGGGATCGTGGACACTTCAACTTTAATTTCTTTCAAAATTAGTTGATTTGTCTTTTTTTCTGAGCCCAAAATACAATGTATTCACATTGAATAATTCCACGCTCGTATTGTACGTGATTGACTACATTCAGTTAGTTGTTTCCGATTTTTTAATGTAAAAAAATAAAATCAAAACCAGGACACTGTAGCCCGGGTACCAATTTCGACTATTCGCATGGCTATCCATCTTTTCGGAGAAACATCCAATTACCCTCCCAGCTTTCATGCGATGCAAACGTGATCGGACGACTGAATTCAGAACGAAAAAGGTAATGGTGTAGTGTGAGTAGTATTTTTCTTCTTCTCCACTGCTGCTCTTTCCTCGTGCCATGGACTGGACGCACAGGGCGGAGGTCAGAGCGGCCGCAGAGAATCCGGACGTTGCTTGCCGGCAAAAGGTGCGAGCGAAAGGGCAAGTACCACGTGCGTCCGCGTCAGCTTCCTCGCGGCTCCAGAGTCTCGACACGCCGCCCAACCACGGCAGCGGCACCGACGCACAACGTCGGCATGCGAGGGGCAGCGAGCCCGTGACGACGTGGCGACGTCTATCGTCCTGCGCTGCTAATTTTTTTTTAATAATACATTTTTTAATGAAATTCGAAAAATATTACGGAAAACCACGAAATTCCAAAAATAATACGGCCTCGGCTAGGACTGGGCCGATAAGGGCCTGTCGGCCTGGGCTGGGCCGATTAGGTAGTCGGCCGACGCCGCGCGTGTCAGAGAACCTAATCGGCCAGGGCTAAGCCGATTAGACCCTGTCGGCCATGGCTGGGCCGACTAGGTCCCGTCGGCTCTGGCCCAGCCGACCAGTGCATATTAGCCCGCATTTTTCGCGCCAGCCCTTCCGTTCGCGCCTTATTTTTCCCGCCTTCTTCTCTCCCTCCCGTTTGTCGCTCCCGGTATTTTTTCCGCCCTTCTTGTCCCGCCATATTTCTCCCGCCCTAATTCTCCCGCCATAGTTCTCGCGCCTTTTTTTCCCCGCCATTTACCTCCCGCCTTTTTTCTCCCGCCTTTTTTCTCCCGCTCTTCTTCTCCTGGGTGAGCCTATATATATACCCCAACAGATTTGATGATGGAGGAGGGGTGTGGTGCGTGGTTATTTCCTCGTCGGATAGGAACGATGTCTGGTAGTTCGGGTCCTAGTTCGGAGCATAGGTCGTGGTGTGTTTTGTATCACGCCGCAATATGGACTGAAGGTAGTATTATGGAGGGTAGGCCCAAGAGCTGTTATAGGGAGCTAGTTAGTGAGTGGGGCAACATTCGTGAGGTGGGAGAAATTATAGCCAAAAAAACCAAAATCAAGATGACCCCTGAAGAAATTCGGGATGAAATTGATGGGTGGCGGTGGAAGTGGCAGAGAATTAATGAGCTAAAAGCTATTGAGGCGGGGCTTAGGGACATGCCTATGACACCGAAGTCAAAGATAATCCATTTTTCGCCGGAGGCCTATGCATTTCACGTGAAGTTAACTGAGTACCGAATTTATATTATATTAGAATCTAGTGTTATCGTACTAACTTTTTTCCCCTGATTTTGTGAATGTCCAGCACTGGCCTGCCGATGGACAGTTTGTGAACAAAGAGATCCCTCATTTTGGTTGGATGGAAATGCTTTTTGGCGCATGTCGTGATGGGCCTGGAAATCTCCTTCACGCTGAAGCAGTGAAGAGGGCTATATCAAAGGCGAAGAGTGGTGGATCATCCAAGGCTGTCGTCGATGAAAATAGTGATGACGACTTCATGCCTCCAACACGAGCACGTGGCAGAGGGAAGTGAAGTCGTTGATTCGAATTACTTTCGTACTCAGTTACCTGCACGTGATTAGAATTAGTTATCGTTGAGTTATATGTGAGACATATATGTACGTAGAACTACTGAAATTGTAACGGAGAGTTGTCTCACATAATAATATGTCTCGTAGAACTACTGAAGGATATGTCTCGTACATACATAATAATATGTCTCGTACATATATGTCTCACATACAAATCGAAATACATATATGTCTGACATACAAATCGAAATACGAATATGACCCAAAGATATCACTGACCACGGCGTCGACCACGGCGCGGAGGTCTGGCAAGGTTTGGATCTGGCGGAGTCCAACCCAGCCTGTTGGGTGGCACAACCGCACGTCCAGGAATCAGTGATCCAGCATCATCATCATCCTGCGTCTCCTGTGTGGGGTAGGGTGGAGGAGTATTGTACATACCCATCCAATTGTCCAGTTCTGTGCGTACTTCAGGTATGCTCCCACTGTCGTGCTCACTCTCCCATGCGGATCCAGACGACTGCTGAGCGGACATAGACGGACGATTTCCTGGATGCAATACAACATTAAGAAAGAAGTACGTAGCATTTAGCGTGGTGAATACAAATTTACAAGGTACTTACCATGTGGCTGCGGAGGTGGTCGAAGCTGATAGCCTGTCGTGGGACTAAACTGCTGCTGCCAATGCGAGCCTCCAGCCTGGTCAGGAGAGGGTGCTCTGGGCGACGGCTGCGACGTCGAGCCTCCAGCCTGGTCAGGAGAGGGTGCTCTGTGCGACGTCATACGAGGTCGTGGTTGATGTCGATCCTGAGGCGTCACCTGCGGCTGTGGCTGTGGCCGTTGCGGGGATGACGTGGTGGGCGTTGTGCTGCTTGGCGGTGATCGACGTCAGACGCACGTGTGCACGTGATAGCCTGGTAGATACCTCGCAGCCTCTGCTCGAAGCGCTGCACCCAGGACTGATGGTGCGGCCGGTCCAATAGAGGGCCAGACGATAGGGAACGTCTGTAATCGGACACCTCCGTCTGTAGCTGGTAAGTCAATTCAGCCTGTAATTTGCATCGTTATCAGTAAGTTGTACATAATTTTGCAAAATTTGTAAGAATTAACTAATCTCTTACCGCGTACTGTCTGGAGCCTGCAGTAGACTGGGTCGGATACATATCCCACGTAGTAGGAGCCGGTGTAAGCTCAGGATGCTCGACATACGTAATGCGTATCCGGGTTGAGGTCATGTAAATTTGCAGGTACGAATTGAATAGGTCAGGATCAAACACGAGGTCCTCCTGCCAGACTCGTGTCGTCGCAGTTTCCCACTCTGCAACGTAGCTGCCAACCCTCCGCATCCACGATAGTGCGCTCCTATTAGTTCCCTTTCTTGTGAGCCTACAGTAGTAGTAAGTGTTAGACAATTCCTCTGTGGATGCGTAATTGAATAATGCGTAAATAAACAATGCGTAATTAAACACACCCGTGGATGATAGGTGGGACATGTTCCTCTGTCGACAGAGGAAGTGCCTGTTGTCGTAGACCAAATTGCCTCATAACCCGATGCTGGGCCATCTCCTCCACGCAGATATCAAAGACAATCTTTGATTTTGTCATCCAGTACGCGCGATCTCTCGTGCACAGGTCAGAGATACCACCCGGGTATATAGCCTCCTTTTTTGCATCCGTGTACGGTCGCCAGATTACCGCTCCCGAGCTCAGAATGTCGAACTGCTCGTTGAATGGCTGGTAGCAGTTCCTCATCTGTGAATGAGCAAAGCGTCTCTGCACGACACAAAAGTTAGTGCAAGTCGGCAAAAATGTAACAATTGTGATAAATACGTAGATTAGACATACCTGACGACGTGTCCAGATAAAACCAAAAGTAGGCATGTCTATGTGATCAGCATCAAAAAACGCATCCACTGGGAAAGCCTCGTGTGCACGCACGTCTGGTCGTCCAATTGGGAACCTCTCCCATGACCAAAGCTGCAACAACAAGGGACATCCAAGTATGGATGCTGTATCCGACAGTAGATGGCACCCGTTGCACATAGCTCGGTAAGTAGCCGCTAATACAGCTGATCCCCAACTCCTCTGTGTAATGTGTTCTGGCGCAGTAGCACTCGCGATCTCGAAAGCAATAGGGATGTACCTCTTGCTAATAGTGGTGACATGGTTCTCCGTGAACATCACCTTCCCCATAAGCCACAAGATATATGCTTCAAGGCTCCTAGTGATTTGTGTAGCATTCAGCGGAATGCCAGCAGGAAACCTCTGTATCTGTACATTTCAAAATAAATTATGTCAGTGAAATGAAACGATGCATGCGAAACATTGCATTCTGTATATAAATTGATGCATGTAAATAAAACAGTGCGTACCTGAAAATCCAGTAACCATCCAAGCTTAGGTCCGTGATTCTCTGACCTAAACACTCCAGCATTAGGGTTTATACCCTGAAAGCGAAGTGACATCTCGTGCTCCCAATTTTCTGGGGCCTGCAACGGCCCTATGGGCTGACCCGCCAACGGCAGCCCAAGCAAGAAAGATACATCCTCGAGAGTAGGAGCCATCTCACCCCATCGAAAGTGAAACGTGTGGGTCTCGGGCCTCCATCTGTCCACTAAGCATGTGAGAAGACAGTTGTCTATCACCATGCATGAAGATCCGCAGTGGCCTCTACTAGACGCGCGAAAGGTAAAAGCCCAGCCCACTTCAACCTGCAAACAAATATAAATTCGTAATCATATATATGTAGCGAACAAGAAAATTAATGCAGATAATATATGACACGTAAAAATCAATTAGGCATGTACCTCTCCTCCCAAGCAGGGTGTATCTGCCAATATTCCCTCGGTCCTCGAGTTATTAGAGGCTCGAGGCTACGCTCCTGTAATATCTTTGCGCGATGGTTCTCATCCACATCCGGACTGATCAAATATACTTGTTCCATATCTTCGCGCAGCTAAATTAAAAGTCTAAATTACAGACTACTTACAGATGAAATCAAACTCTAAATTTAAAACACTGATCCACACTTATGACAGATAAAAACATACTCTAATTTAAATACATTGATCCACACTAATTGAAGGATGCGCACTAATGTGACACCAATTTACTGTTATAATCGGCAACATATGTACTTAATATTAGTAGCGCAATAAATACCTAGCAATATCAATATCACACTACCACCTTAACACTAATGCGTACATAATTAACAGTAAATCCTAATTAGTCAAAAAAATGCATACCCTTGAAGCGTGCCGATTCAATGGACAACCACCGTCACCACGCTGCACCACCACCACCACACTCCACCACCACGCTGCACCACCACCACCACCCTCCACCACCTCCACCTAAACTACACCATTGCTCTAACCAAACAACACGAAATTGCACAAAATCCTAACCCAATGTATATCTCAGCTGTCTAAACTCTCTAACACTACATGCAGGAAGAATTGTTGGTTGGATTGACAGATCGGGCAGCAGGGAGCTGCTGTGAGAAAGAAAGAAGAAAGGAAGAAGAAGAAGAAGAATGGGAGGAAGAAGAAGGCTCGGCCGAGCCTTATTCAGCACCCTGTCGGCCAGGCTTTGGCCGATAAGGGGCCGGTCGGCCAGGCTTGGGCCGACGGGAGGCCACGTCACGCCGACAGGCCTGTCGGCCGCAGGCCTGCAAAGCAGTCGGCTGGAGTTAAGCCGACGAGTGCTTTTCGGCCCAACTCTGGCCGACGAGGTCCTGTCGGCCCAAATCTAGCCGAGGCCGTATTATTCCTGTAATTTCGTAGTTTTCCGTTATATTTTTCAAATTTAATTAAATAAATGTATTATTAAAAAAATTAGCTCCTGCGCTCGACGCTTCTCGTCGGCTTTGTTGCGTCGCTAGCCTAATCGATCGACAGTTTGGGCAATCTTAGATTTTTCCGAACTCATCTGTAACCGGTAATTCCGTTCCCCTCCGAGAATTATAGCAAAAAAGGATAAATTTTATTCTAAACGTTTCTTTCTCAGAAATATAGTTTCTGTAAAAAAGAATAAATTTAATTTAAAGACCTAATACTAGCTCAAACAGGTAATGTATATGGCTTTTTCTTGTGAGTCGTTGTTGGTGTGCTATTTTTTTTAAGAAGAGGAATTTTCAACGGCACTAGCTGCGAGGTCCATTTAAAATAAATAAAAAAATAAAACAAGCGGGGAGGGAGGACTCGAAGTGATGCCTGCGGGGTTCGTCTAAAACAATGGAAAAAAGAAGAGAAAAATTCACGTACGGTCACCGAACTCTGCTCGCGCATGCAGAAATGGCAACGAACTCAGGAAATAATTTTTTCGGGTGCTGAAACTTGTTCTGTCTGTGCACGTACGATCACTGCTACCGTTTTCATACGTATTTCCGAGCCACGTCAGCGTATGAGGGAGCAGGGAGGCAGAACAGTGCTAGTGCGGGGGGGTTTCTGCAAAAACGTGTCGCTGGTAAATTCCCCATTCTTTTGCAATCCGCCCGACAGACACATCTCCACAAATCCCTAACCCTCGTAGCAGCGGGATTTCGCGACGCGGCGGCGCTGCGGGCGGTGGCCGGGTGAGGCGGAGGGCGAGCCACGACGCCGGCGCACGGGGGCTCGGCGGACCACCGGCACCAGCAGCTGGACGCCCTGCGTCGCCGCCTGGGCGCGCTCGTGCTGGCCCGAGTGCTTCGCCAAGATCGCCGCGCGCATCGTGGCCGCGTTCTTCGCTTCACCGACGGCGTGGTCGCGACCTCGCGGGAGGCGCAGAGGCTTTTCAAGCTGCTGGACATGCTCGACGCGGTGGGCCGGGAAAGGGAGCGTCTCGACACACTCTTCTCCGGCGAGTCGGCCACGCTGGTCGCCATCCGCGAGTGCACGTGCGAGGTGGAGCTCGCCCTGGCGCGCGCCGCTGACGGTGGTATGAAGACTGCCACCGCGTGGTCGCAATGCAGCCGCTGCTGCGTTGCGGCGTTGAGCGCGCGCCGTCCGACACCACCACGCGCGAGGTGGAGCTCGCCCTGGCGCGCGCCGCTGACGGTGGTATGAAGACTGCCACCGCGTGGTCGCAATGCAGCCGCTGTTGCGTTGCGGCGTTGAGCGCGTGCGTGTGACCCGGTGGTGTCGGACGGCGCGTGGCACGCAGGGCAAGTTCGAGTACAAGTGTTTGTTGAGCATCGAGGGCCTCCCAGAGGATGCGTGTGAGCCCCAGGCTATTAACCTTGTTCTTGCAGGTCTCGACGGCGAGCTGATCGAGCTGTTGCCGGCGACTGACCATTGGGTGTTGCCGGTCTCGGCGTGGCTGCGCGACCCCTGCGTCGTGCCCAAATGTGTCACTGTGACCATACCGGCGCCACCTCTGCTTCCTCCGCATCCCAGCTCCGACGACGAGGTAGAATCACCGTCGCCTCCAAGTTCCCCAACAGAGAAGCGCACACAGGATTATCAGCTTCTTGTCCATGTTAAAGAGGTGATCGACCGTGGCCCGTTGCTCACCGATGGCTCTCAACCTGAGCTGGAAGAACAAGACCTGAGCCGCAAGCACAAGTTCAAGACCTGGCGCGGGAAGATGGATGGCGTAGGGCCTGGTGATCATGGCTATGCATGATCTTGTAGTTGTGTGTGTGTTGTGTCTCCTGGCTATGCATGATCTTGTTGTGTGTGTGTTGTGTCTCCTCGCTATGCATGAATGACTGTAGTGTGTTATGTGTGTGTGTTGTTCTGAAGTTGCAAGCAATGTAAGCTAGTACTATGAATTATGGTTATGTAAGGTGGTACTATTAATTTGGCAATGTTCTGAATTTGGCTATATTCTGTTTTGTTATGTGTCAATTTGGATCCAGAACGAATAAACATCAGTTTGGACAGCATGTAAGCAGCAAAATGAAGAAATGTGTGAATAATTCAGCAGCATATATGATGATAATCATTATCCAACTAGTGCATAAACTCCTTACATTATCCAAAATAAACAGTAGTAGCTACTCTGAACCAACTAGTGTATACAATCCTTACATTATCCAAAATAAACAGTAGTAGCTACTCTCAACCAACAAGTTCATAAACTCCTTATACAACATCCAAAATAAACAGTAGTGGCAGTTTTCATATGCTCCATTACATGACCAACATCTACATGGTCCGCTTGGTCCTAAATTCGTCGAACATGGAAACCTTCTTTCCTGGGTATGAAATGAAATTGGTACCACTTGTTTCAGCACCAGAACCTGCATTTGCTTGTGCTTGTGCTGCCCTTGCTTCTGCTTGAGCTGCTTTTGCTGCTGCTTGCTCTGCCCTCTTCTTCTCAAGCTCAATTCTCTTTGCTGTCTTTGATGCTGCTTGTTCTGCCTTGGCTGCTACTTGGGCTGCCTTCTTCTCCTTTGTACCTTCCTCCTTTGCTCTGCATCAAGTTCTCTCTTCAGTGCTGCTTCAAGCTTTCTTTGTTCTGCAACTTCTTTCCTTTTGAGAGCTTTCTCTACAGCTATAGCCTGTTCTCAAGGGCTTTGTTCTCTGCATCTTGTAGCTTCTTTAACTCTGCAACTTCTTTTTTTGCTTGAAATTCTTTGAGCTTCTCTTGCTTCATTGCCTGTGCCTGCATTGCAACATTTTGTACTGATGGGCCAGAAGCAGTAGCTTCTCTAGCATTAGCAATGAAACCAGACTCTGGAAGTGGCACAGGGTGTCTTATTTCCCTAGGAGGTGGTAACTGCAGGAGAATTTCAGTAGTGAATTGTAGTTAAATTTCAACAAGACATTGTAGATTTCGTCAAGAGTGAGGTACTTACATTCTGTTGCATCACATTCAGCATGGTTTCGTCCATATTTGCATATGTAGCTCTCTCCTCCCGATTGTGAAGTTGATATTCTTGCTCCTGCAAGAAATACAAGTTAGTCAACTAGAACTTATTCATTAGGCTCTGGTTTATGGTCAAATTGAGCAATATATTACCTGAGTAATTACAGGCTCTTCATCATCAGAGTGAACTAGAAGTGATTTTCCTCTCTTCCTAGCTTGTTTTTTGGTGGCATGCCTGCTTTAAAAGCCCCACAACCACCTCTGTTGTGCCCACTTTTACCACAGTGGCTGCAGTGGATTATTGTTCCATGCTTTGACATCTTAACCCCAGCATTGGTAGGTTTCTCTTCAGGTTGCTTTCTCCTGTTTTTCTTCTTTCTTCCTACTTTCTTGTCATATTTTGGAGGACCAATGGTAGGGCAGTCCACAACCCTAAACCACTCTGACTCATCTCTTAGTGGCATCAGAATGTGAGAATACACCTTTCTATAAGTTTCCACTGAGTAACAGGGATGCACATGACCTACTGGATTCATGTTCTCTTGCCTCATGCAAGCAATTGCATGATGGCAAGGTATACCAGTCAAATTCCACCTCTGGCAGCTGCAAGAATTGTTCAAAAGCTCCACTATGTACTCCCTACCACAACTATCAACAAGATAGACACCAGCTCCTGCAGAGGTGGATATAAAATAGTTGTTGGACAATTCTATGTATTTGTCAAGTTGCTTCTGAACTTTGGGACAGATGGGTCCTGTGAACAACTCAATTTCCTCCCTTTTTGTTCTTAGTCTTGTGCTTAGTTGGTTGAAGATCCTTTTGATCATGGAAATGATTGGCAGCTCTCTTACCTCTAAGATGTACCTACACATTGAACAATGTAAACACCAGTTGCTGCAATGATTTAGCAAGAACAAAAATGGTGATGACCAAATCTTACTTGTTGAAAACCTCAGAAATGTTGTTTAGCAATAGATCACACGTAGCCCAATCATTTTGAAAAGCTTTCACCCACTGGTTAGGTGGAATTTCTTCAAGCCACTTGTAAGCCTCTATGTTGATGAGCTTCATCTCCTCCATTGCTTCATTGTACCTTACCACTTGAGTGCATCTTGCTATCTTCCAGAGCTGGTTTTTAAGTACCTCTCCTCGAAATTGTTGGTTGAAATTCTGCCACAGATGCCTCACACAAAATCTGTGCTCTGCGTGAGGAAAATAATGTTTCACAGCTGCAATCAAGCCCTACACAAGCACAAAAGAATGTAATTAATAGTCGCTAATAGCACGCTATAGCGTTTCGAGAATCGACTTCATATATCGTTGCTAATAGCTTTTCGAGAATCGACAAATGTATTACCTTTTGTTTGTCTGAAATTAATGTCCAGAACGAGGTGTCTTCAATCTCGAGATCCCGCTTCAGTGTGGAAATAAACCATTTCCAGCTCTATGTGTCTTCAATTGCAACCACAGCAAATGCAAATGGGTAGATACACTCATTAGGATCAACTCCAACAGCAGCTAGCAAAATACCACCAGCATTGGTCTTCAGGTGACACCCATCCAAGCAAATAACCGGCCTGCAACCTGCCACGAAGCCCCTTTTCATTGCATCAAAGTTGAAGAAACATCGTTTAAACCTGCCTTCCGCTGTCAGCCCAATGTAGAATGTGCTTCCTGGATTTGCCCTCCTCAGCTCACTTGCAAAATCCCAGAGCTTGCTGTATTGAGCATCTTCATCACCATATATAAGCCTCTGTGCATACTTCCTCGCTCTACCAAGCTTAGGTTTAGAAACTGTTATATTCCAATCCTTCTGAACTAGCCTGCCTAAATTCTTCAAGCTGATCTTCTCATCTGCTCTAACTGTGTCAATGTATTTTTGTGAAATGAATTTATAGCTGAAAGCCCTGATTTTCCAGTTCCTTTTCACAAGTATGCACATCATTTAGCTTCTTTATCATGAAACACTTGCTTCTGTTGTCGTATGACGCCCACATGTACCAGGGACAATCTTCCACGCACCTAGCTTCTAGCCTCTGCTGGTCATTGACTGGTAGGGTTATAGCACGCCTGCTTTGACATGTGTACTCACTGATTGCCTTTCTAAGCAACTCAACTGAAGCAAATACTTGACCAACTTTGAATGTTGGATTCAACATGTCCTCTGGTCCAAAATGATTGAATTTCAGCCTAATTTCCTCATCATCTTCTGAATCAGGCAAATGTAGGTCATCTTCTTCAGAATCCTCCACACAGTCAGCTTCTTTCTTCCCTTTTACGTCTCTCTGGTCTAAGTTCTCATCATAAAGGTCAGCATCATCTTCTGATATGTGATGATCACTATCAACAATCTCTGGTTCATAGTCTTCATCCTCACTCGATTCACAGTCGAATCCACCATCAACTGACATCCTCCTCTTGATTCTCTCCCTGCCTGCAACATTACATGCCTGCTCGAAGTCTGGCTTCAGTGGACTAATAACATGTGGCAACTTTGCTCTTGGTTGCATCACAACATCGTCAACAACTTGACCTCCTCCCAGGCTCTGCTCAATGATGTTATCAATATCTACATACATGCACAGGACCTTGTTCACAAGTGTTACTGCACATGACATGTTATCAGTGTCCTTGGAAGATCTTATTTCTGTCAAGCCATTGTGCATCATTTCAAAGCCAGGAAGACACCAATAGGCCCTTGCTATCCCTGCGTAATCAAAGCCTAAATCCCACATTATGTTCTGAATACTGCTCAACCCCCAGTAGCCTCAGTCACAGTAATCGAACCACATCATCAAGCCACCAATGTAAGCCCTGTCTGAGCCATCTCCAAGGAAAAACCCTCCATAACTGACAGCAAGAGTAAACAAATCCTGATCTTCATCTCCTACAATTGAGTACACATGTGCAAATTCAGTTAACACTAGCACCACAAATAACTGAGCTACTATACACATCAATATCAACTGAATTTGCAAAGTTTTTGTTCCGGAAAATTTCTGAATTTGCAGCTCTCAAGTTACAGGTGACACTTTTACTGTTCAAAAATCCAGTTTAGACTTTTTCTAGTCACAAATGCACTCCGAAAACATCATAGGAACCATAACATTATACCCTACAATACTAATTAATCCAAATTCGTCGTCTTTTCCCCACAACAGCACACGAACAGAGCACCCAAAACCCCGCCCTTTTCTTCTACAAAAGACACCAAAACCCTACCTCATCTAACCACCTGCACACATGTACAAACCTAGCTAAAGAGGAGCAGCAAAGGATTCATGGCGGAGGAGCAGCAAAAAATTCATTGCGGAGGAACACACACGTACAGTACGGAGGAGCAGCAAGACATTCATGGCGGAGGACTCGGAAACGAACCATAAACGGGGGGCAGCTCCTCATCCTCTCGTTGCCGCGGTGCCATGCTTCCGAGTTCGCGCCGCCGCCGGGCGCGCCGGTCGTAGCGGTTCGTGCCGCCACCGAAACCCTAGCTAATCATCGTCGTCCCCGCCACTCTTTCCTCTCTTTCTCCTCTGTTCTGGAAACAAATCGTCGGCCTCCGGTCTGAAATATTCTCTGTCCAAACGCGCAATTTGCAGAAACACCCTCCAACTAGCACTGTTCTGCCTCCCTGCTCCCTCATACGCTGACGTGGCTCAGAAATACGTATGAAAACGGTAGCAGTGACCGTACGTGCACAAACGGAACAAGTTTCAGCACCCGAAAAGTTTATTTCCTGAGTTCGTTACCATTTCTGCACGCGCGAGCAGAGTTCAGTGACCCGGACGAGGACTCAAAGCAGCATGCTGCTGAATGAATGAAATGGACCAAGCCAGTACGCCGTTAACACTTTCGTGCGTAATTTGAGATACAATCGTTTTTGTCTCTATACAATATCGTAAAATTTTAATTTTTGTGGGCCCCCAAAAATTTGGGGCCCTGTGCCAATTGCACATTCCGCACAACTATGGGCCCGGGCCTGACGTGATCGATGGCTCGACTCGTGCGCCGTGTGCATCCGCGCATGGCATGGCCACCCCAGTTCCCCTACGCACTACGTACTACTACAGTACCTTTTTTTTTTGAAACGGGGGGCAAAAGCTTTGCCCCAACTTTTGATTAAGGAGGAGAATGCAAGAATGCAAGTTCGGAATTTAGTTAAGGTTACAAACAACTACTCTCGCGGCATCAAATTGCCCAAGCATTTGGCACCCGCGAGCACCCACAAACGAGACTCACTCTTAATTCTATCAAAGATGACAATAGGCGGCGTGCTCTTGTTCTTGAAGACCCTCGCATTCCGCTCGTTCCAAAGCTCCCAAGTGGTGAGGAGGGCAATGGAGGCGACGGCTCTACGGTTCGGTGTGGCACCATCCGTCAATAACAACCACCACTCTTGGAAGGGAAGAGAAGTCCACGAGCTAGTGGTCAAAGTGTGGAGGCCCAACCAATCCTTGATAAGGTCCCAAATCCTCCGTGAAAGGAGGCAATGGACAAACAAGTGAGAGACCGTCTCCGTGGTTTGCTTGCAAAATGGGCACAAGCCACAATTTGGCCACCCTCTTCTTGCCAAATGATCCGCCGTCCACACCCTGTTTTGGTTAGCGAGCCAAACAAAGAACTTGGTCTTCGGGGGTGCCCAAGCCTTCCAAATCGTCTTCTCAAAGGGAGAAGCAATGGTTCCCATAAATTGCATTGAGTATGCCGTCTTCGCGGAGTATTCACCATTTTCCGTAAGCCTCCAACGTATGTCATCCGCGGTGTTTGGGTCAAGTTGCACATCGGTGAGGAGGACCCAAAGGGCAAGGAATTGAGAGAAATGAGCGGCGGTGAAGTTTTCATCAAGGCGTACATTTCCAACCCAACTATTTGCATTCATGGCCTCACGCACGGTGCAATTCTTCTTGTTGGAGCATTCGAAGATGAGAGGAGCAATATCCTTGGGCTTGCTTCTCTCCACCCAAGGGGCATGCCAAAAGGGAGTTTTATTTCCATCTCCAATGGTAATGGAAGTTGCGGCATAGAAGAGATCCATATCCTTGGAGGTGCACGGGTTGCCCAAGCCGACCCAAATTTTTTGGGAGTCCTTCCACTCTTGCCAAGGCCAACGCAAGCGCAAGGCCGCCGCGAACTTATCCAAGTGTAGCATGCCGAGGCCCCCAAGGCTCTTTGGGCGGCACACTAACTCCCAACTCACTTTACACTTGGCTCCGGTGGTAGTATCCTTAGCGGACCAAAGAAAAGCCCGTTGAATCTTGTTGATGAAAAGCATCGTGCCCGGAGGTATGATGAGAGGCGTCAAGTAGTATATTGCTTGGAAAGCAATGACCGATTTCACAAGGGCCGCTCTTCCGGCCGTGGCAATGTATCTCCCATTCCAAGTGGGGAGCTTTCCGGCGCATTTATCCTCAAGGTGTTGGAAATCCGACCTCCGAAGCCGCCAAACCGAAAGTGGTAGGCCAAGGTAACGCAAAGGGAAAGTTGTCCTAGTTGCCGGAATGCCTTCGAGGACGTCGTCAAGGTTGATGTTGGCGCACTTGATGGGAACCACGGAACTTTTATCAAAGTTGGTACATAGGCCGGTGACCTCTCCAAAAGCCTCAAGAATGGAAGCAAAATTCCTCATGTCCTCCTTGAAGGGAGCCACAAAAACCGCCGCATCGTCCGCATAAAGAGAAGTTCTCAAGATGGTACCCCTTCCTCGAAGCTTATGAAGAAGTCCCTCTCTAGTGGCAATTTCCAAGATTTGTGTGAGAGGGTCAATGGCGAGGACAAAGAGGAGAGGGGACAAGGGATCCCCTTGCCTTAGTCCATGGCCATGGTAGATAGGGGGGCCGGACACACCATTGAGAAGGACCCGAGAGGAGGCGGTGGAGAACAAAGCGGCGATCCAATTTCGAAAACGGCTAGGGAAACAGCGGCGTTGGAGAAGGTCCAAAATAAACTCCCAACGGATAGAATCAAAAGCTTTTCGGATGTCAAGTTTGAAGAGTAGAGCGGGAATCTTGCTCTTGTGGAAACGCTTAGCAAGGTTCTTGACGTAGAGAAAATTGTCATGGATGCTTCTTTTCTTTATGAAGGCGCTTTGGGCGTTGGAGACAAGCTCGTTCATGAGAGGCCCAAGACGGAGGGCAAGCATCTTGGATATAATCTTGGCAATCGCATGGATGAGGCTTATAGGCCTAAAGTCGGATACCTCCTCGGCCCCATCTTTCTTAGGCACAAGTGCGATGTTGGCGGAATTAAGCCAATGGAAATTGTCGGTGTGGAGGTTGCTAAAGCGGTTTATCACCCTCATGACGTCCCCTTTGACGGTGCCCCAACATTTCTTGAAGAAAGCACCCGTGAACCCATCGGGGCCGGGTGCCTTATCACTTGGCATTTGGTTGATGGCATTCTTGACCTCTTCCTCGGTGAAAGGGTCCCCGAGGGCTTGCAAGTTCGGCTCCTCAAAGTTTAGCCCCTCCCAATTGAAATCTTGGGCTCTAGTCTCTCCATGTCCCAAAACCGAATTGAAATGTTGGTGGACAACATGCTCCTTAGCCTCGTGCTCGGTGATCCACCCATGGTTGAACTTTAGGCGGTGGATGTGGTTTTTCCTACGGCGGGAGTTTACTCTCATATGGAATTTTTTTGTGTTGGCGTCCCCTTCCTTAATGGTGGCAATTCTCGCACTTTGCTTCTTGCGAGCTCTCTCAACCACGGCCAAGGCAATCACTTTTCTCTTTAGCCTAGCACGGAGATCCCTCTCATTTGCCGAAAGCGCTCTATTTTCTTGGGCCAAGTCAAAGTGAAGGATGACAAGGAGAGCCGCATGAACAAGCACTTTTGAATTTGAGAATAGACCACGGCTCCATTTAGTTAACCTAGCCCCCGTTGTGCGCAATTTGTGGAAGAGGGCTTGACACGGCTCCACATGAGGCGAAGGCTCGTTCCAAGCTTGAGCAACCACCTCGTTGAAACCGGGGATGCGCGTCCAAAAGTTCTCAAATTTGAAGGTGCGTGGGCGGCGAGGGCCACGGTCATCGGCGAGCAAAAGAGGGCAATGGTCCGATAATGAAGACGAGAGAGCGTGGAGAACATGAGTGTCAAAGCTAAGATCCCACTCGGAGTTGCAAAAGAAGGCGTCGAGTCGACAAAGGGTGGGGTTGGCTCTCTCATTACTCCAAGTGAAGCGTCGGTTTTGGAGGTGAATCTCCTTGAGTTCACAAGCTTGAAGTGAGGCACGGAAGCGGTTGATACGGCTCCGGTTGATATTGCGGTTATTTTTATCACGTGCACGACGAATTTGGTTGAAGTCGCCAAGGACCAACCAACGCTCTCCGGTAGGCGGTTTGAGCGTTGTGAGCTCCAAGAAGAAATCATCCTTGCGATTGGAGGCCGTAGGACCGTAGACCGTCGTGATTTTGAAATCTCTCTCGCCATCGGAGTTGATGAGGTGCACATGAGCGGAGAGGCAAAACTCGGTAGTGTGAACTTGGGTAACTTGAACCACATTATCATCCCAAAGCAATAGGATCCCTCCTCTAGTACCAACAGCAGGTCTTTCGGCAAAGCTTTTGAGTCTGTTTCCCCCAATGTAGCAAGCTTGGAAAGAGGACACCGAAGCAAGTTTTGTCTCCTGTAAGCAAACAATTTGGCAAGACGAAGCTGCCACAGTTTCATGCACAGCATCTTGTCGATCTTGGTCATTTAACCCGCGCACATTCCAATCCAGAATATTAAAGGTTGCTCAATCATTGACACCACAAGAGCCCAGAACACTAGCAGAACAAAGTTTTTCAGAAGGGAAACTGAAACAGAGCTCAAACTCCAGCGCCGATCGACAAGTTCCTGCCAGCAAGCAGGGACGGCAGCTTGGGAGCAGCAGATAGCAGAAAGCAGAACCCAACAGGAGAGGCGCTGAATCTGGTACAAGCACCAGAACGCAGCCACCAACCCAAAATCTACCCAAAGTTCCAACTACAGTGATTTTCTCTAACATTGGCAAACTAAGCAGACTCGAACTAACAGTGGACATGATCTGATCAAGCATTAGCAGTAGCATCCTCGTCTTCAGCTGCGACATGGTCCAGTCCAGCCGCCCCACCATGGCTCAGCAGAGCTTCATCCACGGCATCATCTTCGGGCGTTTGCACTTTGAACAGTGCACGCATCGCCGCAAGGACTGCATCAGGAACAATCCCCACGTACAGACGCGCGAACTCTGCCATCGCCAGCTCCGTGATTTCTTCTCCGTCTTGGACGATGCCCAGGCCACGGCAAACCGCAGCCTCGGCAGCTCTTGCCACCGGCTTGTTCTTGCGCTGCTCCTTGACGCGCTTGCTAGTCCGACGCAACGAGAATCCATTGTGGCGCACGATGTCCTGGCCAGCAAGCGTCTTCCGGCGGTTTGCCGGCCTGCGCGGGGCTGAAGACCACGGCGAGGACAGCAGCGTCTGCTGGCTCACCGAGAACAACGGGTCCAGGAGACCAGCAGTGTCGCTGGCACCAGACCCCACCGAGGAAGTAGGCGATGGTGGCGCGGCGTCGCTGGTGGCCGTAGGCGAAGCCGGCTGCAGGACCGGCGAGGAGTCGAGGCCTGGAGGCCTAGACGGAGTCAGCATCAGGGACGACGGGACACTACAGTACCTTTTGCTATAGCAAGAATCTTCTTTGACGGGAATATGACCATCCAGAAACAGATTGCGATAATATTTTCAAACCTGCTCTACCACAAATCGTCCAAATCATAGGCGGGCTGTCAAAACCTCCAGAAACACAACTGAAAGTTTCAACGAAACACTACATAGGCGGCTGTCAAAATCATGGAACTGGCCTCCAGATAATGGAGAAAAGGTAGTAAACAAAGATGCAATTAATGGAGTCGTTGCAGCAGTGGCAATACGTAGAGTCTAAACCGACTGTCTGTCTATATGTAAGCAAAGTATTTGAAACATGTCGGCTGTCGTATCTTGAGGGTTAATTTGATGCCGTTTGGGTCGCTAACAACTAAAGTTGAGGCAAGTTGACTTATTTTGGTGGGTACATCACTAACTATATGAAAGATGAGCAAATCCGCGGCCTCTCAGCGCTCGCGTTACTGTAGTTAGCTACAGTGTTAAACAGTGCCTGCCGTTTTTTTTCAAAAAGGCCCTATACTTTACGAAAATTCCAAATAGGTCCTTCGTACATATAGACTCAACCGTAACCTAACCCTAGATCGCAAATTGCTCCCATTTTCCTCACCCGTCCCCCACGAGACGCTCACCTCCGTCCCGCCGCCGCCGAGCCACCATCCTTCCCCCCACCCGGCTCCTCCTCGACGCGGCCGCTTCCGCCAGCGCCGCCGACATCTCGGACGCGCGTGGGCTTCCCCCGCCCCCAGCTTCCCGGGCCATCTCATCACCGCAAATCCGCTGGTGCCGCCCGACACGGCTGTTCTGGTGGGGCGACCAAGCAGCGGTGGTGGAGCGAGGAGGAGGTGCGGCGGAGGGCACCGCCGCCGAGACGGGAGGCGAGAGGGTAGGGTCGACGGACGCGATGCGGCGCATGTAGAGCCCGACCAGACCGTGCGACCTGACCGTGCTTTCGGCCAAGGCGCGGTGGATGGACTCGATGGTCGCCTCCTCGAGCACGAACGCGGCGGTCCTGGTGGTGCCACTGACCGCGGCAGTCGTAACTCTGTTGCGGCTTGCTTGCTTGCTCGCCGCCGCTGGTCGTTCCCCTGTTCCAGCCCCCGCTTTCCAATCCTCATCGTTGTGCCTCCCCAATCCCCAATCAGCTTTGTCGGCCTCTTCTTCAAATAGTCCATGCGGTTCTTGGACTGAATCCAGGCCCGGGGAGCTCAATCCCTCATCCCACACGGGAGAGTAGCCGAAACCAGCATAGGGCGGAGGGATTCGGTGGCGGCCGTTGTTCTCTAATTTGTGGTACATGCTTACAACTTATGAATTTAAATATTATTTAAGCTTGATGTTTCTAGCTGTATTGCTTACATAAATCTTTTTTTGTTGCCTTCTGATTCATGCCTTACTCATCCCACACGGGAGAGTAGCCGAAACCAGCATCGAGCGGAGGGATCCGGTGGCGGCCGTTGTTCTCTAATTTGTGGTACATGCTTACAACTTATGAATTTAAATATTATTTAAGCTTGATGTTTCCTAGCTGTATTGCTTACATAAAGCTTTTTTTGTTGCCTTCTGATTCATGCCATTGTTTGATATCAACGTTGACGAGTTGAGTGTTAGCTAATTACAGTACACAAGCAGTTCGAGTATTTACAGATGATATGGGATGATGCTGGATAATTAACGGTCCTGCCTCTCAAATTTTCGATTTACCTTTTATATAGACAGCTGCAGACAAAAGGCATACATGTTTTCTAATGCAAGGATGGTAAACAGTTCCATGACTTCCTATTATTTACCCAATGTCCTGTAGGTGTTCTTCTAAAAGAGCGGCTACACATATTGTTCATTGTTATTGTAGCATACCTTCTGTCGACGAAACTATAGCTGACAAGATGTCAACCAGGGCATGAATTTGATGGATGAATTTGTATTTTCTTCATGTCGTCGTACTTATGATAAGATATTTCATATGCACGTAAACCTACCTACTCATAATTTTTTTATAGTGAATATATATATGCTTTTTACAACATTTGACCGCCAATTGAGTGCACTCAGCATGTTACCTTCTGGGTTTATTCATAGATTAATTGCAGTAGACCATTTGACTTGCTAATATTTTCAGCCTGCTAAGCATGAGATAGCTGAGCGTGGATGTTAATATAATATTAGTACACTTCTGCTTCATAGGATTATATAGCATAGCGTTTTTTTTTTCAGAATGACGCGTAGTATAGTATAACTACAGATTTAGAGTGTGCTTGCATTTATATAACTTTTCCTTTGGTTTCTTTTGGATCCAGTTTTTCTGCACTCTTATTGATGGTAATGCTGAAGAAACTTGCAAGCACAGGGTGCACGGTCATCTATACAATGTACCAAAGCAACATCCAAGTATTTGGACTTCTCGACCGGATTTGCTTGCTTTCAAATGGGAACACCTTCTTTTTTGGCAAAACACTGGGGTGAATAAGTTTTACTCTCTATTATTAATTCTTTAATTTATCACTTAAGTGAAACCATGCTATCCAATTATGTGGACAGAATTATCTTCCTGAATTTATTAGCTGCATACAAGGGACACCTAAGCTAATTTAAGAGAACAGGAGATGATAATTGAGTGGTATGAAATTTTCTTAATTTCACTGAATCTCTGCATCAATATGACCTAATAAGCTTGCACAAAATAGCATTGACAGATTTGTCTATAGAAGACCTTATTTATTTCCCCATTATCAAATATCATTGCATCTTTAGTAATTCAGCGGGTATTCAGAAGATTCAAACTGCTAAGCCATTTTTACACGGAGATTTAAACTTCTAATTCCACCTGTAATTTCTTCAATGTAAGTAATTCAGCTTGCTGTGTTCTTCTTTCAATACTCTGAATTTTACACCTAAACATGTCATGTTTTACAAATGTATTTTACCTGTCACATGTATAATTAATGAATGTAATTCTGATCAAAATGTACTTTTAATGGCAAATATTCAACGCACTAGGTGTACCATGTCCGCTGATCTCCTAATTCTTAATTATATTCACTTGATGCTTTAACATTTTACTATTTCATCTAATCGTATTTGATGTTGGCATTTCATTTGAAAATTTTCTTGCTTTTGTAGACTGCCAGCTAAGTGTCGATTCAGTTACTATGTAGAGGTTCCAGATTAAAGGTAGTTAATCTACTACTGTTGTCTTTTATATTTACTTCAAATGCACAAATAGTGTTCTGCTTAATTTATCAATCAGCTTGAGATTACTATTGGGTATTCCTAATGGTGCACCTCAAGAAACATTGCACCATTCTGCAACACCCTCTCTTCCTTCCACTCTTATTATTTCAGGCTAAACCTCATGTTACCAAGTATGAATCCTATATGATAGCTTTTGTGACGACAATGTGGCTGCCATAATGATCAAGCCACTGCTTCCATGATGTTGATCTGGCCACTATGTTAATCAGATTAGCAGTAACTTCTTATTTTTGAATTTTTGTATATGAATCACATGCAACAACCTGATGGCTCTGACCTTATGTAATTATGTACATATATCTCCATACATATATTGCTTTCTTTCAACAACCACGGTTCAGCTAATGTCACTACTGCATGTACTGCAGAGATTAGAACCACAACCTACTTACAAAGTGTGTTATCCACTAAATTAAAAAAACATACAAAACATCAAATTTCTCAAGAAGGGCGTGGCGTGCCGCCGCGCCAAATTCAACTAGTAACATGTAGAAAGCTTTGCCGAATAAAGCACCACGAAGAGCCAACACCATCCGAACAAGCCACTATCTCCACCACATGACCTTCAGACAACCACACACTCTGAACTTCAAGGCGGCATCTTCAAGAAGAGCACGACGCCAAAGCGCCGCCACCGCTCGATCCGCGGATCTTGGGTTTTCACCCGGAGAACGGGGAGAAGCCACCACGACGACTTCAAGAACGGGACAATATCCACAGATGGCATTGTCGTGGCACAACAGGACTGGGCAAGGGTTTCCCCTTGGCATGAGACCTTCCCGCCTCCCACATCGGGTACAGAGAGCCGCCAAAATGACCACCGTACCATTGCCACTACGTGCTGCTCGCCAGCCACTACACTGCTGAAAGAGCATGTGTTTTTAATCCGTTTTGGAGTTAATGACAACACACTAACATGACTGATCGTGTTCCTAGGTAATGACATGTATTCATTTGACAACATGTGAAGTCCGAAGATGGAAGACAGAGGGGCTCGAAAAACAAACCTGGCAGAAACCCTGTCTGGCGGTAGTACCGCTGGACTGCATACCAGCGGTACCGCTCCTTCTGGAGCTTTACTGCTAGCATGCTGGTACCCAGTCTCGGGCAGTAGTACCGCGGAAAGTACCGTGCCTTCTAGGCAGCGGTACTACCGCTAGAACTACCGCTCGAGGTACCGTCAGCTTGGTTTTTGCCTTTGACTTCCCGTTGGTACTTAGGCCACAGTACCATATTGCCACTACGCGTTACTCGCGAGCCACCACACCGCCAACACGACCGTGGTCACCGGCCAACACCTTAGCGACTGGCTCGCCCGCCCACCAACATGGCTACCCCCGCCCCGACGTCCAAACTCCGCGCGTTGCCAAACTGACGGGACAACGACCACCCAGCCGAACTCCGGCCAGTGGCACAACCAGACCAGCAACAACTCCAATACCCAGATCCCGTGGAAAACCAGCTCCATCCCTAGATCCACGGCCGTCACCCTCTTGGTGGCCGACATCGCGGGAGATCGAGCGAGGCGATGGGCTTGAGGCTCTGGGACCCCTGCCCTGGCCCGTGTGCTGCCCAAACCGCCCCGCGCCGAAAGCCGTCCTGCAAGAAGAGGATGAGGCGCCGCCGCCTGCAAACCTCGCCAGTCGAGCTGCACGCAAGGTGAGACCATTCACCCCAAGCCCGAGGAGTGCGAGGAGAGGCCCTTGCCACCAATGACTACCGCGCCACCAGAGCCACGGACGAACGACGCCACTGCTGCCCTGTCCGCACTGCCGGCAGACACAACCACCCCGCACGGGCGTCTTAGAGCGCAGAGAGAGAAGAGCCTGCCGCCGGCACCACGGGGGCTTTGCGTGGGGCTCCCGTCGGCGGCGGGCGGGGAAGAGAAGGAGAAGGAGGAGGGGCTCAGAGGTGGATGGGCTATGATTCGGCCACTGTGTCGCCGCGGGGGCGAGCAGGAGTGGGCACATGTCCAAGAACCTAGTAAGGGCCTCTTTGAGCTAAAAAAAATTGCATACATTTTTTTGAAGGATTGAAATCCTTAGGATTTAGTTGTTTGATTTGTAGAATTAAATCCTATCGAAAATTTTCTAATAAATCATTTGCACTATTTCCTATAGGAAATCTAACATCCACTCATACCTCTTTCAAAATCTCTTACTTTTCCTATGACGTAATCAAACGAATTTTGATTTATATAAATTTCTATATAATTGAAGTGTGGATGACATTGTAATTCTGTATTTTTTCATATTCTACGATTTTAGAATCTGTGAATCAAAGAGGCCCTAAGACCTAAAAGCATAAGCCAATCCCATGTACTAAGTACTAACACAAAACATGCAACGTAATGAGAATTGTAAACTAGAATGACTTCCCGTATTGGGATCGTCGTTCACCGTCATTTGCTAAATTTAGTGAAAGCATATGCTCCCATGGGTGCTCCAATGGCGTACGAAAACGGTGTACTGCATACTCTTACCTTTTTCTCGGATTAGGACTGTACTATATCGAACCTATGTTAATCTAATATCGTGGGAAAAATACATGGAAGTAGAAACAAGTTTTTGCCTAGCGGAAAAATAGATAGAAGTATAGTAAAAAACCAGAATGATCAAGTTATCGCAGTCCACTTAACACCAAAGATGGACCTACTCAAGAATAACTATTGTTGTATATATGGTGTTGTCGGAAGAACGAATTTTGTAGCGGCACAATAATAAGCATGAAGAAAAATGACATTGAGCTATTCGTCTTTCTCTTGATATTGAGTTGTTGCATAGGACATGAGTAAGAATGAGTAAAACCTATTGTAAGGACATGGTGTTTCGAGTCACGGGTGCAGATGCACCTGTTGTGTAAAACATTTTAAAATTTTAATTTTTTTTAAAAAAATCGGATATACATCAGGACATTTTTTGTTAGTACAAAAAGTTTAACGATGGAAAGACATTTTTTGTGACCTGTGCAAAAAAAGACAAAAAAAGTCTCCTACAAAGCCATTTTGGAGCGCCCGGATTTGTCTTTTTACACAGGTCACAAAAAAGTCTTTTCTTTTCGAAACTTTTTCTGCTAACATAATTTTTTAAAAGTATATCTGGAATTTTTATTTTAAATTATTTGACATTTTGAAAATTGCTTTTTGAGCAGTGGGTGCATCTGCACCCATGACGCGATATGGATTTCTGCTATTGTAAAGCCTATTGAGATATTTGACTTTATATTTCTATACTTCCTTTTATCAAAAAAGAAGAAGAAATAATCAATTTGCTTTATGGTCTTATTCATAACCGTAAGAATGAGCCGTCAGTATGGAACCTTGAACTCACAATCCTTGAAATCAACACATTGTACTTACCGATTCCGGTCAATATCAGCTCTATAATAGTTTAGACTGGTTTAGCACACCCAAAATGACAATCTCGACCATGATTACTCGCTCTCTCAGCGATCAGGAGGTCCACATGTCATATCTATCTTCTCTTTCCAAATCTCTGGTCCGCCCACAAAGGCTGCGGCATTCGTGTAACCTCGTGTCTGACCTTGTCAGAGGTGCCTGCGACTCGAGTTACAGGTCATTCGCGAAGCTCGCCATGGTTCGGACGGATCAGAAGCATAGCATGGTGCGTCGCCATCATCAGGCAGGGCCTGCACAAAGCATCGAACGAGGCATGGTCCACGAGCTGGTGAGATTGGAGCTAGGCGGCTTTAAATTAACTTGTACATTACCAGATTGTGTGAGGTCCTTCTGTTTTATCGTGATAACGTTTTTGATTTCATCTACAACTCATCCTATATTAATACTTGTAACCCCTTAGAGTTCATAGAATTCAGTTAGGCTTGTAGCGAAGGGTGGTCATTTATAAAACAATCATGAACACCGAAGAACAAAACAAAAAATGAGCCAAAGCCTATCAAATAATGAACCATGACATTCAAGGATTTAATTTTGGGCTCCCACATTGTGTAACTAAGATTAATTCATGTTTGCTTCGAAAAGATTCACGCATGTACGTGAAATTCACTTTGACTCCTGAATGCATATGCACCCGGTATTTAAAAACACATTTTGAAATGTCAAAAAAATTGAAATACAATTTCGCGGATACATCTTCACATTTTATATGTTCACAAAGTTGTTTCGTAGAAAATCGATATTTTTGTGGCCTATACAAAAAAGACAAAAACATGTCTCGTGAAAAAGCCTTATTTTAGCCAAAAATAATGTCGTTTTTCATGAAAAAACTTTGTGAACAAATAGCGTATTAAGATCTATGAGTGAACATTTTTCTACAAATTTTTGACATTTCAAAATATGTTTAAAGTGTATTTTAAATAAAAGGTGCATATGCACCCGGAAGACAAAACACCTCAACCTGCTTATACCAAATAGAAAGTACGGATGATATACTTTGTACCAATCTGCTTGAAATAATTAATGTAATTTTATAAAAAATACTTTAATGATTTTGAAAAAATATTAGTCGCTCATACACATAGCCTCTCCATTGTATGTATTGGCTATAATTACCTTCTATTTTATTTAATCTATGTTTTCTTGCCCATCTAGTTTTCTATAGTGCTTATGTTCTTACTGTTAAGATGTGCATAGTGATGTGAAATTTATAACTAACATTTTCTTATTTTGTTTATGTTACTCAAGACGTGTCTTACACGTGTGCAATTGCTACTTCATCTACCTACAAAACAATGTAAAAGAAGTTGATACTGTAGAAAACTCCACTAAAACTGCTATCGCCACCCCATAAAGCGCACACCGGCAAGTGTACACGTAGCCACCTTCGTTCTTTCCTCCCCTTCTCAAAAGGTTCAGCCTCCACTTCCCCTCCTCATCAATCATCATCTTCCTCGCAGCTGCGCTGCTCCCCACCACACCCGCCAACACGACTCAGCACTCAGCAGCAGCAGCAAAAAGCTCGCGACGAGCGAGCACGCGCTCAAATTCGATTCGGCGACTTCGCTTCGATCCGACTAGGTCCAGTCCAACGAGCCCGCGTCGGTTTCGCGGCTGCGTCGGACTCGGATCGGTCCAGAAAGGACGGCCGTCGCCGGCGGCGGCGGATCGAGGTGCAGAGTCTCTACGAAGAGCGGCGCCGGGGGCTCGGATCCACGCGCTAGGAGGAGCTCATGAGGCGGCTTACCACCTGTGGATCTCCTGGTCTCGTCGCAGCCTCCCGTGGGGGCCTCCGATAGGCGGCGGGGGCGCGTGTCGGATCGGGCGGCGGTGAGGAGGTAGAGGCTGTGGCATTGGTAGGGTGAGCGGAGATGGTGAGCGGCCACCTGTTCCACTGCCGTAAGAACTCGTGGCCGCCGGAGGAGTACGTGGCCCGGACCGCACTGCAACTGGTGAGGCGAGCCCTCGTCTCGATCGCGAAGAATTTTTCTTCATCCGCTCATTTGGTGCTTCGTCTTGATCACCGGTGTGGTGTACTGAAGTTATCGCGGTGCTGTAATTTTTGCAGTTGGACTTGGACGGTGCGGCACCGCCGGAGCAGGCATGGCGGCGGCGGCTCAACAGTCACGCCAACATACTCAAGGAATTCAGCGTCACCTTCATGGAAGCAATGAAGATGGTATGTTTAAGGGATTGAGTTCCATGCCTCTGGTTATTATGCCGTTTGGTTCCTGTCACTAGTTCGATTTTGTTGCTGTAGCTGCTAAGTGTTTGCTTTGCAATGCCAAAATTTCAGATGACCCTTGGGGTGAGGCTTTGGTCATATGTACGTGAGGAGGCTTCCTATGGAAGGGTAACATTTTCTAGTCTTGCACATATTCATGTCAAACACCTATGTGGAATTGTAGTCGAAGATTGTATGGTGAGTGGTGACTGAACGGGGTTTTCCTTTTGTTCTTGCAGAAAGCTCCTATTGATCCGTTCACAAGAGAGAGGTGTAAGCCGTCAGCTTCACAGGGTGTGCCGCTCGGAGGGATGGGGTATGACTTCCTGGCCGTTGTTTCTGTCTTTAATCTTCTTTATTTGTGTTCGCATCGTGGATGCTTTAGATTTTGATATCTGTACATTGCTTTCACAGGAGTGGTAGCATTTCAAGAGGATTCAGGGAGAGTTCAAGAATTGGCACATCATTCCTGGTTTGTGTGAGAATTCACCGGTCATGGAGAACCAGTTTTCCGTAATGCTTTCATCTTATCTTACTTTTGATAACCTTTCAGTTTATTATTCCTCGTGAAAGGAAAAGATTGAGTCGGATGACAATGTTTGTGGTAACACTGTATCTGAATGTATTTATTTTGAGTTTTGACTGCTTCAATGCTCAAAGTGCTACTTCTAGGAAATCTTATAAGGCCCAATTGCCTACCCACGATCAGATTATCATATTCTCTTTGTTTCGTTAAATCTCGTTCAAAAGGATCGTTTGCATATTTGTACTTGTGTTGTTTGCATTGTGCTCAACTGGGGAATTGGATGGTGTTAGCAGTTATGGGGGATTATTGTCGAGAGACGATGACTTTACCTTGCCATGTATTCCAGTGGTTTACATAGGCATCATTCATGTGTGGATTCCCTATTCGAGCTGAAAAGGCGATACTTCCCTTTTTTCTGTTGTTATCAAATTCTTGTCAATCGCTGTATATCATGTTGTTTTTGGCCTGTAAACGTACACCTGCTATAGCTTTTTTACCTTACTCTCTTTAGTGCTATTTTTTCAATGCCCTTGTATTGTTTTCTCTCACAAGTGCGTTTTGAGGCTTGAGCTATTCCTAAATATTATGCTTTATTTCAGATATTTGTATCACGAGATGGTGGGAACAAAAAATATTCATCGGTATTGGCTCCTGGACATCACGAAGGTTTAAAGTAAGTCCCTAGCCTGGTTTATTTAATTCAAGCTCACTAGTTCTTAGCAAAGTATCGTTTCGAAGTCTTCTATCTTGCAAAGTCTCAGCTTCAGCATGTTTAAAGTAAGTCCCTAGCCTGGTTTATTTAATTCAAGCTCACTAGTTCTTAGCAAAGTATCGTTTCGAAGTCTTCTATCTTGCAAAGTCTCAGCTTCAGCATGTATAACTTTTTTGCCTTATAAGTGTCCAGACTGAAAATTTTAAATATTTAATTAAATGCATTCATAATCACTTTTCTAGCTAAGCCAGCGTATACGTATTTTTTTCTACCGTGTCTTTGCGTATCTATTTTCTTCCGGTTTACCCTGCCTCTTTTCTTCACGTCCTTTCTCCTTTTGGAATGTATTTGTGTAGAAAACAGATCAACTTGTATAATTTGCATCAGTCGGTTGAATTTATTTTTGTCTAATCTGTTATTCAAAAACCGACAACACTGCACAAAAAATGTAAATAAAATGTTCGAGTTTGTAATACAATTTGGTTTTACAAAATTATCATATTGGAGCAGCATGACTCGCTGAATTAAACAGACCTCCGCTATGTTGTATAGCCTGGGATTATGTTTATGCTATGTCACGGCCTCTGCAGTAGAAAGTACACTTTGTTGATGGTGTGATCCCCTCCGTGATTTCAGGAAATATTACGACTCTGGAATTTCATCATGGGACTGGAATCTGAGTGGTCAACATTCGACCTATCATGCATTGTTCCCTAGGGCCTGGACTATTTACGATGGTATGACACAGTGTGGCTGTTGGTGTGCGGCTTGCGTCTTACAAATTTGTACCAAGAATTCTCATTTTATTATATCTGGGAAGTTTGTTTACCAATGCATTGTGATACTTAGGTGTACTTTTGCCAAGCCAGCTTATGTGTTGATTGTAGAATACACTCCCCAGTTTGCTATGATAATAACATTTCTCGATTTGCTGAGACACTTGTTTCAAACTGAAGATTATGAAATTTCCTATGATGCAGGTGAGCCAGATCCCGACCTTAAAATCTCATGTCGCCAGATATCACCTTTCATTCCTCATGATTACAAAGATAGCAGTCTTCCGACATGTGTATTTGTTTACACTGTAAGTGATATACTCAGTTGTATTCCTGCTAAACTGGCAACTGCTGTAAATGTATTTTCTAATTCCCTAAAAGTATGTTATATTGGACAATGCAATACTTATTACGGCGGCAACTCCAGACAAGTTATTTCTTTGGCAACATATTTTTGATATTGTCAGTTGCTCCGCATGGAGTATCACTTTTGTACATGATCAATGTCAATGTTTCAGAACATAGTAGATTCAAAAGTATCTCCAGTTACAGCTGTAGTTTAAAAATAATTGGGATATCGCATCACGTAGAATTAAATGTGTATTTCAGTGGTATTGGCACATGAATTCCAGCTGAGTTTCATATATATTTTACACATGAAAATGTTCTTAAACAGATCAACCTTTGCGATCCAGTATAGTAACTTGACTATTCTAATTTTTGTTCTATTTATTATAGCTGGTGAACACCGGGAGGGACCGTGCAAAAGTAAGCCTGCTGATGACATGGGCGGTAAGATACTTTTGTGTTGTTATGATTTTAATTTTATGGCTCAGATCACTTTTGATGTGCTGTGTTCCAGTTTTTTTATCTGCTACCTTCAGTAATGCCGCCGTACCATCAAGCTAGCAGATTTTTTAAATATAAAACTGGTGGACATCTCCAGTTGTGACCTCCATTCCTTACATTCTGGAACTTCTTGATAAATATTATCCTAATATTCTGTTCCTTAGGTTCGGGAGCAGAGCTTGATGTTCATTTGAAACTAAGTTTGTGGGGGAGGCAGCTACTTTGTAGAGTTTGATGTAGAGGAAGAGATGAATAATTGGTTTTTATAGCTGCTTCTGCTAAACAAATATCAGAACTATTGTCAAGTTGAGAGTTTGCGAAAGTCAGATCTCAGTGTACATTAAAGTAATCGTGATGTACAAGAATGGATAGATAACTATTTGACATAGCTTCTATGAGTTCTATCATTAAAAAAAGTGTGAAAATACTATTCTGAAGATAAGATTGTGCAAAAGGCAGACCCCCATTTACATTTAAATCATTCATTGACCGTCAATATTTGTCAGATGTATTTTTTTAGTGACATTTCTGATCAAACACAGAATTCTATTGGAGGTTTTTCTCATCATTCGGGAGGCCACTTCAATGAGCCCTTCATGTAAGTACATCTGCTGATATACTTTATGTCTATTGAGTCTTCAATGAACATTGGTACTCAGGCTTGATCTCATTATGTTGTCAGTGGGGATGATGGTGTGTCAGGAGTGCTTCTGCATCACAAGTTAGTTTCAATACCTCTGCTTTAAATGATGTCATCAACTTTATGGATTTTTAATTTCATGTACAAGCTCACAAGCTGGTATATGTTGCAGAACAGCAAAGGACAATCCTCCAGTTACTTTTGCTATTGCTGCCTGTGAAACCCAGAATGTGAACGTTACAGTCTTGCCTGTTTTTGGCCTTTCTGGAGAAGGGCATGTTTCGGCGAAGGAAATGTGGGATACAATGTCAAAGGTAGTTGCTGATACCTTAACTTTCAACGATGTAGTCTAGGTGTTTTTTCATACCAGGGTTCCCTTGACTTGTTCTCTTATGTAGCACTTTTATGCTTCCCTATCAAGCTAATTTTTTTTTTGTATATTCTCTTCCATTTTTGACATTATTCCACAGGATGGCCACTTCAGTCGGGAAAATTTCAATGCTGGTTCTAGTATGCCTTCTTGTTCAGGGGAGACACTTTGTGCAGCTGTCACTGCATCTACTTGGGTGGAGCCACATGGTAGGTGTACTGTTGCGTTTGCTTTGGCTTGGTCCTCACCTAAAGTGAAGTTTCAGAAAGGCTGCACATACAACAGGTTAGGTTCTCTTGGTTCCATGAAATGGATAACACATTTGTCGATTCTATGTACATTTTGCTGGCCATCTATCTACAATTATACTTATGGAACAATACTCACAACATGGTTAAATGCTTCATTGCAACCAAACATGGGGCTCTCTGTTCAGTCTTCCTTTTTTTTATGGGGTTGCAGAAGGGAATGCATAGAATTCATTAGCACAGTGGTACCTAAAAAGTCAATTTGTTAGTTTAGTATATGCAACTTACTGTTAATATGTTGTAATGCCTACTAATCGTGATGAGAGAACTCATATATGTTTTCTCATGTTGCAGGAGGTACACCGAATTTTATGGAACTTCTGAAAGATCATCATCTATTAGTTTGGTACATGATGCATTAACAAGTACGCTTTTGTCACTTCCCAAACTTACTAAATTTGTATCTATTCAAGCTCAGTGTAGCAATTAAACAGGCCGTAGTTATCTAGCCATACACTGAGAACAAACTGTTGTAGTGTTGCTGTGGTAGGTGCAATATTTTCCCTCATGTTTCTGATTTACGTACTCCCTCCATTCCATATTAGTTGTCGCTGATTACATTTAGTACACGTTTGTACTAAATCAGTACATGTTTGTACTAAATCAGTGACAACTAATATGGAACAGAGGGAATATCAATTATTCATTTATTGCTTTCTGATATATGGTGTTGTATGGCCCTTTCTCGCCTTTGCAGAATATAGACTTTGGGAAGAAGAGATCGAGAAGTGGCAAGACCCCATACTCAAGGATGACAAACTTCCAGAGTGGTATAAACTTTCTTTCTTATCCATATATATTTATTATCATTTGCTTGTCCTCTAAAGCATGATCCGGTGCAACTTTGTAACTTGCTTAATTATTTACAAAATGGATCAAGTCAGGATATTGTGTGTTATTTGCAACTTATCTGTGTCATGAAAGGGCACATATTCCCTTAATTCTTGTGCTCAGCTGTAAAAGCACCTATATCGTGACTCAGAGGTAGGAAGTTAACTGCCAGATTGTTTTATCATTTCTCTGTTGTGCTGGGCATCAGCATATGATCATTCCACCTTAGTCTGTTACCAACTACCATGGTAATGCATGTGTCTCATTCTATGTAAGCTGCTTCCAGTTCGTGTAGCAGTCTTATCCCTTCGTGGGTTCTTGATGCATGGGTTGAACATATGTTATCTGACCTTAAGTGCTCTGCACTTCCACCTCACATTATGTAAATTCGTTTATCCTTTACTAAATGTTTTCAATGTCTTGACTTCTTAAACAAATAACTAAATCTTGACTAGTGAACGTCTTATCTGCAGGTACAAGTTCACCCTTTTTAACGAGCTTTACTTTCTGGTAGCTGGAGGGACTGTTTGGACAGGTAATGTAGTACCATGGTTTTCTATGGTTTTGTGTCTAGCATAGTGTAAGAACTGGATCGCACGAGGGAATCTCCTCTTACTTTTCAGTTGCAGTACTCTTATGCTCAAAGTTATGTCCCAATTGCCTCAGTTCCGGTTTAGCATCCATTCTGGTCCATCCTCATATAAATGTGCATTTTCCTTTTGTTCATGTAGATGGTCAACCTCCAGCGATCGAGGGAAAATCAAATCCTGCTTGTAACCAACAGAAACAATCCAAAAAGGGCATTAAATCGGAATCAGTTAAAGAAAACCATATCAAGCCGGCCGCAGAGCAAGTCTCTACTGGAGATGACCTGCCTAATGGTGAAGACCGTAGTGTGTCAATGTATGCTGCAGTTCATGGATCACAGATGCTTGAACAAACCAATGGACTTAGGTTGCCAGAACCAATTCCTTACCTAATGTCCAAGGATGGCCCTGAAAATGTTGGTAAATTCTTGTACCTGGAGGGTGTGGAGTACATCATGTGGAATACATATGATGTGCATTTTTATGCTTCTTTTGCACTCCTTGATTTGTTTCCCAAAATAGAGTTGAGTATTCAACGTGATTTTGCTGATGCTGTTCTGTATGAAGATCGGCGGAGAGTCAAATTTTTGGCTGATGGTACCTCAGGAATCCGGAAAGTCAAAGGTGCTGTTCCGCATGACCTAGGAACACACGATCCATGGCATGAAATGAATGCCTACAACATACATGATACAAGCAAATGGAAAGATCTAAATCCCAAGTTTGTACTCCAGGTATACAGAGACTTCGCTGCCACCGGTGATATGGTATTTGGTCGAGATGTCTGGCCTGCAGTCTGTGCAGCAATGGACTACATGGATCAGTTTGATCGAGATGGTGATGGTATGATTGAGAATGATGGATTTCCTGATCAAACCTATGATGCTTGGACGGTTCACGGAATTAGTGCGTACTGTGGTTGCCTCTGGCTTGCTGCACTTCAAGCTGCAGCTACAATGGCTCATCGCCTTGGGGATCGTCCATACGCTGAAAAGTACAAGCTGAAGTTCATTAAAGCTAAAGCAGTATACGAGGCAAAGTTGTGGAATGGATCTTATTTCAACTATGACAGTGGTACAAGCAGCAATAGCCGATCCATTCAGGCTGATCAGCTCGCAGGACAGTGGTATGCCGCATCATCAGGCTTGCCTCCAATTTTTGATGAGCAAAAAATAAGAAGTGCTCTTCAGAAAATATTTGAGTTCAATGTTATGAAGGTAAAAGGAGGACGGATGGGAGCTGTAAATGGTATGACTCCCAAGGGAAAGGTAGATGAGACATGCATGCAATCTCGGGAAATCTGGACGGGTGTCACATACGGTGTTGCAGCAAACATGCTGCTCCATGGAATGGAGCATCAAGGTTTTATCACGGCAGAAGGAATATTTCTAGCCGGGTGGTCAGAAGATGGATACGGGTAAGCTCTGCCTTTCCAATTGGTTAGAAATCTACCTTGTGGTGATGCAATCATCTCGATTTAGCTTTTGGCAATATCACATTTAGTTGTACCAAGTTTGTACCCTGCAAACAGCTCCTGTCAGTTCACTTGGGAGCAGATTTTTTTTTTTAAAGAACATGCAAAAGACTTGCATGTCGTGACATTAAGATACTTGGGAGCAGAAATTACATACCGTATTTTCTACTGCTTGCTTTGTGCCGCTATACATAATGAATGTAGTGCTGATGGCTGTTACTTTGTACCACCTGCAATTTGCAACATCTATGTGCCTGCCAAACCGTACATTATTCTGAACATGAGTGTCGTGTGGTACTGCAGGTATTGGTTCCAAACACCAGAAGGATGGACCACAGATGGGCATTACAGGTCGCTGATATACATGCGGCCTCTTGCTATTTGGGCAATGCAGTGGGCATTGTCACCCCCAAAGGCGATTCTCGAAGCACCCAAGGTAAATCTGATGGACAGAATACACGTATCCCCTCAAGCGGCGCGAGCGGCCAGTGAGACAGGCGTTCGAAAGATCGCCCCTGATAATAGATGTATCCCCAGCTCCACGTTCCAGTGCGAATGCTAACCACGGGAGTCAGGTAACATGCAAGGACTGATGTTTTTTTCTTTCTCGGCTGTTCCTTGGCCCCCTACAAGTCCAGTGGGGTCAGGAGTTTTCCTTTAATCCGAGGCCTTGCCCCTCCAGGTCCAGTGGGGTTCATGGTTTTTCCTTTAATCCGAGGGAAGTTGAACTGGCAGCTCCATAGAGCTCCTGTTGTATAATTGTACAGTAAACTGTTAAATCACATCTTCGAGATGTGTGTGTACACTGTTTGTATCCGACATCTGAGCTTCCCTGTGTAGTAATTCCTTCCTAATACACTGCGCAGTGTACATGAATGAACTGCGGTGCTCAATTGTTTGCTGCATAACTTGCACTCTTTTTCAGTAATCCCCAAAATTGCACTAAAAGCATACAAAGGTGCCCTGAAAATCTCGTGGCTGCCACTCACGCAACGCAACAGGGAACACGGTCTGCCAGCAGATAACAGCGAACCTAGAGCTGTTAATGGTGAGCCGGCGCTTGAAGGAATTTGCTGCCCTGCTCCTGATACGAGCTGGAGGAAGAGTCTCGTATCATCGTCAGCGGCAAGCGCCAGAAGAAAAGATCAGGATTTGCGATATTTTACTATGTACTGTAGTCTCTAATGTTTGATTTTACAGTTTGCAGGCCAAGTATAAACAATAGCTATGCACGCATACTTTGCACGTATCAGTGGTTAAAGTTTCAATACGTTTTTTTAGCTGAAAAGAAGTTTCAATACGTCGACTGCACGTATAATTATGTGGCTTACTGGATGGAGTATTGATAAGCAACTCGGCTCTCCACCAAACCCGAAAATCATAGACAACCTATTTAGTTCATTGGCCCATCTGTGCAGTCTACATCCGCTCGCCATGTAATGATAGTGTCAATGTTGCACAAATTTGCACTATTAGCTTATTGTTACTGAATTGGTTTGTCTTTGGATGCTTAAGATTTGGTCCAAACATGCAAGCTGTTGTGTCCAGCGAACAAATGTGCAACCTCGGCTCGGTCAAAGTCTAGTTACACGCTTGGATAAATTCTTTGATCATGATGTTTGCGTAATACAAATAAAATTATATTTTTGTGTGCGTATTTATTCAATAAATTTGTTAACTTTCTGTCCCGAGTCCTCCGAGTGTGCTCTGTTTCTTTTCCAAATTCACAGTCTTTTATAATCCGTATTCATATTAGATATAATGCGTATTCAAACTAGATCATGATCCTCTCCGCTATGAATCCATCAAGAAAGTATTTGTTTTTTTACAACATCAAAAAAGTAGTATGAAAGAGCATTGTGGTAGTGAAGCGTGAGCCTGCTTCACCTCGGGCGCGTGGGTGCTGGGCTGCTGGCTTGGCAGATGGGCCAGCGGCCAGCCCACAAGCTTATACTACATCGCGGCCTCGGTCCCGTCCTGCATCGAACCTGTTCGCCTGCGCCGCCACCCACTCCTGCGGTCGCCGCCGCCGCCGCCGCCCGGCCGCGCTTCTACGGCGCGTCGCACGTCGCGGCCTCGTTGATCCCCGTGCTGCACCGATATTGACCTCCTCCCGCCGGACCAGCCTGTCGCCACCGCCGAACTGTGCTGCTCCATCACCTTGGAAGGTACGCCGCTTTCTCCTTCCATTACAACGTGAGTGCCCGGCATCCTGGTTCTCGAATCCTCCCCATTCAGTTAGTGGGACCTTCATAACGATAGATCCGAGTTGAGCCCGGAGATCTATGATGTAGTGTAGTAGTGTAGTTTATTTCCAAAAGAAATGGTGCTTTATTAGCTACTAATGCCCAAATTCACATGCTCCAACTGTATCCTAGCTTTAGTTTTTGTTTTCCACGGATAGTTAAGAAATTACATGTCGATTTGTTTTCATAATTCTGAAAAATATAGGCTGAACATTATTGGCCGATGATTTTGTTAGCATAGGGAATGATATTAGACATTGATTTTTGAATTGTATGAAAACTTCGAGTCGTTAAAAAGCCAATATAGTGATGCATTTCTGATTCCTGCAGCCAAGGTGGTCCAATGGCTTCAGGTGCACCTGGTATCATGTTCCGGCGTCTTTTCAAAACACTCACTGTAAGCCCAGCAGTGGCGTCTGGTATGACCAGCCAGCATTACCAGCTTGAACAGCGCGCACCTGTGAGTGGCACATCCAAAGGCAAGGCTAAGCTCAAAGCCGGCATGCCTTTGAAGCGTAATGTCATAGCAAAGAAGGGGGGTGCGCCTTCTGGTGGGGGCGGTGGTGCTGGCCGTGGTCGGCGTGAGGCCATTGAGCGTATTACTCAGATAGCAGATTCTTGTCTGAAGTCCCCTACTCCTGTACGGCACCTGACGCCCAAGGAGCGTCTCCGTGAGGCAAAACGTGAGGAGCTTGGGCTCGTCTCAAAGGAACGGCAGCGTGAACTTGATGCAGCCAAGGCTAAAGCCAAGTCCAAAGGTGCCAGTGGAGGTGGTGACGACCGTGTTCTGATGGGTCCGCCGGGCCTTGACTATATCAGTCTTGGTCTTGTCGACGAGGAGGCCATCCCTGATTATGAGCTGACAGTTGAAGATGGTCGTCGTCTTGCCAAAGAGTACAGCCGCGTGCTAATGCGACGACACCGTGCACGTCAAACTGCAGAATCATCTCTTTTGAGGCTCAAGAAGGAGGCCATTGCTGCACTCCCTGAGAAGCTGCAAGCTGCTGCTATGGTTCCTGACATGACTCCATTCCCTGCAACCCGCTACATGGCAACACTCACGCCACCAATTGAAGGCTATATTGAGAAGGTGCGAGACGCTGCCAGAAAGTATTCGGTGAAGGAGAAACTTCGCTGAGTTCGATTCAAGGGAGGAAAGAGTCTCCATTTAAGGTGCCGAGAGTTTATGATACATTCTTATGCTGCATTCTTGGTCGTCTAGTTTTGCTGACATTGTGCAATTTTTTGCATGTGATATCAAGAATCTGGTAATAAGCTGTCACAGTTTTGCTTTGTAAGACCCTGCCATGTTATTCTGACTCAACGTTTGTACTTCATTTTTTGCTGTGTAGTGCATCTTGATATCATCTTGAACTAAAAGTAGGGAAAATATCCTGCTTCTAGATGATGCTTATACTTAAAGTATCCTGCCAAGATTACTAGAAGAACGACGTGTCCAAGGCTATATAAGTCGTATTTGTTATTGCTTTCCCCCTCTTACGTAAGTAGCATGTTGAGTGTTTTCCATCCATTTTTTAGTGTTTACTGCTACATATTTGGTTTTGTTAGCCAAATTAGATTTAAACTTTGACCATAGGAAATTTACAAAAAAAATCTGGTCAGGTTTGAAAGTCCACTGAACATGAGATCTCTTGTTGAATCCAGGCTGAAAAAAACCATACTTTTCTACATCCTGGATATCTGGCATCAGTTTACAATCCAGTATCCAGAATCCATATCTAACAGCTTTTTAAATCCTTGATGCCTGTCGACTATTTTGATGTCTGCCAATTATGGTGTCCTTTCTTCTGCATCTGCCAATTCCTTTTGTGCTTCCTCCCTTTTTCCTTCCAACCTGGATCTGTTTTTCCCAGTTGTATCTCTCTCTACTATGAAAATGTGAGCTATGAGGTGGAAGCAGCCTTCTCAAGTTGTCTGGTTGTGAAGCTTGGTGATCCAGTCAGAAATCCAAGAGCTGGAAATTGCTTGTACCAGAATTTCTAGTTTTTTTTTGTCTCTGTTTTGATTGGATAGTTCATGAATGGCACTTTCCGCCGAGGGTAGTTGTCTTTGTTTTTTCCTCTCCCATGGAACTAGGATGCTTCTTGTTACATTTGCCACTTTGAAATAAGAGGGACGGCAATGAGATTGAAGAACTCCTGTCTACATACAAATGGTTCCTATGATGCTTATGTCTGCTATTTAAAATGTCTCTACTTGTTTGGCTGTTAAATTTCCTTGGCCTCATTGGCAGTGGCACTACAGTTCTGTACTGATAGAAGGTATTATGTGGTCTCTCCAAACTTTGTCGTTCAGTCTGTGAAGCACTCTGAACTTCACCTGATTGAGAAGACATACGCACATCACCATCTTCGAATTAACCAGTTCTCTTATTAATAAAAATGGCAGCAAACTCATGTACAACCACCATATTGAACTGAATGCATGTGCGTTAGAAAGAAACTTTAGCCGTCTACTGATAGAAGAAAAGGTGACCCATAGGGATTGCTCCTTTATTAAAGAAAAAAAAATCGAAATCACGAGTGATTTACCCATCATTGTGTTGTGTGATTGCACAAATTCTTAGAGGTCGATTGACTTGGTAGAGACAATAGTATAATTCAAAATGTTCACATCCACCCATACTTCGGAAGAAAAAAAAGGTGTATGACTAGCTTTCTTGCAATATGGTCACCTATTGGAGACTTGGAGTAAGGAAGTAAACGCTCGCGGACGATGTGCACCCGGGAGCACATGCTCCTGGTTTTTTCGAAAAAAAATTGAAAATTGAAAACTTGTCAAAAAATTCCAAAAACAATCATGCACGCACCTGAGCATGGTACGCACCGCCGTGAATAATTTCGCACCGAAATGTCACCGTATGCGCCCTGTGCAAAAATGACAAATCTCAGATCTGAAAATTCAAATTTTGGATGCTATTTGCTGTCAGAATTTTGTCATTTTTGTACAGGCCGCATACGGTGACATTTCGGTGCGAAATTATTCACGACGGTGCGTACCATGCTCAGGTACATGCATGATTTTTTTCGGAATTTTTGACAAGTTTTCAATTTTCAATTTTTTTTCGAAAAAACCGGGAGCATGTGCTCCCGGGTGCACTTGTGACTTTCCGTAAACTTTACTTGCTACATGAGGGCACCGCAATAGAGCCAGCGATCAGCCGCTGGTTTCCATGGACCGTAGCCGTAGGCGTTGGTAGTCTGCAAGCACCGGGAGCAGAGTGCAGAGCTGGCACGCCGGCCCGGCGCAGCTGCCATGCCACCGCTCTGGTGCGCGGCGCTTCACGGTCACCACTCGACCTGGTCCTCTTCTCTTCCTCTCCAGTCTCCACCACCAACGGGTAACGACGACACGCCGTGCAAGTGCAACGCATCCATTCTTTTTCCCGATCCTAGCAAAAAGCTCCGGTTCCACTATCAAATCAAATGCATCGCATCCTTATGTCGGCTGACTTGAATGAATGCCCCCGTGCCGATTGATCCCCTCGACCAACGCCCAGACGTGCACCGGTGTGTGACCTCGTGTACAGGTGTACTAGACAACGTCCAACCGTCTCCGGAATCACGCATCAACCAGAAACAAAAAAAAATCCCTCTTTTAAAGCAAGCACGAGATGCTTCCCTGCATTGTGGATAGTATCATCCAAGAACCTGATCAGTTGCTGGATGTCGGACCCTAGGGTCGGCGTGGAGCGGCGGAGAGTTTTCGTCATCGGCTTCGTTGTGGTCGGGCATGGATGTCGTGTGGGTGCGGCCTCGAGGCCGGCGTGGATGTCGGAGCGGTTGGGATGTTTGGGGTTGTCAGTGCAATTTAGTCGACTCGTAGGGGTGCGGTCTTCGAACCGATGCTATGTGTTTTGTGTTATATCGGCTTTCGGTTTATAAATTGCCATATCTCTTTTCTATATTCATGAAAACTTAAATCTTTTGCCTCTTTAAAAAAAGAAACTGATCAGTTCATCATATGCATGATTGGTGAGGAGATAGTATCGATGTGTGTGGGTGAGCTGGCGTTGCTTGTACGTGCACATGCCTGGCTTGCTTGGTTCCGTACGTATTAAACGGCAGCAATGGAGCGCCAAACGGACACTAGTATGTCCCCTGCGCTGCGTCTACTAGAGCGTGATAATGACGGGGGAATATGTTTGGATTACGCGCCGAAACGAATCAATCATCATGCATGTATCGCCGTCGTGGTACAGTCGTTCCTAGTGAGACCACAGCACATCCTGTCGCCGCACGGACCGGCGGCCCCAGACTCCAGCGAAAGGGGAACCGGACCGACGGGGAAGCGCGCGAGCCCTGACAAATTGCTGTAAGTTAGGGCATCTCCACTCGTTCGGCTCCTCCAGGGTTTGGTGCGGCGCCTTTTTACTTTTGCGCCGGTGCAAACCTGGACCTGGGGAGCGAAGTTACCAGCCGTTTCGGCCCCCAGCAAAAACACACATCAATATAATTTGAAAGTTCATATTCCTGCCCTAAAAAAAAGCTCGAGTTCGCCGATCAAAACAGCCACAGTTTCGGCGAATGGATCAAGCCGTAGTTCGGCGATCTGGTGAAACGGCCACATTCGGCATTCTGCTGATACGCATATCAGATGGTCGCCGGTGACACCTTGGCATCATCGTCCAGCTCGATGGGCGTGGTCGTCGAAGCAGGGGCAGAGGTCGGAGTGGCCGTAGGCTCGGCGGTAGGCTCAGTGCCCGGAGGCGGCGGCGGCGTCTCGGCTGGACTGGCCGAGCTCGTGTCGCCTGGACTGGCGGAGCTTGTGTCGGCTGGAGTGGTGGAGCTCGGAGTCGCCGTCGGGGTCGGGGCGATCTGCCCGAGAATCTCGCGCCACTGCGCCATGAACCACGTCCTAACCTCGGGGTCCATCGCCGCCGGGTCGCCTCCCATGAGGAAAGCGAGGTCGTTGTTCCTCTTCTTTGCCGCGGTGCCGGTCTTGAGGAGGTCGAGCTTGACGTCGGTCTTGTCCATGAGCGCCTTCCACCTCGCGTCCGCCTTCTCCTCCCTCACAGCGGCGTGGGTTTGAGCGTCGGCGATGCAAGTCTCGATGGACGATTGGAGCTTCGCCGCTGCCGGCGCCCCGTCTCTCGCCGCCTTGGCTTTCTTGTGGCCCATCTCAGGGCGCCCATCCGACGCACCAGCCGCCGCCGCGTCCGGGACATACTCCTTGCCCTTCCCGAGAGAATGACGAACTTGCGCCCACTTCTCGCACCCCTCGAGGACAACGAAGACGTGGATGAACTTGAAGTCGGCCTTCTCGTCGTTGCGGTACGCCTCGAACACCCGGACAATCTACATGTCAAACCGGCCGGAATGAGCAAACCGGCAAAGTAAAGAAAGGAAATCACGGCGGAAAGGCTCACCTCCATCTCGCAGTTGGCGCCGCTCTTTGGCCGGTTCGCGACCTCCTCTTGGATGCCATGCCATTTGTTGCAAGCGGATTGGATGTTCACCCAATGGTTGGCCATGGCCTTCTCGCCGCGCGGAGTGACGCACATGGAGTAGTCGGGATCAATCATCCAGCGCTCATCGTATGCCGACTTCACCATCTTCCAGTAGTTGTCCATGTTCTGGTTCGCGCCGACGATCGCGTCCAGGCTGATCGTCTTCCATGCTTCGGCGAGGAGAACATCTTCCCTGGCCGTCCACTTGATGCGAGGCTCGGCGGGAGACTTCGGCACCTTCGGGACCTTCTTGGGCCGACGGCCGCCGGCTTCGTCATCCTTGGCCGGTGCCTCTCCTTCGTCGACGGCCGTCGGCTCGACCCCGTCTTCAGCCACCTCCGTGCCGCCACCAGAACCGCCGCCACCAGAGCCGCCAAACTCCCCGCCGCTTTGTGAGAAAAATTCCCCACCTTGCGAGAGGAAGCTCGGGCATGCCGCCGTCGCCATCGAGCCGGTGGTGATGATATCCTCCATAAAGGAGTCGGCGGCGTGCATTCCGCCTAACAGGCTGCGGGCGTCCTGCTGAGCGGCGACAGGGAGGGCGCGGCGAAGCGACGGCGAGGTTGAGTAGCCCGGCGAGCCGGCGTGCATCATCGCCGGAGGGTGGGGAAAGGCGACGTTAGGGTTGAAACCACCATGGGGGGTCAGCGTCGGCGTACCCAGGGGAGTAGCGGTGCCGGGACGCGCTCCAGCGTGGTGACGGAGATGGAGATTAGCCGGTCGGCGAGGCGACGCTAGCTTGGTCGGTCCATCCGGCGAAGTGGGGACGAGGAGAAAAGCCAACCCTCAGCTTGGCCGGCGGAGCCGACGCAGCCGGAGTTGGCTCCTCCACCACCTCATCTCCTCTTCCTCTTCTTCCTCTTCCTCCTCTTCTTCGCCGCCCAGGCCCTCGGCCAGGCGCTCGGCCTGGCGCTTCTCCCGCAGCACCTTCTCTCTCGCCCGACAGTGCTCGTTCTCCGACTTCCGGCGCGCCTGGTCCGCGATCCACTTGGCGTTGCTCCAGCCCGTCGGCCTCTTCATCGGCGCTCTTGGCTTCCTCGGCTTCTTTACCGTCTCCACGGCGGCGGAGGGCGCGGCGACGGCGACGTTGCGGGGGCCGGTGAATTTGCTGGGAGCCATGGCTAGGGCTGGAATCGAGCCGAGCCGGCTCGAGGCTCGGCTCGGTCAGGCTCGGCTTGCCTCTAAAAAATTGCTGAAAAGTGGGCTCGAAGCTCGGCTCGCTAAGCTCGAGGCTCGGCTCGGCCGGCTCGCGAGCCGCAACACTTTTTTTTTATATGAATCTATCGCAGAGGCAGAGTTGACCAGCGTCCAGCCCGACTACCGTCCCGACCTGGCACTCGTTCCCCATCCTGACCCCCCGCACGACCGCACCTGCTCTGCTCGCGCATCGCTAGGGTTTCCCCCGCCACCGGCCGCCACCACACCGCCGCCGACGCCGGTCAATGCCCATGGCTCCTCGCCTCACGCTGCTCCCTAGACACCTCCTCCTCCCGTAGCTGCTCACCTGGACGGACGCGCGCGGCGCCGTCGTCGTGCTTCTAGCGACGGCCGCCAGCCGCCACCACCGCCGCCGACGCCGCTCAATGGCTCCTCGCCTCACGCTGGTCCCTGGCCATCTCCTCCTCCCGTAGCTGCTCGCCTGGACGGACGCGCGCGGCACCATCGCCGTGCTTCTAGCGACGGCCGCCGGCCTTCCGGCAGCAGGGCTCCATCGACCGGCCCTCCAGACCTCCAATAGCTCCGGCTTCGTTCTTCACCGACGATGCAACCTAGAAAGGAGCATAGTGCTGCTTCACGGGCAAAATTTCAGAGAAAGAGGGTTGCGTACGACAACGCGATGAACTCCAAAACAGCTGGTTTACTCGGCATCTCTTCGACTAGACCGACATCGTCGCAAGCAGGAGCAGTGGATTCGTCGCAGTTGGAAAGAGGAGCTTCTCCATCAGAAATGGTAATTTGGCGTCCCTTCTGAAATTGATGCAACTGCTCTATTGAGCTTATGTGCAGCCGACAACTTTGTCCGATGACGATGAGGAAGAGAATTCTTATGACAAGATCGATGACATGGACGAGGATGATTTATATGTTGATGGTCATATTGAGCTGCCCATACCCAACGACAGTCGCATTGAGATATCCGACGATGATGGAGTTTCTGCGAGAAAGAAGAAGCGGCAAAAGGGAATGAAGGTTGGTTCGAAGGTTGCTATTCAGTCGAGCAGCAAGGCTGGTTCAAAGGTATGCGAACACTCTTGATAATGCATCCAATAATGATAAAGCAATCCGAAATTTGAAAGCTAGGTTTGTTGCTAGAGGGACCCGAGCCTCCTATTGCTTTGTTCCCAAATATTTCCATGTTCGTTGTTGTGCTCATATTATTAATTTGATGGTGACCGATGGGACAACAACCATCTCCCATTTGACATTGAATGTGAGGGAAACCGTGAAGTACATAAAGAAATCAAATTCACGGATGCACACGTTTGTGGAATGTTGCCGTGAACTTGCAATGACAATTGCTGAGGGGCTGAAACTCGATGTGACCACTAGATGGAATTCAACATTCAACATGCTAAGAACAGCCATTGCTTATAAGGATGCATTAGATTCTTATGCGGACAGAGATGCAAACTACACATGGAAGCCCTCAAATGATGAATGGACATTGTTCAACACCATTTCACCGATTCTTGCTCGGTTGGCTGAGGTTTCTACTGCATTCTCTGGCTCTAAATATCCTACTTCCAATATATTTTATCCTCACATTGTCAATGTGAAAATTGCACTTAGAGATGCTTGTGGCTCCACCGATCCAAATTTGAAAGTTATGGGGGAGGCAATGATGGATAAATTCAACAAGTATTGTGATGAGCCCAATAATGTCTTGGTGATTGCTGCCATTCTTGACCCAAGGTACAAGCTGAGATACATATCGTGGTGTTTCAAAGAGATCTATGATCATGAGAAAGCTATGGCTGAATATAAGTTGATAGATGAAGAGCTAGCAAAATTGTATGACACTTATGATATGCATCACCGACATGAGAAGGCTGATTCTTATAGTGCAAATACATCCTCTACAATTGATGATACAAGTTCCTCTCTACCCTCAAGTGCTAGCGAGTTTACCTCCTTCTTGAGCGCATCTTCCTTGGAGACATCAAAGAATGAACTTGGCAAGTATCTTGATGAGGAGAATGAGAGCTTGCGAAATAAAAACTTTGATGTGCTAGTGTGGTGGAATCTGAATGCACATAGATACCCAGTGATAGCAAAGATGGCAAAGAATTTCTTGAGTATACCAGCCACTTCCGTGTCTTCGGAATCGACTTTTAGCACCGGGGGTCGAGTTCTTGATGACTATAGGAGTTCTCTAAAGCCAGCCATGGTTGAGGCATTGGTGTGTTCTTCTAGCTGGATAAAAGGTTCTCAAAATGATACCAAAGTTTCAATGAATGTGGTATGTGCTATAGTTGTTTATGCATATGTTTTTATAGGAGTTCTTTATTACCTTTCTTATGCTCATGTACTTTTTTTGTCTCTCTTGTAGGAGCCAGATGATGATGATGATGTGGAGACCATTTCGTTTTCAAAAAGTGTGGTGGGGAGCAGCTGGTAAGTTCTTATTTTGCTTGCTGGAACGTTTTTTACAGCCAAAAAACTGAAGCAAGAGTGTCAGTTCTGATTATTTGATGTATCTGCTTAATGGACCTTACTATACAGCCAAAAAAAAAAACTGATGCAAACTAGTGTAAATGGTGCTTATTTCGTATATATACCTGCTGTAACTTTTTATACAACAAAAACTGAAGCAAAAAAGTGTAAATGAGTCTTATTTGCTTGCTGGAACTTTTTATACAGCCAAAATACTGAATCAAAATAATGTCAATGATGCTTATTTACTTGATGTAAATTTTATATTGCTGAAATTTTGTTTGTGTACACTTCAGATTCAACTTGCAAGTGACAAGCGACGACAAGAAGGAGATGAAATGATGGGCTAGTGGCGCAATGGTCCTTTTGTGGATGAACTTTATGTTAAATTGTTAAGACTTGTGTTCTATTTGTTGTTGTTGAACTATGCACGTGTTTGTGGATTGTGATGTATGAGACTATTGGACCAAGTACTTTTATTTCGGTTATGCTTAGTTGATGCTTTGTGAAACTTGTTACACTATCTTATGGATATACTCATGCTCTATTGCTAATTACAATTGTCAAATGTTACATTTTTGGCAAAAGTCATGTCAATTTTTTTTAATTTCATCGAGGCTTCGAGCCGGCTTGCGAGCTTCACCGAGCCGTCTCGTCGAGCCTCGAGCCTTGCCCAGCAAGTTTAGGCTTGGCTTGCACCACCTTTGTGCTGAGCCGAGCCCGAGCCGAGCCTTGTCGAGCCCGAGCCGAGCCTCGAGCCTCGAGCTTCAGGTCCAGCCCTAGCCATGGCGGCCAGATCTGAGGGAAAACGGCGGGATCGGCCGAAGGGGAGGGTATATGTGGGGCGAAATGGAGGAAAAGAACAAAATTGTGGAGGGAAGGGCCAAATTATGGAGGGAAATCGCCTTGCCTCGCCGACATCTCTGGCCCACGCACGCCTTTTGCCCCCCCCCAAGCGAACCCCGGCGCGCTGGGTTTGGCTTGGGTGCGCCGGCGCGAAACGGCGCTAAGCGGCGCTAAATGAGTTCCTGGGGGGCGACTGGTAAAACTTTCTTCGCACCGGCGCTAAAAAGGGCTCCTGGGAGGGCGCTGGGGGGGACGAGTGGAGATGCCCTTAGACCTGAGATTTTGAAGGGGTATGTTGGTCGTTAGCGACTTAGCGGTCATTCATCGCATCGCGCTCGCGCGCTCGAAACATAGCCATTTCACATCGTAGCGCGTGCTGCGAGTTGTTAAAGGTAGAACATCCGTACATCGGAATACAATGAAGATAGATGCTCAGAGCGGGACATCGAAAACATAAAAGGCTGAACATAACATGGACTTGGGACAGTATGCTCAGATTAGTTGGTATAACTGTTAAGCACCTAGTGGCCGTTGGCGCTAAAAATGTTTTCTTTGTTGTTCGGGGAGAAGATTCTCGATCATGCTCCAAGATGGAATTTGTCCCAATATAGAGTGTTATTTTATGATGATCCAAATTCGTATAAAGATAAACGCTAAATTCTGCCGAAGTGAAGGCATGCCTGTCACCAAGAGGCCCTGGGCCAAGCTGGATTACATCATCGCCACTATAAATATATCATGTAATCCGCTGGTTGGCATAGGTCGTAGGTTGTAAATTCATGTCGTTTGTAACTTCTCCTTATTATAGGGAAGATTTGCAGGCTAGCGCCCATTGTTTTTCTTTTTCTCCTTGGAAGGGTTTTTCACGTTAAAATCTTATGTCCCCGCGTGTTAATCTTGCTTTTCTTCATCGTTTTATTGCTTGTCGTTTATAACAAGTAATATAGAAAAAACATAGAGCTTACTTGACATGTGTTTTATTAAGAAAAAAGAAAGAGGTATTCATATGCTGAATTAAAAAAGCGTGATATGTGATTTCGAAAGGAAAAGATACAAATTACATTAAGACTCAAAAAACAAATTTCCATGGAAAAAAGTAATCCTATGTCTCTTTTAGAATGTAGACAACGACACAACTATGTTGCTTTCGTATTATGAATCCTACCGGGTTCGAAGCGCATAAATTTTGTAAGGGTTTGCTTTGGATTGTGCAAAGGAAATCTAAGAGTTTTAAAGAGAGAGTGCAAAGTGCATTGGTCTTAAAAGTAAAGATTTAAGCTCATGTTAAGATTCAAATGAAAGGGAGGGCACATGAATTGTTTCCACAAGAATTTAATGACCTCCATCGTATGATCGCTTCATAGAAGAATTCTCTATAAACTGAAACTTTACAAAATTCCCGTGAAAAGTATTCGATCCAAAGAGGCAATCATATCTTTTGAAATTATTTGGTACAACTCTACAATGTCGGATTTAGGATATTAACACATGATGTCGCACATGACATATTACAATTTTTCTTCACGATTGCCACCCTATATTTTCTTTTTTTTAAATAGCAAATTCCACAGAGGGCGTCACTGTTTCATAACACACTTTGTGTCGGTTGGGTTTTGAGAACAACCACAAAATGAGACGATGTTTTACAGTATTATTAGGTATGGTCTTTAATAAGTGAAGACCTCCTTACAAAATAAATGACATTGATTAATAAATTGTATGAAACGCAAAAAAAGATTAATAAATTGTATGCATAAACCCATCGATACAAACAAGAATATCCCAACAAACCAAAAGGTCACAAGTACATTCTTCAGGATAAAAAAAACCCTACTACATGCGGCACTACATGGACATTTAAAACAGACGTACAAAACAACAAAAATAAAGCCGTATCTGCCGCAGTTGGCTACATCGCCCACTGAGGTGTACAACAAGGTACTGCTTCGTCACAGCCACCATCAAATAAAAGAATCATGGAACCCGCAGCTGATGATGCTGCACAGCCTTATCCCTTCCCTTCCGTCACTGTAGCAAAGGCGAAGAGGGCGATTTTTGGGCGATCTCCGCCGAGCCACCGCGTCCGTGCCGCTGAGGCGTGGGATTCCTCCCCTCCGCCGGCTGCTTCGGCGGCGGGAGGGTGGGGATCCCCGTCTCCGGCCTGTACATACGGTAGGTTAGGGGGGAGTTTCCGTCGGTGGCGCCTTGGAGGAGCAGGTGCGGGCGGCGGAGGTTTTGGTGTCGAGGCGACCTTCTCCGATGGTGGTGTTCTTCGGGGCCTGCCGTCGTCGCGCTCGGCTTTTGGTGGCTCGAGGCCCGGCGTGGTGCTCGAGCCTTTCTTCTCCCGTCAGATCTATGGTGACGGCGGATCTGGCGGCGGGAGGGGAGGCTTCAAGACGGCGGTTTTGCAGGTATGTGGCAAGAAGGTGGAGGATCTGGGACGCTGCTCCCAGATCCGGCGCAGTTTGAGCTCGGGGGCCGCCCCCGGCCGATGCTCGTTCATCGTCTCCAGTTCCAGCTCCTCGGAGATGGCGTCTCTTGCGGCTCTTCAACGCCTCAGGGCTAGGAGTTCTACTGCTCCGCGGGTGGTCGATCTAGGCGTCGGGCTTCTTCTTCGTCTCCGGCGATGCGGGGTTCGGTTTTCTGGCGATCACGAGGTTGAAGACGGAGTGTGCATTTCTCGTTGTCCTCTGTTTCCTTTACGTGTGTGTACTTGTTCGTGTTCTGTACTCGATCCCGTATGAATACAAGTATGTACATTACAAAAAAAGAAAGAATCATGGGCTGTTTTATAACTATTGAAATAATGTGGCGTTTAATAAAATTAGAGATGCTCATTTTTTCAGGTTGTTCACTGTGCTACCTCCTATCTCATCAAGTTATATTCTGCCAGCATAGGTGACAACATACTAGAAGACTCCAATATGTGTAGTCTTTTTTGTTAGCCTTGTTCCGCAGGTTGATTCATGTGACCACTTTGCCTGATCGGTGATGTAATAACTTAAAGATACTACTTTGCTACTTTTTATTTCAATATAAAGTTATCTGCATCATCACGATGCAGTCTCTGAGGTTTTGCTCCCATTTCGGAAAAAAAATGTTCTTTATGAAGTGAAATACCTCCTTACAAAAAAATGACATTGATTAAGTAATTGTATGCTTAAATCCATCGACACAAACAAGAATATCTCAATAAACTAAAAGGTCACAAGTACATTCTTCAGGATAAAAACTACATGGACATTTAAAACAGACGTAGTACAAAACAAGAAAAATAGAGCTGTATCTTCCGCAGTCCACAGGCTCCATCGCCCACTGAAGTGAGGAACTGCTCCATCACAGCCACCATCAAATAAAAGAATTATAATTAAGCTATAGTAGATGTATACCTGGAAATGAATCCATAGCTTATAATAGGTCTAGCTTGTTCTTCGTCGTCTTCTTGTACTATTCATTTTAAAATCAACAGGGTAAACTGATGCTGATGAATTTGATGGAATCACAAAGCACTCATGTCCTTGACGAAGCCGTACTTCTCCATGAAGGGGTTCCTGATATCCTTGGGCGGGTACTCGTGAATGCAGTCCTTCCAGACGCCGGCGTCGGCGACGTCGGACCTCTCGACCGTCCAGACGCAGCTGTTGCACTTGAAGCCGGCGCCGAAGGTGAGCATGAGGACGCGGTCGCCCTTGTTGAGGCGCCTCTTGGCCTCCATGTAGGAGAGCACGTACCAGACGCTGCTGGCGGAGGTGTTGCCGAAGCGGTGGAGCGTCATGCGGGACGGCTCGATGTCGTTCTCCGTGAGGGTGAGCCCCTTGCCGACGCCGTCGATGACGGCGGCGCCGCCGGTGTGCACGCAGAAGTGGTCGACCCCGGCCTTCATGCGGATGGTGGATGACCGCTGCTTCTTGGTGTTGTTGCCGCGCAGCGCGAGGAGGCGCGCGGAGAGCGTGGCGTAGGCGAGGCGGAAGAGCTCCGGGAGCGGGAGCACGCGTGGCGCGAGGACGCGGAGGTTCTTGACGAAGGCGTGCACGGCGGCGCGGGGCAGCTCCTTGCCGAGGTGGAAGCCGGGGCGACCGGCGTCGTCCTCCATCTGGAGCGCGCAGTTGTAGGCCTCGTCGGAGGCGCCCGTGTGGGTGCGCACGAGGTGGCGGAGGCGGAGCTTGGCGTGCGGGCGCAGGCTGGAGGAGTTGGTGAGGAAGTAGGCGCAGCCGCCGGAGCGGAAGAGGCAGTTCCCCAGCATGAAGGAGCGCTTGTTCCCCGGGTACCAGTTGGGCGCGATCGACTCCGACGTCATCACCAGCGCCACCGTGTTGGCGTGCGTCCTGTGCGATGTGCGTCAGTCGACATTGTTGTTAACACGATGCCATGCATGTCATAATCGCAGGAACCAACAACTTCTGCCCTAGATAATTTGACATCGATCGATCGTGCATTTGGGTAAGCGACGGCGGCAAGTCAGTGTGCACGCCCCATTTCCACGCAAGGTTTCTTTCTCTATCTGCATCAACCTCGGCTGGCATGGACACAGTCGGAGCTGCCCTGCAGAAGGCTGCTGTGCCATTAACTACTCCGGCCGCTTCTAGCAATGGCGAGACAGCGGAAGAAAGAAGAACGGAGGAGGCCGGTGATCCACGTCAACATATTTACGCACCGCCTGCCGCTGCTCCTCCTACTAAAGACAAACCAGACTTGGCGAGCAGGCATTGAAGGGAGGCAGGACAAAGTACAGTGTACGTTCTAGTAGCGGCCTGTAGGTTAGCTGGCTAACATGCAGACACTGATGCAGGCAGAGGCAGGGACAGGTTACTTCACCACCTCCCTCACATTTATTCCCGAGTCCACCCATCTTGACACGCAGTAGAGGTTGCCAGTGACTTTGATATAGGATTACATGATGGAGATGGTCCTATGGTGGTCTATGGACAAGATCGAACTACTTTTGGGAGGCAGATGGGACGAGTCGTTACGAAATTTATGGCTCTTCTTGTATGGTGTTAATAGCAAAGGGTACCGTTGTACTGCAAAGTGTCCTACGGTTGTATCTACTTCCCGTTGCTTCTCCAATTCATATGGCGCGCAATCTGTATTTTGATCGTCCATTTCCATGATTGAACGGTCAAGATTTGATGTGAAAAATGTAGTATGTGATTGAGACTAGCTACATTTTGTAGGGAGATCATGCAAGAACGGGTGCGTGCTAGCTAGGCGCTATTGCTAGCTTCTTGTTGGTGGCACTAGGCAGCTTCACATCGTTGGCCGGTGGACTGAAGAAGCGTGGCTCTACATTTCTCAGTGATATTTTTTTCCTTCTCCCGGCCGGATAAGTAGGGAGAAGGTACGCGAAAGCTCTACCTACGGTCACTGAGCTCAGCAGCTACAAGCTGTAACCGACCGAGTACTCGATCTACAGTAGGTAAAATAAAAATGCTCTATCTCTATGGGCCGATGATGGTCCTGAATAGCAAGCTAGAGGGATGAGCATACAACAAATTGATTGCTAGGGGCCGCTTCCACCCAACTTTAGGACCTTTCTTGTCAGAACATTTAACGGATGCATTACATTAGCCATGCTTCACGTATCGGATCAACGGTACGGATCCAGCGCCGAGGGTTGAGTTGTTAGCGGTTGTTTAATTCTGGTCGCTTAAATCATCGTATGCTAGACGTTGTACGTACTAATTTTGCAACAGAGATTAGTAGAGTAGATGGAGAAGTTGTTGGCGAGGAGATCAGGGGAGATGGGATCACCTGAAGAAGTTGTTGGTGAGGTCGAGCGCGATGAGCGTGGCGCTGCATCCCATGCCGGTGAGGTTGAACACCTTGACGTCCTCCCGTAGCCCGTAGCGGCGCACCACCCTCGCCGACAGCGACGGCGCCGGGGAGAACATGGAAACGTTGACGACGAGCAGGTCCACGTCCTCGGGACGGATGCCGAGCCCCCCCGGCGCCGCCGACCTCGCGAAGAGCTCGTCGAGCACGGCGTGGAAGGTCTCGTCCATCTCCTCCATGCCCTCGGCCACGCGGTCCGGGCTCGCGTCGCCGCCCGCGATGATGTTGCGCGGGCCGTACGTCTCCTCGCCGATGCCCGAGTTGACGATCACCTTGAGCAGGAACTTGTACTCCTCCAGCCCCAGCAGCTTGTTCCGCTGGATGATCTCCCCGCACAGGTCTGTCGGGAGCTTCCGGTCGTCCGTCCCCTTGTAGCACACATAGTCCAGCAGGTAGCACCGCCGCCGTTGCGCCCGCGCCACCACCAGCCGCGCAAGCGTCGCCGCCGACAAGGCCAGCAGCGTTAGCGTCACCAACGCCATCTCTTGATTTACCAACGAGCTAAGCTAGGCAATGGCAATGAGATTGGTTCACACACATGGAAATGGAGCCGACGGCTAGGAAATGCGGCGGTCTTGTCAGTTGTAACTTGTGAGTGCTTGCTCAGCTCGAGCTGGAGCTCTAATGAAGTGACAAGATAGCTAGCTAGTACTGTGGAGTGGGGTTGGTGAGGATGGGAGGAGATTAATGGAGAGGTTCACGGAAAGGAGAGGAGGTGAGGTTTTATAGCGAGAGAGATGCTCATGAGAAGCTTCTTCAGATTTCCGGCCTAGTCTATTTCTTATTAGTATTTTAATCACACCGCTTTGGTGTTTAAGCAGGGCAACGTGGTATGGTTCTCTTTTTGGTTATGCAAGTGTCACGCAGGACGTCGAGCCTTAGACATAGGTGGGCGCCACCAGTCAGTGAGGTGGCGCTGTGTGTGTTGACAGTGAGGCTGTCGAGTGGGCCTGCGTGCCATGTCCGTGTGGCGTGCGTGAGCGAGGAGTATAAGCTCAACGACCGGGTACCCGTGTGGGACATGACTGAATTGATGAAGGAGAAATCCCAAATCTTTCCTCCTACTTCTCCCTTCTGCTTTCTAACTTCTTCTTCAAGATAGTCAGCTGTGTATTTTGATCTCACGCTACCAATCATAGTAGCTAGGGGATAGTACACTTGGTATTAGATTCATCGATCTCTGGAGCGACTCCGAAGCGCGTTTGATATGTAGATTTCTAGCTATCTCGTCGCCGTCAAACCATCCGCGCAGACCCAGCTTGTTCTGGCTGCGATGTCAGAGACGGCGGCGCTCGGGAGGCGGAACTGGCGAAGATCCACTCCGCCCTCGATCTACTACACGGCGCGGTGGCGCGGATCGACACGGCGCAGCAGATGCGCGCGCAGTTCGACGCGCAGGCGGAGGCGGTGTAGGAGAGCGCGCGTCTCCACGACGCCACGGCGCGCGCCCTCCACAAGTTCACGGAGCGCCTAGATGCGTTCGAACCGGGCTCCCGCAACGCACCTCGAGCGGAGGAGGACGACCCGGGCCCGGAGGCGGAGGTAATTCAGGGCAGCGGCAACTCCTCGCTACGGCCAGTTACTCCAAATTGGAAGGGGAACGCGGCGGGAGGCGGATCCAGTGGGGCGGCAGCGCGTGGCATGGAGGAGATCGGCGGCGGTGGTCTTCTGGGCGGCGGGGCTGGCGCTGGCGGCGGTAGATCGACCCTTCTTCACACGGATCCACCAGGTCGGGCTCCTCTACCTAAGATGTTTGTACCTCGGTTTAATGGTGATTGGCCTCGTATTTGGAAGGATCAGATTATGGATTATTTCCGCATTTTCAACATTAATCCCGCCTTGTGGTTGTCAACAGGAACATTGCATCTGGATGGACAAGCCGCGATGTGGTGGCAGGCCTACAAACTGCAGAACGTGGTCACCACCTGGCCGCAGTTCATCACAACACTAGAGGAGCAGTTTGGTGGTGATGACCACAGGAAGGTAATGAAAAGTCTGATCAGTCTGAAGCAGCGCACGACAGTGGAAGAGTACCAGACTGAATTTCAGGAGCAGGTTTACAAGGCTACAATGCTCAATCACCACTATGACGAGCATCTGTTTATCGCCCATTTCATCCGTGGTCTGAAGCCTGAATTTCGAGCAGCAGTGGAGTCACAAGTTCCTGCAACACTCGAGCGTGCTTATCTGTTAGCTCGAGTGCAGCAAGAGGTGTGGAATAATGCCAAGAACAACTCTGGGTACCAGCGAGTGCAGTATCCAGCTCGCACTGAAGCTGCTGCACTGAAACCTGATGGGGGCAAGCAGCCACTGAAAATAGGGAATGTCGACCTGTGGAAGGACATGCAGCTCCGGGATTATCGCAGAGCCAATGGTCTGTGTTTTCGCTGTGGAGACAAATACGATCCTACTCACCAATGCGCCAAGAAACCAAATGCTGAGGCACATGCAATGGAGTTAGAGGAGCAAGCTGAACGGCTGTCAGATGAAGTGCTAAACATGATGGAACTTCATGATATTGCTCAAGCAGAACAACTGAGCTTATCTATCCATGCTATAGCTGGTACAGATGGGGCTGAGACGTTTCACTTGCGAGCTATGATAGGCAATCAAGTACTTCTAATTCTAGTGGACTCAGGCAGCAGCAGCAGCAGTTTCATCAACTCAGCTATGGTGGACAGAATCAAGTGTTGCACACAGACAACTGAGAAGATGACAGTCAAGATTGCAAACGGTGATACTATGCAATGTGACCAACTAGTTCCTAACCTTGCTTGGTGGTGCCAAGGTCAAACATTCAATACTACAATGAGAGTTCTTGAGTTGGGAGTATATGATGCAATTCTTGGTATGGATTGGCTTAAACAACACAGTTCGATGGTTACAGATTGGAAGAATCACTGCCTCGCTTTCCCAGTTAATGGCCACATGATACAGTTGCGTGGGGTGCAAGCACCACCATTGGATACACTTAAAGAACTTCCAGTTGAACAACTTGTTAAATGGTACAAAGGCAATGAAGTCTGGGCCATGGCAATTGTGACACCTGAAGCAGAAGCTGTGTTAGATAAAATGGCATCCACTCCAGTACTACAATTACCTGATGTTAGCAAACAATTTGTGGTAGAAACAAATGCTTGCGATTTAGGAATTGGTGCTGTCTTAATGCAAGACCAGCATCCTCTTGCTTACTTGAGCAAGCCTCTGAGTGCCACTCACAAGCAATTGTCCATATACGAAAAAGAGTTGCTGGCCTTAATCATGGCTGCTGAGAGATGGAGGCCCTACCTACAACGGGGAGAATTTTTTATCAAAACAGATCACCACAGCTTATGTTTCCTTGATGAGCAGCAACTCCAATCACCCTTACAACGCAAGGAAATGGCTAGGTTGATGGGCCTACAATTTAAGATCATCTACCGCAAAGGGTCTGAAAACTTTGCTACAGATTCGCTGTCACGCGTTGGACATCTTATGGCAATTCAAGTCTGCTCTGAAGTTCAGCCCACCTGGCTCCAGGAAGTGGTTAACTCTTATGTGACAGATCCTGAGGCACAACGGCGCCTGACTGAATTGGCACTAGCTAGTCCTGATGCACAGGGAAATGAACTGCAGCAGGGTCTTATTCGCCTCCGTGGTCGAGTGTGGCTGGGATCACATCCAGCCCTGCAAACCAAGCTCATTTCAGCGTTTCATGCTAGCGCTGTCGGTGGTCACTCAAGGATCCAGGCCACATACCAACGCGGGAAGCGTCTGTTTGCTTGGACTGGCATGAAAACTGCAGTCACAGAGTTTGTCCAACAATGTGACGTCTGTCAACATGTGAAGCACTCAAACAACATCCAAATGGGTTACTGCAGCCTCTGCCGATACCGCAAGGAGCCTGGCAAGATATAACGATGGATTTCATTGAGGGATTGCCAAATTCAGAGGGAGCAAATACAATATTGGTGGTTGTGGATCGTTGTAGCATCCAGAAGAATCCCAAACAATGGAAACGTTGGCTACCCCTTGGTGAATTCTGGTACAACTCCACTTTCCACACTACATTGGGTAGTTCCCCTTTCAAAGCTCTCTATGGGCATGAACCAAATTTTGGAGCAATGCCTGATAACACAGTGGACATGGAGTCACCTGTGTCGGATATGCTACAGGAGCGTGCAGCACAAATTGAGTTCCTGAAGACTCATCTAGCGGCAGCTCAGAATCGCATGAAACTGAAAGCTGACCGAAACTGCACAGAGAAGAAATTCCACACAGGAGACAAAGTACTTCTCAAGCTCCAGCAATACGTTCAGAAATCCATTGTCAATCGTCCTTATCCGAAATTGGCATACAAGTATTTTGGGCCCTATGAAGTTCTGGAGCGCATTGGACAGGTAGCATACTGAAAGGATCGAGTAGGTTGACTAGAGGGGGGGGGGGGGTTGAATAGGCAACTACAAATTTTCTTTTTCTTTTGATACAAATTTGGGAATTGCTCAAATATAAGTTCTCTAGATATGCAACTAGGTGAACAATCCTATATGATGAGCAATTAACAAGCTAGCAAGATATTCTACACAAGATAAGCTAGCAATACAAGTAAAGGAAGGTTAAGAGATAACCACACGGTGACGCGGAGATGTTCTACCAAAGTTCACTTCCCAATGGAAGCTACGTCTCCGTTGGAGCGGTGCGGAGTCACAAAGTGAACTCCGAATAGCCTTGATATGGCACACCGTATCTCCCTCGTGTTATCCTCCGATGAGGAGTTCCACGAGCCACTATATGATGCCCTCGAGGTCGGCAACAAACCTTTACAAGGATGAGGCACACTCCACAACCGAATTGGAGGCTCTCACCAAATTCCCGCGGCTCCCAAAGCCACAAGAATCACAAGGCCGGGGCACGACTCCACAACTTAATTGGAGGCTCCTGGCTAGTCCCCGCGGCTCCCAAAGCCACAAGAACGACCAACGACAATCCAAAGTATCAACGAACTTACAAGCTTCAAGCCCTCTCAAGAACGTAGGGGAAAATCAAATCGCTTGGGTGGAAGTGTAGATCTAGGCTATCTCTCCCAAGTCCTAGAAGGACAAGGTGTTTGAGTGGGTAGGGAGAGAGATCTAGTGAGATGAAGCTTTCAACAATGGTGGGGAATTCAGTTCTGGTCGTGGTGCCCTCTCCAAGGTAGGAGAAGGCCTTTATATACTGCTCCCAGAATCTAGCCGTTGCAGACAGGTAAATCGGATAATCCGATCCAAGTCAACATCGGATTATCCGACCACAATCGGATAATCCGGAGAACCTCAGTGTTCGGTTGCTTGTAGTCCTTAGCAGAATTTCAGCAAATCCTGATCATCGGATAATCCGATTCATCCCAAATCGGATAATCCGAATAACTTCAGTGTGAAGTTTCTTCTAGTCCTTAGTAGAATTCCAGCAGTCTTTGCAAATCAGATAATCCGAATCTTCCAACATCGGATAATCCGATTTTCTTCAGCAACAATATTGGCTCTATTCAACTCCCTTTTTGGATTTGATGCAAAGATGTTTTACACACTTAAAACCTGCATCACTTGATTCACATGTTAAATCATCACTAGTGTTGTTGCCTAACACACAAAACACAAGGGATTAAGAAATGTCCTTTCAATCTCCCCCTTTTTGGTGTTAGATGACAACACTAGGATTTGTAAGGAAAGCATAATTATATATTATCTAGATTCCCGAGCTTTGACATGAGAAGCTCCCCCTGAGTGTGTGCATATAATTAAATTGCATTGGAATACAAATGCAACACATATAGGAAGAGGGCATCTCCAAATAGTAAGGAAACTAGATAGGAAATTTCTTGGGAGACATATCAAAATAGGTTGAGCTTTGAGAGAGGACTATACCTTGTGCACAATAGAGTAGAAATAAACCTTAGCACAAATATACAACTCATAACCATATTAGAAATCCATATGTCTCATAACTTAAGCATAAAGGTTCACACACATAAGTTCCACATGAAAACACAACACGAATAAGTTCGACATAAATGGACACAAGCGCAACAAGAATGGTAAAAGCATATGCTTGTGCCCGAAACCCATGCAAATCCCGCACGGAGACCTAATAGAACTACTTCTCCCCCTTTGGCATCGAAACGCCAAAAAGGGAAAAGAGCGATGCTACGACCAAGTAGATCACTCCGACTCAGAGGCATCATCATCCTCTTCTGAAGACTCATAAGTACGGGCACGAGTGTAGGATGGCCGGGAAGGGCCAGCAGAAGCTATCTCTAGAGATGAGACTCAAGCTGAGTCCATGGAAACTGAGAGCCCACGTTCCACCGATCATAAGAGAGAGGAGCAGAATCTGGGGGGTCATCTGCGAGGCGAGGAAGGTGCTTGAGAATGTTCTCCTGCCTAAGATAAGTGTCATACTGTCCCCTCCGGATGTCCACATTCATGCACAGGATGTTCCGCTGGAACCAGTTCAGATTCTTAGGCGGAGCAAAGGAAGGAACCGGAGACGGACGGGTGGCGCCACGACGAGCATCACCCATGAAGGAACCTTGGGCAGGAGCTGCAGCAGCAGAAGATGGAATGACCTCTTTCCTCTTCTGATAAACCCTCTTGTACGAATGGGGCTCCATATCATACCGGTTGAAGTTATGGTTTTCAGAGTCCTTGATGAGCATCATGATGTAAGGAGCATAAGGAATAGTGAGCCCACTGACCATAGAGTCAAACAACTCACGAAAGATGAAATGCATCACATCCACTTTAAATTCAGCTTCAGGGTCTTCATTCTCAACAATATTTTTAGCAAGGCAAAGCAGATTGGCAAGAGGAGCAACTATATTGTCATTGTTACCTCCACTGGGAGCAATAGTTGAGCGGAAGATGATCGCAAGCTGGTCATAGAGGGGCAGGAGGCCCTGTTTTTGGCCAATAATTCCACCAGCCCCATACAAGTCCTTCATTATGTTTTTATTTGGCTTCTCAACAGTGTGCATACGGTAACCACTAGGAGGAAGGTTGCTGCGGTAGGATGAATAGCCAAGAAGAGAAGCCAACCGAGCAAAGGAGGATGTACACTGAGTGCGACCCGTCATCATTTCATGGTCTTTTGATGGTCAGTCTCGATCACCAAGGTGGAGAAAAACTGCAGAATCAGTGGCACATTGTAGGGACATTGCTTTTCAATGAGAGAAACCATGCCCATCTGTTCAATCACATCTGCAGCTTGAGCATAACTGGCCTTGGCCTTGATATCTCGCATTCTGTAGGGCTGCATCGGGCGAATAGGGTGGAGATAATGCTTATAGATGTCATTGTATATATAGATCTGCTCCATGCACCAGAAGTTGGGATCTTCAATATCTTCATCTCTTGGCACATTCCTATACCAGTTGGACTGACGGACTTGGGCATAGTCAACGGGGTTCATGGTCAAGTAGTTGGGGCGAGTTTCCTTGCCCTTCTTCGAAGGTTTATGGGCAACTTGCTTCTTCTTGGATGGCAGTTTGTCTTTTCTAGCATGCTTCTTCGGAGGACTACTCGAACCACCTGTGAGATAGAGCAATAGATGGATAGCATAGATGAGTACACACAAGTCACAGAGCAAGGAATGGTACAATGTACACTAGGAGAGCATCCCTAAGTTGAGTCTACTAAGTCCTGGACAAATCAAAATGTGGCTGGAAAATACCACTGAGCAATTTCGGATAATCCGAGTGAGTATGAATCGGATAATCCGACTGGTCGGAATATCCGGTTCAGACTGAATCGGAATATCCGATCTGAATCTGGCAGCAACAAATTGATTCAAGTCCTAGGTCTAGCAGTAGATCGACAATAAGGGGGGCTAGCCTAGTGTTCTAAGTACCAAGGGGAACCACTACCACCAGCCAAAACAACTTCTTACAAAGATCTAGGTGAGGAACACCTAGGAGATGAGAGAGAAGAAGTTACCCTCATCCATTGAGGAAAAAGCTTGGGTGAATGGGTTCCCGGGGAGGAGGAGCACCAGATCCGGCCAAATGCCGGAGTTGGGGACGGCCGGAGATGCCGGGGAGGCGCGGAGAGAGCAGGCGGCGGTGCTGGAGGAGAGAGAGGGTCGGGGGTGGAAGAAACGCTCGACTGAGCCCTTCACCCCGACCCCTGCTCTATTTAGGCGACGAACCGCCAAATCGGATAATCCGATCTTGACTTGGATCGGATAATCCGATAGTCGGATAATCCGAGCAAGTCTTGATCGGATAATCCGATTGTCAGGATTTCGTTAGAAATTCTGGCCTGCTAAACCCTTTCTCCTCAGTTTCAAAATAAGACTTGTGTGCATAAGATGGAGTGTTTTTAGGAAAGATAGGCTTGGGATAAGATTGCCAAACTGACATTGGTACTCCACACTCAAACTTGCAAAAATCGAACAAGGAAATGCCAAGATGAGTGGGTTTCCCATAAAACCAACAATAGGACCAAAATTCCAAATGATTTTCAATTAAGACCGAAAAGAACCAACTCTTCATAAAGAAGAGGGCGGTGGCCAAGGCCACCATGTATGAGTTTGTGGTGTGACACCGCGAAGATGTATCTCGGGTTCACGGCCACTACTCGTCATTTAAGCTCACAATTCATGAAATGAAAATATAGAGACAAAATGAGTTCTTACTATCGGCATAATGGGGGGAGGGATAGTCCAATGGATTAGGACCACACTCCCCCTATGTCCATGCCTACATCCAAACCAAATGAATATCATCTAATATGGGTAGGTATGCAAGAAGTCCACTAAATCCAATTGCTTATGTCCACCACATTAAGTTCTCCTCTCAACTCCTTGAATCTTGCTTCACCAAGAGGCTTTGTGAACATATCGGCGAGTTGAACCTTGGTGTTGATATATTTGATTGCAATATCACCCTTCTCAACATGATCTCGAATAAAATGATACCGGATCTCAATATGCTTGGTCTTCCCATGAAGAACCGAATTGTGAGCAATTTTGATGGCACTTTCATTATCACATAAAAGAGGCACTTTGTCACAAATGACACCATAATCCTTTAAAGTTTGCCTCATCCATAATAGTGTGCACAACAACTTCCGGCGGCAATGTATTTGGCTTCGGTGGAGGACGAGGCCACACAATTTTGCTTCTTAGAAGACCAACTCACAAGGGACCTACCAAGGAATTGGCAAGTACCTGAAGTTGATTTTCTATCCATTTTGCAACCCGCCCAATCCGCATCCGAATAACCTACAAGATCAAAGCTTGTGCCATGGGGATACCAAAGACCAAAGTTAGGAGTATCCATCAAGTATCTTAGAATCCTTTTAACCGCGGTTTCATGACTTTCCCTAGGACTTGATTGGAATCTTGCACACATACCCACACTAAACATAATATCCGGTCTAGATGCACAAAGGTAAAGCAAAGATCCAATCATAGAACGATAAAGCTTTTGATCAACTTCCTTACCATCCGGATCTAAGTGATGATCCGCCTTGGAGTCCATGGGAAACTTATATGGCTTGGCATTGTTCATGTCAAATTTATTGAGCATGTCCTTAATATACTTGGCTTGACATAAGAATGTTCCTTCTCGAAATTGGTGGATTTCAAAGCCAAGAAAATAATTCAACTTTCCCATCATGGACATCTCAAATTCCTTGGTCATTGGCTTGCCAAATTGATCACTAAATTCACGGTTAGTGGAACCAAAGATAATATCATCAACATATATTTGGCATACGAAAAAATCTCCATTTACCCTTTTTGTAAAAAGAGTGGGATATATTACCCCAATTTCAAAGCCACGGTCTACTAAGAACTCCTTGAGATGATCATACCAAGCACTGGAGCTTTCTTGAGCCCATAAAGAGCCTTATGTAGTAAGTAGACGTGGTTAGGAAATTTAGGGTCTTCGAAACCCGGAGGTTGTTTAACATACACAAACTCATTTAATGGACCATTTAAGAAAGCACTTTTAACATCCATTTGATATAAGACAATATTATGAGTAGATGCATAAGCAATTAGTAAGCGAATGGATTCAAGTCTAGCAACGGGGGCATAGGTTTCACCGTAGTCGACTCCTTCGTTTTGGGTGTAGCCTTGTGCAACCAATCTTGCTTTGTTGCGGATGACTTGACCATGTGAGTCTTGCTTGTTCTTAAATATCCACTTGGTTCCAATGACATTATGGCATGTGTCTTTGGGTTTTTCAACTAATGACCATACTTTGTTGCGCTCGAAGTTGTTCAACTCTTCATGCATAGCCGCAACCCAATCCATATCTTCAAGAGCATCATATACCTTGAGAGGTTCTAAGTCAAGATACGTTGGGTCTGGTTCGGACCAGTGACCCGCCGGACCGCACCTGGAATTTGGTACCAATAGGGTATAGGGCCGGCCCACTAAAAATTAGGACCAATGAGGTCCTATCCCAATGGAACCTAGGGTCAACCTGCACCTGATGCAGGGACGAACTGGAGGGCCGAGACGTCGCTGCCTCTTGCGCACTTTGATGCACCGGAGCACAGTGGACGACGGAGCAGCACGCCTCGTGGCTGGAGTGCTTAGGCCGCAGTTTGGGAACAGGTGGCGACGGCCTCGTGCGTGGCGCCAGAGGGGGTTGTGCACAAGGGATCCGTGCGGACGGGAGGATGGGGTCGCGACGGCGGCCATCCCCTCCGGCGAAAGGATGGGGAGGAGGAGAGCCCTGACAGTGTCTATGGGGAACCTAAGCTGTGAGGCAGCGACGGAATTGGTTGGGCGGCACCGTAGGTCGGGGAATCGAGGAATTGAGGAGGCACAGATGCGGTGGTGATGAACTGGATAATGGAATCGCCCGTGCCGGCCTCCACACCTTTAGACTCCTCATCTCCCGGTCACCAGCGGCGCGCGCGGCAGGGTCGGGGCGGCTGCATACGGCGACGCCGAGCTTGATTTTGGGGGCGGCGTGCTTCATGGCGTTGGTGACTACCTCGTCCACCCCATGGCTCTCCATGACGACGCTGCAAGCGCCGACGCAGGGTTGACAAGTGTCACGGCGACCGACCGCCGTAGTCGGGGATGAGACCTTTTGGCTCTTCCATGGATGGCGTTGATTATCGCGGAGACATCGCGACGCCGATTGTGGCGACACGAGCTCTAGGGTCGAACCTAGGTGAACCTTTACCCTGCCAGAAAAGGTGAGGTTTGACCCTTTGACCTGAAATTTTTCTAAAGGTTCACAGGTCCAGTAACAGGTCCAAACCGGACTGGACCTAGCGCATCATGAGTTCTAAGCTAGACAAACAAGAGACATGACCACAAAAGTTAGATAATTGTTTGCGTGTGGACACACCCCTACGAATACTCCCAAGGATATTTTCTTTGAAGTGGGAAAGATGATCCAATTTTGATGCACGCCGGATGACCCGGCGTTCCATGGCTTGACCAATTGTTTCACCAACACAATATCTTCATCATTGCCTTCATCTTGCTCATGGTCAACCCTAAGTGGAGTTCTTGGAGTTGTGGGTTCATTATGTTCTCGTTCACCACTAGAGTTGGGTGGGTCTTGACCATCTTCTTGATCATGTGAATATATCATGTTCTTGTTCTTGGATAGTTTCTTGATCAACTATTGAGGTGGATGGCTCAACTTGAGTAGAACTTGTTCCTTCTTCTTGAGTATCATCAATAGGTCCTTCAATAGGAATAAGTTCTCCAATCCCCATAGTTCTTATGGCTTGAGATGGAGCATCATCACCTACATCATCATGATCAATATGCTCCGCTTGGGAGCCATTATCCTCGACAAACTCCACGTTCATAGATTCTTCAACACACCGGTGGATATGTTGTAGACCCTATAAGCATGAGACTTTGCGGCATATCCAACAAGTATACCATCAAAAGATCTAGATTCAAATTTAGCAATTTTGCAACCTTTAATGTAAACATGGCATTTGCAACCAAAGACTCGAAAGTAAGATACATTTGGCTTTTTACCGGTGAGGAGTTCATATGGTGTCTTTTCCATGAGAGGACGGAAGAAGAGCCGGTTTGAGTAGTGACAAGCGGTGTTGATGGCTTCGGCCCAAAAGTTGTATGGGGAATGAAATTCGGCCATCATAGTTCTTGCCATATCAATAAGAGTGCGGTTCTTCCTTTCGGCGACACCATTTTGTTGGGGAGTATATGCAGCGGAATATTGGTGTTGAATGCCCTCCCCACTTAGGAAATCATCCATAGTGTAATTCTTGAACTCCGTACCATTGTCACTTCTAATTGCCAAAATCTTGGAGTCATATTGGCGTTGAACTAGGGTTGCAAAGTCAATGAATATCTTTTGAGTTTCACTCTTCTTCTTGATGTAGAAAGTCCAACAATATCTTGAATAATCATCCACAATCACCAAACAATATTTCTTGCCACCAAGACTATCATATGTGGGAGGCCCAAAGAGATCCATATGAAGGAGCTCCAAAGGCCTCTTAGTGGAGATAATGGTCTTCTTGGGGTGATTCTTTTCATGCATCTTTCCGGCTATGCAAGCACTACAAGGACGATCTTTGGAAAAATTAACATCGGTTAGTCCTACCACGTGTCCACCCTTTACAAGAGTTTGTAAATTTCTCATACCGACATGGCCTAGCCGGCGATGCCAAAGCCAACCCTTGTCGGATTTAGCCATTAGACACGTGGCAATTTGAGTGGTCTCTTTCGAGAAATCGACCACATACAAACCGTTCTCACGAAATCCAACAAAGGCTACTTTAAGAGATTTTGTGAAAAGGATGGTCACGTGGTATTTATTAAAGATAACGGTGTAACCGGCATCGCATAATTGACCAACGGAAAGTAGATTATATGAAAGGGATTCAACAAGGAGGACCTTCTCAATTGATAACTCCGGTGTGATCACCACCTTGCCATATCCCAATACCTTAAGTCTTGTATTGTTCCCAATGGTGACATGAGAGAATGAGAGTAATTGTTTCAATAAGCCCTTTACTACTTCTTTGCTTCCGGTCATGTGAGATGAACACCCACTATCAATGAGCCATGAAGATCCACCGGAAGAAAAGCCCTACAATAAATCAAGTCTTTGATTTAGGTACCCATTTTGGAATGGGTCCTCTTTTGTTAGTCACAAGGGTCTTTGGAACCCAAATAGCATAGTGATAATCATCTCCATATGAGGTACCAACATATTTAGCAAAAACATAACCATTTCTAGATTTCATAAGCACATATGAGGGGTTATATTTTCCGGCAAAGTCATTGTGAGTGGCATTGCCCCTTGTGGCTTTACCACCCACAATGGGTTCAACATTCTTCTTGCCCAACTCCCCCTCCTTCACAAAAATAATATCTTTTGAAGGGGAGGTAGGCATCTTCTTCTTGTTTGCCTTCTTGGACTTGGGAGCAAACCCAAGCCCTTCCTTGCTAACCACTCCCTTTTGATTGGTCAAAAGATCATTGAGGTTCTTTTCCCCTTGGATACAAGTGGCTAGACCCTTTTCAAGTTGGGCCTTCAACCTAGTGTTCTCCTCCATGAGAGATGCTTTAAGACATAAAGGGTTAGTAGCACAAGCATTGGCATCTTTATCATTATGAGGAGTGGTGAAGCTAGCATATATAAATTGAGCTTGTAATTTAGCATATGACCCCTTGAGCTTGGTGAGCTCACTTGAGGTCACCTTGTGGGTTTCCCTAAGTTGCTCAAAATTCTCAAGGAGTTTGTTATGACTCTCTACAAGCTCATCATTTTTAATTTTTAGATCACTAGCAACTTGAATAGAGGTTTCACGGGTTTCTTTTGCCTTGGATAAATCCTTGGCTTGGGTCTCCTCAAGTTGCTCCCGGAACACTTGTTCCTCAACAAGTTGCTCTTCTAGCTCACCAATTTTATCGGCATGATCACGTGCATGCCCCTCAAGCTCATAAATCCTATTCTCCTTCTCCTCAAGGAGGTGTTTGGCTTCTCCATATTGGTACATGAGAGCCTCAACCATTTTCTTGGTTGGACCTTGGAGCTTGTTTATAAAGAGGGTAATTGTATCCTCTTTCTCCTCATTTTTCCCTACATCCTCAACACAATCCAAGAGAGATGGTTTAGAGGAGATAGTAATTTTAGGTGGGGAATTCACCTTGGTTTCCTTGGCCATGAGGCACATAGGCTTGGGATCTTGTTGTCATTTGGAGCGAGAAAAGGGGTGCCAATGAAGGAGGAAGGTTGCCCATTGCAAGAGCCGCCATCCCCACTTCCTCACTTGTATCATCATCCTCCTCTTCGCCACCGGACTCATACTCTTCTTCATGTGTTGCGGTGACAAGAGCCTTTTGAGGTTCTCTCTTGATGAGGTACTTGATGGGCTTGGTGAAGAACTTCTTCTTCTTTAAGATGAGTTGGCCTCCAAAATCTTCTCTTCTCTCATAGGGGCAATCCTTCACAAGGTGATTCTCCTTTCCACAATTAAAGCACATTCTTTTCATTTGTGGGGAGAAGTTGCTTCTAGGGGAGAAGTTGCTCTTGATATTCTTTTTGTTCCAATACTTGGTGGCGGCAAGAGCAAGCACCTCATTGAGTTCACCCACAAAATCTTCTTCATGATGACCACTTGTGCTTTCTTCATATCTTGGATGTTCTTCCACATGAGCCTTCAAGGCAAGGTTCTTTGTGCCACGAATTTGGTTGATGGAAGACTTGGAAGTGGCCTTCAAGGTATCATAAGTGACGAATTGTGCCAATATGTCATTGGGAGACATTGTTTTGTAGTCCGCTCTCGTATGGAGATTCATCACCATATTTTCATTGTATGGAACAATGGTCTTGAGGAACTTGGCTTTGACCCATTCATCATCCATATCTTTCTTTCCATTTTCCCTACATGCCACACAAGCTTGGTGAGTCTTCGGAAGAGATCCGATGGTGTCTCTTCTTCTAGCATGATGAAGTTGTCCACTTGATGTTGAAGGATGGCGTCGTTGGAGCGTTGAAGGCCCTCATTTCCTTCATATACCGATGCGAGAAAATCCCAAGCCTCCTTGGTGGTTTTGAGATTCCGCACTTGATCTTCATCATGGGCGGTCATGGCACTCTCAAGGATGTACTTGGCATTGGCATCAAGTTGTTCATCAATCTCTTCTTGCCTTGTCAAGTTGGAGGGATCAACCGGAGTATAACCATTTAGAACCACCCTCCAAAGATGCACCGATGAGCTGCGAAAATAAGACTCCATAGATTTCTTCCAAGTGAAATAACGAGTATTATCAAGCTTAGGAGGTGGCCTACTTAGGTTGGTTATATGAGGTTGAGTGGTGGAACTTGAGTGAGATATGAAGTAGGTGGAGCAAAGTTATGAGGAGGCTTCTCACCAGTTTTAGGTTGATCTTTGTTATCCTTAACAACCAAGGCCTCAACGTTAGAAACACCGGTTGATGAGGAGGCATTTTGATTATTAATGACCCGAGTAAACACCTCGTCCACCATTTTGCCTTTCATGAACCCAAAGAGTTCAATCATGGCTTTCATGGTGACCGGGGCATTATCATCGGGAGGGGTTATCCCCGCTTCACTTAGTTCTTTCTCAAGTTGTTCTTTATCATTTTTCTCTTGTTGTTCCTTAGCAAGTTTTAACTCCTCGTCGCTAGTCATCCTCCTCTTTAGGCTGTTAAGCCCTTAATAAAGAGACCTTGCTCTGATACCAATTGAAAGGATCGAGTAGGTTGACTAGAGGGGGGGGGTGAATAGGCAACTACAAATTTTTTTTTCTTTTGATACAAATTTGGGAATTGCTCAAATATAAGTTCTCTAGATATGCAACTAGGTGAACAATCCTATATGATGAGCAATAAACAAGCTAGCAAGATATTCTACACAAGATAAGCTAGCAATACAAGTAAAGGAAGGTTAAGAGATAACCACACGGTGACGCGGAGATGTTCTACCGAAGTTCACTTCCCAATGGAAGCTACGTCTCCGTTGGAGCGGTGCGGAGTCACAAAGTGAACTCCGAATAGCCTTGATATGGCACACCGTATCTCCCTCGTGTTATCCTCCGATGAGGAGTTCCACGAGCCACTATATGATGCCCTCGAGGTCGGCAACAAACCTTTACAAGGATGAGGCACACTCCACAACCGAATTGGAGGCTCTCACCAAATTCCCGCGGCTCCCAAAGCCACAAGAATCACAAGGCCGGGGCACGACTCCACAACTTAATTGGAGGCTCCCGGCTAGTCCCCGCGGCTCCCAAAGCCACAAGAACGACCAACGACAATCCAAAGTATCAACGAACTTACAAGCTTCAAGCCCTCTCAAGAACGGAGGGGAAAATCAAATCGCTTGGGTGGAAGTGTAGATCTAGGCCATCTCTCCCAAGTCCTAGAAGGACAAGGTGTTTGAGTGGGTAGGGAGAGAGATCTAGGGAGTTGAAGCTTTCAACAATGGTGGGGATTCAGTTCTGGTCGTGGTGCACTCTCCAAGGTAGGAGAAGGCCTTTATATACTGCTCCCATAATCTAGCCGTTGCAGACAGGTAAATCGGATAATCCGATCCAAGTCAACATCGGATTATCCGATGGAATCGGATAATCCGAGCAGACCACAATCGGATAATCCGGAGAACCTCAGTGTTCGGTTGCTTATAGTCCTTAGCAGAATTTCAGCAAATCCTGATCATCAGATAATCCGATTCATCCCAAATCGGATAATCCGAATAACTTCAGTGTGAAGTTTCTTCTAGTCCTTAGCAGAATTCCAGCAGTCTTTGCAAATCAGATAATTCGAATCTTCCAACATCGGATAATCCGATTTTCTTCGGCAACAATATTGACTCTTTTCAACTCCCTTTTTGGATTTGATGCAAAGATGTTTTACACACTTAAAACCTGCATCACTTGATTCACATGTTAAATCATCACTGGTGTTGTTGCCTAACACACAAAACACAAGGGATTAAGAAATTTCCTTTCACATACAAACTTGATCTTCCTCATGGTAGTCTGGTGCATCCAGTGTTCCATGTTTCCCAGCTCAATGACTACAGGCCAAACTATACTCCAGTATTTTTGGACTTGAAGCAGTTGCCGCAGCTGGACGCGATGAACACTGTCCCGGAGCGTATTCTTGACAGACCCATGGTCAAAAAGGGCAACTCTGCTATTACCCAGGTGCAAATTAAATGGACTCACTTGCCAGAGGATGCTGCAACATGGGAGGACTGGGACGTGTTGGCATCTCGTTTTCCTTCTGTCCTTGCTTGGGGCCAAGCAAGTATTTCTCAGGGAGGCAATGTCACGTAGGACGTCGAGCCTTAGACATAAGTGGGCGCCACCAGTCAGTGAGGTGGCGCTGTGTGTGTTGACAATGAGGCTGTCGAGTGGGCCTGCGTGCCATGTGCGTGTGGCGTGCGTGAGCGAGGAGTATAAGCTCAACCACCGGTTACCCGTGTGGGACATGACTGAATTGATGAAGGAGAAATCCAAATGTTTCCTCCTACTTCTCCCTTCTGCTTTCTAACTTCTTCTTCAAGATAGCCATCTGTGTATTTTGATCTCATGCTACCAATCATAGTAGCTAGGGGACAGTACATCAAGTTTTGGCGATGGGGTTTGCTACTCTCGAGGCGTTTTATGGGGAGAACACTTTTTTCTTTGGTAAGTTTGCAAGCTTTTTTTTTGAACTAAGGAGAAAAGCTTTCCCTTCTTCATTAATCAAGAAGAAGGAGTTGCTCAGTTAATTAATGTAAAACCGACGAAAATGGATACATGTATAGCCAAACTCACGTGAACACGAGTAACCAACCAGGTAAGTCCAAACACCACTCTACTAAGAAAATATGGCATCCCACCAATGTCGTAAAGAAGACGTCGTGACTGCCAATGAAGGAGCGGATATGGGATTTTCCGACATAGATGAAGAAGTTGACCCACCAAAAAGTTGTGCCAACACAACACCGACGACCAACATCAAGGGCAACGGTGGAGCTACGTTAAAGCCGACCGGGCCATGGCCCGCCCAGATTTTAGGCATTCCTTTGTTTTTCTAGCTAGCCCAACCCAACAAGACTCCACATTATGGATAAATTCTCACTATGCTAGAGGCTGGCCCGCCCAAATTTTTTGTTGTAGCTCCGCCACTGGAAACCTCGTCACCCAAACGAAACAAGGTTGGCACACTCAACACTTTTAGACTTCATGGGTTGCCGCTCCGAACATCCAGTTGCTCCGCCTTTCATCGGCTTGAGCTTCATGTTATATCTCTAGAGATTTGCGAATATCTCTGTGAGGTCGGCGATGAGGTCACCTTTCTTATTTGGATGAGAGGCAAATTTGCTATACATGGGGGTAGCTACACATCCGTGCGTGATGCAAATCGTATATAATCATTTTAACTTGTTTTCCTAGTAGATTGCAGATTTTTAGTGTACAAATATTATTCAGAATTTTGAAAAAAAAAAATTGGTTGTAATTTTTAGCTTGTTTTTCTAGTTGACCTTTTCGCTTATTTTTCGGTCACACTTCAATAAAAAATCATAGCGGGTGGCAAAACTGAAAAATAAATTCAAAACACTTTTTAATAATTCTCCACTGCTAACATCCCTTTTGGTTTTCATTTGAGTAATCTCTTTTTACTGTTGCACATACTTTTTGGTCAAACTTAGGGGTGTATCTACCCCCATGCACACCGGGTCTTTCCGTATTTGAAATCACCGCGTATACGTGAAAGTTGTGGCCGGTTTGCTCGTGAAGACAATGTTGCATGCGACCCTAATAGGTGGAGCCTCCATTCCTAAGCACAAAGAGTATGGTGATGTAGCAGTATCTGTCGTAAGGCGTGATGAAGCATGTCTTTGGTTGGTGTGATTCCTTAATCTTGATTTGGTGGTAACCTGAGTACGCATCTAAGAAGCACATGAATTCCGAGCCGACTGTCGAATTAATGACTTGTCAATCCAAATCAAGGTGAACGGATTGTTGGGGCCTGCCTTATTCAAGCCACTGTTACAACAAACATATGAGCAATTCATGCAGTTGGAAGTTATTTGTGATGAAGCCAGAGAAAGCTTGGGAGGTATTAGCCAATGGAGTTACATGTGGGGAAATGCTCCATTCTCATTAAAAAAGCATACAATGTCATGGTGGGTGTTAAACCTGCAATACCACACTTTTAGTTAGATTTGAAAATCATCCTGTCAAGTAAAACACAAGTTCTTCTTTTGGTGCTGTTACAGGACAGGCTAAACATCAGTAATCTTTTGACCAGGAAAAATTTCCATCCGCAATCATATTTCTGTTCAACTTTGGGTTGTCCACATGAAGAAATTCTGATGCACCTCTTCTGGACTTGTCCTTTTGCTTCCCAATCTTGGGGTTTTGTTTGCCCTCAAAGAACCAGAAATTTTTCTGTACATGAAGCTTTTTATGATATTAAAAGCAAACTACAATTACCATTCTACTTGGAGATCATGATCTTGGCAGCTTGGGGCATTTGGATTGTCCGAAACAACAAGATTTTCAAGAATCATACACCAAATTTTGCAAGTTGGAAGGCAATATATCATCAAGAATTAAAGCATGTGAGCCACATAATAAAGAAGAAATACACCCAGCAATACAAAGTTTGGCTAGAGACACAAATTTAAGGCTTTTTGATATTTTATAAAATCTTTGTAAATACTCATGTACATACATAAAAATTGCAGTGGGAGTCTTTGCCACTGATTATGCTACAAAAATACATTTTCCTGCTCATCTAGGTGCTCTATCCGCAAACAAAGTTGTTGTTCTTCCTCATCAGAAGTATCTCACGGAACATATGTGGACAAGGTGTAATGGTACATAACAGATTTACTAAAAACAACACCCCTACTCATTAATACCTTTTTAAGTTTCAGGATTCCATAACTTATCTCCTTTTATTGTTGATTGAATCATAACCAAGGAACAAACACTTAGTAGATCTAGATTTGGCTTTTCATTATCAACATGAGCATAAGCACTGTAAACAAAAACTCTCAGTTGTGAATAATTAGCATGTGTACCAGGCCATACCTGAATGGGAGTTTTCTTGTCAATGGACGATGACATGCATGTTGATCAGATAGCAGGAGGTGGAGGCAGCCTCAGTCCTAAAATGATTTCCCTTGCGAGGGTTAAACAACATGTGACGAGTCATGGAGATGATGGTTCTTTTCATGCGCGTGGCGATACCATTCCGTTGAGGGGTGCACAATGTGGTGTCTGACTATCCCTTCCTTTCAGCAATAATCTTTAAAAGCATGTGTAAAGAATTCACCAGCATTGTCTGTGCTGAGCTATTTGACCTCCTCTCAGTTTGCCTTTCTTTTATAAGTTTCCACTCTACAAACAACAAAAACACCATATTAATTTTCAGGTAATAAGGTCAAACTTTTTTGGAGTAATCATCAATAAATGCAAGCATGTACGAGCACCACCATGAGAGGGTTTACAGGAATGCCCCCCAAATTAGCATGTAAGTAATAAGTATGCCTATATTTGGTAAGCGCAAGAGGGTGAAATTCAATACTTAAATGCTCACAATACTTCATTGTACCCAAACTGCAGCCACGTAGAAGGTCTCTCTTGATCAATTATGACATGCCAAATACACTTATATGTCTAAGACGCATATGGAAAAGATTAGTTTTACCTGAAGTAAGAGAAACAATAGAACCAATCATAGTGCTTCTTCTAAAACATATAATTTTGCAGGATCCAAACCACCTATATCATATGAACGAGAAAACCTTTCGATATCTTCAACATTCTTCATGAACCAGAGTGTTTGTACCCCTCGACTTTAAGGGTACTTACGGAGATGAGGTTCCTGGCCATGCATGGTATGTGTCTCACAAATGTTTGAGTGGGGGATGCCATCATGCATCCTATTTGAATTGAGCTAATGCCCAGAATCTCACATGGGTTGTTATCTCCGTTACGCACGACATCTCCACTATGTACAAACTTGTAAGAAATGAACCAATCTTATTACAACATATATGTAGAACGAACAGGTATAATCAAATATCTATTCATCATTATGAGTAACACAGCCAACAAAACCAACTAGACCATCACCAGAATCAGAGCTGTCACCAAAACAACACAAATCTTACCATTACCTCACCGCGATGGGCCTCCGCTCCACTCTCACAGAAGTTAGGTTTTTATTTGCATAGCCTTCAAATGAATTTGTGTCACAATTTAACAACTATAACTAACTATAGTCAAATATAGTTATAGAGTTGGATTGATGTTTATAGCATAGCCCTAAGACCTCCCATTGGTCGGCTTTATATGGAATGTCGTACCTAGAGTTCTCGAGAACTGTCATTGATAAGGAGGTAGAGTTATAAATTAATCTGGCTAAGTATCTCGTTTTAAACTCTAATGCACATAGCACTTGTGCTTCTCGCAGACACCATTTTGGACCTTCCTTAAACCGGTTGGCCTCCGTCTTGTGGTCTTACCAAACTGGGTCACCTGGGACGACAACCGGTTCTACCGTCCTGCCTTGGTAGAATAACTATACATCGTGGGTAGAACCAGATGGTATATTCCAACAGTGAATCCTCTACAGTTTTATTTTCTTGATGTGATATAGTTGAGTCAATAAATAACAATTTACTCTATGAAAAATATTTTATCTACTGCCACTGAAAACTGTAATGCTTTCCATGTCATTGTATGCTATTAAACACTGGTTCATCCTCCTACGATGTCGTGCTCCGTAGTACCGCAGTGTGTAGTGGAGTTCACTACATTCCTTTTTTCAAGCCATCTGCATGTTCGGTTTGCTATAAATACCAATAGATAGGGTTCTGTCAGCTCCCGGGGCCATGCCACAAATCATTAGACAAACCTTCCATGAAAGTTCTAGAGGATCGATCTTGGGGTGAACGTAGCTTTGGAGCAGGGGGCGATCATGGCACCATTATTAATCCATCGGCCAAGCCTAAAGAGTGAACGATCGATGGCTTGCCTTTGCCCCCATCCGAAAGAGCAACAACATGATTCTTACAGGGTTTAGTGTTGGCCGGTCCTGCCAAACCATGGCCAGGCAACATGATTGAGCATTTCCATGTTGTGAAGCAATTGCCCTCTTTAGCCCGATTTGATCAGAGCTTGTCCAACCAAGAAAACCCTATAGAGGCGATGTATAAACAATTGATCAACCGCTTTGTCAGGTCTATCAAAATCACAATGTAAACTAGATTTAGGGGTGTGCCTTGGCGCACGACCCCCGAGGCCTATTTTGACGACACGCCATACGCAATGCTAATAATCGACGGGTAGAAATAATTATATCCATATGTAACCTCGAGGACAAAATAATTCAAATAATAAACAGAAAACAGATTCATACAACTACTCAATGGCATGCAAGCACCAACGTACTCGTGATGACACCACCTCCCTCGCTGCCATGCCTCGGGAAGGAATGAACATCATCACTACACCACGACCTCCCCTGTGCTAGTGCAAAGCGCACAACATTAAACAAAGCGTTAGCCGACTCCAGAAACAGTTCCGAGCAAAATTATTACTACACACACAGACGGTTCCTACACACGGTACGCCAGCCGGCTTAACTGTATCATCGTTTCCACTCCTATCCCCTCCGGCTTCATCTTCCTCACCCCCACCCCATGGATCCGAAGAAACCCACGAAACACATACTCAGTGACTGGAGAGAATCGACGGTAATGGAGGCCACCCTGACAGCATACATCGAAGCCGGCAATATGCCGGCCTCCGGGTAAGGAAACATGCCAGTAATACACACAAAAAATACCGTACAGATAAATGACATGTTAGAAGGGAGAAAAACCCTAGGTCACGACTATTACATCCCGTGACGACGCCTCCACTGATCGAATCCATATCTTGCCATTATCCCCATCGCGTGTCGTCAGGATCAGCGGTAATAGTTACCGAAAAATAAATATCCATATATAAGGCCGAGGACTTAATTAGACCAAGGATAGACACAAAATAACCCCCGAGTTAATTAGACACAAACACCATACCAGCATTTATAGGACCATAGGCGCGACCCAATTTAATATCGTCGAATCGGACGGTGAAACGTGGGAAGAAGCGGTGAAATACGGAGGAACCGTTGAGATTAAGAAAAGAAGATACGGTAAAAACTAAACAGTCGCACGTCAAAGATTGACCGTGGGCAGACTAAACTCCTCGGTTTCCACGCATGCGGTAGGGATGGGACGTAGTGGCCATGAAGGCGTGCATGCTTAGTGGGGAGTGAAGACGTGGGAAAGAGTTAACTCCTCGGCTTCTCCACAACCGCCACCTATCTTCTGTGATTAAATAGAGGGACAACCACACGCATTTAATGGTCTTCGCTTCATTCCGATTCCACCTGTAAAGCCGGACAACACCAACACGAGCCAAATGGAGAGGCCGTCTTAGGAGTACTCCAAGGCAGAAAAGTTAACTGTAAATACTACACAAGTCAGCCATTTCTACCCCTATCTTGCCATCCTCACATCATACATGGAAGCCGGCATAGTACGGCCGCGTATGTAATGGATACGAAGCGATTCTATACAGCCCGTTCATCGTCCGCACAATCGACGACCAAAGGCGAGACGCAGCGAGAATAGGAAGGATAACAGAAAAGAATAGTGGAACGAATAACAGAAACCGGCTAAAGGTATTGATCTACATCTGACAAAAAACCTTTAAAACGTTTACATGTCTGACTTCCCTGACCGATCTACCAAAGTCAACAATGTTATTAGGAATCATTTAATACCGTGAGTGGTAACTATTTGTTTACTCGCTCCGCATTCCTGTCCTGCCGGCTCGGTGGTCACCGAATCCACAATGAGTTTCTCACTTCCGCGTTGAAAGACAGGCATAATAAAGGACGGTACATACCCAGTCGGTCCACACATAAACACACCGGTGTTACACACCAAATGACGTCCTCTCCACAGCATCCAAAAAAACCATTATACATTTACGGTAATGTAATAAAACTAAATAAACAGTCATTTCTTCGGGTCTTTAGGACATACATTACATCAACGTTTACCCGATTAATCATTGCATTAAGGAACTAATATTTCAAACAGCTATCTCGAACAGGTAAATCATCTTGATCAGTCGGACACACTGCCATCATAATACTGAGAGTACACACAATCGTCCTTGCCTTACGGAAGCACCGTCTGTACCTCAGAAAACATGATATCTCTGCAAAACCGCACCAACAATATATCAATAGCGAAAGAACGTTCCTCCTGTTCCAGGGAACCTATCCCATGTCGAACGAAAAAATTTGGCTTCTCATCCCAGCCGATCCTATCATTATGTATGTTCTAATCTCAGATAAATCGGCGTAGTAGATACTGCCTGCAGGGACGGTCTGAAATACGCGGGTGTCGATAGAGACGCACCGACTCTAGCCGACGAATATGGCACGGCTATCGAGACATCTCACCGGCTCAGGAACTCGATTATTCGTATCCACCCGATAGACCACCGGTTCACCATCGTAAACACACCCGTGACCACAAGCAACAACTCCCCTCAGATTCCACAAGGTAGTACAAATTGTCCGGAAACCTGCCGGCCAAATTACTTGGGCCTGCAATGGTGATGCTCATCTTAAGAGCCCGCGCAAAATGTTGGACGTTTATTTCGTCGGCGGATACGGTAGTCGAAATAATGGACCCGTGTCTATCGGTGACGAACACCTCACCGGCAAAAGCTGTCATGGTCACAAGACCTCCAAACCACTCGTCCGCCGTGTATTCCCCTTCTCCAAAGTCAAAACCAAAAATTCCTTCGCGGGTCGTCTGATCAACCCACCTCACACTGTAATGAAGATGGTCCGATATGAATACCACCAACGGGGACATTGTCACCACGATAGCGGAAAGCATATCCGCCGGTATCTGCGCTCGAAGACGCTTCATCTCACCAGATAAGGGGTTGAATAGACGAATCTTGTATGGCCACACCCTCTATCCCAACACGATTTGCCCGCCCGTCGTGTAGCCAACGAAAAAAATACCTACGTAGAAAAGATATTAACCCTAACACTATAAAATAAAGAAAATTCATATCTGATTGTATAATCCAACAACCACATGTGAATAAGTTTGGTGAAATCCTTCTGTACACAACGGCCAGTACTCAGATTTAAGAAGGTGAACTTAGCTTCATCCGGTAACTCAACAGAGCGATCCAGATCGATCCACCTGGTTGGCATGAACCTAGGCTCTGTGGCGTGATGCTAGGCGCCACAGGCTCTACGGTAAATGGAGTAGAAGTCGAGGTCATCCGTCGAAAGGAACACATCACCGATTCTCCTGATGAGGTCATCGGGGAGAGCAGACCAGCAAACCTCCTCCTCCAAACAACACACCCGGTCAGCCATCGGTAGATACTCGAGGGATTTCTAAATCAATAGGTCAATGGAAAATATGTACGTGAATATGAACCTAAACCCATCCTCCGAGATAACTCGTCAGAACATAGATTTCGTCCAAATGGCAACAACATAGGTTTAAAGTTATGGACGCAAGATATAATGACAAGCCAGCACGTAGCGCCATGCTTACCCGATCTTGTACGGAGTAAGAAAACCAGTAAACACATATACACAGAGCCGGCTTCACAACACGGAAAGTCGCCGGCTGAAACTGCCTCCATGACTATCGAAGAAAATTTTAAAAATAAAAATAAAATTAGTCAGAGTGACGTGAGACACGAACCGCTGTATAGTAGACGTGTAATATATCTCAACACCTGCATTTCAATTCTACACATACATAAACTCCGCACGCGTTACAGATGGTATGTACATTCCGGTAGAAATGGCCTTCTCGTGACGCGCGATTGTATCGTTTCGACTTTTCGTTGCGGCTTTCGGAATATGATTCCTCTAACTCCACGGAGCCGCTGAGGCCGGATAATGTGGAGGGTTAGACCCTTGCCTCCTACGCCTGGAGCCGGCGGCTCCACGGGGAATCCTGGTTCACGAAGGAGGGCAGCTGACCTAAGGTGGGCTCCACCCCCCCCCCCATTATGTCGATGCGGCCTAGGGCTGGCCCCACTGTAGGGCCAGCGAGACATAAAGAACGACAAAGAAACGAATGAACACGCCGTCTGATAAAAAAATTACACGCCATTTACAGATCCGCCAGTTCATTTAGACGCTACGCCACGAATACGAGGAAGCAAGACTGACCGCACAACGAATTCGTCTAGATCATCAGCAAGAAATTCGAAATCCTTCACCTCGTCGGCCCGCATATCCGCTCCCAAATCTCGAAATCCTTCACCTACATCCCTCTTTCTCAGCATATCGCTCCGCATATCCGCTCCCAAATCTCGAAATCCTTCACCTCGTCGGCCCACGAATCCCCATAATCCTAAAGAAGGATATGAAGCAAAAGGACCTCAGGCAAATCTCCTGCAACTGGAGCAGATCAATCATCACCAATCACAAACTAGAAGCTTTCGCCAGTAACGACCTACTTCCACAACCGAAAAAGAAGCTATGGCGAGCGCCGGAAGACGAGACCCATCCCAAACTGAAAAAGCGCTGGAAGAAGGTACATCATCCCTCTGCTTCTCGTAAATTGTCATACATGAACAAACAAATGAGCTATTTCTAAACATCAACTTTTAACATATGCGCAGGATTTCTGGAGCAGCGGTAATGAAGACAACATCGCAAAGAAGAAGGTTACACCAGTAGACATCCGTTCAGACCCGTTCAGGGTTTGCGGTAATGGAGAACCGGCTCGACTACGAACACCAAAGAGATGACAATCCAGTCAGAGACAAATGCCCCACAAACAACTGTTGTTTCCAAAGACAACGAACACGAGCAGCCAGCCCTTCCTGATGAGAGACAAAAGAGAGCAAGGGTTGCTTTAAGAAAGATACCATTCTCACAGGCGATAGTGTGTCCAAAGACAACACAATCACAGATGACAAATCAGCCACGATGTAAGGCAGTCACCAACAGTATTAGCAAGAGCAAAGACACCAACGCCACTACCGACTGCACCGAATTATCGAAGGAACAGACAATTCAAGTTCATGTTTCCAAGGCCATGGAAATTCCAACACGAAAACAGGTAAGATTTCGACATAACATAATTTTTTTATGCTTCAAGAATTCATGGACTATGTTCACACAAACATCATATCCTTTCTCTCACCTAGGACCTTAACAACCAAACATCCTGAAGTGACAATGAACATACCGTGTCCATCTATCGGTACGACTGATAACACCGCGGCCCCCCAATCCAGGCAGCAATTAAACGTCAAATAAGAACATCGACTACGGGACAGTCATCGATGTGAGGACCCCGGATTAGCGATCCGAGATACTCGTTATGTTTCCTGCAACAATCCCGTGATCAGTCTGTTGTTGCACATAACTCGAATTGGCATCACAGGACATCCATAAATACCGAATAAATATACTTACGTGATTGAAGTCATAAGCTTCAACAGGTTCTTGCAGCGGAAATCACCAAACAACGTGGAGCCCAGGTCATTCGCCTTAACCCTACAGGCAGCTGACTGGGAAGCGCCCTAGTTTGCAAAGACGCCGGTGAACACCTCTTCTTCGAAATGCTCCTCTTAAAAACAATCTGGCTAAGACAATAGCCAGGGACGAAACCAATGTGAGTACATTTGATTGTACTCGCAAACTACCCCAACTTAAGCATGCATTACTTTTGAGAATTTTTTTCAGAAAAACCTTTATTTTTAGAAGAACAACTATGTACCTTCATTAAAAAAGGGGGAAGAGTAGATCTTTAATCTTGAAGAAGACAAAACATTTTGGAAGGTAGTTTCTCAATGTCTTGGTTGGAAACAACCCTTTTTGGAAAGTAGTTTTCTCACTATCTTTGTTGAAAGAGGTAAGAAGTCTTTTTAAAAACTTTTTCTTGAAGATATGCCTTTGGTTAAAAGATAGGAAATTTCTTTAAAAACCTTTTTCCTCGAAAACCACCGTCTTGTCCATTTCTCCAAAACTTCCTGTTTCCTGATCATATCCCCTTCATGGTTACTTATTCTTCCAGCAACCTCATACCATCCCCTCGGTATAGTTGCATAAAACAATCTCCACTTCATTTTATTTTCAACACTCAAAACTTTGTAAAACTTGCACATGGTCTTAGGACAGCCTCCCAACTGTCCATATCCGAGGACTCGGCTATTCGAATAGTTTTACACTCTGCAGAGGTAGCACGCTTTTCCCACACCCATCCGGTCACTCATCGTGTCAGCCACGTCCCGCCATACCAGAGGTATGCGAAGTTGAGTTCCCGGCCATAGCCTGTCCTTTGCTCATGCTAGTATAGGACCCTGCCTCTACGACACTTTCCATCGACACTTAAATCCTCAGAAACTAAGTGTGAGGACTCGTAGTTCTGCCCGGCGGACCCAAGGGAGCCCTTCAATCCTCTTTCTTCTTTACGCTCATACCGGCTTCCGGTAGACTTCTTTTAAGAGGACCCAGGTCAGGGGGTAGGTCCTCAGACCATCCCCTCATGGAACGAGGTTATCCTCGTTATTGAGGCATCCAGTACTAACACGAGCAAATTATATGACTACGCCCTTGCCCATATGTGGGTAAATGTGGTCGCACAGGTTATCGGCTGGTAGTCATGGTACAAAGACACAATGTGCATTTTTCATAAACATCACCACACTTCACTTCTCCACTTCCATACCGACATCCCGGTATACCATAATTCATCCAAGGATTTTCAAAGGAGTTTTGAATAAACAATGTTTTTCCCATCCTATAGTTTTATATAAACAACTGATATCTCTACATAGAGTGACAAAATAGTTTTTCATAAACTTTTGAAAAGGTTTTCACAATCATTTCCAATTTTCTTAGCAAAATATTTTTAACCAAAACTTGGGTGGTTCGTAATCCCACCAAAAAGATTTTCATAGAAGGATTTGGAGTAAAACAAATTCACTTCGAAATCCTCGTAAACCACTGACACCTCTATGTCGGGTGTCTCAATAATTATACTTGTATTTTGGAAAAGGGTTTTCAAAAGCATGGCTTTCGTGGCAAACACCACATAAGTCCTTTACGCTATTTATAAGTAAAACAGGTAAATCAAAATAGATGTATATAGATGCAAGCTTAGTGAAGTAGCTTGCCTGGTTTCAGCATAATGTCCTTGGTCTTCTTCTCACTGATTAAAGAAATAAACTCCGATTCTCCTCCAATAAATCCTCTCCAGAGACCACTCCGGTAACGTTTATCTCTAGCGTCGCACACATGGGGATAGAACAGCAATCAATGAGCAACCAAACCCCAAGGGTACACAAAACAAGTAACATACCACTAGCACCAAACTAAATCAGTTGTGAAGTTACCCGGAAGTCTTAGTGGGGCGTAGAACTGATTATTTCTATATGGGAAAATTATAATTTCCCTTTTTAACTTAAGGGTTTCCTTAGTTTCCAAAAAGTGCAGCACTGTGATTGTGTTCACAGATGCAGGGAAATGATGTTACTGGATACCTCCTAATTTTCTGAGCATTTTGATATAATAAACACCTTTTTCTGAATTACCAAACCAAAGTTATTGCATTTTCAAAATTTGATTTAGTGCTGCCATTTTAGCATATCATTTTAAACATCACTAAAACTAATTCACCATGTTTGGAAACAAGGTGAAACATGAAGTATATTAAGTGCTGAACATTTTGGTAGTTCACACTTAATTTTTGGATCAATATTTTTAAAGATATGAATTTCCCAAAAAAATATGTTCTTGCTGCCCTTTTTGTTATTTTAATAAAACAGCATCTAAACTAATTTTGTTGGATGTATGAGTGATACCAAAAAGGCGGGTTTTATTTTTCTGAACAATCTGACATCTTGTTTGAAATTTTTGGACAAGTATTTGAAAGGTTATGGATTTTACAAGTTTAATTTTGAATCTAGCTAATTGTTGTATTTTCCAAATAAACCACTGAAGCGTTTTGCACCAAAGCTGGGCTAGCCAAAGCGGCTGACGGCTGGGGTCCACAGACACGTAGACGTCCAGGTCAGCGCGCAGGCCCACGGCCAGTTTGACCACGGGGAGGGGCACTGACCGGCGCGGGCGGCGGCGGTGACCACCTGCGGCGTCGCGCACGGATCCGACGATCCGATGCACGCGAGGAAGCTCCACTGGAAGCTTTAGACGCGCACAAATACGGCGAGCCTAACTACGGTGTCTCCGCCAGCTAATGGTTGCCGGAGCGACGAGTAAGATGACGACAAGCGGCGGCCGTCGGCGAGCTACGGCGAGCTACTGCTATACAACGATCTAGAGCGAGAGGAGGGAGAGGGAGGTGTCCAGGAGGACGGAGCGCTCACCCTCGACGTGTGGGATCAAACATCTGCAGAAGAGGAGGGCCAGAACGGCGGCGAGCTTGCTCGGTGGTTGGCGGCCGGAGGTGGAGAAGAAGACGTCGATCTCCGCAACGACGGCGCCCCGGCTCGATTCCTTTGGCAGGGAGGAAGAAGACGACGCGGTGAACCTCCTGGTGCGCTTGGATTCGGAAGGGACGCTCTCCAGTGACGGCGAGGTGCGACGGCGGCTCGGCCTTGGTTCGGCTTCGGGGAGAGCTTAGAGAGAGAGGGGGAGTGAGGGAAATGAGCGAGCAGTGAGGGAGCAGAGGAGGGCGTGGCGTGCTTTTATCGTCTCCTCCGCAGCAAGGAGGGAGGGGGCCACGGCATTGACGACGAGAGGAGCACGGCAGCAAGGCGAACACGGCGACGTGGAGCACGGCAGCGTGCGGGAGGTGCCACGGCTGTCCAGGACGCAGAGATGAGGTGAAGGGGGAGAGCAGAGCAGTCAGAGGCCAGGCTTCGCGGGGGAGGGTGCACGGCGAGCGGCGACCACGGCAACGCCGGCGTGAGGAGCACGGCGCCGTGTCGCTGCTACAGGAGGTCAACTAGGATCTTGCAAAGAGGCCCCTGGATTTGCTTTTCCACTCACAGATAGGTCCTTGTCTCTTTCTCTTATTTCCTTTTTCAAAACCAGTAGGGTTTCCGGAATTTAATTGAGGTGCTTAAACATTTTACAAAAATTAGAGAAAATTCAGGTAGCCTCCTATATATATGAGGAAGCTCCACAAAAATTGGTTTTACAAAATAAATTGTTTTGCTCCATTTTTGTTCATAGGAGGTAAATAAATCATTTTTTTGGAAATTAATACTTTGATACTTCTTTAATATTTTAAAACCAGTGATAAAATATTGTGTTGAACTTTCAGAACTTCCTTGACAAATAAGGTAGCTTCAAAATAATTTATCCTTTCATAGAGGAAAAATTGGTTTGGAGAAAATAGAGAATTTGGGAGGGATTTTAGTTATGAAGATCATTTTTAACTCATGACCTTCATTTCCTTTTTGATAAAAGAATGGGGGGGGGGGTTTGTTTTAAATCGACAAGTAGGTTTACTTGAGGAGGGAGTGGTATGAAATGGAGAGGATTATCATTTCATCTCCTCCTCTAGAATTTTGGGTAAAGAGAATATAATTGTTTTCATAGAATAGAGAAATAGATAGAGAGGGAGTTTTATTGAGATCATTTCCCCAAATTTTAGGAATTTAACTTGGGGTGCATAATTTTAGAGGGTTTACTCTTCTTCAAGTCGCACTCCAAATTTGGTTGCCAAGTGTGTCCTAATTTAGTAATAACACCACTGAGGAATTATCCTCACCAGAAAATCACACACAATAACACAGCCATCGTAACAGCACCAAAACACAACAATATCCACACCTCAAACAAGACCACACACTTCAAACCACAAGAACAAATCACACCACTTTTTCCATAATTGACAATGCTATTTTTGTAAAAATGGTCACACTCAATTATGACAAGATGTTGTTTAAGGGGTAAATCAACTCATAACTTAATAGTTTTCAAAATGGTTTGATAAAGAGAAATATGTGAGGTAATATATTTCCCACTAGTATTTCTTTTAAAACGGAGTTGAAACATAGGGGGTTATAAAGATAGGAATTTGGAATTGTCAAGGTTGAAGAAAGGATAGGAGATCACAGACAGTTCTCCATATTTTATAAACATGAAATTTTGGAAATACTTTTACTGTCTCAAATTAAAGGGCATTTTATTTGTTGCTAGAACCAAATCATTATTGAAATAAACTTTTGGCCAACATAAGAATGGGAAAGATATATGGAATATATTCTTGTCATAACCTGGTCACCAGTGTTGTAAATATATTTTCTTGCTTAGGTTGATTTCTTGGGTTGACATTTACTAGTCAAGCAATCACAACGCCAAGTTACACAAGGTCAACCAGAACGATTTAAAGGAAAGCACAATCATTCGTGAAATAATTCAAAAGTTTTTGTTGGTTCTGAATTTTTGGGTCTTGTTTATTCTTATTAAAAATTTGGGATGTTACAAATCCTTCCCCCCTTAAAAATAAATCTCGTCCTCGAGATTTGCCCAGGGGTACAGGGGAGATACGAGGGCAAAAGTTTTATTTTAGAAAAGCTGTATATTCACTTTCGTGTATACACAGGTTTTGAAGAACAATAGGGTTTCTCTTTAAAATACCCATAGCTGTGCCACCAATAATTGGCTCATGAACACAGTGGGTTTGGTTTATCCGAAGAATTATTTTTGCAGGGGTTTTTACTGGAAAAGCGAGGGATACGGTTTTTGAATAAAGGATAGAGGGACACGGAGGTTAACTGCTTACTCACTGGCATGTGGGGCCGGGGCCCACCTGGCGGTCTCTCCTCCTTTTCTTCTTTTCTTCTTCCTCGCTCTCCCTGGCTCCGCACTCGCCCCGTTCTCAGTGCGCAGAGCACTCATCCGCGACACTGCTGCGCGTGCGGTCCGTCGATGCAGCGGCAGACACGGCTTTGGGACACGACGCCTAGATGGTTTCGCGCCATGAAGGCGAGTACTGCTCGCGATGCCTCCACTTTCCCGCGCAGCGCGGTGTCGAGGAGCGGCATCCGAGCTCCGGTTACAAATAGGAAATCTCCGAGGCTTTTCTCCTCCTCATCTCCACCATGAGTTTTATCCACGCCTTCTTCAAAGCCTACTACGAGATGCTGGAGAGAGCGGGCTTCATCGAGCATGTCCTCATCGTCGTGCTCTTCGGGATCTCGTTGTCGGTGGTGGCCGCACTGCTGTTTGCGGCGGTGGTTGTCTTGATTTTTGGCTTTTGCAGTTGGTGGGCTGACGATGGTGGTGCTGCTGCGGCGGCAGAAGAGCCAGTGGCGCCGGAGGTGCCAGTTGCGGCGGAGGGGCCAGTTGCAGTGGAGGAGCACGCGGTGGGGGAGGAGCAAGTTATGGTGGTTGAACCAGCTGCAGTGCCGGTGGATGAGGTGGCAGATCTTCCCGCTGGAGGTGAGCAGGCTGCTCGAGCCGTCTGCCGCCGTCGCGTGGCCCGTGACGCGGCTTCGGGTGAGCCAGGCTCCTCCTCCGGTGGCATCATGGAGCTCGAGAGGGAGTAGGAATCTCTGGGTGCCGGTGCATCCGGGCTGAGTGCTGGTAGTGCTCTTCGTAGGAGTAGATCTTGTATCCTTGGGTTTTTTTTTCTGAAATTCTTGCTTCTGTACTGAACTCCGTGGTTGTATCGAGCTTGTCTTCGCTGATGAACTGCGGCAAGATTTGTATTTTCGAAATTTTCTTGGTTGCCACAACTCTGGTCTTGCAGTACAGATAGGATGCAGAGGTACTAGAATAATCTTGCTTTAGTGAGAAAATATATTTTTAGGGAAATAACACTGCATTATATGGTCTCAACCATTTGCAGTGGTAGCATAACATTTCAACCATATAGGTTGAACCCACAACTAAAAACACCCTACAAGAAATCCTTCTGTGTCCCAGAGAGCATTGACACTCAGCAAGCATTTTCAAGGCTTGTGAGGGTCACATCTCGTGGAGGGCTCGGGCCCTTTCTTTAACATGCAGAGAGCACAAGGTTCACAATGGGGTGAGGAACCTTGTGATGGAGGCATGTAGGAGACCACACACAAAATAATTTGCATACTACAAAATAGTCCCATTCAAAGTTTGCATTAATTCACGGGGGGGGGGGGGGGGGGTATATGCGTCTAGGGTCACATATACGGTTCCTGGTTTAAGTGATCTGTTGTTTCTCTTTTAAAACTTTTAACTGAAGAAAGAGCATGACATTCCATCAGGTGTCAACCAAGTGGTTAACAAGATGATAAGAACACCAAGTTTTTATTTCGGGCTGAATTGACATCAGCCAGGGAACAGACAACAACCTTGCATTACAAGAAACGCGAGAAAAACAAACAACAACAAACATCCTCTTGCTTCCTCTCCTACCAACAAACAATCGTCACTCAGGCTAACTAAACAGGGGTTTTACTCCGCTTGACGGCCTCTGGTTGTTGGTGGAGCGTGGCCGAGAAAAAGAGTGGTGTCCACATCTCTGTCGTCCTCGGGGTGGGGAACTACAGGTACGCCTTCGAGGATTACACCTCGCTCCGGGGGTGGCTGCTGAACTCGGGCTAGGGCTTGCGTCACAGATGCATCAATACTGTGGTCCAGCAAATCATCTAGGATCGACTGTCTTGCCTCCTGAGCTTGCCCACGGTGGGAAGTGGATAGGTTCCTTGCTCGACCCAGTTCCCGGCGGGCACGAGCAAGGTGGCGCCTTGTGGTCATAAGTTCCTCCATCAGGGAATGGCTGAATCTTGTCATTGCAGCTCCATAGGTGACCAGAGTGATTACGGCAGGGTCGACTTCCTGCCCCATGGAAGTTTGGAAAGCTTCCGCAACATGCTGAGGTATGGCTGGGAGAAAGTGGAAAGCTCGACTCTGCGCCATCGCCGGTTCTGAGTACCGGAGACGGACGAGTCCTTCCCAGGCTGCTACCTGGAGGGCTTGATCTAGGGTAGGCATGCTCTTACCATGGATCAAGTAAGTCTGGCTTGTGCCCAATGGGCACGAGCCGATATGCACGTCGACTTGGAATTCACCCCCGGCGAGCGGGAGTGAGTTCTCGTACACCACATATCGAGGATGGGCAGGCCGACCAAGAATATGGCAGACGGCCTTCCAAAGCATCAGCGGAAATCCGCCATGCTCCTCGGCAGTGGTTTCCAGAATGACCCTGGGGTTTGCCATTGGGATTGTTTTGGCTCGGGAGAAAGGATAAGGACGCAGGATTCCTGCCTCAGGAGAGTTAGGTTGCTAGGAACGGTGAGTGAGGGTGGGTATAGACGGAAGATGGAACGGGGCCTTATATAAGCTAGGTTGTGTTGGCTCCTTTCTATGGAAGAACCCGGTGAGCGTTTCTCATGAAGTGGGGACAAGTCCTACTGTACTCTACTGTGAACCGACGCCTGGCCATGCTGTTAGGCAGGGATGGGTCAAATCCGTTGACTCACTGTAGGGGAACATTCACAAACAGACAATAAACACACAAGGTACATTTAGTACCGATGGACGCCTAATACTCGTTGCAGTTGGGTGGTATAACTAAAGTTCCTATCATATGTTTTCCTAGGGTTTGTGGGTAAACATGATTGATGAAGTCCTCACTTTATCTCCTTAGGCTTCTGCTGGAAGAAGTGAGAGGATCGAATTTGCACTTGAGTAGAATTGTTGATGTTGAGCGGAGGCCTTCGGAGATCTCTTGATTTGTTGATGTCGATGATCTTGGCATTTGTAGACCAACGACCTTGATGTTGAGTATTTGAGATGGATGCTCCTTCTTGTAGGTGCTAGATAATTTGGTCTCCAATGGATTCATCGCCAAGTATTTGAACAGGTAAGAGGGAGTAGAGAAATCCTTGGTAAATTTCAAAATAGAAAAGTAAGAATCAGAATTTTGTATATATTTTTAGCAAAATATTCCCTAACTAACGTCCATGCTAACTAAGGTCTGTTACAGTCAGGATGGCTCTGATACCAAGTCTGTGAGGACCCCGGATTAGCGATCCGAGATACTCGTTATGTTTCCTGCAACAATCCCGTGATCAGTCTGTTGTTGCACATAACTCGAATTGGCATCACAGGACATCCATAAATACCGAATAAATATACTTACGTGATTGAAGTCATAAGCTTCAACAGGTTCTTGCAGCGGAAATCACCAAACAACGTGGAGCCCAGGTCATTCGCCTTAACCCTACAGGCAGCTGACTGGGAAGCGCCCTAGTTTGCAAAGACGCCGGTGAACTCCTCTTCTTCGAAATGCTCCTCTTAAAAACAATCTGGCTAAGACAATAGCCAGGGACGAAACCAATGTGAGTACATTTGATTGTACTCGCAAACTACCCCAACTTAAGCATGCATTACTTTTGAGAATTTTTTTCAGAAAAACCTTTATTTTTAGAAGAACAACTATGTACCTTCATTAAAAAAGGGGGAAGAGTAGATCTTTAATCTTGAAGAAGACAAAACATTTTGGAAGGTAGTTTCTCAATGTCTTGGTTGGAAACAACCCTTTTTGGAAAGTAGTTTTCTCACTATCTTTGTTGAAAGAGGTAAGAAGTCTTTTTAAAAACTTTTTCTTGAAGATATGCCTTTGGTTAAAAGATAGGAAATTTCTTTAAAAACCTTTTTCCTCGAAAACCACCGTCTTGTCCATTTCTCCAAAACTTCCTGTTTCCTGATCATATCCCCTTCATGGTTACTTATTCTTCCAGCAACCTCATACCATCCCCTCGGTATAGTTGCATAAAACAATCTCCACTTCATTTTATTTTCAACACTCAAAACTTTGTAAAACTTGCACATGGTCTTAGGACAGCCTCCCAACTGTCCATATCCGAGGACTCGGCTATTCGAATAGTTTTACACTCTGCAGAGGTAGCACGCTTTTCCCACACCCATCCGGTCACTCATCGTGTCAGCCACGTCCCGCCATACCAGAGGTATGCGAAGTTGAGTTCCCGGCCATAGCCTGTCCTTTGCTCATGCTAGTATAGGACCCTGCCTCTACGACACTTTCCATCGACACTTAAATCCTCAGAAACTAAGTGTGAGGACTCGTAGTTCTGCCCGGCGGACCCAAGGGAGCCCTTCAATCCTCTTTCTTCTTTACGCTCATACCGGCTTCCGGTAGACTTCTTTTAAGAGGACCCAGGTCAGGGGGTAGGTCCTCAGACCATCCCCTCATGGAACGAGGTTATCCTCGTTATTGAGGCATCCAGTACTAACACGAGCAAATTATATGACTACGCCCTTGCCCATATGTGGGTAAATGTGGTCGCACAGGTTATCGGCTGGTAGTCATGGTACAAAGACACAATGTGCATTTTTCATAAACATCACCACACTTCACTTCTCCACTTCCATACCGACATCCCGGTATACCATAATTCATCCAAGGATTTTCAAAGGAGTTTTGAATAAACAATGTTTTTCCCATCCTATAGTTTTATATAAACAACTGATATCTCTACATAGAGTGACAAAATAGTTTTTCATAAACTTTTGAAAAGGTTTTCACAATCATTTCCAATTTTCTTAGCAAAATATTTTTAACCAAAACTTGGGTGGTTCGTAATCCCACCAAAAAGATTTTCATAGAAGGATTTGGAGTAAAACAAATTCACTTCGAAATCCTCGTAAACCACTGACACCTCTATGTCGGGTGTCTCAATAATTATACTTGTATTTTGGAAAAGGGTTTTCAAAAGCATGGCTTTCGTGGCAAACACCACATAAGTCCTTTACGCTATTTATAAGTAAAACAGGTAAATCAAAATAGATGTATATAGATGCAAGCTTAGTGAAGTAGCTTGCCTGGTTTCAGCATAATGTCCTTGGTCTTCTTCTCACTGATTAAAGAAATAAACTCCGATTCTCCTCCAATAAATCCTCTCCAGAGACCACTCCGGTAACGTTTATCTCTAGCGTCGCACACATGGGGATAGAACAGCAATCAATGAGCAACCAAACCCCAAGGGTACACAAAACAAGTAACATACCACTAGCACCAAACTAAATCAGTTGTGAAGTTACCCGGAAGTCTTAGTGGGGCGTAGAACTGATTATTTCTATATGGGAAAATTATAATTTCCCTTTTTAACTTAAGGGTTTCCTTAGTTTCCAAAAAGTGCAGCACTGTGATTGTGTTCACAGATGCAGGGAAATGATGTTACTGGATACCTCCTAATTTTCTGAGCATTTTGATATAATAAACACCTTTTTCTGAATTACCAAACCAAAGTTATTGCATTTTCAAAATTTGATTTAGTGCTGCCATTTTAGCATATCATTTTAAACATCACTAAAACTAATTCACCATGTTTGGAAACAAGGTGAAACATGAAGTATATTAAGTGCTGAACATTTTGGTAGTTCACACTTAATTTTTGGATCAATATTTTTAAAGATATGAATTTCCCAAAAAAATATGTTCTTGCTGCCCTTTTTGTTATTTTAATAAAACAGCATCTAAACTAATTTTGTTGGATGTATGAGTGATACCAAAAAGGCGGGTTTTATTTTTCTGAACAATCTGACATCTTGTTTGAAATTTTTGGACAAGTATTTGAAAGGTTATGGATTTTACAAGTTTAATTTTGAATCTAGCTAATTGTTCTATTTTCCAAATAAACCACTGAAGCGTTTTGCACCAAAGCTGGGCTAGCCAAAGCGGCTGACGGCTGGGGTCCACAGACACGTAGACGTCCAGGTCAGCGCGCAGGCCCACGGCCAGTTTGACCACGGGGAGGGGCACTGACCGGCGCGGGCGGCGGCGGTGACCACCTGCGGCGTCGCGCACGGATCCGACGATCCGATGCACGCGAGGAAGCTCCACTGGAAGCTTTAGACGCGCACAAATACGGCGAGCCTAACTACGGTGTCTCCGCCAGCTAATGGTTGCCGGAGCGACGAGTAAGATGACGACAAGCGGCGGCCGTCGGCGAGCTACGGCGAGCTACTGCTATACAACGATCTAGAGCGAGAGGAGGGAGAGGGAGGTGTCCAGGAGGACGGAGCGCTCACCCTCGACGCGTGGGATCAAACATCTGCAGAAGAGGAGGGCCAGAACGGCGGCGAGCTTGCTCGGTGGTTGGCGGCCGGAGGTGGAGAAGAAGACGTCGATCTCCGCAACGACGGCGCCCCGGCTCGATTCCTTTGGCAGGGAGGAAGAAGACGACGCGGTGAACCTCCTGGTGCGCTTGGATTCGGAAGGGACGCTCTCCAGTGACGGCGAGGTGCGACGGCGGCTCGGCCTTGGTTCGGCTTCGGGGAGAGCTTAGAGAGAGAGGGGAGTGAGGGAAATGAGCGAGCAGTGAGGGAGCAGAGGAGGGCGTGGCGTGCTTTTATCGTCTCCTCCGCAGCAAGGAGGGAGGGGGCCACGGCATTGACGACGAGAGGAGCACGGCAGCAAGGCGAACACGACGTGGAGCACGGCAGCGTGCGGGAGGTGCCACGGCTGTCCAGGACGCAGAGATGAGGTGAAGGGGGAGAGCAGAGCAGTCAGAGGCCAGGCTTCGCGGGGGAGGGTGCACGGCGAGCGGCGACCACGGCAACGCCGGCGTGAGGAGCACGGCGCCGTGTCGCTGCTACAGGAGGTCAACTAGGATCTTGCAAAGAGGCCCCTGGATTTGCTTTTCCACTCACAGATAGGTCCTTGTCTCTTTCTCTTATTTCCTTTTTCAAAACCAGTAGGGTTTCCGGAATTTAATTGAGGTGCTTAAACATTTTACAAAAATTAGAGAAAATTCAGGTAGCCTCCTATATATATGAGGAAGCTCCACAAAAATTGGTTTTACAAAATAAATTGTTTTGCTCCATTTTTGTTCATAGGAGGTAAATAAATCATTTTTTTGGAAATTAATACTTTGATACTTCTTTAATATTTTAAAACCAGTGATAAAATATTGTGTTGAACTTTCAGAACTTCCTTGACAAATAAGGTAGCTTCAAAATAATTTATCCTTTCATAGAGGAAAAATTGGTTTGGAGAAAATAGAGAATTTGGGAGGGATTTTAGTTATGAAGATCATTTTTAACTCATGACCTTCATTTCCTTTTTGATAAAAGAATGGGGGGGGGGGGGGGTTTGTTTTAAATCGACAAGTAGGTTTACTTGAGGAGGGAGTGGTATGAAATGGAGAGGATTATCATTTCATCTCCTCCTCTAGAATTTTGGGTAAAGAGAATATAATTGTTTTCATAGAATAGAGAAATAGATAGAGAGGGAGTTTTATTGAGATCATTTCCCCAAATTTTAGGAATTTAACTTGGGGTGCATAATTTTAGAGGGTTTACTCTTCTTCAAGTCGCACTCCAAATTTGGTTGCCAAGTGTGTCCTAATTTAGTAATAACACCACTGAGGAATTATCCTCACCAGAAAATCACACACAATAACACAGCCATCGTAACAGCACCAAAACACAACAATATCCACACCTCAAACAAGACCACACACTTCAAACCACAAGAACAAATCACACCACTTTTTCCATAATTGACAATGCTATTTTTGTAAAAATGGTCACACTCAATTATGACAAGATGTTGTTTAAGGGGTAAATCAACTCATAACTTAATAGTTTTCAAAATGGTTTGATAAAGAGAAATATGTGAGGTAATATATTTCCCACTAGTATTTCTTTTAAAACGGAGTTGAAACATAGGGGGTTATAAAGATAGGAATTTGGAATTGTCAAGGTTGAAGAAAGGATAGGAGATCACAGACAGTTCTCCATATTTTATAAACATGAAATTTTGGAAATACTTTTACTGTCTCAAATTAAAGGGCATTTTATTTGTTGCTAGAACCAAATCATTATTGAAATAAACTTTTGGCCAACATAAGAATGGGAAAGATATATGGAATATATTCTTGTCATAACCTGGTCACCAGTGTTGTAAATATATTTTCTTGCTTAGGTTGATTTCTTGGGTTGACATTTACTAGTCAAGCAATCACAACGCCAAGTTACACAAGGTCAACCAGAACGATTTAAAGGAAAGCACAATCATTCGTGAAATAATTCAAAAGTTTTTGTTGGTTCTGAATTTTTGGGTCTTGTTTATTCTTATTAAAAATTTGGGATGTTACAAATCCTTCCCCCCTTAAAAATAAATCTCGTCCTCGAGATTTGCCCAGGGGTACAGGGGAGATACGAGGGCAAAAGTTTTATTTTAGAAAAGCTGTATATTCACTTTCGTGTATACACAGGTTTTGAAGAACAATAGGGTTTCTCTTTAAAATACCCATAGCTGTGCCACCAATAATTGGCTCATGAACACAGTGGGTTTGGTTTATCCGAAGAATTATTTTTGCAGGGGTTTTTACTGGAAAAGCGAGGGATACGGTTTTTGAATAAAGGATAGAGGGACACGGAGGTTAACTGCTTACTCACTGGCATGTGGGGCCGGGGCCCACCTGGCGGTCTCTCCTCCTTTTCTTCTTTTCTTCTTCCTCGCTCTCCCTGGCTCCGCACTCGCCCCGTTCTCAGTGCGCAGAGCACTCATCCGCGACACTGCTGTGCGTGCGGTCCGTCGATGCAGCGGCAGACACGGCTTTGGGACACGACGCTTAGATGGTTTCGCGCCATGAAGGCGAGTACTGCTCGCGATGCCTCCACTTTCCCGCGCAGCGCGGTGTCGAGGAGCGGCATCCGAGCTCCGGTTACAAATAGGAAATCTCCGAGGCTTTTCTCCTCCTCATCTCCACCATGAGTTTTATCCACGCCTTCTTCAAAGCCTACTACGAGATGCTGGAGAGAGCGGGCTTCATCGAGCATGTCCTCATCGTCGTGCTCTTCGGGATCTCGTTGTCGGTGGTGGCCGCACTGCTGTTTGCGGCGGTGGTTGTCTTGATTTTTGGCTTTTGCAGTTGGTGGGCTGATGATGGTGGTGCTGCTGCGGCGGCAGAAGAGCCAGTGGCGCCGGAGGTGCCAGTTGCGGCGGAGGGGCCAGTTGCAGTGGAGGAGCACGCGGTGGGGGAGGAGCAAGTTATGGTGGTTGAACCAGCTGCAGTGCCGGTGGATGAGGTGGCAGATCTTCCCGCTGGAGGTGAGCAGGCTGCTCGAGCCGTCTGCCGCCGTCGCGTGGCCCGTGACGCGGCTTCGGGTGAGCCAGGCTCCTCCTCCGGTGGCATCATGGAGCTCGAGAGGGAGTAGGAATCTCTGGGTGCCGGTGCATCCGGGCTGAGTGCTGGTAGTGCTCTTCGTAGGAGTAGATCTTGTATCCTTGGGTTTTTTCTTCTTCTGAAATTCTTGCTTCTGTACTGAACTCCGTGGTTCCCAAACTCATAACCCTCCACGGTATACGTTTTAACACTAACTCAAGATGAAAAGAAAATAACCGACTCGAAGTAACCAACCCAGAGGCATTTTACATGTCCTGATGACGTATGTTTTATGTTTTAAAAGAATGAAGTTAGAAGGAGAGTGATACCCACAAGTATAGGGGATCATTGAAATCTTCAATGTGTAAGTATTAGTATCGATCCCACGAGGAGTAGAAGGTATAAGTATTTATCCTCTCAAATAAGAGTGTCACTTCTCTTATTATCTATGCACTAGACAAACTAAAATGATTAAATGATGCAAGTGTTTTTTTTGGGTTTTTGGTGTAGAGTTTGCAATAAAGTAAAAAGCTGAAAATAAAATATGATGAGTGAAAGCTCTCAAAGAGAGAAAGCCCAATCCTCTATGCAGTAAGAGGACAAGCTTAAGTGGGTGTTTCTTATGCGTGGAAAACGTTCCCAAGGGCTACATGGATTTCATGGCATAGATATTTCTAGAACAACAAGGTAAATATTTTGTCAAGTTTTAATCTTCTTTGGACGGAGCCATAATTAGGTGTAGCTAAATAAATAAACTAAACCCTTATGATGGTTCTTATGGCCAAGTAAATGACTGCACAAGAATTATTAAGACATAGAATCCCACCATAGCCTTAAACTCTAAGGTCCCCGATATAAATCCCCTCCTAATGGTACTTCATGTATTAGACCACAGGTTTACGTGTCCTCCCAGGTCCTACCCATTCCATCACATTAGTGTGATCACCTTCATGCATTACTCAACATATGTGTGCACCCATACGTTGTACAATAAGATAACCATAAAAGATAAAAACTTGACCAAATACTCAATACATGTTAAGTGGAAATCATTGCCAATCCATCCTATGCCCCCAGGAACATGAGAGAACTACTCACAACGCGAAGACATGATATGATTCAATGGTATAAGTGATACAACACAATCTGAAAATATAATCTCCCCACAAAACAATGACAAGTAGCAATTCACAAACATGTAGAATAGTACTTAGACAATAGCTAGGGTTCGAACAATCTCAAACTATGAGGGGGTGAAGTGGATCACGAAATGGTGATGGAGATGGTGCTGGTCTTGACGGTGGTGTTGATGGAGACTCTGGAGGGGGGATGGAGGAGCATTCTGGAGGTGATCCGGTGGCGTTTCCCCCCTCCAATCTTCTCCGGCGACAACCTTCTGACTCTCTGTTTCGTGGTTTTGTGTTTCTCCGCCGCCTCCTTGTGAAACTCCTCGGGGGACTATTTTTATAGTCGGTTTTAGGTCAAGACGAAGCCACGAGATGAAAACAGACGGCATCGGAGCCACGAGGGGGGAGAGAGGGTGCCTCACGCGGTCAGGGAATCTGGCCGCATGGGACCACTCAATTCCCTCCTCGGACTTCCTTTTTCGTGGATCCTTGGCTCGTACGTCTTCTTCCTTCCAAATATTGGGCCCCGTAAAATCTTACATCATTTGGACGTCGTTTGAGTCCCTGAAAGTCAAAAAATGGAAAAAGGGGTTTTCTGGTTCTGCAGGGTTAATTCCAAATAAATGGGGAAACTGTGAATATTCCCAAAATCAATATAAAACATAAATATAACCCATAATGATGCAAATAAGTTGGAATATCAAGTAATAAAATGTAAAGTTCATGTATGCATTTTACATGCATCAACATCCCCAAGCTTAACCAATGCTCGTCCTCGAGTATGAAGGTGATAAAACTAACATGGACTTTGCATTTTAATACTATCAATGGATATCAAAGATGATTACTATTGCTACATAAAGTCAAATGATTCATTCTCAAAGGAGTAGCAATATACAAGATAGATTATAAAGTGATATCAAATATTCAATGAAAGGATGTTCAATGATAATTCACAAAGTGTAACATAGAAGAAAGTACTATGGACCAAATGTATGCATAATGAAAAGTAAAAACATCCTATAATGGTCATAGAGTATTCTTGTAAATCTGAATATAAAAGGTGGACACTTTGGAAAGATAGATAAATAAGTAGAGGTAAAACATGAATAAGTTTCATCTAGCTTCCAAATGCTTCTACTTAAGTTAATGTTTGCAATGTGGTATTCATTGGTGTGGAGCTCTCATTACCCCTATCATAGCATCTTGAATGGTTAAAGTTTAAAGTGAAAGCAAATATGAGTAGTATGCTTGACAAAGTATGGGTTGAATGTCTCATGCCCCGTGAATACGAGTACCTACACCACGGTGTTACTCAACTTGGGACACAAAAGCAAGTTCAAGTTAAGGTCATTGTAAGTAATATAATAGCGTCATCAAGAGCGTCAACTGGGGTACCTCTTGTCCCAGGACATGGAACAAGCCCATGTCAAAATGACAAGACAAACAAACAAAATGAACAATCTCCACACCCTTTTTATTTACTATTGGTATAGCTTTTTATTGTGGGGTGCATCACTGAAGGTTCACCATAGCATGTAAGTAAATTTCCACCATGAATGATGCATGGCTTAGATTAGCGGCCCAGGCGTCTCTCTAGCCATTTATACAAACTCATTAAACTTACTAAGTTTCCACATTTATTTGGCACCATGATAAGCATCCATAAACAAAAGTACATGATATCAACTAAATATAAAGAGCACGTTGAAAGCTTGCCATGTGACAGCACATATGAGCTAACTCCCAACCAAGACTCTTGTCAAGCTCACAACTTCATAATTTTAATCACAATGGGTCATGTTTATTAAGTGCAATAAAAGTAAGGTGTGCATCAAGTTCGTGAGAGCTCTTTAACCAACTTTTCCCATAACAATCAATAACATAAGCATTTTAATTCAGAAGTATAGATAATAAAAATAACATGATAAACATACTCGGAATAGCATAAAGCTAATAGGTAGATATGGTGGACTCACTGGAAAAACTTTGGTTGAAGGTGTTGGAAAACAAGTTTTTACTTGTTGGAATTTTTGGGCTAGCAAAGGGAGAAAGTTGACCGTCTAAATGCATGCATAAGTGTCCATAGAACTAACCAATCCATGTTAAACAAAGTAAAGTAACATTCAGCATCAAAACATGAATAAAAGATAGCTCTTGATAAAACACTTGCAAATTAATACTCATTAAAAAGCACATGAATCATGCAACTATATGTATCTTTTTGAATCAACTCAAACATCCCTTTCCCAATCTTTTTAATAGCATCCAACTTAATTCAACCCAAATTTCCAGTTTCTCATATATAAATGATAGTGGTGGTCTCAAGACAAACAAAAATCAAAATAAAAAGCAAATAAAAGACGCTCCAAGTTTATGCGATAGTGCATTGATCGAAAAACAGAAGTTAGACGTGTGCAAACCGAGAGTGTGTTGGTCCAGTGGGGTTGTCTTCACATCCCCAAGCTTATGGTCTTCACCATCCTTGGATAGCTCTTGGTGCATCTCCTCTAATCCCTGTGAAAAAACTTCAAAACACCGTTTCTCCCATTTCTTTTCTGTGGGGTGACATTAGTAGTGATAGACAAAGAATTGCTTGCTGCATAAAATCCTTAAACAAAAATTCATATGAATGTCCAGAAAGTGTATAATGTTGTATGCCTACTTATAAACTCAATTGGATAAAAAGATTCAAGTTAAAAGTTCAAAGAATGCATCAAACAAAATGGGACAGAATCTGTCCAGAAAAACAGCAGCAGCAAAACGTATTTTTCTACCCTACTTAATATGTCGAAAAATCTGAAAAAATTCATGCTTACAGAGGATGAAAAGTTGCAACTACAGTTCAAATATAGCTCATTCGGAGTTACAGAATAGGAATTAAAAATCATACCGTGCACAGATTCGTGCTGGAATAAAATCTCCGAATGCAAATAGCAACTTTTTCAATCCAAAATAGGTAAAACTTGGCACTTTATTAAAATTCCAGAAACAAACTAAAAACTAAGTCTCTTGTTACAGCAAGAGGACACAAAGAAAATCAAAAGTAAAAACAACCGGGTTGCCTCCCGTAAAGCGCTTTCTTTATAGCCATATAGCTAGGCTTACTTACTTGGTATCAAGATGGTTGGAGTGAGGTGGCTTGGCATCCCCAAGCTTGAATTCTTGTACTTATGATATATGTAGGTGAGCCTAGGGGTAACATCCCCAAGCTTGAGTGTTTGTCCCTCTTGATCATTGTTCATCACCCTCAACTCTTCCACTTGAAAATTCTCTTTACACAAAACTCATCATAAAACTTGATTAGAGGGGTTAGTGTCTCCATAAATTAAATCCACATAGGTACAGCAAAGACATATCATGAGTTGATTCTAAACATTAGCTACTGTTACTATGGTTGTGTATTGCTCTTTGATCAATAGAACCACACAAAACACAAGTAATGAGAGTAATGCAAAATAAAGACAGAATCTGTCAAAAACTGGACAGCCCGTAAAGAGTGAATTTTCAGAGGCACTTACGTTGCTCAAATCAGAAAACTTTGAACTAATGAAATGTGTAATAATAACTGAATATTGCTGTCGTAAAATATCAGGTCAAAATTCCTCTTCTGTGATTTCTAACATTTTTCGCAGTGAAGCTTAGGAATCTGTTTTCTGGACAGCAAATCACTATTGTTTGATCCTACCTCTCAAAAGAGGTTATTCTTGCCATAAAGATGAAAAATAAGATACAAAGGTGTTGTTACAGTAGTAAACAAGCACCTTGACTCAAAAACCAAAACTTAAACTGAAGATAAAAGAAATAAAAAGAAACAAAAAGAACTAAGAAAGAATCAAGAGAAACAAATAAAGAAGAAAGAAAATATTTTTGTTGTTTTTGATTTAGCAAAAGGGCAAAAGAAGAAGCAAATATATACAACATAAACACTCTTTTTATTTGGTTTTAGCTTTGGGAAAAGTTTTAATGATAGAGACTTTGCAATGGTTCCATTGGCATGAACAACACATGTTCAAGGTCGACCCCAACTTCTCCATTACTCATCCTTCTCATTTACTTTCCCAAATTTTATATAAAGTGAAAATCTTAAACTAGCAATTAGAAAACAGTAGGTAAAGTTATTTTGCATGTTCTCAAGATATAAAGGTGTGCTCAAACCGAATAGGAAATAAAAGCATAAAGAGCACAACACAAAACATTAAACCATTAACTTTTAAGTCTAACTCCTTTTCTATGCATTGGCATTTTATATATGAATAAATAGCAGCAATTTTGTGGTAACCAATGCATGTAATGATCAGTAGGTTGCATTTTAAATAACATAGAAACATAAATATAAGTCTTTCTTCCTCTCTCATAATAGTTACAAGTAGTGGAACCAAATTTGATAAAACAACTATTAGATTGGTGCAACTTTGCAAACTTAGGAACATATAAAGGATTATTAAAACTATCATGTAAGATATTAGCATGTTTTCCTCTCTCAAAATAATTGCAAGAAACATCATAAACATGATGGTTGTGGGTGGAATGGTTATTAGTGCAAGATAATTTCAGCCCACATAAGTACTTTTCAACATATAAAAGCTTCTCCTCCATGGTGTGAATAGGAGAATTCAAAAATAAAGTAGGACTCTCATAAGTGAGAGTGTTGTCACAAGCAGCAAGTATATCATTTTTATCCTCACATAAAGTAATAACAGCTAAACATGGAGGATTATCAATAAGCATAGGTCCATCATCTAGAGTACTATCATAAAACATGTCTAAACCATACTCCTCATCATCATCAAAATTATTATCAATAATGTTATCATTAGGCATAGGTTGATATTCCTCCTCATTATCAGAATCATAAGAACAAAGTTTATCATCAACAAAAAATTTAGTGTTACCCTCATCCATAGGTGGTGAAGGTGGAAGTTCCCTCTCTTCATTCTCTAGTTGTTCATCATTTTCATCATCTTCTTGGGGTTGCACGGGCATCCCCAAGCTTAGGCTTTTGTCATCTTCTTCCTGCAAAATATTAGAGCTTTCTTGGGCAGCTCTCTTCCTTGTGTCAACAACATAGATATTTTCATTAAATTCAACTATGCAGAGATCAAGGATAGTGGCAATCAAAACTTTAAATTGAGAAGCTATAGGGCAGGTTTCATGTTCATCAATGAAGGTGTATAATTCATAGGCTGCCATAAAAATAACAAATTGCTCTACTTCTTCCATCCCTAAGTGAGCATAATTCCATGTATGATAAGTTGCAATAACATGTTCTTTATTGGAAGGGCATTGGAATTCAAAGTGTCTAAAGTATTTAGAGCAACAAATTTCTTCCTCATGATAATTAAGCAGCCCACTAGCAATTTTATTTAGAAGCTCTATGTAGCCTCCTAATCTTTTCCCTTCATTTGATTTTCTAAATTCAGCAGCTATCATGGCGTTTTCATAATAGTTTTCCATTTTCTAATTTTTTTTGTTTTTGTTTTTGATATATAACTGAAAGTAAAACTAAACTAAATGCAAAACTGAAAGTAAACTAGAGTATATGCAAAACTGAAAATAAATATCTAGTGCAAACAAGAATAAAAACTTAAGCGCTACACTCCCCGGCAACGGCGCCAGAAAATGTCTTGATACCCACAAGTATAGGGGATCGTTGAAATCTTCAATGTGTAAGTATTAGTATCGATCCCACGAGGAGTAGAAGGTATAAGTATTTATCCTCTCAAATAAGAGTGTCACTTCTCTTATTATCTATGCACTAGACAAACTAAAATGATTAAATGATGCAAGTGTTTTTGGGTTTTTGGTGTAGAGTTTGCAATAAAGTAAAAAGCTGAAAATAAAATATGATGAGTGAAAGCTCTCAAAGAGAGAAAGCCCAATCCTCTATGCAGCAAGAGGACAAGCTTAAGTGGTGTTTCTTATGCGTGGAAAACGTTCCCAAGGGCTACATGGATTTCATGGCATAGATATTTCTAGAACAACAAGGTAAACATTTTGTCAAGTTTTAATCTTCTTTGGACGGAGCCATAATTAGGTGTAGCTAAATAAATAAACTAAACCCCTTATGATGGTTCTTATGGCCAAGTAAATGACTGCACAAGAGTTATTAAGACATAGAGTCCCACCATAGCCTTAAACTCTAAGGTCCCCGATATAAATCCCCTCCTAATGGTACTTCATGTATTAGACCACAGGTTTACGTGTCCTCCCAGGTCCTACCCATTCCATCACATTAGTGTGATCACCTTCATGCATTACTCAACATATGTGTGCACCCATACGTTGTACAATAAGATAACCATAAAAGATAAAAACTTGACCAAATACTCAATACATGTTAAGTGGAAATCATTGCCAATCCATCCTATGCCCCCAGGAACATGAGAGAACTACTCACAACGCGAAGACATGATATGATTCAATGGTATAAGTGATACAACACAATCTGAAAATATAATCTCCCCACAAAACAATGACAAGTAGCAATTCACAAACATGTAGAATAGTACTTAGACAATAGCTAGGGTTCGAACAATCTCAAACTATGAGGGGGGTGAAGTGGATCACGAAGATGGTGATGGAGATGGTGCTGGTCTTGACGGTGGTGTTGATGGAGACTCCGGAGGGGGGATGGAGGAGCCTTCCGGAGGTGATCCGGCGGCGTTTCCCCCTCCAATCTTCTCTGGCGACAGCCTTCTGACTCTCTGTTTCGTGGTTTTGTGTTTCTCCGCCGCCTCCTGTGAAACTCCTCGGGGGACTATTTTTATAGTCGGTTTTAGGTCAAGACGAAGCCACGAAGACGAAAACAGACGGCATCGGAGCCACGAGGGGGGAGAGAGGGTGCCTCACGCGGCCAGGGAATCTGGCCGCATGGGACCACTCAATTCCCTCCTCGGACTTCCTTTTTCGTGGATTCTTGGCTCGTACGTCTTCTTCCTTCCAAATATTGGGCCCCGTAAAATCTTACATCATTTGGACGTCGTTTGAGTCCCTGAAAGTCAAAAAATGGAAAAAGGGGTTTTCTGGTTCTGCAGGGTTAATTCCAAATAAATGGGGAAACTGTGAAATATTCGCAAAATCAATATAAAACATAAATATAACCCATAAATGATGCAAATAAGTTGGAATATCAAGTAATAAAATGTAAAGTTCATGTATGCATTTTACATGCATCAGAGAGACATAGAGTTACTAAAGTCAGAGGAGGACCTGGCTATCAAGAACGGACTCATCCTGGTACTGGAAAGTCGGATCGAAAGATTTAAATAGCAAGTAAACCAGGAAAAAGACACCATCGCCCGTCTCAACCAAAAGGCAACGGTCGTAGACCATCCCATCGCCCGCAGCAGGAAAATAACAGATATAGAGGTATGTCATGTGTAGCCCTAGAATATAATATATGTAATATTATAAGAAACAAAACCCTACCTGCACTCTGGACAAGATGATTATTCTTTTATAACAGCTGAGCGTCACTACCGACTTGATCTACATCCTAACGACTATTCCTTTTCTTTAATAGAATGAACTAACAATTGCCAAGACGAAGGCACGAAAGGCGCAGAGGACCGAGCCGTCCAGCCGATGGACGAATAAGCCGGCAGGACTTGACAAACATGATGAGAAGGCCCGGTATCTAGCAGACCTCTTCCCTAATGGGTCTCCATCAACCACCTCGAAAGACATGCTTGGTAGCCCCGGATCCAGTTCGACGATACTCGACGAACATGACTTATCCTCTCTTGAAAGTCGTCTAGAACACGAGCTGCAAAAAGTTCCCGAAACCGCTGATGAAGCAAATGGCTTGAGCGCGGAGATAACTCAGCGAATAAAAGATTTCATCCCCGTCGCTACTGCACATCAAATGATCAAGGAACTCGAGGATAAACACCAGGCCAATAGAAAAAAAATTCACGAAACATGTAGCAGGCTTACTGCCCAAGTCAATGCGCTGAACATAGAAAGAAATAACCTTGCAGATTTCGCAGAAGATCAGAATAAGGCATACGACAGTCTACTCAAACAGAGCATCGACAGAGAGAAAGACCTGAATATTAAAATAAACGAAGCTCAGGAAGTTAACAACCGGGTTCACAACCTGTTTGGATCATGCACCCGTCACTGCCTGAGTAAATTCTAACGATTATAATTATTCCTTTTGATAGACTATTATTACATACCTGTGAAACTAACCGAGCTATAATACTCGCAGATACATGGAACGACTAAAAGAACAAGAATGTCGCCTAGAGAGGGGTGAATAGGCGTTTTAAAATAATTACGGTTTAGGCTTGAATAAATGCGGAATAAAACTATCGTTTAATTTATCAAGCACAAAACCTAAACAAGCTAGGTTCACCTATGTGCACCAACAACTTAAGCTAAGCAAGAACAACTACTTAGAGATAGCAAGATAGATAACTTCAAGCTCGATGGTTATCACAAAGGTAAATGCATAAGTAAAGGTTCGGGTATAGAGATGACCGCAAAGTGGACACGAGGAGATGTTTCCCGTAGTTCCTTCCCAATGGAAGTACGTCTACGTTGGAGGAGTGTGGAGCCACCTAGGTGCTCCAATAGCACGGATGTGCTCACTCTATTCTCTGTGAGCTTCACCCGCGAGGGATTGGCTCGTTCCACTATGAGGTTGACTTGAAGGCGTTGACCAAACCGATACACCAAGGTTGGGGAACTCCACAATGAGTTGGAGCCTCCCAACAATGTCCCGGAGCTTAGTAACAAGATAAATCTCCGAAACTCACAAAGGTCTCCTAGGGTTACAACCAACCCAAGAGACAATCCACAAAGAGTAATTAGCTTCTCAAACTTCACGTCCACGTATCACCGTGGAGAACTCAAACCGATGCACCTAATGCAATGGCAAGAACACAAGAAGTGCTCAAAACCCTTCACTCTCAAATCCCACCAAAGAAACTAATGCTATGGAGGAAGATGGGAGGAAGAGCAAGGAAGCAACAAATGAATCCCAAGACCTAGATCCAATAGGCTCCCCTCACTTATAGGAGAGATTGATTGGTGAAGATGTAGATGTAGATCTCCTCTCTCTTTTCCCTCAAGATGGAGCAAGAATCATCGGAGGGATAGAGAGATATGCAAGCTCAAGAAGGTCAACAATGGAGGAGGAACACGATCTCAAGAGTTGGGGAACCATTGGGGAAGAAGACCCTTTAAATAGGTTCCCCACGAATCTGACCATTATGTGCAGTTTACGTGCCCATCGGTACTACTGCTGGCAACTAGCGGTACTACCGCTGCTAGCTTCCAGACGGTACTAGGCAGTACCAGCTCCCAGCTGCGGCTAGGGAGCGCAGCTGGGAGCGGTACTACCGCTGATTCCTTCCGGTACTACCGCTGGCATGCTTCGAATTAAATCAAAGGTTCCGGCGGTAGTACATGGGAGGTACCGGCTAAGTACCGTTGGGAGATCAGTGGCGAAAACCGAGCTGACGGTACCTTCAGCGGTAGTTCCAGCGGTAGTACCGCCGTCTGAAGGGCGCGGTACTACCGCCGGGGGCAGGGTACCAGCATACCGCAGCAGTACAGCTCCAGGAGGAATGGTACTACCGCCAGACAGGATTTCTGCCTGGTACCAGAACTGCAATAACAAATGCATGGAAACTCCAAATAAGATGAGGCCAACTCTGTTGAAAAGAGAACGACAAGAGCTACCATAAATAGAGTAAGGACACCACACATGGAAAGGTGTGAAGCCTTCCTCAAAGATAAACCAGTAATATTTCCTCCACCAAAAATGCAACAAGTTTTCCAAAGTAAAACCGTTTTCGAACAACTTGGGCTTGTCATGAAGAACACGACAAGCACCAAAACCTCACAAGGATAAAAGCCAAATAAGAACCAAGAAAGATTATGCCAAGAATGCAAAGGTTTGAGCTCTCTCCGAACGATACGATCAAGTTGCTCATTCGAGAGCCCCTCTTGAAAGTGTGGCATCTATCCTATAATCCGGTCTCTCACTAACACCATGAGACCGGTAAAATAGAAACCCTATCAAGGTCATACATTTGCCTTACGCAATCCACTTGAGCTAGATGGTGACGATCTTGATCACCTCAAGTTGGATCACCTTTCTTGATTGCACTCCGCTTGGTGAAGACTTGTGAATTGCTCCCCCATACACAATATAGGAGAGCCACTTTTAGGCACATCTTCACTTGACCATTATCTTGATGATGACCACCGCTTGACGTCATCCACCATGGGCTATATGGAATCTTACTTTTGATGCACGCCCATGCGAAGATACCTAACCCCACATAGATACTCCATGCACACATATATCATAGGTTAGTTCATAAAGCTATATGTACAATTGCTTACCATACCGTTGGATCACATGGTACATCATTTAGCTTTGTGTGTTGATCAACTTGAATCCACTCTTTGCACTTAGTCTTGATCAACCTTGTATCTTTTCTTCTTCTTGATCATATCAAATATGTCCATTATAATCAATGATCTCGATGGCATACAACCTTGAACCCAACACGTGGAGTTCAAGCGATGCCTATGGACGAACCTATAAGAATATCTCAATACAAATATTAGTCCATAAGGATTGTCATTAATTACCAAAATCACACATGGGGGCACCATGCACTTTCAGCGACATCGGCATCCTGGTCCAAGAACATGTTACCAAAGTCAAGAACGCACAGAAGAAACTACAGAAGTAAAGGCTGCTCCAGGCCAAGTCATAGCAAGAAACAACTTATCGTGTTGTTAACCCTGTATACATTAAGATTTAGGAGATTATTTCGGAGATGCTATTGTTGCATGCTCTTTGCGAATCCTTTTGCCAACTTGATTTATAGCACGATGATTCAAAGGTTTCATATCTAACCCTTCACACACAAGGATGCTTCACCGGTAGGAAAAACCTCCAAACATCATAAGTCAATCTAAATGCGACCGGGTCCACGAATCCAACACGATGACCACGATAAACTGGCGCAGATGATCCCCAAAACAAAATGACGACCCGCAAAGAAATTAGGGAACATAAATCATGGATCAATTAAGAACATCACGAAATAAAAATAACAGAAGAGAAAAGTAGCAACAACAGAAACTAACCGATCAGGCCGGCTCCCTTGAGTCGGCACGAACATCGAATAGCTCCGGATATCATGATCACGTCGCTGGCTTCAGTCATAGACGACACAACCTTGAATGATCCGGCTCCTGCAACGATTCTCCCGGTGAAATAGTGTCCAAGGAGACGGTTTCCGTTTTATTGCTATGCAATCCCGATTCGAACGGTATTAACGTACGGAGTAGGTTCTTGTGCGTCGCGTTCCGGACAAAGCTTGCCCTTGGGCCTACCCGAGTCGACTTCACATCTTCCAAGTACAACGGTTTAGACAGCAAGAAAACTCAGGCCGACTGGAGGGAGCCGGCGAGCCAGAAAACTCAGGCCGACTGGAGGGAGCCGGCGAGCCAGAAAACTCATGCCGACTAGAGGGAGCCGGCGACATCGAAAGGTAGCTGCCAACACAGACGCAGGTCATGTAACTCTGGCCACTAAGCCGACAGACTCAAGGGAGACAACACAATCGCACATACCTCAAATCGCCAGAGAGACTTTCCTGCCGAATTGTACTCACTCCCCACAACTAATTTTTTTTAGAAAAAAACTAATCAAAAGGAAAGTAGTAGTGGCTCTGATGGTTGCTGTCATTTTTTCATAACCGCCGACATCAGCCGGAAAACGCAACATACCAATAAAGACGATGTCATGCGGAAGAAAAATGCGTAAACAGATTAAACCGGTACCGCTTAAGCTGGCACATCAGGTTAAAGGAAGAAGTCTTCCCACAGAAATACGATACAAAGCGACACATGTACAAACAAAAGAGACATACCTTTTTTTCTACGGGTAACAAATCAGACATACCGTCTTAACACACACTCAAAATATTCGTCAAGTCGACATGCGTATGATACGTACAAATAAAGACCCAACACAAAGACAGGATACGTACCTACAATCAGTAAGCCGACACCGACAGCGAACACCACTGTACACTCAGCTCTGTTCAAAGAAACACTGCACGCAATGACAGCGTAGACAGTGAACCACCTATGGGGAAGGGAAAGATAATAAAGGATTTCTATACATATGTGCTTAATCCATCTTCTGCCCTCCTGTCAGTAACATAGTGCGGTTGCTTACATCAGCGCGTAATGACTCCACGTTGCCGCCTCCATGTGCCGACTCCACGTTGCAGACTGCACATTGCCGATTCCAAGCTTCCACATCCTGATCCATAACACTTGCCCCAAAGCTTCATAAGGAACAAACTTGCACAAAGACTTTGGAAAGAAGGGACAGCACTGCGAAGTTTCCCGAGCTGACCACCCAAGATAAAAGCGACTCGCCACTAACCACGCCGTAATAAATACTGACAGGAAACGGCAGGAGAGCGAATGGCGTAGACCTACCCCCAACGACCGTCCTAACCAACTTATCCTCTCCACATTTGAGCCGGCGCGATTTTTTTGGCATGCACATTTAAAATCACACCTACTCACAGAAGGGACAAACACATAACCTGGAAGCACACGCTGTTGAAACCGTCCCGAGGAAGCCAGCGCGACCAGATGACACGGGTGGGGGATAAGTTAGCAAATGCCGACATTTTACATAGAATACGTCATCCGTGACACATACTCTTTGATATGTCTCAAATGTATCTATAATTTTTGATGTTCCATGCTTGTTTTATATCAATTGCTACATGTTTTATATACACTTTATATCATTTTTATACATTTTCTGGGACTAACCTATTAACAAGATGCCACAGTGCCAGTTCCTGTTTTCTGCTGTTTTTGTATTCCAGAAAAGCTAGTCTGGAAATATTCACGGAATTGGACGAAAATTTACGGAGGCCCCTATTTTACCAGAAGACTCCATGGGCCAGAAGGACAAGTCTGGGGGAGGCCCGAGGGCCCCACACGTGGGCTCGGCGCGGCCAGGAATCTCCAGGCGCCCTGGGGTAGTGTCGCTTCCTCGTGCACCGCCTCGCGACGCCCTTTGGACTATATATTGCCCCTGACCTAAAACTCACGGGAGAATCGACGATTTTCCCAGAAAAGTTCCAGAGCGCCGCCGCCATCCGAAACCAAGTTTCGGGGGTCAGAAGTTCCTGTTCTGGCACCCTGCCTGGACGGGGATTGACCCCCGGAGCCTTCTCCATCGACGCCACCGCCTCCATCATGCTCCGTGAGTAGTTCCCCCATGGACTACGGGTTCTAGCTGTAGCTAGTTGGTACTCTCTCTCCCATGTACTTCAATACAATGATCTCATGAGCTGCTTACATGACTGAGATCCATATGATGTAATCGGTGTTGTGTTTGTTGGGATCCGATGAATATTGAATATTATGTCAAGTTGATTATCAATCTATCTTATATGTTATTTAATATCTTGCATGCTCTCCGGTACTTGTGGTTACCTTGATCAAGTAGTTGCCTGTATCTCCAAGCGGGAGTATTTATGCTAGATAGTGGGTTCATGCCTCCATTTAATCTGGGACAGTGACAGAAAGTTCTAAGATTGTGGATGTGCTGTTGCCACTAGGGGTAACCTAACGATGCTATATCCACGGGCATATGTGTTTGTTTACATTACGCACTTTACTTAATGCAATTATCCGTTGCTTGCAACTTAATACCAACGGGGGACTCGGATGACAACCCGGCGGTGGATTATTAGTCATAGATGCTGTTGGATAACGGTCTATGTATCTTGTCGTAATGCCCAATTAAATATCACTAGTCGTCAACCCGTGCACTTGCACGGGCTAGCTTAAATAATTATTTGAGAAAGACATTTAAAATATACCATTAAAAATTGATTTCTTTTTTGATATTTGTTTCCTTTATGTATTTTTTTTGTTATTCAGTCATTGGTATTTTAAGAGTAGGATGGAAAATTTAATATGATAATTGTGGCTGCTAAGATATAGTATTTTCATTAGTACAAACATGGATGTAGTAACGATATTTTGTCTTCTTATTCTTTAAAGTTAAAAAAGTTGTAGATTGGAGTTTTGAACCTGGATACAACAAAACTGTTTCTAAAGCTTACGAAAAGATTATGGTAAGTTTTAGAAAATTATGAATAATTATTGTATAAGCATTGTGTAACAAACTTAGACATTTGAATTTTCATTAAAACGATCTCTATGATCCGGTGGAAGTTAAAAATGGGATTTCTATGAAATTTAATAAATGTTCATATTATATATTTTTAAAGTATTTTGATTACTAACCTAGTAATAAATTGATACATCTAATTAGTATCTTATCCATTATCTGGTCCTAGTCTGCCTTGCCCCCAGCGTATGGCTCTTGGTCTTCTAATCCCATCTCTTCTCTCTACTGATTTTTTTGTTTTTGTTTTTGTTTTGAAGAAGCCTTTCTCCGTTAGCACTTAGTTCTCCACATTTTTGTAGTTGTATCCCCACCGAGAGTGCTCTCGTTTCTGCACCTTATGGCTCCTCTGCTTGGATCTGTAAGCGATGTGCAGAGAGTTGAGGATGTTGCTACGTAGGGATGGCTTGGAGAGGATCCGGCAAGCAGATCAACTGAGCAGCAAGCGTGATTCGATGCAGAATCCGCACCTCCGGCAAGGAGAATGACAGAGCAGAAGCCGTAGGGTAGTTGTTGAGTAGTAGCTTGCTTGTGTAGGCTGGCTGCGACCGCTGCTCCGACTCCTCTATGCCTCACGTCTTGATTTTTGTGTTCTCCGTTTTCATATACTATCAGCAGGAGAACAAACTTAATTCTGGTTAATTTCTATGCGCACTAAAGCATTATTGGGGAGGCAGCGTTTTGGGTAGTGGGAGCATCTACTCCCATTAAGAAAAAAAAATTAAAACATTTTAATATGTCAAAAATTATTATGTGCATTGAAACATTTTAATATTTCAAGAAAAATTTGGATGTTCATCTTGACATTTTAGTTCCACGCAAAAAGTTTCGTGATGAAAAGACTTTGTGACTTGTGTAAAAAAGACAAATTTTGATGCTACGAAAATAAGTTTTTCGAAGACATTTTTTTGTATTTTAACACAGGCCACAAAAAAATATTATATTTTCTGAAATTTTATGTATACCAGCATAAAATGTTTGTAGGTACGTCCGTAATTTTTTTCAATTTTTTTAGCATTTTGAAAATAGATTTTTAAACAGTGCTAGTAGGCGCTACTACCACCCGAAATGGGATTCCATATCGATCACCCTAACCATGTTATATTCTGAACAGTGTAGTTAATAAAATAATCCAAACTATCAGCAACAGCAAGAGAACAAATTGGATGGGATGAGCTGAAATAATAAACTTGACTGGAAACTTGCATGGCCGTACTGATCGAATGCTTTATTAGCTAGCTGACCACGGATGTGTCGTCACTTTTTATACGGGAGGTCAAAGCAATGTATTCACGTACGAACAAACCTGAAAATTTCTATCTACCTACGACGTCAGACATAGAAGTGGATAGTTTTGTTTATGTATGATCGGCGACACTGTAGCCTGAGCTGAATATATAGCACGGAAACAAAAACATAAGGAAGGCTACGGATCAGGGGTGATGTTTTCTCGAGCTGGCGCTTGATGAAACAGAAGTACATTAATTAAAGTAACAAATTCGTCCTGCCCAAATCTACCACCGCGGCGGCCAAAACGTAATGAAAACAGCTGAGCACAGATTTACGTCACCTGCACGACAGGAGCACCAAGCGACTTCTGCGTGTCTACGTTTGGTTAAAAGGAAATTCGTGAAGTAATATATGCTATTGCTAGGAGTCGAACCATGGTGCTGAGACCTACGCGAATACTGCACGGAAACAAAATTTGGAGCGATCAGGATTGCCTTAGGAGCCGTATACTGCCCAGACTCTCGCAACGCGCGTCGCTTAATCCTACGGCTATAGGCTGATTAGAGACCAATCGGATGGATAAAACCTTATTAATCTCTAGGATTAACGTGGTGCTTTCTACGGTGCCTCCAATTAGTAAATATAAGATAGTAGTCATCATGTCATATATATGCATTATCATGCGCTCAATATTCTGTCAATTGCCCAACTGTAATTTGTTCACCCAACACTTGTTATTGGAGAGTTACCACTAGTGTAGATAGCTGGGAACCCCGGTCCATCTGTAATCATCATTGCTTTTCCGTCAACTCCACGCAAGCAACTATTTTCTGGTGCCATTGCCTCTGTGTTACTGTTACTATTGCTCTCATATTACTGTTGCTTTCACATCACCCCTGTTACTAGTGCTTTTCCAGGTGCAGCTGAATTGACAACTCCGCTGTTAAGGCTTATAAGTATTCTTTGTCTCCCCTTTGTCGAATCAATAAATTTGGGTTTTACTTCACTCGAAGACTGTTACGATCCCCTATACTTGTGGGTTATCACTCTTCCTATGGGACAAACACCTACGGAACAAAAATATAGGGAGCCAAACGAACAACATGTTCTGAGTCGTGTTATCGGACCAACTCTTTCTTTTAGTATGTGTTAAGACGGTATCTATGTTTTGTCTGTACCTGTGTCAACTTGTTTCGTAGGAATGTGGGAAGAAGGGCTCAAAACATTCAGCGATGGATCAACCGAAAAATCCCGTTATGGCCATCATGACCCGTAGCGGCCACGCAGCAATTTTGCTTTCTATTGGATTTCTTTCAACATGGACAATCACCTCGTCAAATCAGCATGACGATCACGCCGACTCCAGGTTCCCGCGTTAATACACTAACTGATCCAGCCGACTCCAGGATCCCGTCTTAATGCACCATCCGTACATCACCCGAACATCCCATAACGAACCATTGGTCATGACCGCCAGCAACAGCTGGAACGCGCGGCCTCTCCGTCTCACTGCACGTCAATCCTGCCGACTCCCTAGAGTCGGCAGTACTGGCCTCTCCGTCTCACTGCACGTCAATCTAGCCTAGGGATGGAAATGGGTACCCATTACCCTTTTACCCTGCGGGTAAAAACCCTATTAGGGTAAGGGTATGGGATAAAAAATTACCCATGAGTACGTAAATGGGAAAATATCATACCCATCGGGTAGAGAGGGTACGGGTATGGGATCATATAACCCATACCCGCGTACCCATGTACCCATATAATATTTGACAAGTGAGTCTAAACTTTCACGCACGGATATATGAGTAGGGTCTATGCATGCTACCATCGTAATTCAAAGATATAGGCAGGGATTGCTCGCTAACCCTCCGCGGATGGCGCACCATCCGGTGACTACCTCACTATACTGATAATTTAGCTATTCCTAATATTATATCTAATCTATCTAATTCACGTGATCACGTCTCGACTCCTGATATAGCAAAACAATGAAATATAACTCTTCTGCATGAGTTATGTGTTGTTTTTACGACTATTTTCTGCCCAATTTTACGTGTTTTAAACGCGGGTATTTTTACCCGCGGGTACCCATCTACCCTGTCGGGTGACGGGTATGGGTAAGGGTGACGGGTAAGATCGTGGTCGACGGGTAAGGGTATGGGGTGGCTCCACCCTTACCCATACCCTGCGGGTGCCATCCCTAATCTAGCCGACTCCCTGGAGACGGCAATACTGGCCTCTCCGTCTCACTACATGTCAAGCCAGCCGACTCCCTGGAGTCGGCAGGACTAGCCTCTCAATGTAGCTACCAAAATGATGGGGAATGTCTGGTTTGGTTACTAGCCTGTTCGTGTTGTCGTCCGAGTGCTTCCTGCTCGACCGACATGGCATCTCCGTCTTAATGCACCACAAACACAAGGTACGTACTTCCATTCATTAAGCCGACGCCTATCCCGAACGATGTTGCGCACTCATGACAGCAAAATGTGCCAAACAACAAAATAAAAACCGACAACAAATCGTAGCTCAAGACGGAATCATATACAACTATGAAATCCTATTAACACACATGCATACATTTATTAAAACTCGTGGAGAAAAGAATGTGATTGCCTTTGGTAAATGGCCACCATTGCAATATCTTGGTGGCGCTGCACAAGGTACCATTAACTAAGAAACACAGTGTCTGACTTAGGACCAGCCTTGGGTTTCACAGGTGAATCAATAGACTTGCCGGCCTGAGAAGCAGCATTCTTCTTTGTTCCTAGATTTAGAGGGACAAAGAAAACCCATATGTGCAACATGACTGTTACTTTTCTGAGAGGAGAACGGAAAATTGTTCTCACTGTTGCATCTTCGGGTGTTTCCTATCATCTTCTCCCCAGACGACAGGACTGCTCACTCCCGTTTTAAGGATGGAGCAATTTCGTTCAAACCACCCCTCATTAGCTATTTAAATGTAGGCAAGAGAATCATTCAATGCGTTATTAAAGCAACATCGTCTATTCCAAACAACATAAACCACACCTACTTACAATAACGGTTTCCATTTGTTAGCATAAAGCGTTACTAAGAGGAACAAATATAGTGACTAGACTTACCACGTAGCACGGAGAGTAGGTCGTCGCAACAACGCTTTCTTGTGCAGTGTCACCAAAATAACATCCTTTTCATAGATCATAGGCTAGAGTCAGATGCAAGACAACTGTTAGATAGATCACATGAGAATATAGATTTGAGATACCACCGCTTCTCCACGTAAGCGAACACGTGTTGGGCAATGCACACTAAAATGAAAGACGGCCAACAAACAACACCAACAGACGAACAAAGAGGGGATGTCGGATCAAGAAACCTACTCTTACTCTCGTAAGCCAACTCATCATCCAGCTTACGTGCCAACCAGCGATGAATAACATAAGCAAACAGGCCCGTATGTCTTCACGACAATCAGATTTAATCTCCAACTACAAACACCGAACGTTCGAGATTGCAAAGCATAGCAATTGTATCAGACCCACCGAGCCGGCGAACCAAGACAAACTGTATCAGACACACCGAGCCAGCGAGACCAAAAAACAAAACCTCAATCCCAAACACCGAGGCAGAGAGAAAAAACTATCAAAGACACGATGACCGCATAAGTATCACACAAAGCAACTGTCTATCAGAGACATTGAGCCGGCGAGACTATGAATATGTCCAAACTCACCGCACCAGCTATATATATTTGAACCGGCAGCATCCCTACGTTCACACCTCCATACACAACCGCCTCCCCATCTAAGGAACATTCCCCTTTCACCTGGTCGAAGATATGGGTAAGCTAGATCTTTCGTAATAGATCCAAGACGATGAAGCCTCACATGAACATCGAAGGTCAGAAGCACCTCCGAGTTCTACGGAAACGACGGTGGGTGGTCACGAGCTGTAGGTCTAATCCATCTTCTGTCGGGCTGTTTCCTACCAGTAACATGGTGCGGTTCATACCATGGCTTACGTCAGCCTAAGCGTAACGACGACTCCACGCTGCCGACTCCACATTGCCGACTCCACGCTGCTACATCCGGCTCCCGAGTCACCGAGCCGGCGAGCCAAAATCAACGGAACTTCCCTTCTCCATATTACTACACGTCTTTTTTTTTGCGAGTGTACCGTATTACTACACGCCAATCTCGCCGACTCCCTGGAGTCGGCATGACCTGCGTCACTACGGCAAAGAAGACAGACATGATAGTACGTATCGCTAAACATGAGCAAATTAACGGGTTCACAGATCAACCGATACCAACAAACAACAAAAATGAATCGGTGGTAAGCCAGCAGCAAGACACACCGAGCCGGCGATGCAAATCAAACTCTATCAAAGACACCGAGCCGGCGAGACTGCAAAACAGAAGAATACACTATCGAAAACACCGAGCCGACAAGAAAAAAACTCGAATCGGAGACACGGTGGGGTGGAGAAACAGACGAAAAACACTTAAACACAGAAGAAAAATATGTAGACAAATGCAAAATGCAAAACTAAGAAAATATATTCAAGACCAATTGGTTAGAACAAAGAAAAATAACATGGCGTCCTCTAAAAAGAAATTAAATCACAAAAAAATACGCACACACCAATAAACAGGAGACAACGACGACCAACAACCAGGAAAACTCACCACACAAAGCGAACAACCACGAGTAAGACGCTCCCAAGTAAGATGACGACCTGCACCAAATCAGTGGAAAAGAAACCACAAGCAAATAAGAAAATCCGAAAAGAAAAAATAACAAAAAAAACACACATGCCAAGAAAGCACAACCTAATCTCAGCGGAACTAACTTAACTGAGACCTTAGTCGGACGAACGGGAAACCAGTTAACCGGCAACCTGCAAAAAAACAGAGCAGCAAACAGAAAAGAAATATTAAAAACCCACAGAAGAAAGAACAACCCACAATAATAAGCACCAAACAACACAAAAACACAGATCCAACACACGGTGAACGAAATGAACAAAAATGACCAAAAGCTGAGAGCACAACACGGTAGGCAAACCCAACCTGATCTCAACGGGAACAAACGTGACCGCAAGACCTGGCTCATCCCGTACCGAAACCCTTAGCAGCAATCCGATGACCTGGGAGCAAAACAAAGCAACAAACAGGAAAAACATGTTAGGAACCAAGAAAACAGAGAAGAACAAACCGCATAAGCAACAAACAAGAAAAACACACGGTGAACCACATGAACAAAAAGAACACCAAAAACCGAGAGTAAAACACGGTAAGCAAACCCAACCTGATCTCAACGGAAAGAATCGTGACCGCAAGAACAATAATCAGATTCCATGGAAACTACCGGGACCCGGCTCATCCTGCACCGAAACCCGTAGCAGTAATCTGACGACCTGCGAGCAAAGCAAAACAACAAACAGAAAAGAGATGTTAGGAGCCAAGAAAACAAAGAAAGAACAGACCGCACAAGCAACAAAAAAAAACACACGGATCCAACACACGGACAATGACATGAACAAAAAACGACCATGAAAATAGAGAGCGAAGCACGGTAAGAAAACCCAACCTGATCTCACCAGGAGCAAACGTGACCTGAAGAACAGCAAACGGATTCCATGGAAACACGGCAGAGCTCGAGAAAAGCACGGCGGAGCAAGAACAGCGAGGGAGAAGAAAAGGGGGAAAATGAGAGTTGCAGTACCCACCCAATCCAAGACGCAACGTATATACCCCGTCCAACCAGCACAGTGTACGCGACAACCCCATTAGGTCGGTTCCGACCTTACGCACCAATGGCGAGACGCCAGCTAGGACACAACGAAAGGGGCCCGAAAGTCTTCTGGTGGCCGCACAGTGCAACGTACCCGTCGACGAATGGAAGGACGTCAGCTTGGACAGAGAAATTGGGCCTGAATTCTCCATGACATCACGAACAGTGAACCGTACCTGACGATCGTGCGAAATACCGAGCGTACCCCAACATGTTGTAGAAAATACGTAGCGACAACCCACGCACGGGAGACATCAGCGACGCAAACGTGCAGGGCAACCGACATGTGGACGACGGGAGGGGATGGCCCCATCGTCAGCGAGAGAGAGTGAGAAGGAGCCACGTAGAAAGATCGGTATCCCAGAGGGGCACGCAGTGCATCCGTTAAAAACCTACAACAGTAAATGAACAAAATCAGCCAATGGGAGAAACGCAGTGGGAATCTGACAACCCCGCCACACCGATTAAATGCGCAGCGTGAGGCCGACGGGTGGGCCCTCAGGCTCCAGGGTGCATCGGGAGAGGGCGTCAGCGAGAGTGGGTGCACGAAGTTTGGTACGGTTAGCGACTTTGCGTATCCCTGTTCATGCCGACTCCAAGAACCGGCGGGGATCAGACGGTGTGGAGGTGTGGAGTGGGAAAAATCGGATGGCCAGAAAGATCAAATCGCTGTGGTGCGCTCAATGGGTCTCACCGTTTATATCTTTAGATAAGCATAAAGATCTATGACCACTACTATTGACAGGCACAAGCTATCGTTGCAGCTATGACCACTACTATTGACAGGCACAAGCTATCGTTCCAGCTATGTACAGCATGCGCTCTTGATTGCCGGCTGGCTGCACTGGAATGAGGAAACTGCACAAGACTGGCCAATGTTTTGAGAAAATTTGTCCTCAATCTCGAAGCCTCCCCAAGCAACCGCGTAAGCCTAAGGAAAATCTCAGTTAGAAGCAAGTGTCATTTCTACGAATCAGTGTATAATTGGCATGGTTTTTCATCTGGATATATCCGCCATTGCTGCTGAGGCGTCAACATCAAGTCGTGGACAAACAAAGATCAGCTGGCATAGCAAGGAGCTCATGGATTTACCGCCGCAAGAACTTAATTCAGTGGCAGGATGAGAAGGTAGGAACCAGGCTGGCCAGTGGTGTTGGCAGCGATTAGCTCGATATGATCAACTGCCATGGACGGAGGAGTCAGTGAATCATTACTATGCAAGTACGGTACTGTACACTAGGGCTGGCAGTACAACGCGATTGATCGCTGTTAAGACCCCGCATGTGGCGGTTAAGCTAAATGATCTGTACCACTGTGCACGCCGTAACCAATCCTTTTGTCGATTCGTACGATTGCGTTGATCGAGCAGTGCTTCCATTGATGAACGTCCATGCTTCACCATCACTCACTCATCAGGTACCCATGCAAATATGCTCTCTTCTTGTTGCTAACCAACCACTTGCGCAGTTGCGCCGCTGCTTCTGCTGGCAAACATAAACACAACTATGCTTTCAGGTCACGCATAGCTAGCTGGGGAATCCTATTTGCATGCAATTATGGTTCATTGGTTTCCTTGAAAAGGCCCCCATTATTGATCGCTACAGGATCGGTCTTTCTAACAGCAAGGTTTGTGATATGGCATGCGTTAGGCGTCAGTCGGCTGAAACGGAGAAAACCAGTCATTGATGCGAGATCAACTTTAAGTAGTAAATCTAAGACTTCCGATCATTGCACATCTAAATTCGGCAGGCAATATTTTATTGCACAGAGTGTTTGCAACATTTACCTCCGTGCTCTAGTAAAAAATAAGATAAAGGTACTACAGCATTTCAAACGTGCTCACACGGCAAAATTTTCTATACATGCAATAGAACCACACCATTGCAACAAAAGCGTTGAAAATGTGTACAATACCCACAACATGAAAAAGCAACATATGCAATATATGTGAACAATGCATAAAACAACAAAGAATTATTTCCAACATGAGAAAACTCGCCTGAAGCATACATCCAACAAACACTTATGTGCTTGCAGTGTGTCGACCAATGGAAGCAAATATATAAAAAATCCTGAAATCATTAACCTCTTACCTAAACATTGGAAGCAAACGACTTCACTGATCTCGGCTCGTTATCCATCAATCCAACTCGCTGGAAACATGCAGCATTGGATCAAGAGATATTCGATGAGTTCCCACATTCATGATGTATTTCCATACCAGATGGCGTGACCTCGAAATGTAGCACCCATATTCATGGTGCTTGGGAGGAGGGAATGTTGGAGGAATATACTGTGGGAATTGGTGGAGCTCGGAAGGAGGGATGTGAGCGAGTGTGAGCCAATACTTCATGCGGAGATGGGAGAGGAGCATGGAGGAGAGAAGAGACAAAAAAGACACACGAGATAAGATAAGATGTCTCAGAGGAAGTAGGATTGGTGAAAACGAAGTTGTGAGACAAGTGATAGACATTTCCCTTAGATCAACTGGTTGATCGGGATCATTTTCCTAATGACATGGTGTGATTTAGAACAAGTTCAACACTTTTTTCATTTATTAGTCCACTTAGAACAACATTTTTAGCTAAAAAAATTAGATGGGAATTGGAAGGAAGTACATATGACCCCCATGAGGTTGAAACTAGTGCCCTTTATCCCCTCCCCAAACTAGGTAATTTCACTTTATCCCCTCCCCAATAAGTTGTATTGTAGAGAACGGTGGGGTGCGGATGTCGTGCGTAGCGTGACCATCTGGCTTGCGAGTGGAGGTCGTGGGGCGAGTGGTGGCTCTGTTGGGGCGAGGTCGTGCGTGATCGGGTCCTGTTAGCGTCTCCCTGTTGCGCATTCCCGGTGTTTCTAGCGGCTGCGCTTTCATCTTGGGGCAGGCTTGCTCCTGTCCAAGCCTGGATCTGGCCCTTGGCCTTGCTTCCGGTGGCCCTTGCCGCGGTGAGGCCCCATACGGTGCCCGTGGTTGGTATGCTGGTGGAAGACAACATTGAGCTGTTTGGGTAAGATTGAGCGCGGCCAGTGAGGTGTTGCATTTGGGGTGAAAGACCTGTTCTGACATTTGCCAGAACTTACGATGGAGACGTCCTCGGTTGCCGCTCACCTCGATGGAGGCTTTGTTGCTGGAGCTACGACATTTTGTTTTGTTCTGTGAATCTTCGGGGGAAACCTCGGATCCTTTTGGATCCGTCGATGGTGGTGTTTTGTGCATCGCTCTCCTCCTTGGAGGCATCGATGTGGAGTCACTTCCGTTGTCGTAAGGCCGACGTCGTTTGGAATCCAATGGTTTTGTAGTTGGGATGTCACGTTCGGATCTCCTCTCGAGATATTTGTGACGCAACATTGCAAGTATCGAGTGGTGAGTTGTGCTCTCCTACCGACTTCGGAGTTGCCTTTTATCTTCTTGCTTTGTGTGCGGCGGTTTGGAAGGTGCGCGCTTGGTGCCGCTAGGTGCGGTCGCGTCTGATTTGTCCGCTCTTTAAGGGATGATAAGATGGTTGTGTGGTGATGTCGACGTGTGGCTTTTTGTAGTGTGTGTATAAGTTTGTTTTCAAGTGCCGTTGTGGCTCGGTGGTGATTTTTGACCGGTTCCCTTATTAACTCAACATTTCTTTCTTTGATAAATGATATCGGCGGAGCCCCTACCTCGGTTGACCAAAAAAAAGTGCCCCCAAAGAGTGAGCCTATCGATCTGGACATCCGTTAATTGCCATGAAGGCGTGGATATTCGGCTGCCTTTGAGACGGCGATCGATGTGGATGGATGGGTGCAAGCCAGTGCCATGGTTTCCTTTTTTACGCCCACATTGGTAAATCCATTCATAGATGATCACCACAGACAAAATAAGTTACTAAAAATACCACTAACAGTACCAAAATTAATATGCCGGATAAACAGGGCAAATTATAGTTTGAAAAAAGGTTCACTTTAAATAACACACAGATTTTGATAGGTGCTCCCTTAATTAGCCGACTTCCGCACAACACGTTCGTCACCAGTCACACTCGAACTCAGATCACATGGCATGCTCAAGACTCAAGATCGGGGAGAACAAAATCTTGTCGAACTTCCGCAACTCGGAGAGGCTGGCCAGGGAAAGGGCGTTACTCGAGATCAAGCGCAAGAATGATGAAGAAGCGAAGCGCAACCACGACAAGTGGGCTCATAGGCCAGAAATGCAAGCGGGAGGCTCGGAATCAACGGAAGTTTCTGTCAGATCCGTCCCACCGGCACAGCCTACTCCGCATCAGGTTTCGATGAACACGGTAAGCCCTTCAAACAATAACAACAACCCTTCTTGCTTACAGCCGATCGCTGCTCCAGTAGGTTCTAAGGCAGTTGCACTAGATATTGGACATTCTCGAGAGCAGTTGGGGTCCTCTGTACCTCCTACTGTTCCCGGGTCTACTCCTGAGATCCAGGCAAATGAAGTGATTGATCTGACTGAATCTCTAGTGGCTATGTGTGACAATTGTGGGAAAAATCATCATATCAAGGTGTGTCCGGAGCGTGATCCCTAGGAATATGTGTCCTCTTTCTTTGGTTGTTATGATTTTGATCAAGGCTTCTACTCGTTTCCTGTGAATCAGTCTGAGGTACAACCTATGGAGCAACTGAATTATGCTCATATCATTGTTGAACAAGGAACAGTGACCAGTAGGGATATAGAACATGAGTTTCAGGTTTGGGCTGAGACTGCAAAAATCAATTGGCATTTCTATGTGAAGTCTGTTTCAGAAAAAGAATACTTGACAAGATTCCCTAATAGCAAATGTATTGAGGAGTTAGCTCATTTTGAGAAACTCTTTATGAAAATTGTGCCTGGGGCAATCATCAAATTGCAAAAATGAGCTGGGAATGTTCAGCCAATTGCTAGACTGCAAGAGAGCTGGTTCAGAATCAAAGGGGTACCTATGAAGTATAGAACCAAAGCCACCGCTTGTTATGCTGCAGGATTAATTGGGAAGCCTCTGGCTTTGGACAAAAACTACCTGAGAAATATGGGCTTCATTAGGGTCAAGATATGTTGTATTGATGTGACTCTGGTTCCTAATACCAGGATTGGTGAGATAGAGAATGATTTGTATGAGTTTCAGTACACCAGAGAGCTGGTGGACCCAAATGTCAACCCTAGTACCTATTATGGGTCTTTGGTGTCTGATCATGAGGGTGGAGACCAGGAACACACACCAAAGAGGCAAAAAATGAATGGTGAGGGCAATGGTGCTGGGGGTTCTTCTTCTGCACCTCCTAAAATTGGCAATGGTCTTAAGGAAGCTAACACAGTTCAGCAGAGATGTGATGGTGTCTCAGTGACACAAAATCAGGAGAAAGGAAAGAATGTTCTGAATGACAATGACTCTGAATCTGCTGATAGCTCTATTTATTTTGGCACCAAAGTGAAAGCCTGTCTCAAAGGGATGGAGACCGGCTATGTCACTCAGTTGGGCTACCTAGGAGACATTAATACCCCTTTCCCTGTTCAGCTTCAGCTTCCTGAGTATCAGAAGCTGCAAAGGGTTGATCCAGATGCCTCTGCCTCTTGTGGAGGTCCTTCTGACAGCTCTATGGACATCCAGGCTGATCCAAAATTCAGGAAATTTGTTAGTAAGCTTTCTAGATCAGGCTCTGACAAGAATTACACTTTGAGCATGCAGTACAACAGTATGCTGGATCCCATTGCTGAAAATGAGTCTGACAACTCCCTGGGTTCTGAGGAAATGGTGGATTATGGTAGTAGTGGCTCTGAGCACAATAATGATAAAGATTTGGGTGGTGAAGAATTCTCTACTGCTAAGGACAGAGACTCTGTTGCAAGTCAGGACACAGAGGCTACTTTGATCATGCAGATGGATGGTTCTCAGCCTGAGGCTGATTCCACACAGGAAGACCCTGAAAATGATGCGAAGACAGTGGACATGGACAGGACTGAAGCTGGGGGATACACTATTAGAGCTAGCTCCAGGATTGCAAGTCAGGCTAATGCAACTGATAGGGTTGAAGACAGAGCCAGGCTTCAAGCTTCTCTTCGTAATCTTGAAGGTACAAATCTTGATTCACATAACTCTTTTGCTGTTCTTGATGCTGATGATATCCATGCTAGAGCTTTAGAAATGGGTGTTGATCCTGCTTCTTTTAGTTTGGAAAAAATTGATTATTTGAAAGATCTGGAAATAGCTAGACATAATATTGCTAATAAATCTTCTACGTTATGTCTGAGGCTACTGATAATAACATTCAAGTAGCCTTGTTGGGTTGGGGTGAAGAAGAGGTGGATAAGGATGGTTTTACTCCAGTTCTTTCTAAGAGTACAAGGAAAAGCATCAGAACTGCTCGCAGGCTAATGGTGGAAGGCTTGCCCTCAGGTTCTGGCAAGTCATGTGGAGGAGCACTGGCCGGTTGTAGTGCTGCCTCGGTGAAGGTGACCAACAACCACCCTTTGAGTGGTGTTGTCACTGGATCTAGGGTGAGGAAAAAAAACCCAAAGTATCAATGATAGGTGCTCTTTAAACTGCAGAGGAGTGGGTAAGAAAGGTATGAGTGTTTTTCTGACAGATCTTATCAAAGAGCAGGAGCTTGATTTCATTGGCCTGCAGGAGACTATTAAGAAAGATTATTCTGACGCATTCTTCAGGAAAATTGATCCTTTGAATCGATTTTCCTGGAAATGGTCTGCTTCCATTGGAAGAGCTGGTGGCATTCTTGGTGGTTTCAATGCTTCCAGATTTGATATTGTCGATTCCCAGTGCAGTAGATTTTTCGTTCAAGTTGTTCTCAAGGATTTGAAGATCCACAGAAATTGGAAATTGGTGATTGTGTATGGTGCAGCCCAAGAAGCTGATAAAGAGGAATTTGTGACTGAGTTGGGACAGGTCTGTAGTGATCAGTCACTCCCCCTTCTGGTGGGGGGTGATTTCAACTGATTAGATCTGTTTCAGAAAAAAATAAACCTGTTTTGAATAGGAGGTGGATGGATATGTTCAATTGCATTATCAATACTTATGAGATGCGTGAGATCCACATGACAGGGGGGAGTTTTACCTGGTCTAACAGTCAAACTTCTCCTACTCTTGAGAAGCTTGATAGGTTCATTATGTCCAGAGATTGGGAACTGCTTTTCCCTTTGGTAACTGTTCACAAGCTTTCAAGGGAGGTGTCTGATCATTGCCCCATTATCCTGGACACTATGGAAGGAGGGACTAGAAAAAACAAAGATTTCAGATTTGATAAAAGATGGACCCAAAATGATACTTTCCTTTGAGAGTATCAAAAGTTTGGTGTCAACCCATTAGAGCAAAGAACAGTTTGGATCTGTTTCAGAAAAAACTGAAAAATGTTAAGAAAGATCTTAAAGGTTGGGGAGCCAATTTGAGAGGTCAAGCTGTCCAGAGAAGGAAAACTTTGATTCTGGATCTTTCTGATCTTGAGCTGCAAGAAGAGACCTCTCCTCTCTCTGCTGATCAATTAAGATGGAGAAATGAGATGCAGAAGGAGCTGATGGAGTTGTTTGCACAAGAAGAAGACTTTTGGAGACAGAGATCTGCAGAAAATGGTTGCTTCAAGGAGATAATAACACAGAGTTTTTTCACAGGATTGCTAATGGTCGCAGGAGAAAGAAAACAATTTTTCTCTGAAGCATAATGGGGTGTCATCCAAGGCACCCCTGATCTCCTTCAACATGCTACTGAATTTTACAGGGACTTTTTGGCCCTGCTCAAATTCCTGCAGTAAGAATGAGACAGGATGTCTGGAATAATGAGGAAAAACTTTCAACAGAGGATAATGTTATGCTGGATGCTGAGTTTCTGAGGAGGAAATCAAAGCGTGGTGGATCAGATGGAGAAAAACAAGGCAGCTGGTCAGGATGGTTTTCCTATTGAATTCTATCAGACTGTTGGCCTATTATAAAGCAGGATTTGTTGCAGATTTTTAGTGAGTTCCATCAACATAAAATTTCTCTGAGCAGAATCAACTATGGTGTGATTACTCTCATTCCAAAGGGGAGGATGCTGACATCATACAGAAATTCAGGCCCATCTGCTTGCTCCAGGTTCTGTTTAAGATTATTACCAAAGCCCTAACAAATAGATTGGAGACCATCATGCATAAAATCATTCACCCCTGTCAAAATGCTTTCATTAAAGGGAGATACATTCATGACAGTGTGTCTCTCCTTCAGGAGATCCTGAGAGACACCAAGTTCAACAAACAACAAGGTGTGATTCTGAAAATTGATTTTGAGAAAGCTTATGATAAAGTGAATTGGGACTTCCTGTTTGACTGCTGTAGACAGATGGGTTCAGTGATCATATGTTAGAGCTGCTGAGAAATACTGTTACCAATGGTACCCTTAGTGTCAAGGTCAACGATGAAAAAGGTCCTTATTTCGGTATCTTCAAAGGGGTCAGGCAGGGGACCCCTTGGCTCCTACTCTCTTCAATATTGCTGCTAATTGCTTGTCGAAGATGGTCTGTCTAGCAAAGGACAATGGGTTGTTCTCTGGCCTTGCTGACAGATGGGTTGATGGTGGTTGTGCCATCCTGCAATATGCTGATGATACAGTGCTTCTCCTCAAAGATGATCTCGAAGGGGCCAGAAACTTGAAGTTGTTGTTGTACATTTTTGAGGCAATGTCTGGTCTGAAAATTAATTTTGATAAGACTGAGGTCCTGCTGGTGTTGGATGATGAGCACAAAATGCAGGAATATGCATCCTTGTTCAACTGTCAGAAGGGGAAGTGGCCTATGAAATATTTGGGCACTCCCATTTGTGCCAGAAGGGCAACTGTTAATGAATGAACTTTGTTGAGGATTCCTTTAAAAAGCATATGGGTGAATGGATGGGTGGCAGCATGTCTATTGCTGGGAGAGTTACAAAGGTGGATGCTTGTCTGGCATCTTCTGCAGTTTATCAGCTTGCTCTGAGACTGTTTCATAAATCCAATATAGTTGGTATGGAGAAACAAATGAGGGCCTTTTTGTGGGCTGGGGGCACTGGTAAAAAGAAGATGCATTGGGTAAAGTGGAGTCTGATCTGCAAGCCCAAAAAGAAAGGTGGCTTGGGTTTCAAAAACCTCACTCTTTTCAACATTAGCCTGATGTGTAAATGGTGGTGGAGACTTGAATCTGGTGTGGGCCCCTGGCAAGATTTCATGAGAAGAAAATATCTTCACAATGGGGGGATCTTTGGGGTCAAACACAGACCATCTGATTCTGCTTTCTGGTCTGATATGCTCCATGTTAGAGAGGTCTATCTGTGTGATAGAAAAATGGTGATTGGCAATGGGCTCAGGTCCCACTTCTGGGGAGATGCCTGGTGTGGACAAGTTGCTTTCAGAAACAAGTTCCCTGACCTTTTTGATTTATGCAATGAGAATGACATTACAGTGGCTAGGGCAGCTCAACTTGGCTGACGTCTTACTTTCAGAAGATGGTTGCCTGCTCATTTGCAAGATCAGTTAAGGGAGATGCAGAATTTGCTTGTTGGTACTGCTTTAAACTCTGAAGATGACAGACCTGTGTGGAAGTGGACTAAAAATGGTCGTTTCAGTGTCAAGTCCATGTACTACTCTCTTAGTAGTACTGGAATTGATAGATCTTTTAAGCATCTCTGGAAAGCAAAAGTTCCCTTGAAAATTAAAATTTGGCACTGGCTCATTTGGCGTAATGCCATTGCTACCAAGGATAACCTGCTAAGGAGAGGATGGTCTGGAAGCAGTAGATGTCAATTTTGTGATGAGAATGAATCAATCCACCATCTCTTCTTCACATGTTCAGCTGCTAAGTTTGTTTGGTCTACCGTTGCCCAAGCCGTTGGAGCTCCCAACAGGCCTAGCTCCTTTTCTCAATACTTCTGGTGGATACCTCGTTCCTCCCAGTTAGTAGAAACGTTCAGATCACTCTGGTGGCGGCAGTGTGCTGGGCCATCTGGAAGACACGTAACACTGCCTGTTTTGAAGGAAAGCTTATTAGAAATCCTAATGATCTAATATGTTACTTGTGTGTTTTTGTAAAATACTGGGCAGGTTTACACAACTATGCTGAGTAGGAAGATTTGCGTGCGGGAGCTGACATCTTGATGAACATCGCGATGTCATCGGCTGCTGCTGGAAATGCTGGTGGTCCAAGATTGCTGGGAGGACCGAACCAGAACGCCTGAAGTATCATCGAACGATCGCGTCCGGGTGCTGTTGTCTGGGAATTAAAACTCTTTCTCGTTGTTGTGCTGGTTTCGACCTGCTTTGTGGCTGCAGGTTCTTTTGTATGTAACGCCTGGATAAAAGGTTCTAAAGTTTAACTTCCGCGATGCTTAGGATTTAACTCGTTCGCCGTGGCGGCTGAACCTAGCTCTCTCGCGCTGTCGGCGGAGAGGCTGGTTCCTCTTGCATTTCTAGCTTGTAGTTTTTCCTTTTGCTGTTACTTTGCACGTGGATGCTGCCGTACCTTCGTATTTTCGTTATCTGATGGTAATGAAAATCGGTCCCAGTGGGGATCGCGTTGGTGTCGAACTTCATTTCAAGTGATGCCAGAAGGACGCAACTACTGGCACGTGTGCTCAAGTTCAAGTTGGAAGCAAGTTAAGTGTTACAGAATATTGCTTTTTGTTAGATGAAACAGCTACATCAACAAGTTGGCACCCATGATGAGCCCGGGAGCGACAGTTGTAATGTCCTAACAGGGTCTATCGCCGCATGCTTAATTATGTAATTGGTACGCTTATTTAAACCCCTTTTGGCATTGGATCAAAGAAAGGAAAAGTAGACGATCACATCCAATTAGTTGAACAGCTCCGTGGATAGATTCATATAGGTCCTGGTTAGAGCATGAGATTTTTTTAATAAGATTGTTTTATTAAACTTATAAGTTAGAATGGCCGGTCAAACCAAGAGAGAAAAAAGTGCAACACAAGAAAGTGATAGACTCACGACAATGCCTAAATCAATGAAGGGCCAATCCAAAAACTATGTTGCCATCCACGTGGGATTAAAAGATCTCGAATAGAAAACATCATTTCAGACACCTCCCAACCGGACCTGGCCATTGGCTAGGCTTTGAAAAGTACGGATAGAAAACGCCAATCCTAAGAGCATCTCCAACGGCGTGGACAAAACATATTCAGATGCCCTCATATTATGTTTGTTTGGCGACGTCCGGATAGTCATTGCATCCAAAGGTAGCCCCAACATACTGGTCTCTATCCATTTTGGCCTTTTTTGCTAGTTTTTTTTGGTGCCACTTCGCCCATTGTTTTTCTATTTAGCTTAACAGATTAAAATTGATTTAACGCCAATGTAAACATTGATATAAAATGGTTAATAAAATAATTTAAATTGATATTCCCAAATTTTGGAAAATTAGAAAGTTCAGACCACTACAACACATGACAATCAAACAGTTGGTTTACTTTAAGTGTGCCCACATGTGCTCAACTAGCCCAATTTATTTAGGACAATAAGGTTTTGATGATGATGAATGTGGGGGTATTTAGCTAGTAAACTTACATTAAAATACTTAATCAACATATACTATTAAATAAAAAATAAGGACATCTTTGTTATTCTGAGACCCGTAACCCTTTGTACTTTAGTTAAATCCTTCCGTTAAAAAAAGGCGACGACACGAAATAAAACAGAAGTACTCGACGGCGACGTCGAGAAACTTGTGAGAATGGTGTACTTCTCAAGGACTATTTCTGGCGGTGGTGTTCTCCGGATCGTCATGGAGGTTCATCGGCAGTTCATCTTTCTTCTTCGGCTCCGGGACGGATGTGGTTTTCTTGACCCGTTCGGTGACTTCCCGTCTGCATTAACAATGTCAGGCCGGCTCTAGGAGGAGCGGCAGCGGCGGCGCGCCGTCGACACGGTCTGGAGGTTGAAAACGAAGGGTATCTCAAAAATCTCGTTGTAATTTTCGTTTCTTTTGGAGTGTTTTGCACTCTTCAGTGTTTTTTTAATGCCAGTGTCCTTTTCGCAAAAAAAAAGTATATCGCAGATCCGACTGAGAGTATGTTACATCCATGGGACGTTCTGTCTTAGCTAATAATTCACGACATGATAGCACAGAAGAAATGTTAATCAAACCGCATGAATGTGCCTATCTGATTGGACAGCCGCTAGAACATGCTCATGCGAGATTTGGACCATCTGGAAGGAGTAGTTGGCAGCTCGAAACAACACTGATGATTTGGACCATCAGTCAGTCAGCTCAAACTTTGATCTTATAAAAAAGTTACTATATTGTTAATAGCACCTTATTTTTATTTTGAAAAAGGAGGATCCTAGAATAAATTATATGGACTGTCTTGTAAATGGCATAAATGAAGTTATGGGCTTTATGGAAGGCCCTGTTCCATGGGTAGGGAAAAGATAATTTTTCTTATTCAAACAGAGTGATGAATTATATATATGTTTTCGCCACATCGATAGCTGTATGACAGCCAACCATGTTTGGTCGAGCCAGAGTGCAACAAACCCACTGCACTTGTTTGACATTTAGTTTCGATCCAAGCAAGTCAAAGGCAATTAATAGTATGAGACGAACAGCGACCATATCTCTCATTTGCTGCTTCGAATTCTTTGGTGACAGACGAATAAGCACTACACACTTGAAGACTCCATGAAAGTCAATACTCAGAATTTTGTCACCTACGAAGTTCATGTGAATTCGTTGTGGTCAGTTCCTCATTCCTCTAAAAGAAATGCATATACAACACTCAATGAGTACAAGGCATCGATCCCTATTTGCTTTCGAAACGTGAGAAACCCGTTGTAAAAGTTATAACTCCTAGGGTCCTGTCATGTAACAGATCACGGAAGTTTGACCCGTTTCTACAGCAACATTGTTACACCAACTCACCAAGTCTACAAACACAAAAACAAACCAGTTCTCCACTGCAAAAGGATCTGTCTGGACAATATTATCTGGATTCTGGAACAGCATGCAGTGGGGATTGGGTATCCACGGAACTGGCTCATCTCTTGGAGGTCACTCCCCGGAGCAGCACCTCCGGTTGCACTGAAGAAATGAACGAAATCGCAAGGGAAAACCCTTCGTCATAGGTATCACAGAATGGATGTGACCCGGACAGAGTGGTCTGCAGATCCAGTAACGTAGATTGGCAGCGTAGGATGCCAGTCCACACTTGTTACAGGTGCACTATGAGGAAGTGTCCTCAGCCCGCTTTCGTGGCCTTGCACCTGAAAGGAAATAGTCGATTGGCGCGTTAGTATCATCTACTTTAGCAAACGAACTTGACTTGGGAGTGTGAATAATGTGGAAACCTGGTATATTGGGGCCCGAACCAAACCCGACGTAACAAGGAGCCTCTTGCCATTAGAATCCAATGCTACCTCATGCATGCGTTTGCTAAAGCTCTCTGGGTTGCAAAACCTGGTCACAGAAGATGAGAAATAAGCAGGGAATACCATGCAGTTCTGGCAAAATACATGTTCAATCATGTAGAACATTCAAGTAATCTAGCAGTTTGTGTACACGACAAAATCCACTAGCCGGACTGCCTACATGTAGCTTAATCCTACGCAAAACTAAGTTTTTTCCCAGATCTTCACCTAGTACCAAGAAATCTACCATTAAATAGATATTATCAGATGTCTGGGGCTCTGCATCCACATGGGATAGATCAAGATCGTTAGGGAAAAATCAGAAGAAAAAAACTAATTATCACTTTGATGTATCCTAATAAATTCTAAATTCAGTGCCAGTGTTCTGAGTTTCAAGTATATATCTAAAACTGTCTGCAGATCTCATATATAGAAAGGGCTTCAAAGGATACTGGTGTTCCTTAAACCCGTGGATTGAAAAATAGTTTGCTGTGTGAAGTATGTATGCCATACCAAAATTCAGAGGAATTCGTTAGCATCAAGATCTCGCTAGGAAATAATTGTTTTGCCTGAAACTAAATAGTTGAAAACTAGGCTACATGATTATTTTACATACTGCAAGAGTGGATATAGATGGCAAACAGATTTATCATATATATGCAGACTAGACACTTTATACACTATCCATTACTCCAATAAGTGGGACTGCGGGAGTGAGGATAATATATGTGAATGAAACGAAGGGTTGATGTACACTTTTATCAAGGCAACACTAGCTGTCATTTCAATTCAGTAATGATTCACCAAATGTCAAATAGTCTTACCTACTGCAATTTCTTGACCAAAGAATCTGACCTTGATTGTGCAAGCTCCACTCAAATATCTAAAGGATCATACAGTAAACATTAGATACAATACAACAACGCAGGCTAGCCAAAGATAATGGAGCACATACTTAAATACGAAAATCAATTCATATAAGTTTGAAGCGAAAGTTAAACTATAAAAAATGATACAGCTGTTATTTTTCTTAAACCTGATTAAGTAATGGAATTTCAAATATTGTAAACTCACAGGGTCCAATGCGACATATGGTTCATACTACTACCATTGTGTCATATTCTTACAGATATACATTAACATAGGTACTTGCATTTACACACTAAAAGGGGCTATATACCTTTCCATCTGAGCCTAAACTGAAGATGCTCGTTTCAGCTGGCCCAAAAAGAACTGAGCTGACAGGGGAATCATGGGCAGGCCATCCAGTGATTTGAAGACCAGCAGACATGTCTATGAGCAGTTAAGGGAGTACTATGGGCTCCAACAAGCATAAAACCCAAATGATGTCGAAACAACGAAACCAAGTATTAACTGCCCTCAAGCAATAAGTGATGTCAAATACCAAGTCAAAGGAACTTAACATAATAAAGATGGTCAAGGAATATTGCAGTACAACTGTACAAGGATACCAAACATGTGAATCATTCCATCTGTTGCAGACGCTGCCAAGATCTTCCCATTGTGATTGAAGCAAACAGATGTAATAGCAGGCGGATCCTCACCAAGAGGGAGGACTGTCTTCACAACAGAAAAAAAGGATATATCCAAAAGGTTACCGGCTACAGTCTCCATATAGGTTCAAGATAAGGGGGTGAAATAAAAGACGGTACCAGAGGCTTCCATGTTTTCATATGCCATACTGTCAAGGAAGCAAATCCTGTTCTGTCAAATATAGTTGATCCATGCCTGAAAAGTAAATTAAAGCTGAAAATAAGACAATCTAATTGACAGTACAATAAGACAATGGTATTTGTGAAGTATTATTTATATAGTTTAAATGATATGTGAAAAAGGAGAAAAGGTCAATGCTGCTGTCAGAAACAAAAATGTAGGAGAAAGAAGCTGAAATCTTGCAGTAACTGACAACAAATTTCTTATGACGCATGAGAACAAAATTTTACCGTCTTGATGCAGCTGCAGAGACGAACACAGGATCTACAGGGCTACACTTCAAATCAAGCACACTGCAAGAAATTGAAAGCTTCGTCAGCATATCTACAATTTTGAACCCCAAAAAAATAGGTTATAACTTCTAACCTTGGAAAATCTTTGGATGTACTCAGGTCACAAACAACTCTCTTTGCATCAGCATTCCAAGCTTTAATACCTCCATTAGCTGTGCCTATGAGCAGCTATTGTCAAGAGAAATGGGAGATAAATAAAAATCCCAAATATGTTATTCAAAGGTGAAATGAAGCAGAAAAATTAATGCGACACAGTTCGACTATTCCATAGACATACCAGGCGGTCAGATCTGCATTCCCAAGAAAGTGTGCTGACTTCAGCCCCACAGTATATAGTGGCATTTTTAGATGATGGTGTTGACGAGTCATATGTCCAGATTCTGTTTAAGAGTTCAGAGATCAATGCGTCAAAAAATCTAGAAATTTCCGTTAGGCAAACAAAATCCGAACTGAGATAGCAAAATTACCTCACTGTACCATCAGTCGATGAACTAGCAATATTTGTTCCAGAAGCAGAAAATCGGCAGCTACTTATTGAACTGTTATGGCCTAAAAATGTTTCCTGTTAGCAGGTTTAATTAGTCATATAGAAAACCCCGAAAATGGATGATTACTAGGGATAAACTATAGCTTACCTGAAAACCTACTTTCACTTCAGGAAAGTCTTCCTCTGTCACTAAAATCTGCTCATTATCTGCAAGAAAAGGATCAGAATAAACCTCGAGGCTTCCATATAGAAGACAATATTATTTTGTAAATAAGGGCCTACAGACCATCAATATTGAAAATTATGTTTGGTGATTGGGATCAATGCTCGAAAGCAATGGTGGTGATTGGGATGTTAGCCATAAAATCAAAGCAGATTAGATAAGTGGCGGCAAGCATCTGGAGTCCTCTCGCTATAAGGTAAGTTCTATAGGACAGCAATCAGACATGTGATGCTATTGGCCAACTGTGCTAAGGTGGATGTGTGGCCATACAAGAAAGGACCGAATCAGGAACGAGGTAATATAGCAGGGTAGGTGTGGCAGCGATTGATGAGAAGCTTGTCCAGCACCGACTAAAGTGGTTTGAGCATATCCAATGGAGGCCTCCTGAAGCATCAGTGAATAGTAGGATTCTAAGGGGTGGCAAAAATGCTAAGAGGCAGGGGCCGACCAAACTTGTGATGGGAGGAGGCAGTAAGAAGAGACTTGGAGGACTGGAATGTACCTCAGATCTGACATTTGATAGGTTTGCATACAAACCAGTAATCCATGTGCCTGAACTTTAATTTATTTTTCTTGTACTTTGTTTTTTTCTCTCTTTAGTTGCCACAGGTTTTTGTTGGGTTTCATCTCTAGCCTACCCTGACTTGCTTGGGATAAAAATCTTTGTTGCTGTACATTCGGTGAGCATAAAAGTAATTCAACGTATGGTAATATTTGAATTGATGATGGAAAAGAGAGTTCCGCATTTGGTGAAAGTAAGAATAGGTAAGACCTAGATCATTAGTTACCTCGCGACCAAATATTATAGATATGCAATCAGAAAACCTGGGAGTCTCAAGAAACATCCATACAAAAACTAGCTAGCAAAAAGAGCCAACCTGCATTGCTCATCTGAGAAGATCCATGTAAATCCCCATCTCTTGTAGAAGATTTCGCTGAACTCGAAGTCTGTGAGTCAAGACCGTGGACAGTTCTACTTGAAGTTGAGGATTCTTCATAGACTCCTGAGATATTGTGTCCCCCAAGAGAGGAACCAGCTGTAGTTGTCTTGAGTAAATTCTTGTGTCCAAAATCAACACTGCCATCATTTCTGTATTTATCAGTTGAGAAATATTTAGTAGACTTCTTATGGCGCTTGAGACTTGTGCCAATCCTAGCAGTCACATTCTACTTATAATGCTCTAATACCTAAATTAGTATGCTATGCAACCTAATAGTAAAGGAAACTAAGAGCACTTGATCCGCATAGTTTTCCTAGTTCTATCTCATCTCTAAATCAGCTGTTAATATGCAAAGAGATGATAGCTGAAAGATCCATATACTAATTACAAAGGTCATGTGTAGATAGATGAAAAATATTGCAGACCAAAGAGCATTGCCTTACCTTTTCAACAAAGATAATTCATCTTCCTTCACCTCTAACAACGCTTGTAGCTCTGACAATTTGTTATTCAGTTGTTTTATGTCACTCTTGAGGCATTTGATAGTGTTCTTTTCAGTGCTAATCTTCATAAGAGCTGGGATTCGTGGAAATTTTAAGGATAAAACAGTGTTGACGCAAACATAATATATAGCTTGGCTATCATCAAGAATGATGATAAAAGTATAACTCAGATAAGGATTTCATATGTATTATGAAAGATGAAAAACATCCTGCTAACTTGAGGAGTAGAACAAACAAGATACCATAAAAGGATATGAGTACCACTGAATACCCCACTCAAAAAGTTTCGAAATGAAAGAACCAAGGTGTCTGACCATTCTTTGGAGAAATACATACGGAACTGTGGATCCAAGTCTGGGTTTTTAATATATGGTATAGCTGCATTGAGACCAACAAAGCATGAGTACAATGCAGACACAGTGTGGGAAAAGAGCATTAAAAGGCTAAGACACACACCAAACCATGGTAGCCAATCTTCACGCTTTTGCATCAGATAGTTGCCACTTGCGCTGAAGAATTCAACAACTTTTTCTTGCCTTCCAGATTTCAAAGCATTTACGACATAATACCGTAATATTGATTGCTCCAGTTTAACGAGTGTTGCGTAATGCACTGTGTCCGTAGGTGAAGTGAAACATTGCTTAAAAAAGGTGAAGATGCTTAGCAGTCTATCCAGTTGGTACTTTGGTATATACACTGAGAACACTAAGTCTAGGATCTTGTGTATGTCAAAGTTCCTGCCAATCTCGGTAGACAATTCTGCCTCGTAAGCTTGCAGCGTATTGGTGAAACCCCTGAACACGAGATACTCCCTCACGAGTTCTTGGGCATACTGCACGTTCTCCATTTCTGCCCAGCGTTAAATTGTAAGAAATAACAACTACGAGCATACAACTTCAAGCATAATCCAAATAGAGAATACACGAGACAACACTAAAACAACAATGATTCTACATTAGTACGTGAAAATTGACAGCACCAAGTTTGAAGGTTGATTCCCCTCAGTAAAGCATATGGTCTCAGAGCAATCAAGAATGGGCGGATCTAGATGGTGTTCCGGGTGTACAACGGCACACCCAGAAATTGGAGAGGCTAGTGGGGTTCGAATAATCACTGGATGAAAACACGCTCATACCTCAAAACCCAATGGTCAAGGATTGCAGATTGGGCGGAGATAGCAGGAACGCGATGTCGCGGCGAGGAACGGTGATGGCGGCGCCGCGCTGAGGGACGGGGGTAGTTGGGAGCGGGGAGGGGCGTGGGGCGGGAGGCGTCGGCGGTACGGTATGCCGCGGCAGTACGGCACGGTGGCCTGGTACACTGCAGCTGTAGGGCAGCCGGGATTTGGTAGGTCAAGACTCGGGAGGAAGAGCGACTGAGCAAAGAGAGGAGCAGAATTCTTTTTTTTTTTTGCATTTTCCATACTTGTATTAAACATCAAGAAATGAAGAACACACCGGGATACAAGCAAGAACAGAGAAGATCCAAGGAAAACGAAGCTGAAACCAGCCTACACCACCCACACACAAGGAAGCAGGCGAACTCCTAACCCGAAGGCGTCGAAGAACCGCAAGAAAGACCAGCTCCGAAGAACTGGCACTGACGACGAAGAAGCCGCATCGGTCGGGGGGGTCTCCCCAAGCACAACCTGCTCCAGATCCGGGGCCTGCGCCAAACCACCTCACCGGAGATGGCCGGATCCTCCACCTGCCCACCGCGAGCCCACACAGCTGCCTCCAAGAAGCTCCTCCACCACCAGAACCGTCGCCACCGCGGATCTGACGGAAAGCAGACGAACTCGACCACCACGCCGGGCGTCGAGCTCCTGCAAGTCGCGCGCGACGACGACGAGCCCCGAAGAACTCCACCGCCGGAGAAGAGCACGCCGACACCAAAACCCCCACCACCAGCACCCACTCCTCCGAGGCGCCGCCGGCGAGATCTCCACCCTACCCTACCGTATGTACAGGCCGGAGACGGGGATCCCCACCCTCCCGCCGTCGAGGCGGCCGGCGGAGGGGAGGAATCCCACGCCTCAGCGGCGCAGACGCGGTGGATCGACGGAGTCGCCCCAAAAATCGCCTCCCTCTCTTGAGCTACAGTGACGAGGAGAGGAGAGGAGGTGTACGTGCCACCTGAACTTTTACCTCAGAGGAGGAGTAGAATTCGGCTCTCGGAAATTTGGAATAGGTGCGATTTTTGTGAAGGATTTGGTATTCAACTCCAGCGGCACCCTCCAAATGGCCTCAAACACCCATTGGGATCTGGACACCAAAAATCGCCCCCAACGGCACTCCAATGGCTGGGCCCGAGCCAAATCATGTCTGGCACCCCCGAAAGGCCTCCAAGTTTGGAGGCCTTCTCGGGGTGCTGGACATGGGACGGACATGCCCTCCGACAGGTCTGGCCCACCCGTCATACGCATAACGTCGATGTGACCTGATTCATTCGCTCCCCACCCCTCCTTCTTTCTCCTCTCGCCGGCGATTCGCACCATCGCCGCCACTCTCGTCGTCGCCTGCTAGATTCGCACCTCGGGGCCCAAGCCGCAGCGCTCACCCAGGCCTGCTTACCGTCACTCCCCGTCGGTCTTCGACCTCGTCTTGCGGCGACGCAGCTAATTCAGCCTGGTACGCCTCTTCCTCCCTCCCGCCGCGCACGCAAGCTGTTCGACCATTCGTTCAAAGGCTGATTTTATCGATTGCTCTATTGTGGCCTTGTTTCATTGCTTTGATTCGTCAATTAGGCTATGGACAGCGATGACGAGATTATGTTTTTCCAAATGATGGCAGAGGACGCCGCCCTCGCGGCCGACGACGACGAGAAGGAGATGGTCATGGCCGCTATCCTAGATGCGGCAGTCGAGGCAGAGGCCGTGCCGAAGCGTGGAGGATCGGCGAAGGGGCGGATGGTCAACAAGAACCGTCACAGAGCAACGGGGCACATTCTCTTGTACACCGACTACTTTGCCGAGCACCCGGCGAACTTTTCTCATGAATTTCGCCGGCGCTTTAGGATGAGCAGGGACGTGTTCAGGAGGGTCGTTCATGGCGTTTGGGAGTATGACGACTACTTTGAGCTGAAGAAAGATTGCACCGGCCTCCTTGGGTTTTCATCCCTTAAAAAATGCACGGCTGCCATACGGTGCCTTACTTATGGACTTCCCGCCGATTCGTTGGATGACTATCTCTGTATGCCTGAGTCCACCGCCGTCGAAGCCACCTACAGGTTTTGCCGGGCAATTGTGAAGGTGTTTGGAGTGGAATATCTGAGATCACCAAATGAGGACGACACAGCTCGTCTCTTGACACAAGGCAAAGCAAGAGGATTTCCGGGAATGCTTGGAAGAATCGATTGTATGCATTGGAATTGAAAGAACTGTCCCTTCGCTTGGCAGGGGATGTACAAGTCAGGACATCATGTATCTTGAAGTGTCATCCTTGAGGCCGTGGCAGATTACGACCTTTGGATTTGGCATGCACTTTTTGGCACGGCCAGTGCACACAATGACATCAATGTGCTCCAATGCTCCCGGTGTTTCATAAACTGTGACGGCCTAACTCCGACATTCAACTATGTGATCAATGTCCATGAGTACAACAAGGGGTACAACCATGCCGACGTCATCTTTCCTGATTGGTCAACATTTGTGAAGACTGTACGTAACCCTGTCGCCCAGGTAGATTGTCATTTTACAAAGAGGCAGGAGGCTGATACGTCTCAAACGTATCTATAATTTTTGATGGTCCGTGCTTGTTTTATATCAAATGCCACATGTTTCTTCTAAAGTTTATATCATTTTATGACATTTATTGGACTAACCTATTGACCTAGTGCCCAGTGCCAGTTTATGTCTGTTTTGTCTGTTTATTGCGGAAAAGGCCCAAAAATGAAAGTGCTCGGAATTGGACGAAAATTTACGTGATTTATTTCCAGCACAAATAGGCCACGGAGCCCGAAGATCAGCTGCAGGTGGGCCCCACAGCCACCAAGTGACCTCATGGCGCGGGGTACCCATAGCCCGCGCCGTGGGCCCGCTTGGCCCACCTGTTCACCGCCTCGCGCCGCCTCTTCGCCTATAAATTCAGTCTTGACCTAAAAACGACGGAGGACCGAACACTTTTCCCAGATACGACTCCGAGCTCCGCCGCCATCCAAAACCCTAATTCGGGGGACAGAAGTCTCTGTTCCGGAACCCTGCCGGGACGGGGAAGTGCCCCCGGAGCCATCTTCATCGCCATTGTTGCTTCCCATGATAAGGAGGGAGTAGTTCTTCATCGAGGCTGAGGGCTCTACTGGTAGCTATGTGGTTTATCTCTCTCCCATGGTGTGATCTTTATGTGATCATGAGCATTGTAATCTAGTTGAATTCATAGATGTTTCCCCTTCATTATGTTATGGATATGCTACTCAATTGGTTTTGTCATTATAATTTCCGGAGTCACCTTTGTCCCACGGTGTAAAGAGGACAGTGTGTGTACCATGTGTGACTCTACTGGATAATAGATTAGAGGGATATTTGCCATGAGTTGTTCTTTGTGTTGGATGTCTTTGTGAAATCATGGTGTTTGTTTACTCAGACTTTAAGGTGTGTTTTTGTAGCCCTACATAGTAGTAATGATGTTCGTTATCCAACAGAAGAATAGTTCCGAGTAGCACCTAAGTTGCATATTGAAGAGGAAGTTTTATTCTAGTGTTCAACTATGTTACAATTGTTGGGAGTGACCACTAGTGAAAGTATGATCCCTTAGGCCTTGTTTCCAAGCACTGAAACACCGTTTATTTCCAGTTCTGCTGCATGTTTGCTTGCTGCCATTTTTATCACAGATTACATATACCACTTGTTAATATCCATATCACCTGCATTTTACCATCTCTTCGCCGAGCTAGTGCACCTATACATCTGACAAGTGTATTAGGTGTGTTGAGGACACAAGAGACTTCTTGTATCTTAATTGCAGGGTTGCTTGAGAGGGATATCTTTGACCTCTATCTCCCTGAGTTCGATATACCTTGGGTTACTCACTTAAGGGAAACTTGCTGCTGTCCTACAAACCTCTACACTTGGAGGCCCAACACTGTCTATACGAATAGAAGTTGTAGTAAAAATCAAGCTCTTTTCTGGCGCCGTTGCCGGGGAGGTAAGGTAAACGGTACTCACATCCTCCGGGTACTAAGCTATTCTCTAACATCGTTGCCAGCGTGTGAGTGCTTGAAGGTATCTTCTTTAGATCCTGCAGTTATATCTTTTTGTTTCTTGTTTTTATTTCACTAGTTAGGCTTAATGGAAAACAACAACAAAATTAGAGATCTCTATGAAATTTATCTTGAGTTAGGACATGATGTGTTTGAAGAGAAAATTTAAAAACCTATGGAACTTTATTTGCAAGATAGTGACAATGTTGTTAGCATTCATTCTTTGAACACCATTATTGCTAATGCTATGGAAAAGTCTAAGCTTGGGGAAGCTGGTTTTGATAAAAATGATCTTGTTAGTTCCCCGGTTTTGGAGGAAGAAATTTGCCTTGATGATACTACATCTCCCATACGTGAAAATTTTAATGATGCTTGTGATATTTCCAGTCCACCTACTAAAAGTATTCCTTTTGAAATACCTATGGAAATTATTGAAAGAGTTATGGATGAACGTTATGTAGGGGATGGAACAGTCCATCCAAGTGATCACTTGCTGAAACTTACAGAACTTTGTGAGTTGTTTAAGGTTGCAGGTTTATCAAGAGAAAAAGTCATGAAGAAATTATTTCCATTGTCACTTAAAGACCAAGCAAAGGAGTGGTATGAGCTACTGGATGATCCTCATCATTCAGAGTGGAAGGAGCTTGAATCTCTCTTTTACTCTAAATTTTATCCTCTTTATGAAATGCATCTAGATAGGAATTATATTTATAATTTTTGGCCTCATGACAGAGAAAGCATTGCTCAAGCTTGGGGAAGACTGAAAACTTTAATGCTCAAATGCCCCAACCATGAGATTCCCAAGGAGATAATTGTTACTAATTTGGATTTTCTAGATGCTTCTTCTGAGGGTTCTTTCACAAGTAAGAAGGCTGAAGCTAGATGGGATCTTCTTGAAAGAATTCAATGCAATGCTGAAAATTGGGATATTGTCAAAGGTAAAGAATCAGGTATAAATTATGATTATGACTTCATTAAGTTTTTCGTTGAAACTGCTAATTTTCATGAGGTTAGTGCTAAATATGGTCTTGATTCTCAAATTGTTGTCACTTGTAGAACCTTTGCTTCTCATATTAATATTCCTAAAGAAAAGTGGGACAAGTACCATGAACCTTTCAAAGACACTTGCATAGAAAATGAAATTGTTACTAATGATTGCAATAAACATGCTCAAATTTCTGAAAATAATATTTCTTGTAAGGATGCTAATTTTTGTGGAGCGCTTAGAACTTGTGAAAAGGCTCATATTGAAGTAGAAGATTATTGTAAGAAACATAAGCATGAAAGAACTAGCAAGTGGAATAGGGATCTAAATGATTTTGCTAAAAAAGTTTGTGCCCTCTATCCTTTTGTTTGTGAACTTTGCATTGAAGATGGTCATTTCAATTTCCAATGCTCAAATTTCAATCAAATTGCAAGCCGCTTTTGTGATGACGTGATCACCCTGATCTTTATGATGAACTTGTATTATTTTTTGGGTGTGAAGAGTTATCAAGAAAAACTTCTTCGTTAGATATGAGTGCTTTTGATATGAATAGCATTCTACAGGGATGCCATCTCTATTGTGTGGAGAGTTGCCACGAAAATGCTTACATAGAAAAAATTATAAGAGATGGAACTTAACCAAAATATGAAAAATCTAATGTTTGTTTTGCTATCATTAATAAAAGAGAGGAATCCTCCCAAGTTTCTCCTATTGTTTCTAACAATGAACCAGGGTATGTGGAGAAGCCTCCTTTCAAACCTCTCCCTCCTAAAGAGGCAAAGAAGAAGAAGAAGAAGAAGAAGAAGAAGAAGAAGAAGAAGAAGAAGAAGAAGAAGAAAAGGAGTAAAAAGAGAGACGAAATGGTATCCTCCCCTAAACATGTTGCTCCTTTCATGGTTATTTCTAATGATTCTAAATTTATTGAAGATGATTCACTTAAATGGGGTCATTATTATCTTGATACTAAATCTATAGGCACTATTGCAGATGATTATATGCCTGTTACTTATTGTAGTGATCATAATGAAAATAACACTACTTATGATATTGAAAATATTTTTGGTACCAATTTTGAAAATGATGATATTAATAATTGATACACTATTAGTACTATCCATGTTCCTTCTAATGATGATATGGAAAGCTCTAAGCTTAGGGATGAGGTGTTTGAAAATCCTTTTGCTACTAATGATTATATATTTGAAACCTCTCCTTCTAGTAAAAATGATGATGATATGTTTACAAATAAATATGCTTGGAAAGATAACTATTCTCTTGTTTATGATAATACTATGCCTCCAGTCTTTGATAATTATTGTGATGATAACTATGCCATAGATAATAATTACAATCATCCTTATAGAACTTGTCATAATTATGAAGGGAATGACTTCTTTACCAAAAACCATCCCTCTAATATACAACTTGTCTATCATGTTCAAGTTCTTTATGATGATCCAACTCCCATTGTTATTAATAAGAAGGATTTTGCTTATGTGGAGAGTAATTATACTTTTATGCATGTGGATCATGATAAGAATGCTTTATGTGATAGCTATATTGTGGATTTTATTATTGATGCTACTGTAAGTTACTATGAGAGAAGAAAACAAGGTTCTAAATATCTAAATAATATTAAGTTTCCTCTCTTTTTGTTGAAATTTTTGAAGTTGCACTTGTTTTGCCTTCCTATGCTAGTAGCTTCATGCTTCAATAATTTGTTTTCTTACAAGATTCATTTGCATAGGAAGTGGGTTAGACTTAAATGTGTTTGATATTTGCTTCTTGATGCTCTCTTATATCCAACTCTTATTTCTACGAGAGCATCATTAAAATCATCATGCCTAGCTAAAAGGCTTTAAAGAAAAGCGCTTGTGGGAGACAACCCATGTTATTTTTGCTTTCCGTTTTCTTTTGCTTTTTGTTGAGTCAAGGATGTTGTTACCTCTGTAACACCTCCTTTATATCTTTTTGTTTTTTTTTTGTTTTTGTGCCAAGAAGAGCCTCTAATGGTAAGAAAGTGCAAAAGTTTGGTTTGCTGTCCAGAAACAGATTTCTCTGTCCCGCTGCAAAAACGTTCGAAAAATCCCAGAACGTCATTTTGATCTGCAAATTTTTGTGCGTAAACCTGAGCTTTATATCTAACTTTCATTAGTTTCGAGTTTGCTGATTTGAGTTACGTAGGTGTCTCAAAACAATTCATCTTTACTGGTTGTTCTGTTTTTGACAGATTCTGTCTTTATTTTGTATTGCCTCTTATACGAGCTTTCTTTGTGGTTTCTTTTTGAGGAAAGGTGTTACAAAGACATAGTATACAGTAGCCAATGTTAAAATGAATTCTAGCAATGTGTCCTTACAGAAACAAAGTGGATTAAATGTTTTGAGTACTGACCCTCTAATGAAGTTTATGAGAAGTTTTATGTGAAGAAAGTTTTCAAGTATCAAGAGAGAAGGATGATGAAAGAAGATCAAGAAGGGACAAAAGCTTAAGCTTGGGGATGCCCATGGCACCCCTCTGCAATTTTCAAGAATTCACAAGCATCTAAGCTTTAGTGAGATTATATTTTTATTGCTTCACATATTATGTGCTATTCTTGGAGCGTCTTGTTTGTTTTATTTTTAGTTTTGTTTTTGTTTTGTTCTCTGGTCATTACAATGCTTGATCACAACATTCTTGTCTGGGAGAGAGACACGCTCCGCTTTTTCATAGAATACTCTTGTGCTTCACTTATACCGGTTGAGTATTCAGTTTTCACTCTGTTAGCTTCTAGCTCTTGTTTTTCATTTATCTCTTGTTCAGAGCTATTGGTTTATTTTATAGAAAGTACTTTCTTGCTTCACTTATATTTGTTTGGAGAGTTGTTAAAATAAGGTGATTGGTGTTTGGTTGGAAGAGAAAATGTATGCATGTGGCAATGGTATAAAGAGAAAAGCTTACATAGTCTTGTCGATCATTTGTCTTGAGTAATTTGATACTTGTCAATTGTTTTGAGTTATCAAGTAAGTAATGTTTAAACTTGAGTATCATGTAAGTAAAGGCTCACTAGTGAAGAACTACCGTTAAAGCTTGAAGTTGTTTGGTTTGTCATACTTGGTAGTTCCAAAGTCTAGATATTTTCTCTTTTAAAAGGTTGTTTTGGTTAACAAGGAAGACAGTGTGGAGTCTTATGGTTTTTCTTAAATGTTTATCATATGGTTATTTTTGTACCGGTTGACGTTATGTGTTTGCTTAAACAACCTTGCTAGCCTAAACTCTGTACTAAGCGGGAATGCTGCTTGTGCATCCAAAACCTTGAGCCAAAATCCATGCCATCTGTGTCCACCATACCTACATATATGTGGTATTTTCCTGCCACTCCAAGTAAATTTGTCATGTGCTACCTTTAAACTATTCAAAATTGTTACTACTTCTCATTTGTATCTCTGTTTCCAGCTCATGAGGAAGTGGTAGATGGTCTTTATTACACTTGTCAAACAGACTTTACTCTTGACTGGCATGCTTACATCTGCTTGTCTATAATTTTGCAAAAAGAGCTGGCAGCGGGGTGCACAACCCCTAAAAGATAATTTACAACATTCACCAAAAACTCTCCTCACATTTTGTTCCTGAGCATTCAGTCAAACATCTGCATGTGTAAACAAAGGAGAAAAGAGGGATGATCTGCTTGCTACAGAAATAACGTTCCTCAATGGGAGCCGCTCTTAAAAGTCTAGTTGGCAAGGGTAATACTACATTGTCTGCTACCATTCATTAACCATAACATGCACCTCTCAAAATATTTTTATTCTCTATATGATTTCAAAAACTAAAAGCTCTAGCACATGATTTAATCACTGCTTCCCTCTGCGAAGGATCTTTCTTTTACTTTTATGTTGAGTCAGTTTTCCTACTCCTGTCTTTTCGCCACAAGCAAACACTAGTGTCAACTTTGGTACAAGAATGGGTATATGCTAACATTATGACTAACTATGATACTTTGTGTTGACAATATCCATGATATAAATATGTTAAAAGTTGAAGCAAATGCTGAGACTTAAATCTCCCCTTGTGTCGGTCAAACACTTTTGATTCGAAAATATTGCTTGGTGAGCTAACTTTTATGTCAAATTCTCTCCAAAGTACCATTCATGAAAGGTTTTTATTTATATGATGCATCTTGCTTGCTCATTATTTGTTTCACAACAATTATAGATTATTGACTTGGATCACTTCATTCAGTTCATGTGCTTTACATTACTATTTGATCAAGATTATGTTGGTAGCATGTCACTTCAAAAATTATCTTTTGTTATCGTTTGCCTACTCGAGGACGAGTAGGAACTAAGCTTGGGGATGCTTGATACGTCTCAAACGTATCTATAATTTTTGATATTCCATGCTTGTTTTATATCAAATGCCACATGTTTCTTCTAAAGTTTATATCATTTTATGACATTTATTGGACTAACCTATTAACCTAGTGCCCAGTGCCAGTTTCTGTCTGTTTTGTCTGTTTATTGCAGAAAAGGCCCAAAAATGAAAGTGCTCGGAATTGGACGAAAATTTACGTGATTTATTTTCAGCACAAATAATCCACGGAGCCCGAAGATCAGCTGCAGGTGGGCCCCACAGCCACCAAGTGACCTCATGGTGCGGGGTACCCCTAGCTCGCGCCGTGGGCCCGCTTGGCCCACCTGTTCACCGCCTCGCGCCGCCTCTTCGCCAATAAATTCAGTCCTGACCTAAAAACGACGGAGGACTAATGGCCCTTGACGTAGTTACCTGCGTCAAAAGAATATGGGCTAGGTTGAGACTCCAAGTGCAGACTGTATAGTATAGGAAAGACGGTTTTCCCCACGAGGGGTGACTCGAGGGTTTAATATCGAACTCTTGGGGAATCAGTAGTGAAAGATTTATCTTCTTATCCTTCTCTTGAAAACCTACAAAACAAAGTAAATTGTTTGTGCCCTCAACCTCACCAAGTGGTTGTCAAGCACAAGGTGTGAGAATGATATGAAAATATAATGAATGCAAAACAGTAAATAAATATGCAATGATGATAAATAAATATGCAAGGATGGTGGAAACAATGATGGATGATATTTTTGGGTTTTGTATTGTGAATGCAAGATAAAAGTGTTTTTGTATTTTCGGATTTTTAAATGGCAGAAAATGTAAAGTGGATAAAAGTTGTTGGAAAGGTGTTTCTTATGATTAAAAATGGACCGGGGTTCATGGTTTCACAAATGCACTCTCTCTTTAATAAAGTGGTAGACAATGGAACACTAGAATTGACATATGAGATTGCAACAAAAAGGTTTCATGACAAGTTACTAATTATATGGGCATCACGTCCTAACATAGAGATCTTTTGTTTATTAATCTCTCTTATACTCCACCAAGATGCGAACTAAATCATAACACCTTAGTAATTAAGATAAATCAGAGCATAGCATTAAGTATCATGACATGAAGTTAAAATAAGAACATGCTAGATCTAGTCATGGAGTAGTGGCAATGGTCACACCCACATCTCCGGTAGCAAGGTATTTTTCTTTATCCCTAGTGAGGCAACAAAGTAAGGTAAAAACCCAAGTGGATCGCGGAACTTTCTCTCACGTTCACCGCACTAGCCACCCCCCGTTACTCCAACTAATGCACACGTTCCCCCTCACACGCTCTCATACACATGCTTGATCAAACAAGTAAACAAGAACGGGGTACATAATATGCATCTACTTTCATAACTGAAACAAAACTATTGCAATCTCAAACATATATTAACTCATAAAAAGATCCACCACAAAGGTATTACATAGATGACCGTAATCATGTTCAGCAGCTCATACGGTACTAATTAGTGAAGCTCAAGAGAGGAGAGATACATAAGTTACTTCCACAAACCCATAGTCCAGGGGTGGACTACTCCCTCTTCATCATGGAGACGGTGGAGAAGTCGTTGGAGAAGATGGAGACCACGCCGGCAGCGCCCCGCCGGAGTTTTCCCCCTCCAATCTGCAACTCCAGGTCTCTGTTTTGGTTTCTGTGTTTCTGCGGCGCTCCTTTCCGAAGGGCGTCGGGGACTATTTTTATAGTCGTTTTTAGGTCAAGACGGAGGCTCGGGAAAAAAGATCGACGGCAACGGAGCCTCGAGGCCCAGATGGTGGGTCCCACGCGGCCAGAGCCCTCAGGCCTCCGTTTGTTCGCTTCCTTCGCTCCCACGCTTGTTCCTTCCAAAAACTGATGCTCGTAAATTATTAGGTCATTTGGACGTCGTTTGGGTCCCTGAAACATCAAAATATAGAAAATAGGGTTTTCTGCCTGTGCAGGGTTAATTCCAGAAAAATAGGGAAACAATGAAATATTCCCAAAATCAATATAAAACAATGATATAACCCTTATATGATGCAAATATGATTGAAATATAAGTAATATAATGCAAAGTTCATGTATGCATTTTACATGCATCAACATCCCCAAGCTTAACCTATACTCGTCCTCGAGTATGAAGGTGATAAAACTAACATGGACTTTGCATTTTAATACTATCAAAGGATATCAAAGATGATTACTATTGCTACATAGAGTCAAATGATTCATTCTTCAAAGGAGTAGCAATATACAAGATAGATTATGAAGTGATATCAAATATTCAATGTAAGGATGTTCAATGATAATTCACAAAGTGTAACATAGAAGAAAGTACTATGGACCAAATGTATGCATAATGAAAAGTAAAAACATCCTATAATGGTCATAGAGTATTCTTGTAAATCTGAATATAAAAGGTGGACACTTTGGAAAGATATATAAATGAGTAGAGGTAAAACATGAATAAGTTTCATCTAACTTCCAAATGCTTCTACTTAAGTTAATGTTTGCAATGTGGTATTCATTGGTGTCAAGCTCTCATTACCCCTATCATAGCATCTTGAATGGTTAAAGTTTAAAGTGAAAGCAAATATGAGTAGTATGCTTGACAAAGTATGGGTTGAATGTCTCATGCCCCGTGAATACGAGTACCTACACCACGGTGTTACTCAACTTGGGACACAAAAGCAAGTTCAAGTTAAGGTCATTGTAAGTAATATAATAGCGTCATCAAGAGCGTCAACTGGGGTACCTCTTGTCCCAGGACATGGAACAAGCCCATGTCAAAATGACAAGACAAACAAACAAAATGAACAATCTCCACACCCTTTTTATTTACTATTGGTATAGCTTTTTATTGTGGGGTGCATCACTGAAGGTTCACCATAGCATGTAAGTAAATTTCCACCATGAATGATGCATGGCTTAGATTAGCGGCCCAGGCGTCTCTCTAGCCATTTATACAAACTCATTAAACTTACTAAGTTTCCACATTTATTTGGCACCATGATAAGCATCCATAAACAAAAGTACATGATATCAACAAAATATAAAGAGCATGTTGAAAGCTTGCCATGTGACAGCACATATGAGCTAACTCCCAACCAAGACTCTTGTCAAGCTCACAACTTCATAATTTTAATCACAATGGGTCATGTTTATTAAGTGCAATAAAAGTAAGGTGTGCATCAAGTTCGTGAGAGCTCTTTAACCAACTTTTCCCATAACAATCAATAACATAAGCATTTTAATTCAGAAGTATAGATAATACAAAATAACATGATAAACATACTCGGAATAGCATAAAGCTAATAGGTAGATATGGTGGACTCACTGGAAAAACTTTGGTTGAAGGTGTTGGAAAACAAGTTTTTACTTGTTGGAATTTTTGGGCTAGCAAGAGGGAGAAAGTTGACCGTCTAAATGCATGCATAAGTGTCCATAGAACTAACCAATCCATGTTAAACAAAGTAAAGTAACATTCAGCATCAAAACATGAATAAAAGATAGCTCTTGATAAAACACTTGCAAATTAATATTCATTAAAAGCATATGAATCATGCAACTATATGTATCTTTTTGAATCAACTCAAACATCCCTTTCCCAATCTTTTTAATAGCATCCAACTTAATTCAACCCAAATTTCCAGTAGCTCTCTCATATATAAATGATAGTGGTGGTCTCAAGACAAACAAAAATCAAACCGAAATAAAAAGCAAATAAAAGACGCTCCAAGTTTATGCGATAAAGTGCATTGATCGAAAAACAGAAGTTAGACGTGTGCAAACCGAGAGTGTGTTGGTCCAGTGGGGTTGTCTTCACATCCCCAAGCTTATGGTCTTCACCATCCTTGGATAGCTCTTGGTGCATCTCCTCTAATCCCTGTGAAAAAACTTCAAAACACCGTTTCTCCCATTTCTTTTCTGTGGGGTGACATTAGTAGTGATAGACAAACGAATTGCTTGCTGCATAAAATCCTTAAACAAAAATTCATATGAATGTCCAGAAAGTGTATAATGTTGTATGCCTACTTATAAACTCAATTGGATCAAAAAGATTCAAGTTAAAAGTTCAAAGAATGCATCAAACAAAATGGGACAGAATCTGTCCAGAAAAACAGCAGCAGCAAAACGTATTTTTCTACCCTACTTAAATATGTCGAAAATTTGAAAAATTCATGCTTACAGAGGATGAAAAGTTGCAACTACAGTTCAAATATCAGCTCATTCGGAGTTACAGAATAGGAATTAAAAATCATACCGTGCACAGATTCGTGCTGGAATAAAATCTCCGAATGCAAATAGCAACTTTTTCAAACCAAAATAGGTAAAACTTGGCACTTTATTAAAAATTCCAGAAACAAAACTAAAAACTAAGTCTCTTGTTACAGCAAGAGGACACAAAGAAAATCAAAAATAAAAACAACCGGGTTGCCTCCCGTAAAGCGCTTTCTTTATAGCCATGTAGCTAGGCTTCTTACTTGATATTTATTGTGGACGAAGCTCATGAGGGAGCTTGAACTTTGATGTGTCCCTCTTCCTTGGGAAGTGTTCCATGCACTTCTTGTGTGGAAACTGAAACTTCACATTCCCTTCTTTTGAATCAATGATAGCACCTGTGGTACGAAGAAAAGGTCTTCCAAGAATAATTGGACTAGAGGTTTTATTCCCCATATCCATGATTAGAAAATCAACAGGTACAAATGTCATATGCAACTCTACCATAACATCACTTACTTTTCCTAAAGCATGTTTAATGGAATCATCAGCAAGTGCAAGTTCAATAGAGCATTTTTCAAGATTCTTTAATTCAAGTACTTCATATAATTCTTTAGATAAAACAGAGACACTAGATCCTAGATCTAATATAGCATGTGTCTCTTTTCCAATGGTTACTAGTACTTTGGGAATCCATATATCCCCAAGCTTAGGTGGTATCATAGCTTCTTGGTTGTACCTAGCAATCTTTTCTTTTAAAACATGATTAGCAATATAAGAACCAAAACCTGCTTGGTTAACATTGATGGAAGGATCACTTGCAAATTTTTGTAAGATAGATATTTTGACACTCAAAACTGTGGGGAAGGCCCCACAGCGTCAAAATTTTAATATACAGAAAGGTAAATATTTACATACAACCAAAGTTCAAGAAAAAGAAATTACAAATTATCTAGCCAAGATTGCATGCCATCTTTCAGGCTGGGCTTAACCCTATGCCTGATATCTTCAATTGCCGCTTTGAAGAAAATAGAACAGGTAGACAAGTTCCTTTGTTCGTTGTCGAAGATGATTTTGTTCCTGTGATTCCACAAACTCCAGCATCCGACTATCATTGCAATTTTGAAGAAATTATTACTAGATCTTCTCTTTGCATCCAATATCATTTCATGCAATTGCAGATCCTCAGCCCAACTTTCACCAATTAGCTCCCAGAATTCAACACTAAATTTGCAGGAGAAGAAAAGATGTGGCATCGTTTCAAGTACTGACTCATCACAGAGCACACAGGAAGTTGACTCAACATGAAATTTTTTTCTGGTTAGTAAATCACGTGTATTTACTCTGTCTTGTACCATCAACCAGAAGAAGAATTTGTGCTTCGGAAGGCAAGGAGATTTCCATATCCACTTAAAGATCACATGTGCATCTGGATATTTGTTGAGCTCAAGATATACCTTTCAAGTGGAGTAGCCTGTGCCATTCCAATGAAATTTCCATATGTCCTTGTCAGACTCATTCCCAATGTTATTGAGCATTACAATTAGTTCATTATATTGATCAAATGCAATCATCGATAGGGCAGGAAAAACATATCCTGTAATCTGTCATTTATCATCCATTTCGCTTCCTTTACTGTGATGTATTATTTTTTTGCAAATGAGTATAGCTCAGGATATTTTCTGTCTAGTGTCTCAATGTTCCACTTATCATGCCAAAGATATACCGTTACTCCATTAGCAGGTATACATGTAGTAATGTTTCTGAAATCTTCCAGGAAGGATAGACAATTCCTCCACCAAAAAGAACTTTTCTACCATTATCAACCGGGATTGTGTTATTGTCATAGTATGCCTTCCATAGTAAATTAACCCACGGAATATCTTGCTGATTATAGAATTTGTATAAATTTTTCATCAGCAGAGCTTGATTTTGGTCTCTCAGTTTCAACACTCCCAATCCGCCTGCATCTTTCGGCCGGCACACTTTGTCCCATTTTATCAAGCAATTGCCTTTTCTATCAATCTCTCTCCCATGCCAAAGAAAGATTCTCATAGATTTTTCCATATGATCAGTGTGTGTGTAATGAACCTTCAGTGCGCACATGATATGATTTGGCATAGCAGAGATAATAGATTTTATTACTACCAGCCTTGTGCAGTATGATAATAAATTAGAAATTCCAGATAACCTCTTGTCCAATTTGCAAACAGTAGGCATAAGGTCATCCACACTCGGCCTAGTTGTTCCCATAGGCAACCCAAGATATGTGAATTGCATTGTTTCAATCTTGCACCCAAGCAACAGTGCTAATTCTTCCACTTTATCAATTGGTGTATTAATTGGCACCATAGATGTTTTATGATAATTGATCTTCAGCCCTGTAGAGTTGGTAAACGACTGCAAGATGATTTTCAAGTTACCAATTTGTGTTGAATCTGCTGGCATTATAATCAAAGTGTCATCGGCATACGGTAAGATAGGATATTTTTGACCAAAACTATTGTCTAAAGGCAGGCTGAGCAAACCCTGTTGCCAAGCATTATTAATGATGATTTGGAGTAATTCAGCCATAGAAACAAAAAGCAGGGGAGACAGAGGATCTCCCTGCCTTACTCCTCGTTTGCATTTGATGTTTTTTCCAGGAATTCCATTTAAAATAACTGATGTAGTTGCAGTTTGCAAAATGTTTTGGATCCACTCGAGGAATTTAACACTAAAACCGAGATGCTTTAGCATTGCAATAATGGCACTATGCTCCACCATGTCGAATGCCTTTTCAAAATCGATCTTGATAATAACAATCTCTTTCTTAGTCTGATGACAGAGATGTAAGTATTCGAAAGCCCATGAAATGCAGTCATGTATCGATTTGTTTTTAATAAATCCGTATTGATTCTGATGTAGTAAAGGAATAATCACCTTTTGAACTCTGTTGGCCAGCAGTTTTGTAATAATCTTTAAACTCATACTGACTAAAGATATCGGCCTGAAATCTGCTGGAGTTTCCGGGTTCGGTGTCTTTGGAATCAGGGTGATATAGGCTGAATTTATGCTGGTCAGATCAAGATTTCCAGAGTGAAAACTGTTGCATAAGCTGTAAAACTGCTCTTTGATATGATACCAAATTTTTTCATGAAGAGTCCATTGAAACCATCGGGGCCTGGGGATTTGTCTGGAGGCATATGTTTGATAATTTCATCAATTTCTTCTTTACTGAAAGGTGCATCAATTTCATTGAGATCCTGAGGAGTAATAAGTGTATTCAGGTCAAACTCCATAACAGGATTATCAGTTTTCCCCAACCTGTTGTGGAATGCATTCCAAAGAACCGTAGCCTTCAATTCATGATCAGATACTGAATTGCCATTTTCGTCTACTAGCATCGCAATTTTATTACTCACGTAGTTTCTGGTAGCAATGGCATGGAAAAATTTGGTGTTTTCATCACCGAGCTTCGCCCATCTAATATTTGCTCTTTTTCTCCAGTATAATCTCTTGGCTTCTAATAATTTATATAGGTGAGCTTTGAGTGCCACTGTGAAGTTTTTCTCAGGAATGGAAAGTGCTCTCTGCTCCTCTAAACCATCCATCATGGCTAGGACATAATTACAGTTATCTATGATCAAAGTGAGATTATACAGTGTCTTGCTCCATTTCTTAATTCCATACCTCAATGATTTGAACCTCGCAGTAATATCTTGTGCTGGGATTTTATATACTCCCAAATGTTGCCAATGTTTCTCCACTGTTTCCTTGAACTCCGCAAACTCAAGCCAATATTCTTCAAATCGGAATATCTGAGCTTTAGGAATATTAGATGAAATATGGATAATAATAGGAGTGTGATCAGACCCAAGTCTTGCTAATGGCGTAGCCACAGTATTTGGGAAAACCGAAGTCCAGATATTAATTCATGCAAGCTACAATTCTCTAAGTCAAGTAATAGTTCCTTGACTTCACTAAGCATTTTAATTTCCTCAACTTTTCTTTCTAACTCAATTAACAGAAGAGATTCATCATATTCAGTTTCGTTAACTTCTTCTTTTAATCCAACAAGTTGAGACATAAATGGCAACAAATAGTCAGGATAGTTCAATAATTCATTAAGAGTTTCCTCCAAAGTAAGAGGAAAATTTTCAGCAATATTAATAGAATTCATTCCAATCGTAGGTGGTGCTTGTGGTTTCCCTGCAGACATACTCAATAAAGTGGCTTGGTTATCAGCTAGTTTTGACAAGGCTTTGTCTAGTTCTGCAGTTTGGAGTTGTAAGCCTTTAATATCAGAACTAACAGAAGCAACAGACTTATTCAACTCTTGTATCATGGTATTATGACTAGCAACTTGTTCCATAAGAATTTTATTAGCCTCAAAATTATCATTACGTGGTGGCATAGGCTTCCAATTATTATCACTAGCATTAGGATATGGAATAGAAGGACGGTTGTTGGGAACATATGGGGCTTTATTATAGGAATTATAATTGTTATTACCATGCCCATTATTACCATAGTTCCTAATGAAATTAACATCAATATTTTCAGGATTATTACCAACTAGTTCTTGCAAAGGACATTTTCAATATTTTGTTTATTAATGAAAGCAAGAATAGTGTCCATTTTAGATGACAACTCATTTGTTTCTTCTATGGAGTTTACTTTCTTAGATGGATTAGGTGCTCTATCAGTATGCCATTGACTATAGTTTTGCAAAATACTTTCCAATATGTTCTTAGCTTCTACTATAGTTTTTCCCATAAAAGCCCCTCCAGCAGCGGAATCAAGAATATTTCTAGACATGTAATTTAGACCATTGTAAAAAGAGTGTAATATGGTCCATTCATTGACCCCATGTGATGGACAAGTTCTAAGCATAAGTTTTATCCTATCCCAAGCCATGGCAACATGTTCATTTTCATTTTGCCTAAAAGAAAGAATATTGTTTCTATTTGCAAAAATTTAATAGGAGGATAATATTTCTTAATGAAAGCTTCTTTAGATCATCCCAAGAATTAATGCTACCAGTAGGTAATGAATGCAACCACTCTTTAGCTTTTCCTCTAAGTGAGAAAGGAAATAACTTTAGTTTTAGAATATCACTTTCCACATTTTTAAACTTTTGCATGTCACATATTTCAACAAAATCATGAAGATGCATAGAGGCATCCTCCATAGCACTACCGCCAAATTGTTCCCTAGTTATCAAGTTCAATAAACTAGGACTTACTTTATAACTATCAGCTTTTATCTCAGGTGTGGCAATGGGCCTAGCAATAAATTGATCATTTGGAGTGTTTGTGTAATCACACAACTTAGTTCTTTCTCCCATTTTTGCAAGTTTTTATGTGTTTTTTTAATTTTTTATGCAAAACTAAAAATAAAATGATACTAAACAATGCAAGCCGAAATAACAAATGCAACACAAAATGCAAAACTGAAAATAAAATATGAAACCGAAATATAAATATGATATGCAAGACAATAACAAAACAAAATAAAATGCTTTGAAGGTAAAGATGGATAAGATGATGCTCACGTAGGTGCAACCTCCCCAAGCTTAGGTGTTTGCACAAGTTGGTGATGAAGTTGACTTTGTTGTGAGATACCCTTGGATAAACCTTTACAACAATGATTCCCCAGCAACGGCGCCAGAAAACTGTCTTGATGGTCCTTGACGTAGTTACCTGCGTCAAAAGAATATGGGTTAGGTTGAGACTCCAAGTGCAGACTGTATAGTATAGGAAAGACGGTTTTCCCCACGAGGGGTGACTCGAGGGCTTAATATCGAACTCTCGGGGAATCAGTAGTGAAAGATTTATCTTCTTATCCTTCTCTTGAAAACCTACAAAACAAAGTAAATTGTTTATGCCCTCAACCTCACCAAGTGGTTGTCAAGCACAAGGTGTGAGAATGATATGAAAATATAATGAATGCAAAATAGTAAATAAATATGCAATGATGATAAATAAATATGCAAGGATGGAGGAAACAATGATGGATGATATTTTTGGGTTTTGTATTGTGAATGCAAGATATAAAAGTGTTTTTGTATTTTCGGATTTTTAAATGGCAGAAAATGTAAAGTGGATAAAAGTTGTTGGAAAGGTGTTTCTTATGATTAAAAATGGACCGGGGTTCATGGTTTCACAAATGCACTCTCTCTTTAATAAAGTGGTAGACAATGGAACACTAGAATTGACATATGAGATTGCAACAAAAAGGTTTCATGACAAGTTACTAATTATATGGGCATCACGTCCTAACATAGAGATCTTTTGTTTATTAATCCCTCTTATACTCCACCAAGATGTGAACTAAATCATAACACCTTAGTAATTAAGATAAATCAGAGCATAGCATTAAGTATCATGACATGAAGTTAAAATAAGAACATGCTAGATCAAGTCATGGAGTAGTGGCAATGGTCACACCCACATCTCGGTAGCAAGGTATTTTTCTTTATCCCTAGTGAGGCAACAAAGTAAGGTAAAAACCCAAGTGGATCGCGGAACTTTCTCTCACATTCACCGCACTAGCCACCCCCGTTACTCAAACTAATGCACATGTTCCCCTCACACGCTCTCATACACATGCTTGATTAAAACAAGTAAACAAGAACGGGGTACATAATATGCATCTACTTTCATAACTGAAACAAAACTATTGCAATCTCAAACATATATTAACTCATATAAAGATCCACCACAAAGGTATTACATAGATGACCGTAATCATGTTCAGCAGCTCATACGGTACTAATTAGTGAAGCTCAAGAGAGGAGAGATACATAAGTTACTTCCACAAACCCATAGTCCAGGGGTGGACTACTCCCTCTTCATCATGGAGACGGTGGAGAAGTCGTTGGAGAAGATGGAGACCACGCCGGCAGCGCCCCGCCGGAGTTTTCCCCCTCCAATCTGCAACTCCAGGTCTCTGTTTCGTGGTTTCTGTGTTTCTGCGGCGCTTCTTTCCGAAGGGCGTCGGGGACAATTTTTATAGTCGTTTTTAGGTCAAGACGGAGGCTCGGGAAAAAAGATCGACGGCAACGGAGCCTCGATGCCCCAGATGGCGGGTCCCACACGGCCAGATTCCTTGGCCGCGTGGGCCACCCTCTTCTGGCCCTCGGGCCTCCATTTGTTCGCTTCCTTCGCTCCCACGCTTCGTTCCTTCCAAAAACTAATGCTCGTAAATTATTAGGTCATTTGGACGTCGTTTGGGTCCCTGAAACATCAAAATATAGAAAATAGGGTTTTCTGCCTGTGCAGGGTTAATTCCAGAAAAATAGGGAAACAATGAAATATTCCCAAAATCAATATAAATCAATGATATAACCCTTATATGATGCAAATATGATTGAAATATAAGTAATATAATGCAAAGTTCATGTATGCATTTTACATGCATCAAGGACCGAACAATTTTCCCAGATACGACCCCGACCTCCACCGCCATCCAAAACCCTAATTCGGGGGACAGAAGTCTCTGTTCCGGGACCCTGCCAGGATGGGGAAGTGCCCCCGGAGCCATCTTCATCGCCATTGCTGCTTTCCATGATGAGGAGAGAGTAGTTCTTCATCGAGGTTGAGGGCTCTATCGGTAGCTATGTGGTTTATCTCTCTCTCCCATGGTGTGATCTTTATGTGATCATGAGCATTGTAATCTAGTTGAATTCATAGATGTTTCCCCTTCATTATGTTATGGATATGCTACTCAATTGGTTTTATCATTATAATTTCCGGAGTCACCTTAGTCCCACAGTGCGAAGAGGACAGTGTGCGTACCGTGTGTGACTCTACTGGATAATAGATTAGAGGGATATTTGCCATGAGTTGTTCTTTGTGTTGGATGTCTTTGTGAAATCATGGTGTTTGTTTACTCAGACTTTAAGGTGTGCTTTTGTAGCCCTACGTAGTAGTAATGATGTTCGTTATCCAACAGAAGAATAGTTCCGAGTAGCACCTAAGTTGCATATTGAAGAGGAAGTTTTATTCTAGTGTTCAACTATGTTACAATTGTTAGGAGTGACCACTAGTGAAAGTATGATCCCTAGGTCTTGTTTCCAAGCACTGAAACACCGTTTATTTCCAGTTCTGCTGCATGTTTGCTTGCTGCCATTTTATCACAGATTACATATACCACTTGTTAATATCCATATCACCTGCATTTTACCATCTCTTCGCCGAACTAGTGCACCTATACATCTGAGAAGTGTATTAGGTGTGTTGGGGACACAATAGACTTCTTGTATCTTAATTGCAGGGTTGCTTGAGAGGGATATATTTGACCTCTACCTCCCTGAGTTCAATATACCTTGGGTTATGATACGTCTCCAACGTATCCATAATTTCTGCTGTTCCATGCTTATATTATACCATTTGCTACATGTTTTATATACACTTCATATCACTTTTATGCATTTTCTGGGACTAACCTATTAACAAGATGCCACAGTGCCAGTTCCCTGTTTTCTGCTGTTTTTGGTTTCAGAAAGTTACTTCTGGAAATATTCTCGGAATTGCACGAAACAAAAGGCCAAGTCCCTATTTTTCCAGCACGTACACGGAGTCCGAAGGAGAGACGAAGAGCCACGAGGTGGCCAAACCACAGGCGGCGCGGCAGGGGCCCACCGCGCCGCCTGGTGGTTTGGGCCCCTCGGGGGTCCGCCGACATCGCCCCTTCGCCTATTTATTCCCCGAGACGTGAAAACCCTAAAACACCGAGCCTTTCATCCAGAACATATTCGCTGCCGCCGCCGTCGTCAACCCTAACTCGGGGGTTTCTGAAGCTCTTCCCGGCACCCTGCCGGAGAGGGGAATCATCACCGGAGGGCTCTACATCGCCATGCCCGCCTCCGGAGTGATGCGTGAGTAGTTCATCCTTGGACTATGGGTCCATAGCAGTAGCTAGATGGTTGTCTTCTCCACTTGTGCCATCATGTTTAGATCTTGTGAGCTGCCTATCATGATCAAGATCATCTTATTGTAATGCTACATGTTGTGTTTGCTGGGATCTGACTTATATTGATACCTATGTGGAGCTGAATATTATATTATCATGTCTATGTCATTTGTGATCTTGCATGCTCTCCGTTACTTGTTGAAGCCTTGGCCAAGTGAATACTTGTAACTCCAAGAGGGGGTATTTATGCATGATAGTTGGGTTCAACCTCTATTTAACCTGGGATAGTGACAGCAAGTTCTAAGGTTGTAGATGTGTTGTTGCCACTAGGGGTAAAACAGCAATGCTTTATTCAAGGATGAATGTATTGTTTACATTACGCACATTACTTAATGCAATTGTCTGTTGCTTGCAACTTAATACTGGAAGGGGTACGGATGTTAACCGGAAAGTGGACTATTTAGGCATAGATGCATGCTGGATAGCGGTCTATGTACTTTGTCGTAATGCCCAAATGAATCTCATAGTAGACACCACACTCACACATGCATGTTATATGCACTTATCAATTGTCAATTGCCCAGCTGTAATTTGTTTACCCAGCATGTTAGTTATCTTATTGGAGAGACACCACTAGTGAACTGTGGACCCCGGTCCATTCTTTTACATCTGAAATACAATCTACTGCAATCATTGTTCTCTACTGTTTTATGCAAACAAACATCATTTCCATTCGATACGTTTAACCCTTTGTTTTCAGCAAGCCGGTGAGATTGACAACCTCACTGTTAAGTTGGGGCAAAGTAATTTGATTGTGTTGTGCAGGTTCCACGTTGGCACCGGAATCCCTGGTGTTGCGCCGCACTACACTCCTTCACCAACACCTTCGAAGCAAACCTCGTTTTCCTACTGGTTCGATTAAACCTTGGTTTCATACTGAGGGAAAACTTACTGCTGCACTCATCATACCTTCCTCTTGGGGTTCCCAACTGACGTGTGACGTACAAGCATTGTTTCTCTGTTGCCGGGGAGATATTCCCTCGTCAAAGAGCCACCAACACGTTTTCTGGCGCCGTTGCCGGGGAAAACCGAATTGCTTCTGCAAGGGGAGTCTCTCACACCCAATCTTTTACTTTGTTATTTGTCTTGCTTAGTTTATTTTTATTTAGTCTTGTTTGCTCTCTTTATCAAAAACACAAAAAAATTAGTTCCTTTTTATTTCGAATTACTATTATGACTAGTTGTTTTCAATGTCTTATCTCTATGAAACTGGGTCTCGTTATAAGAATTACCGCTTCTCTCCAAAAGGAAAACATCTATGGGAACAAATAAGAAGATTGAATGGTTTTGCTAAGAACTTGTGTTCTACATATGATGAATCCTACTGCTTTAATGAATCTCTTTGCTATAGAAGGCACAAACATCTCCCTTTCCAATGTGAGTATACTGATAATGAAACCTTGGCTGCCTATGCTAAAGGAAACTATGATTTTGGTAATCTTGAACAAATTGAAGAGTTTATTGTTTTTAAGGGTGCCCTTGAAATTAGTTCTTATCTTGAACATAAAACTGATGCCCCTTATAAATCTGAATGTATTGCCATACTTAAATATTGTTGTGATACCTACAAGGATAATAATTCTTACATTACTGAACATCTTGAGAGGATGTTTCCTCAAAAAGATGAAACTTGTGCCTTGCAGGAACCTGAGGAAGAGGAAATTGCTGAAACTGTGATCTCATTGGATGAAAAAGAGGAGGAGAGTGAAGAACAAAAGGAGGATCTACCTTCTAATGACAGTAACTCTTCAACTCTTACACTATTTAATTGCCCTCCATGCCTACCTAAGGAGGAAGAGTGTTATATTGTTGAATGCCATGATTCTTTTGAAATATCTCCTTTTGATAAATTTTACGTAACAAGCTCCTTGACTCAAGAAAACGAAATTTCAGAAATAAAACAATGGCTCCCTAATGCTATATATGATAATGCTCTTGATGATGGTCCTATATTGCCTAATGATATTTATTATACTACTATTGTCAAAAGTGGGTTTAATGACCCCACTGTTTTTGAACTTAATAAAAATTATGTGTTTGTAGATCATGAAAAGCATGCTTTATGTGATAGTTATATAGTTGAGTTTGTTCATGATGCTACTGAAAGTTATTATGAGAGAGGAAAATATGGTTGTAAAAGTTTTCAAGTCACTAAAACACCTCTCTTTATGTTGAAAGTTTTGAAGTTGTACTTGTTTCATCTTTCTATGCTAGTTGCTTTATGCTTCAATAATTTATTTTGTTACAAGGTTCCCTTGCATAGAAAGTGGGTTAGACTTAAATGCGTTTGATATTTGCCTCTTGATGCTCTCTTTTGTTTTTCAAGTTCTATTCCTATGAGAGCATCATTAAAATCTTTTAGCCTAGCTAAAGGCATTAAAGAAAGCGCTTTAGGGAGGCAACCCTTTATCTTTTATTTTTAGTTTTTCTCAAGGAGTTTTGTTACTTCTGTAGCAACTCCTTTGTATCTTTATTTTATCGCAATGTTGTGCCAAGTAAAGTTCTATATTGAAAGTTGATGCAAGATTTGGATTTCTGCGCAGTGACAGATTTTTAGCTGTCACGGATTTGAGCTTATCTCCCTGTAGAAAATTCAAAAAATTCTGAAAAAATCACGCATATTCCTGAGATATGTACGCAACTTTCATTATTTTAGGCCAGATCCATCTGAGCAACTTAAGTGCCTCGAAAAAATTCGTCATTCCAGACTGTTCTGTTTTTGACAGATTCTGCCTTTTGTTTTGCATTCGCTCTTTTACTGTGTTTGTGTGGATTTCTTTGCTCCACAAAGCATTGGTGGCTGTAGCTAATGTCCAGAAGCTTTGGGATTGATTGTATCATTACAGAATATGAGAATTTTTGATTATGCACTAACCCTCTAATGAGAACTGTCTTGAGTTTGGTGTGAAGGAAGTTTTCAAGGATCAAGCGAGAAGGGTGATATTATGTGATCAAGAAGAGTGAAAAGCCTAAGCTTGGGGATGCCCCCGTGGTTCATCCCAACCATATTCAGAGAGACTCAAGCGTCTAAGCTTGGGGATGCCCAAGGCATCCCCTTCTTCATCAACAAACTTATCAGGTCATCTCTAGTGAAACTATATTTTAATTCTTTCACATCTTATGCGCTTTACTTGGAGCGTCTGTGTGTTTTTATTTTTGTTTTTGTTTGAATAAATTCGGATCCTAGCAATCCTTGTGTGGGAGAGAGACACGCTCCGCTTTTTCATGTGAATACTCATGTTCTTCACTTATATTTGTTGAGTATTCTTAACTAGCTACTGCAGTGCTTTTAGCTCCTGTTTTTCATGCATCTCTTCGAGCTGTTAGCACTTGTTTATAAATACTCTCTTGCTGCATTATATTATCATTTGGAGAGTTTATGTTTAAATAAATTGATTGGTGTTTGTTTGGAAGAAAGAAAATGCTACATGTAGTAGTTGGTATTGGAAAAGACATATGCATTCTTGTAGATCATTGTCTTGTTTGATTTGATGCTTTGCAATTGTTTTGAGCTCTCAAGTAGATCATGTTTAAGCTCTTGCATCATGTAGTTAAAGCCTAGTAGTAGTGTTGAGACTTGGGATGCATATTTGTTCTCTCTAAGGTCTAGATATTTTCTGGTAAAATGTTTGAGCAACAAGGAAGACAGTGTAGAGTCTTATAATACTTGCAATATGTTTTTATGTGATTCTTGCTGTACCGGTTTATACTTGTGTTTGCTTCAAACAACCTTGCTAGCCTAAACTCTGTACTGAGAGGGAATGCTTCTCGTGCATCCAAAACTTGAGCCAAAACCCATGCCATTTGTGTCCACCATACCTACCTACTATGTGGTATTTCCTGCCATTCCAAGTAAATATTTCATGTGCTACCTTTAAACTATTCAAAACTTTATTACTCCTTATTTGTGTCAATGTTTTATAGCTCATGAGGAAGTATGTGGTGTTTTATCTTTCAATCTTGTCATTTACTTCTGACAGACTTTCACCAATGGACTAGTGGCATATACATCCGCTTATCCAATAATTTGCAAAAAGAGCTGGCAACGGGGTGCCCAGCCCCAATTAATTACAACTTTCATTAATAATTCTCTTCACATGTTTTGCCCTGATTTATCAGTAAGCAACTTAATTTTGCAAATAGACACTCCTCCATGGTATGTGAATGTTGGAAGGCACCCGAGGATTCGGTTAGCCATGGCTTGTGTAAGCAAAAGGTTGGGAGGAGTGTCATCTATAAAGAAACTAAAATACATGTGTAAACAAAAGAGAAGAGGGATGATCTACCTTGCTGGTAGAGATAACGTCCTTCATGGGAGCCGCTCTTGAAAGTCTGGTTGACAAGGGGGTTAGAGTGCCCACTACCATTCGTTGACAACAACAAACACCTCTCAAATACTTATTTTGTGCTCTCTATATGCTTTCGAAAACTTAAAAAGCTCTAGCACATGATTTAATCCCTGCTTCCCTCTGCGAAGGGCCTATCTTTTACTTTATGTTGAGTCAGTTTACCTACTCCTTTCTATCTTAGAAGCAAACACTTGTGTCAACTTTGTGTGCATTGATTCTTACATGTTTACTTATTGCACTTGTTATATTGCTTTATGTTGACAACTATCCATGAGATATACATGTTACAAGTTGAAAGCAAATGCTGAAACTTAATCATCCTTTGTGTTGCTTCAATGCCTTTTACTTTGAATCTATTGCTTTATGAGTTACCTCTTATGCAAAACTTTTTGATGCTTGTCTTGAAAGTACTATTCATGAAAAGTTTTTGCTTATATGATTCATTGTTTACTCTTTATCTATTTGTTAGCAAACTATAGATCATTGCTTTGAGTCACTTCATTCATGACATGAGCCTTGCAATATATTGATCAAGATTGTGTGAAAGCATGTCTCCTCAGAAATTATTTGTTGTTATCGTTTTACCTACTCGAGGACGAGTAGAACTAAGCTTGGGGATGCTTGATACGTCTCCAACGTATCCATAATTTCTGCTGTTCCATGCTTATATTATACCATTTGCTACATGTTTTATATACACTTCGTATCACTTTTATGCATTTTCTGGGACTAACCTATTAACAAGATGCCACAGTGCCAGTTCCCTGTTTTCTGCTGTTTTTGGTTTCAGAAAGTTACTTCTGGAAATATTCTCGGAATTGCACGAAACAAAAGGCCAGTCCCTATTTTTCCAGCACGTACACGGAGTCCGAAGGAGAGACGAAGAGCCACGAGGTGGCCAAACCACAGGCGGCGCGGCAGTGGGCCCACCGCGCCGCCTGGTGGTTTGGGCCCCTCGGGGGTCCGCCGACATCGCCCCTTCGCCTATTTATTCCCCGAGACGTGAAAACCCTAAAACACCGAGCCTTTCATCCAGAACATATTCGCTGCCGCCGCCGTCGTCAACCCTAACTCGGGGGGTTCTGAAGCTCTTCCCGGCACCCTGCCGGAGAGGGGAATCATCACCGGAGGGCTCTACATCGCCATGCCCGCCTCCGGAGTGATGCGTGAGTAGTTCATCCTTGGACTATGGGTCCATAGCAGTAGCTAGATGGTTGTCTTCTCCACTTGTGCCATCATGTTTAGATCTTGTGAGCTGCCTATCATGATCAAGATCATCTTATTGTAATGCTACATGTTGTGTTTGCTGGGATCTGACTTATATTGATACCTATGTGGAGCTGAATATTATATTATCATGTCTATGTCATTTGTGATCTTGCATGCTCTCCGTTACTTGTTGAAGCCTTGGCCAAGTGAATACTTGTAACTCCAAGAGGGGGTATTTATGCATGATAGTTGGGTTCAACCTCTATTTAACCTGGGATAGTGACAGCAAGTTCTAAGGTTGTAGATGTGTTGTTGCCACTAGGGGTAAAACAGCAATGCTTTATTCAAGGATGAATGTATTGTTTACATTACGCACATTACTTAATGCAATTGTCTGTTGCTTGCAACTTAATACTGGAAGGGGTACGGATGTTAACCGGAAAGTGGACTATTTAGGCATAGATGCATGCTGGATAGCGGTCTATGTACTTTGTCGTAATGCCCAAATGAATCTCATAGTAGACACCACACTCACACATGCATGTTATATGCACTTATCAATTGTCAATTGCCCAGCTGTAATTTGTTTACCCAGCATGTTAGTTATCTTATTGGAGAGACACCACTAGTGAACTGTGGACCCCGGTCCATTCTTTTACATCTGAAATACAATCTACTGCAATCATTGTTCTCTACTGTTTTATGCAAACAAACATCATTTCCATTCGATACGTTTAACCCTTTGTTTTCAGCAAGCCGGTGAGATTGACAACCTCACTGTTAAGTTGGGGCAAAGTAATTTGATTGTGTTGTGCAGGTTCCACGTTGGCACCGGAATCCCTGGTGTTGCGCCGCACTACACTCCTTCACCAACACCTTCGAAGCAACCTCGTTTTCCTACTGGTTCGATTAAACCTTGGTTTCATACTGAGGGAAAACTTGCTGCTGCACTCATCATACCTTCCTCTTGGGGTTCCCAACTGACGTGTGACGTACAAGCATCAAGCATTTCGGTGCTGTTGCCGGGGAGATATTCCCTCGTCAACTTAGCGCTAGCAACACGTTTTCTGGCGCCGTTGCCGGGGAAAACCGAATTGCTTCTGCAAGGGGAGTCTCTCACACCCAATCTTTTACTTTGTTATTTGTCTTGCTTAGTTTATTTTTATTTAGTCTTGTTAGCTCTCTTTATCAAAAACACAAAAAAATTAGTTCCTTTTTATTTCGAATTACTATTATGACTAGTTGTTTTCAATGTCTTATCTCTATGAAACTGGGTCTCGTTATAAGAATTACCTCTTCTCTCCAAAAGGAAAACATCTATGGGAACAAATAAGAAGATTGAATGGTTTTGCTAACAACTTGTGTTCTACATATGATGAATCCTACTGCTTTAATGAATCTCTTTGCTATAGAAGGCACAAACATCTCCCTTTCCAATGTGAGTATACTGATAATGAAACCTTGGCTGCCTATGCTAAAGGAAACTATGATTTTGGTAATCTTGAACAAATTGAAGAGTTTATTGTTTTTAAGGGTGCCCTTGAAATTAGTTCTTATCTTGAACATAAAACTGATGCCCCTTATAAATCTGAATGTATTGCCATACTTAAATATTGTTGTGATACCTACTAGGATAATAATTCTTACATTACTGAACATCTTGAGAGGATGTTTCCTCAAAAAGATGAAACTTGTGCCTTGCAGGAACCTGAGGAAGAGGAAATTGCTGAAACTGTGATCTCATTGGATGAAAAAGAGGAGGAGAGTGAAGAACAAAAGGAGGATCTACCTTCTAATGACAGTAACTCTTCAACTCTTACACTATTTAATTGCCCTCCATGCCTACCTAAGGAGGAAGAGTGTTATATTGTTGAATGCCATGATTCTTTTGAAATATCTCCTTTTGATAAATTTTACGTAACAAGCTCCTTGACTCAAGAAAACGAAATTTCAGAAATAAAACAATGGCTCCCTAATGCTATATATGATAATGCTCTTGATGATGGTCCTATATTGCCTAATGATATTTATTATACTACTACTAGTGAAATGCCCGTGCGTTGCCACGGGCTACGTAAATTTCCTTACATAACGATGCTCGTGAAATACATGTATTTCAGTCAAACGTATAACATGATAATTCTCCAGATATTGTTGTAGCATATTTGCAAGTAATCCTATATTCTTCAAAAAAATGATTAAATATTCGCCAATTTTCTGGCAGAGCTATAAAAAGTTATATACAGGCACTGTTTTGTATAAGCTGATAGATTTCTTGTTAATGTCAAAAAATAATTAAGAAAGTTCTCGTTGTAATTCCTACATTTGTTTCTTACCAATTCGTGAAGTTAGTCACCATATTGATTATCTGATATTTTCAAACTAAAATTTATAATTCTAAAAAAATTACACTCAAGCACAAAAATCTATGCATCATGTCATCACACTTGTTTGTCCATCAAAATTTGCATAATTTAATCCCTACATATGTAATGTATGGATTTGTATGTGGAAATTTTAAAATGACCAGCGAAAATGTATAAAAATAATATTAATTGTGCACACACTTTTTTCTTATAAGCCTTCACATTAGAAGTCCTCTCTTTTTCTTACACACATTAGCTGAACGTATTTTTTTTTTGAGTTATCCTTTCAATGTCAACGCACTATCTGTAGTCACTCTCTTCTTCTCCCGTCACTCAATCTCCCTAAATCCCCAAATACTGCCTTCGCCCGTGCCAGCCGCTCCCGCTCCGGTGCTCACGGCTTGTCGAGCTTTTCTTCCACGCCCCCTTCCCTCCATAGACTGGCCCGCCGGTGCAGCCTTGCTGGCGGTGTTGATTTCGCGGCGTCATCAGCCGGCGACGATGGCGCGAGCACACTCAAGAACAGGCAGGGCAAGAGGCGTGTCGAGGAGGGCGCGGGAGAGCAGCGTCGCTTGCCCTTGGCTGCTCCATGTCGCTGGTGGTGAACGGAGGTGAGCACGGATATGGAGCGGCCGAGAAGTAGGAGGTCGACAGGCAGGCGGATGAGTTCATCTCCTTGTTGCGGGCACCATCTCAGTTCCGAATCTTTCTCCTCGTCGCCGTCTGGAAGCAGTCTAGGAAGGATCGTCGCTAGCTAGCGCTGCACCTCACTCGCGTGCGTTTGGTGAGGTGCTGGGACGTTGGTGAGTTTGCTGTGCTCTCTGAAGATTACAAAACTTTCCCTGTTCTCATGAATGCTATCTGTCATGCTGCTCATTTCTAACTGCATTATTTCTGCAGAATACCAATTTGAAATATGTCCGATAGACTCCAATCCACGTTATCGCCGATTTTGGTCGAGCTCTCGCCATGGAGTTTCGCTCCTCTGTTACACCGTTTCCGGCCACACGGGGCAGGGTCGCGCAGGCTCCTTGGTGACCGCTCGGGGATCAGAACCTCTCGTTAGGTAAGTAAACTTAGGTAAATTTTGTACAGAGATTAGCTATTTCTTGGAATCAGTGGCACCTCGTGATATTAGATAACAATTTGTCCATCTGCATAATTTGTAGAAGCATTGTGTGGTTTTGTTTTTGAACATTGTTTTCGAATCAGTGTAGCATTTGAGGATTGAGTTATAACTTACAAGTGGTGCTGTGCTGGAATTATGATTAAACTTCTTTGCAAAAATTATATATGGCTGATCCATCTAGGTGTCTTCTTATTTTAACAGAACATTTGTACATTATAGAATTTAGAGGGAAGGTTTTCTGCATTTCTGTTTATTTTGAGCTGAGTGTCTCTTTCTGTCGTCATTATTTGTAACTTCATTTTATTGTTGCCTCAATTAGTTATGTAGAAGCATGTTTCTGACCTGGAGTAGTAGTTGCGGTTGTCGGCGTGTTTGCTGAGATATGCTTCTTTGTTCCGGCAGGAAAATGTGAAGACGAAGCAGCTCCGTGTAAGGAGAATTATGTATCCCATGCCACCCAATTCTCTATAGCACCATATTTTGCTCATTCAGATTACCCGATGAGTTGTTTGGGAAATATTTTGCATCCAGGTGATTGGGATGAAAATTTTCCTATCAATGATTTGTTTTGGCTGAGCTTTGAGGATTTGTTTGTCTACTGCGGCAGGAATATCACGCCCAAGATTGTCCTAATGTTGATAGACCAAGTGGTAATCATTGCTGGAGACTGTCTACTTCAGTTTATTAGGTATTGCACCAAACCTGCATTATGTTGTTTTCTTATGGGACCGCTGGTTGGAGAACTCTTTTGAATTACATGCAATTCCTGCAGTTTTTATATTGTTTTGCTTTCTGTCCTTGCCTGTCATGAAGAAGAACATTTATATCCTTTGATTCTAAATGGCACATGTTCTACTGTATTATTTTTCTTTCATAATACATTTCTCACGTGTAAACTGAAAGTGCACATAGATATTCATATATAATAAAAAAGTTTAAAATATGTTTACACCCATTACATTTTGGAAGATATAATGATCATCAAGGAATCTGCTCAAATTTCTGGTCCAGCGAGTTCATTTGCTAAGGACTTCCTTGTAGACAATGTTCAGCGTGGTCGTTACTAAGGACTCGGTTCTTTTCTCTTCTTTGAATTCTTGGTCTCGTCCTTTTCATTGACCTTGAGGGCGGGTTTTTTTCTCTTCTTTGAATTCTTGGTCTCGCCTTTTTCATTGACCTTGAGGGCGAGGATCTTGATGTTTCTTTTCGATGTGGCTCTGTACAACGCGACGTACAACTGACCATGAGAGAACACCGGCTCTGGCAGGTACACGCCTACGATCGGGATGGTCTGCCCTTGCGCCTTGTTGATCGTCATGGCAAAGCTAAGCCTGATCGGGAACTGCTTCCTCTTGAATCTGAACGGGAACATGTCACCGTCTGACGGACAAAGAGGTGTCCGAGGTAGAAACACCCTCTCCCCAGCGTGCTGCCCCCCACAATCTCTGCGTCGATGGCATTTCTCTGGAACCCACGGACGACCAGCCTCGTGTCGTTGCACAATCCATTAGCCGGGTCAATGTTCCTCAACAGTATAATGGGGCAGTTGATCTTCAGTTTAAGTGCGTGCGGGGGCATCCCAGTAGGAGCCAGTGAGTTAAGAAACTCTTGAGCATAGAAGCCATGCGGATCATCCTCCGCACTATCAAAGCTATGGTAGATCATCTCCTCGCCCTGAAAACGCTCAATCATGCACATGTTTATTCCATCGACGTTGTCGTTCTTTGTGGAGAGGATCGCTCGAGAAGTCATATAATCTGGATTTTCCATGTTTTGGTCTTGGGAAGGAAACACATGGTCGATCAGCTTATCTATGTCAGCTGCGTCGCCCGTAGATGTGATACAGATATCTTCTGGTAGGTGTATATTTCCTTCTGTGTCAGTTTCCTCGGTGTCGTTACCTATCCTCAGCAAGTAATCCGCGAACCACTGGTCGTTTTGCGCCCTCATGTTCTTTACGAGTCTTAGTTGCTGCATGCCCTTCCATAGGTTTGAACTCCGCAGGCTCGCGTCGATTATCTGACCTCGTGACCCTTTCCTCACTACCGGAAGCACTTGCCTGAAGTCCCCACCGAACATGACAGTCTTGCCTCCAAAAGGTCGGTCTTGGCAGCCCATGATGTCGCGCATGCTTCTGTCCAATGCTTCAACTGCCTGTCATTTTGTCATGGTGGCCTCGTCCCATAGTATGAGTTTAGCCATCCTCAGGAGCTTGGCTGTGCCACTCTGCTTGGTGAAGCTGCATGATGCCCCTTCTTCAAGGTTTAGTGGGATCTTGAACCTCGATTGAGCTGTCCTGCCTCCAGGCATGATTGAAGCGGCGACACCGGACGTCGCTGTGGCCAAAGCGATATTTCCTTGTCCACGAACCCTGGCGAGTAGTGCCCTGTAAAGGTATGTATTCCCAGTACCTCCCGGACCATCGACGAAGAATATTCCGCCATCGTCGCCATCAACTGCCTTTGGTATCTCGTCGTAGGCAAGCCTTTGCTCGGTGTTTAGTAAGGCTGCCCGAGCAGCGTCTTCCTCGTCAACCTTGATGTTGGTTTCCTCGATTATCTCCCTAGCCTCGCCCCCAGTGTTGTCATATGTTTCGTCAATGTCCGGAAGAGGGAACGACTTTATGTCTTTGCCCATGGATTGTAGCATGCCCCTTATATCAAGCAACACCATTTGCTCCACCGCTTTTGGACACGTGTGTTGCCGCCGGTAGTCGTCTGACATCGCCTCAAGGTGTCGATCCCAAAGACCACGCACATCGCCAGGCTCACAAAATACTAAGATCGTTGCGAAGAGCCTCCTGAGTGAGGCTGGCATGGCAAACTGCTCTGACTCAGTAAGACACTCATCAAGCGTGTTGTCAGCCTCGATTAGACCCTTCTTCTCCGCGGCCTCACGAAAGGTATCACATAGCATGCCATCAACGGTTCTCAGGTCTTCGAAGGACGTCGAGCCTGGTACGTGGTTTAGAAGCACCCTAAGAAAGTACCGCTCCCCCTCTGCGGGATTGGCTGTCACGATTCGGCCTACTTGGTGAAGATCTCTTTTTCTTTTCTGCCAAAACTTTCCTGGTTGCCATGTGAACCATCCTGGAAAATCCCTGTAGAGAATACCTCGAGCCCACTCATGGTTTTGGTTAGCCACAAAATACTCTGTTAGCATGGACGCGCTCTCCTGGGCAGCGACGTCGTTTAGGTTGTCCCCCTCTTTGAAGGTGACTCTTTGCATATCTGGGAGATGAAGAGGCAGCTGTAGTACAGACGGGTGCATCTCAGAGAGATTGAAGCCAAATATCCTCCACATGGCTTCAGGTGGTGTAATCCACCGTGCGTCGATGAATTTCTTGATCTCGTCTATGTTACCATCGGCGTCGGGCTTGTCGATGTTGAATGAAGTCTGATCGTGGCCCTTGTATATGTACTTATATAGGTACTTGACTGCCTTTATGCTGGAGCACACCTCCACGTTGATGTGACAGTTGAACATCTGCAAGAGGTAAGGGTTGTAAGGCACAACCCATCTATTGTCGAGTGTTGCACCGCGGACCTTCGCTGAACGGTCGTCCTTCCGTCTCCGATAAATGGGGTATGAGTCCTTTCCCTGTATGGTGGTCTCGTTGAACATCCGTGGGTACCTACACTTGCACGACCCATCTTGCATACACACGTTGTTTGGCTTTAGGGCATCGCATGGGCCGTGCATCATATGTTTCACGACCATGGCGTGTAGCTCTGGGTACTTATCCTTGTCTAGGAGCTCTGCTGATATGAGGCGGTCATACTGCTCTGGCACAACGAGCTTATAGTTGGAATCCATGATCAATAGGAAATGGGCATGTGGGAGGCCCCTCTTCTGAAACTCGACCACGTAGACCCACGCCTTCACAACACCCAGTATGTTCTTCTTGGTGAGCATATATTTCATCGTCTCCAGCTTGGCTCTAAACACTCGAGCCACAATATCTGGCCTGTCCTGCGCGGTTTGGCCTGGAAGGAGGGCATCCTGTATCTCCTGCCAGTTTGGGTTGCATGTCATCGTCAGGAAGATGTCGGGCTTGCCGTATGTCTGTACCAATGCCATGGCGTCCATATGCCTCCGCTTCATGTCCCGGAAACACCCCTGGAATTTCCAAGGTAGCACAATCCTTGTGCCAATAGCGCTTGCTCGTGTCTCTCCGACTGTGATGCTATCTACAATGCCTTTATATAGATCAGCTCGTATCTGCGGTTGGTGCTCCCTTATCCAATTCAACCTGCAGCCCTCGATTTTTATGTACATGTCCACGGCCCATTGCTGGAACAGACGCCCTCCATGCAGTATGGGGTTGAATATAGCAGGGCGTGTCTGTAGTCGGTAACAGTAGTAGTCCCTGACGGAGACGCATAAACGGCCACCCCCCTCTGTAAAGAAAAAAGAAGGTTATGCAACATATGCCAAGGATAGATAAAAAGAATGCAAAAGGATCAGAGATAGCCGAACCTGGATCATCTTCACGATCTTCTCTTGGAAGCTGCGCAAGGTTCCAAGACTTATCACGTTTAGGTATATTCGGATGCCAACCGAGCTCCCCCTTTGGGAAGAAGAGGGGGTACGAGAGCGGGTCATAGCATCCTTGTGTGGCATGTATACTATGCCTCTCGTTATTGTTACCGTAGAGGATAATGTTGCGCTTGAACCTATTTGCCAGGTCGCTGCCTCGACCCATATCGCAGCCACCTCGGACGACACCGGTGTGTTGTATCTCCGTTGGTCTAGCTTTTGGTCGGTGTTTAGTTCTATGCGGTAGTCCTCAAGGTTATCCTTGTGCTCGCCCAACCTCCTAAACGTCTCGGAGTAGGGGTTTCCTCTCAGTATTTCCACAACCTTACTAACGACCTCCTGGTCTAGTTCCTTGGTGGCTTCCTTGCGATGGATCAGGGTGGGATCGTCGTCGTAGAAGTATAGTTGTAGATGTTCCGGACGAGAGCCTGGCCCGAACGAATGCACTTTGTGGTACATTTTGCCTTGTGCTCGGAATGTGTACACTCCGGACCTCATGTTCGTGCAGTCGTTGTCGAGACTGATGCCAAGAGTTGTGAAGGAGAAGTGGCCGTTGAAGAATCGTATGCTCTCTCGGAAATGTCGACTGTCCGCATCCGCGCTAGACCATAGCCTGACCAGCTCTGGGATAGGCGTTGATTCAGCGAGTTCGATCTGGCCGTTTCGACAACAGAAACCGGGCGTCTCATGCTCAAACTTCTTGGCATGGCAGTGTTCGCAGGCGGGGACTTGCTCCAGTATATGCTTTTCTGGGAGGTTTGAGTACACAAAGTCAAAAGGATCGATACCACACTCGTCGGATAAGTCTATCGGTGTATCTAGGTCCATGTCATCAGCGTCGAAACCTACATGTAAAGTACGTCACATCATTACGTTCAGATTTGACTATTAACCGAGATGCTTGAAAAGGCTGGCGTAAGTACCTTCACCAGCATACATGTAGCACTCCTCGTCCATGAGGTCGTCGGCGATTTTATTCTCGTCCATGATGCGCTAAGGAAGGCCTCCATCTCTCCTACAACATTCTCGATCTGGTAAGTATGATAGTGCATGACATAAATAATAAATGGAGGAAAGATCGGTACCATTTGTTCTGATGGTATACTCTGGTGAGCTTGTTAAAGGTGAATCAGTTACCCTTTTTGGCTGATGATCCGTGTTTACTTGATGCCAAATTTTTCGAATGTAAAGTTGTTGCATTTGGGCACTGCATGGCTATGGATTGAGGGCACAGGGTGTTCCTCTTAGCCGCAGCTTTTGCATTGCGCTGAGCTCGCAGTTTTGCCCTCTCCTCTTCAGATTTGCTTTGCCTAGATGTGCGTCGCCGTGCACTCTCTTCCTGCCTTTTTTCCGCAGATATATTTTGCCTAGCTGCTCTTCTACGTGCATTAATCTCCTCCTTTTGTCGGCCGTCAAACTATTTCGCCGAGCTCTATCACGTTCACGTCTTGCTTGATTTGTATCTTTTGAAATATTGGAATCCTTGGCTGATTCAACGCTTTGATCCATTTTCTGCAATCACAACAAAAAATAATAGTTAAATAATAAAAAATGCTAAGCTGAGACTGTTCTAATGCTTCGAAATCATTTTGCAAAATTAGATCTGTCATTATTGATGAAAATCATTTCCTAGTTTTATACAAACCAGATCAGGTTAACTCTTACTCTAACATAGATCATTTTAAAATAGTAATTTTTCTTCCCTGACAGAAGCTAAGCAGTCTGATTTTTGTGTGATACCAGTATCAGTTAAGTGGTTAACATGTAGGTCTGCCTGATAGATTCCGGGCAGCATTGTTTAGTTATGTTCATTAGTTAAAGAATTACTTTGCTGTCAGAATTAGCAGACTCAATAATTTTGCATGTGCTGATGAAAATTAGATTGAAACCATGACTCCCGCCGAGTATTTAAATTTTCTAAACAAGTTGTGCAACAGAGTATTTAGAACACCATATAGAACGCCATATAGGATGACTCATCGCTTCTGACATCAAATTTCAGCATGGGAGGTTCTCATGGTTCGTAGTGCTGAGCATTTTACGAAGTTGGGCTTCAGCACAAAGTGAGTCACTTATTTATATGAACACAAGGTGGCATCGACAATACCTGCAAGCCTAGTCCAAGTACTCACCGAAGGATATCTGATATATACCGTCAGGCACAAGTTAGACAATAATCAACCTGGACTGATAGTTTCGGTCAGCTATGCGGCCTGAAATTATGGAGGCTTTCGGGATGAGATCGTGAGTTGGATCACGAGCAGCTGATTGTGGGAGAAATCCAGCGTCGGAGGTGACTATTTGTAAACCATTGTAATTCTGCTATTTGTAATCCGATTCGTGTTGTAGTTCTTGCCGATTCGTATTGATTAAATATTCCGTTCGTGATTGGCTATTCTATATGCATGTGCGGTCGGTTTGGGCTAGCGATCCTGGTTGTCGTTCGTCTACTTTGAGTTGGACTCGTACTTGGTATGGACTTCTTTTGGTTTCTTAGCTATCCCACCGTTATAACATATAAGCAAAACCGAATCCAATCAATTATTTCCTTCCACGTGACTGTGTTGCCATTATTTCCTTCACGTGACTGTGTTGCCATGTATGACGACGACGTACCTGGTATGGACTTCTTTTGGTTTCTTAGCGCAGAAGAAAAAAAAATTGGGCACAAATTTACAGCACATGCGGCAGGAGCACCAAGGGACCTTTTGCATGTGTACGTCTGGCTGCCTGCGGCAGGAGCACCAAGGACTTCTGCATGTCTACGTCTCCAAGTCGGGTAAATTAATTGGAATATGCTATTGCTAGGAATCGAACCGTGGTGTGGAGAGCTAGGCGAATACAATTGCACGGACGTTGCTTGGAGCTACATCTTGCTAGCATTAACGGCACGTAGGACGACGTACCGGACACAGTTAACAATATTATATAGTAGAGATTGTCAAAAGTGGGTTTAATGACCGCACTGTTTTTGAACATAATAAAAATTATGTGTTTGTAGATCATGAAAAGCATGCTTTAGTGATAGTTATATAGTTGAGTTTGTTCATGATGCTACTGAAAGTTATTATGAGAGAGGAAAATATGGTTATAAAAGTTTTCAAGTCACTAAAACACTCTCTTTATGTTGAAAGTTTTGAAGTTGTACTTGTTTCATCTTTCTATGCTAGTTGCTTTATGCTTCAATAATTTATTTTGTTACAAGGTTCCCTTGCATAGAAAGTGGGTTAGACTTAAATGCGTTTGATATTTGCCTCTTGATGCTCTCTTTTGTTTTTCAAGTTCTATTCCTATGAGAGCATCATTAAAATCTTTTAGCCTAGCTAAAGGCATTAAAGAAAGCGCTTTAGGGAGGCAACCCTTTATCTTTTATTTTTAGTTTTTCTCAAGGAGTTTTGTTACTTCTGTAGCAACTCCTTTGTATCTTTATTTTATCGCAATGTTGTGCCAAGTAAAGTTCTATATTGAAAGTTGATGCAAGATTTGGATTTCTGCGCAGTGACAGATTTTTAGCTGTCACGGATTTGAGCTTATCTCCCTGTAGAAAATTCAAAAAATTCTGAAAAAATCACGCATATTCCTGAGATATGTACGCAACTTTCATTATTTTAGGCCAGATCCATCTGAGCAACTTAAGTGCCTCGAAAAAATTCGTCATTCCAGACTGTTCTGTTTTTGACAGATTCTGCCTTTTGTTTTGCATTCGCTCTTTTACTGTGTTTGTGTGGATTTCTTTGCTCCACAAAGCATTGGTGGCTGTAGCTAATGTCCAGAAGCTTTGGGATTGATTGTATCATTACAGAATATGAGAATTTTTGATTATGCACTAACCCTCTAATGAGAACTGTCTTGAGTTTGGTGTGAAGGAAGTTTTCAAGGATCAAGCGAGAAGGGTGATATTATGTGATCAAGAAGAGTGAAAAGCCTAAGCTTGGGGATGCCCCCGTGGTTCATCCCAACCATATTCAGAGAGACTCAAGCGTCTAAGCTTGGGGATGCCCAAGGCATCCCCTTCTTCATCAACAAACTTATCAGGTCATCTCTAGTGAAACTATATTTTAATTCTTTCACATCTTATGCGCTTTACTTGGAGCGTCTGTGTGTTTTTATTTTTGTTTTTGTTTGAATAAATTCGGATCCTAGCAATCCTTGTGTGGGAGAGAGACACGCTCCGCTTTTTCATGTGAATACTCATGTTCTTCACTTATATTTGTTGAGTATTCTTAACTAGCTACTGCAGTGCTTTTAGCTCCTGTTTTTCATGCATCTCTTCGAGCTGTTAGCACTTGTTTATAAATACTCTCTTGCTGCATTATATTATCATTTGGAGAGTTTATGTTTAAATAAATTGATTGGTGTTTGTTTGGAAGAAAGAAAATGCTACATGTAGTAGTTGGTATTGGAAAAGACATATGCATTCTTGTAGATCATTGTCTTGTTTCGATTTGATGCTTTGCAATTGTTTTGAGCTCTCAAGTAGATCATGTTTAAGCTCTTGCATCATGTAGTTAAAGCCTAGTAGTGGAGAACTACCGTAGAGCTTGTTGAGACTTGGGATGCATATTTGTTCTCTCTAAGGTCTAGATATTTTCTGGTAAAATGTTTGAGCAACAAGGAAGACAGTGTAGAGTCTTATAATACTTGCAATATGTTTTTATGTGATTCTTGCTGTACCGGTTTATACTTGTGTTTGCTTCAAACAACCTTGCTAGCCTAAACTCTGTACTGAGAGGGAATGCTTCTCGTGCATCCAAAACTTGAGCCAAAACCCATGCCATTTGTGTCCACCATACCTACCTACTATGTGGTATTTCCTGCCATTCCAAGTAAATATTTCATGTGCTACCTTTAAACTATTCAAAACTTTATTACTCCTTATTTGTGTCAATGTTTTATAGCTCATGAGGAAGTATGTGGTGTTTTATCTTTCAATCTTGTCATTTACTTCTGACAGACTTTCACCAATGGACTAGTGGCATATACATCCGCTTATCCAATAATTTGCAAAAAGAGCTGGCAACGGGGTGCCCAGCCCCAATTAATTACAACTTTCATTAATAATTCTCTTCACATGTTTTGCCCTGATTTATCAGTAAGCAACTTAATTTGCAAATAGACACTCCTCCATGGTATGTGAATGTTGGAAGGCACCCGAGGATTCGGTTAGCCATGGCTTGTGTAAGCAAAAGGTTGGGAGGAGTGTCATCTATAAAGAAACTAAAATACATGTGTAAACAAAAGAGAAGAGGGATGATCTACCTTGCTGGTAGAGATAACGTCCTTCATGGGAGCCGCTCTTGAAAGTCTGGTTGACAAGGGGGTTAGAGTGCCCACTACCATTCGTTGACAACAACAAACACCTCTCAAATACTTATTTTGTGCTCTCTATATGCTTTCGAAAACTTAAAAAGCTCTAGCACATGATTTAATCCCTGCTTCCCTCTGCGAAGGGCCTATCTTTTACTTTATGTTGAGTCAGTTTACCTACTCCTTTCTATCTTAGAAGCAAACACTTGTGTCAACTTTGTGTGCATTGATTCTTACATGTTTACTTATTGCACTTGTTATATTGCTTTATGTTGACAACTATCCATGAGATATACATGTTACAAGTTGAAAGCAAATGCTGAAACTTAATCATCCTTTGTGTTGCTTCAATGCCTTTTACTTTGAATCTATTGCTTTATGAGTTACCTCTTATGCAAAACTTTTTGATGCTTGTCTTGAAAGTACTATTCATGAAAAGTTTTTGCTTATATGATTCATTGTTTACTCTTTATCTATTTGTTAGCAAACTATAGATCATTGCTTTGAGTCACTTCATTCATGACATGAGCCTTGCAATATATTGATCAAGATTGTGTGAAAGCATGTCTCCTCAGAAATTATTTGTTGTTATCGTTTTACCTACTCGAGGACGAGTAGAACTAAGCTTGGGGATGCTTGATACGTCTCCAACGTATCCATAATTTCTGCTGTTCCATGCTTATATTATACCATTTGCTACATGTTTTATATACACTTCATATCACTTTTATGCATTTTCTGGGACTAACCTATTAACAAGATGCCACAGTGCCAGTTCCCTGTTTTCTGCTGTTTTTGGTTTCAGAAAGTTACTTCTGGAAATATTCTCGGAATTGCACGAAACAAAAGGCCAAGTCCCTATTTTTCCAGCACGTACACGGAGTCCGAAGGAGAGACGAAGAGCCACGAGGTGGCCAAACCACAGGCGGCGCGGCAGGGGCCCACCGCCGCCTGGTGGTTTGGGCCCCTCGGGGGTCCGCCGACATCGCCCCTTCGCCTATTTATTCCCCGAGACGTGAAAACCCTAAAACACCGAGCCTTTCATCCAGAACATATTCGCTGCCGCCGCCGTCGTCAACCCTAACTCGGGGGGTTCTGAAGCTCTTCCCGGCACCCTGCCGGAGAGGGGAATCATCACCGGAGGGCTCTACATCGCCATGCCCGCCTCCGGAGTGATGCGTGAGTAGTTCATCCTTGGACTATGGGTCCATAGCAGTAGCTAGATGGTTGTCTTCTCCACTTGTGCCATCATGTTTAGATCTTGTGAGCTGCCTATCATGATCAAGATCATCTTATTGTAATGCTACATGTTGTGTTTGCTGGGATCTGACTTATATTGATACCTATGTGGAGCTGAATATTATATTATCATGTCTATGTCATTTGTGATCTTGCATGCTCTCCGTTACTTGTTGAAGCCTTGGCCAAGTGAATACTTGTGACTCCAAGAGGGGGTATTTATGCATGATAGTTGGGTTCAACCTCTATTTAACCTGGGATAGTGACAGCAAGTTCTAAGGTTGTAGATGTGTTGTTGCCACTAGGGGTAAAACAGCAATGCTTTATTCAAGGATGAATGTATTGTTTACATTACGCACATTACTTAATGCAATTGTCTGTTGCTTGCAACTTAATACTGGAAGGGGTACGGATGTTAACCGGAAAGTGGACTATTTAGGCATAGATGCATGCTGGATAGCGGTCTATGTACTTTGTCGTAATGCCCAAATGAATCTCATAGTAGACACCACAACTCACACATGCATGTTATATGCACTTATCAATTGTCAATTGCCCAGCTGTAATTTGTTTACCCAGCATGTTAGTTATCTTATTGGAGAGACACCACTAGTGAACTGTGGACCCCGGTCCATTCTTTTACATCTGAAATACAATCTACTGCAATCATTGTTCTCTACTGTTTTATGCAAACAAACATCATCTTCCATTCGATACGTTTAACCCTTTGTTTTCAGCAAGCCGGTGAGATTGACAACCTCACTGTTAAGTTGGGGCAAAGTAATTTGATTGTGTTGTGCAGGTTCCACGTTGGCACCGGAATCCCTGGTGTTGCGCCGCACTACACTCCTTCACCAACACCTTCGAAGCAACCTCGTTTTCCTACTGGTTCGATTAAACCTTGGTTTCATACTGAGGGAAAACTTGCTGCTGCACTCATCATACCTTCCTCTTGGGGTTCCCAACTGACGTGTGACGTTACACGCATCAAGTTTCTGGTGCTGTTGCCGGGGAGATATTCCCTCGTCAACTTAGCGCTAGCAGGTTACTCACTTCAGGGAAACTTGCTGCTGTCCTACAAACCTCTTCACTTGGAGGCCCAACACTGTCTACAAGAATAGAAGTTGTAGTAGACATCAGAGGCCTCCGCAAAGATGTGGAGCGGGCATTTGGTGTGCTCCAGGCCAGGTTTCGTCCGCTACCCTTGTCTTTCTTGGTCGCTATATCAAATGTGTGAGATCATGAGTGCTCGTGTTATCATGCACAACATGATCATTAAGAGCGAGCGTGATACGAGAGGCAATTACACAGCGATGTGTTTGATTTCCAGGGGCCTATGGCCCATCCACAGCCGGGCGTGCCGACGCAGCACTCAGAGTTTTTGCCATACATCGAGAAATTCGTGATGAACAAGGCATCTGCAGCTGCACAATGATCTCGTGGCGCACTCGTGGGCGATGAAAGCAGTCAACGTCGCAAATCAAGCGGTTTGATATTTTCTCGATGTTGAAACTTTGCATTCATGTTTAAACTTAGCAAGAACCACCGGGCTTATCTTGTAATAAATTTAATTCTATGTTTGAGTTCGTATTGAAATGCAAGAAACCGCCCCCGGTGTGGTCTTTTTTAGAGAAAAAAAATTGGAGTTTGTCTTTGGGGTGCGTCGCTGTGGGCTGCACCCCCAATTGACCGGACACATGTCCGGCACCCTCCAATTGGGGGTGCGGACACGAATTTGGAGGGTGCCGCTGGAGATGCTCTTAGATTAAAAAAACCATGGTTCTAAATGTGTTTTAGAAAAACTTTTTTTTGGAGAACAATGTGTTTAGAAAAAACTTGCAAGTTAACTGAAGAATATCTACTCTACCCTTCATAAACATAAACATTCTACAAAATTTTGTTATTCCTTGGTACTTGCATATACCTCTCATTTAGATGGTTCTTAGCGTCGGCTTAGAAAAAATTATATTCTTATTTGGAAATGGGCAAAGATCATGCTTCTGCTAATGATAAATCTAGTGGCATAGCCATCTTAAACTTTATAAATGAAAAAATGGTGTTGCTCACGAAGCTCATAGCAAGGGTCTAAGGCAACAATGCATATATGTCCAATATATTTCACAAAATATGGTACATATTCCAGTACTTCCCAAAATCTTGATACCACCAATAAATTCAACATCCAATGTTATACATCTATAAATAAAATCCACTAGCCTTCAAATCCCAAACTAGAAATGCACAAAAACGAACCGAATATGGAGGTAGACCAAAAACCGGTTGGGAGTTTATTGAGGTGCCTAAATTAATAACCATTTATAAATATTGTTGATCATCACGCAAACACTGAACCATCCGATGGTAAATACGATTTTCAGTGCTAGTTATCCAGTTGCAGAAGCGACCCCACTGGCTTGTACTTTCTCGTCTCTCTAAAATTGTGTGCACTCTTGTCTTGTCCTAGAAAGAGTAAGGAAAGATTAAATATTCCCTCTTATTAGGTTTATTTAAGCCACCAATTTGTTATTCTAAGGGCGTCTACAAACATTGATTCTTAATCTCGCCACGTAAGATGATGCTTAGTGGTGCGAGATAAGAATATATAGAAAGAAAGGAACCAACTTTGTTAAGAGTCATGCCAACCTTTGTATCTTTGTACGACTTTATTATGCTACTTCTTCACATATAATCACTTGAAATACAAAGCCTTGTATGATCTATATATTTATTGACTCTAAATGACCACAAGAGTCAAATACTACTCTACCTTTGTGGATGACTAAGCGAACACGACTTTTATAAGTTGTTTTGGAAATTCCACTTTCGAACTTCATCATAGACTTCAGGTAGTAGAATGTTATATGTTACAACAGTAAAAATTTCCAATGTAGAATAACGTTTTAACAACATCCACGCAAATATTATAATGACTATTTTACCAACGGCAGGTTGGAACTTTTCATTTCTAAGCTTAGGAACAGCTAGTGCATAGCCACTCCGAGATATTTCAAAGTATCAATCTTGTAGCAAAATATCAAAGTATAGGGTATAGATTGTTCCATATCCAAATAAATATTAAGTTGGCCACACAACAAAATTCTAATGTATCATATATCTTCGAAAACTAGTAATGATCCATCAAAGGTTTCTAGCATTATCCTAAAACTATTTTTTACATGAGGATGGTGTCATCATCATAATGGGGTCTATTAGCAGTTTAGCACCATATGGAATGATATGGGGCAAAAAGATGAGAGCGGATAAATGGAGGTCAAGCTCGAGGGAGCTCTTTATTTTAAAAGAATTAAATATATTTTTTATGATTTTATAATTATAAATCTGGATTTAGTTAATGATGCCTACAAGTGTGGAAAATCTCCATAGTTTTTTGTATCTTGGGCTACACAAAAATTATAAAATCTTACAAATTTTATAGTTGAAATGTGCACTATTCACAATACGCAAAAAAGTTTTAGCCTAGATACAAAGTAATTCATATTGAGATTTTGCATGCATGTATAGTACCTAATTGCCTACATCTAGTCTTTTTTCAGAATTTTTTAATCTTTAAAATATGACTTTCCAACTTTTAAATTAAAAGGCTCCTTGTAGCTTTGCTTTCATTTGAAATTTCCGGCAAAAAGACCTCCAGAGATTTTCAGTTGGCCTTTTTTCCCCAGTTTTCGGTTGAGTACATCAAATAAGCTCTAGGGAGTTAGGATTTACTATCAGTGAGTAATGTCGTCCATATTAGTATACATTACAAAATATTTCAACATATTCAATAGGCATCTAACTTAATTTTCTACTCTAAGTTTCCAAAACAGTAGACTTATGCTCCCTAAGAGAAATTTATGTTAATATTATTAATTTTTTCTGATACTTAAGTCCCCCAAAATAATGATAATATATGTTAGGTCCCGCTCTAGGAGGTTAAATAGACCATTTTCGTGGGAAATTCACTTTGGCGCATGGGAGTATATGCTCCTATCATCGGGAAAAAAACATTTTAAAATGTCAAAAAGATTCTAACAAAAGTTTGGAGTGTATGTCTCCACATTTTATTTGTGCACGCCAAGTTTCACGGGAAAATCAGTATTTTGTGGTATGTGTAAAAAAGACAAAAAAATGTCATGTGAAAAGGTTTTTTTTGTTAGCATCATTTTTTGTCATTTTGCAGACGGCACAATAAATGTCAATTTTCTGTGAAACGACTTCGTGAGCCCATAGAATGTTGAGATGCTCGCGCGAGTTTTTTCTCCGAATTTTTCGACATTTTTTACATGCGTTTAAAATGCAATTTAAATTGGGAAAACATATGCTCCCGGTGCCAAAAAAATCACCCCTACCAAAAAATGGCACATTGACCACTTCACAAAAACGCCACCTTGACCACATCTGTTCCTCTTCCCGTCTTCGCGCAACAACTTCGTGTCACACCATCGAGAGTTCGAGACGGCGGGCATGGAGGCCCCATCAGGGTCCGGGAGGAAGCGGAAATGCACCGACGCCGCCGCCTCTGCGGTGAGCCTACCCGACTCGTCCACCGGCGGCGGTGGAGGCAACAGGCTCCTGGCCGGGTACCTCGCACACGAGTTCCTCGCGCGCGGCACGGTCCTGGGAGAGAGGCGAGGGGCCGGTGGGCCGGACACGGGCTCCGAGGCGAGCCAGGGCCTGGGGCAGGCAGCGCGGTACGAGGCCGTGGCCGCGCTGGTGCAGGGCGGTGGCGCCCGCGTGCCCGGGGTGGTGAACCCCGCGCAGCTCGCGGCGTGGGCGACGACGAGGTGATGAGGCCGCGCGCGAACGCGTTGATGTGTGTAAGTGTAGATAAATCCCTTCTGATCGTCTAGAGTCTGATTAGTTAGAGCTTAAGCCGGTGGTGTAACTACTAAGTACAATTTGGTGCTAATGATCAGAGAATGATGAGATCTGTAGAAGTTATGTTCCCATTGATGCCATGTGGTTCCTACTAGTGTCTGTTCATCAATTGTTACTGGATTTTGATCCAGTGAATCCCTCTTGGAATGCTAGTAGCTTCTTTGGCTCTTAATTCTTCCTGTTGGTATGGTAAATTATGTTTTGGGTATTAGCAATAGCATGCCAGTCGTATATATTAGAAAGAACGCTCACAGGTACATTGTTTGCTCATAAACTATTTTAGCAAACATATCATCTGAAAACCTAGGAGATCCAGGGCCGGTCCACACATATACGGGGCCTGGGGCAAGACGACAAGAAGGGGCCCTAATTGTCAAAAAAAAATAGAACATATTGTTTTTTGGAAGAAAATTAAATATCACCTACATAACATACATACATGATCTCTGAACTATGAAACCGACACCATAAACTGTTTATGTGTAATGATTTATAGAACTATCTTATGGTACTAAGGAAACATCAATTCTACGAATAGTTGCTTTTTCTAAGTGTGATATCGAGACCATCATTTCATCAAGAGAATAAACAACCTTGTTAAAATGGACATGTACCATCTCTCAGCTATATAACATCCAATTGATGGGGAACAAGTAGAACGAAGAGAATAGAAAAAAAAAACTAGAACAGTAGGAAGCGATAGATTAATTCCTCCGTAGAAAAAAATTGGTCTAGGAGCGTGGTGGCCTGGTTGGCTTTGCTTTTACGTGGTTGCATCATCTTGGGCTTTCTTTTTTTCTCTTTATTTCTTGGGCTGGCGCAGAATTTTCTAGTGCTACTAAAGTAATACCTGGACGGGGGCCCCTTCCAGCCGGGGGCCCAGGGCGGTCGCCCCGCTGCCCCGCCTTATGGGCCGGCCCTGAGGAGATCGACCCCGGATCATCCACTAGGTAAATGGTAAGCAAGCAATTGTATTTGATGGGGTATAATTACATCATGAGCTTCATGTTCTTCATACAAATAATATACTTGTTCTACGCTCGCTGCCTAATGGCGGTGCGCCGTAGACTGTGTCGCTCCATGACCCTCCGCATTGCGAGGGCCGCCGCCTCACCGGCCTTTGTGGCCTGTCGCCATGATGACTGCAAACTCCAGTTTTATCTCTTCTTGCACCCGGTTCTTTGCCTCCCCGAGGGGGTCCGGAGATTCTGATGCCATCACGCTCACCTGACCACCGCTGTTGCTCCAGCTACTGGATCAACGGGTTGCACAGCCGGTGGGATGATAACCCCACTTTCATCTTCTGTTGTCTGGATCTGAATGCTATTACAGGAAGGTTCTGTCTGCTTCGCTGTTGCCGGAGAAGGTTGCGCCGTGGGTGGAATAATCCTATTGTCATCATCCATTTCTTTGTCAATGTTTGTTTTGTCAGCGGAGATTGATCTTGACTGGCCCTTAACGCTATTCAAGGAAGGTTGCTCTTGCGCCTGCTTTGCTGCTGCTGGAGTAGGTTGTGCCGCAGGTAGGATGATCTCATTGGCATCTTCGGCTTTCTTGTCATCACCTGTTTTGTCGGCATCGATGGATTTTGAATGGATCTGAATGCTATCTGATGATGGCTGTATTTGCGCCGCTGCTGCCGGAGCAGGCACAAATTGGGAAGGCTGGGGAGCAGCTCCAGCTCGCAAGGTTGTCTCCAGCCCTTGAATCATTGGCACTGGGAAACAAAGAACAAAGTTTCAATTGGTAAAGGACGGTTGCTGCGAAATTCAATTTATTAACCAGGAACAGCTAGCAGGAGAGGAAGAGAACTTACGTATCAAGGCACCAATCGGGTTGTTCATCGCTTCTTTCGGCTGGTCGAGGATGTAAGCTGGAACTGTGGAATCAACAAGGAACTTCGCCGCCTCATTGCTGAAGTGGTTGCAGTTGTTGCTGAGGATACTGTAGGTCTCCGGAGTGTACCGCGGCCCAATCTCCAGCAGGAAGTCCTCAAAGACCTCCTTGGCAACATGTGTGATCCCGAAATCTTCTACTCGGACAGGGGTCCCGAATGGTGTTCTTCCAGGCCGATCTTGCTGGATGCCTCCACCGAAGTAATACTCTTTACCATACACTACCACACCTGTATGCCTGTGATGATCGGGTCATGAACATCAAGAGTGAAGGTTGTGAAATGTGCAACTTAAGCGCACCAGTGAAGGTGATTAATCGGTACTCCCAGCCACAAATTTGTAAAGAACAATGGAAACGCTTGAAGTTTCATCTTGTGCAATGTATAGTATTCATAGTTTCTTTGGTGAGGAAATAATACAATGGTTTTTAAGAGAACTAGCGGGTAGGAATATGAAACCAAATGATGCCACCTGATTGATGTTGGTCTATGCAGAACCAGGAGAGATAACAAACTTAATAGTTGAGTAATTGACCATAGAAGAGATATATGCAAATAGAGTCAATGCCAGACTTTTAGCGTTTACAGAAGACAACTGTAGTTTCTAGCCGGGTGTAGAATATACATTGTGCAGCCACTATATGTAAAAGTACATGCTACAGAGTCCACTTATGAGTTGTCCCACAAACGAGAAGTACTCCTAAAACTATTCATCAGCAAGATAAACATGGGTTGACATGGTGAAAACGGTCGATTGGCTATCCAAATTTGGTATCAACAGTCACGGCAACTTCGATGCGGCTAACCAAGTTCGATGCAGCGTTTTGAGCATAAATTGTCGTCGCCAGGAAAAAGAAAGACGAAAAAGAAGTCCAAGATTCATGGATGCTAACCAGATTGTCGATAGGCTTGCCGAGGACCGTCGTGGAGAGCTGCCGCGCCATCCCCTGGCTCAGATCGTAGATATGGAGCTTCACCGGGTACTCTTCCTGCACCCGCAACCATCGATCATCATCTCAGCTCTAACCATGGAAACAAGATATTAAAACATTAGGTAGAATGATTGATTCTTACCTCTGCCACCTTCCCCCGAGCTTTGCCTCCGAAGCAGCCACCCCACCTAGCAAGAGCCAAGAAACAACTTCCATGACAAACATGCAGCGCCAATGGCGAAAAAAGAAACCGAAGAAAGACGAGCGAAGCAAAACTATGGCGGATTGAGATACTGATATGATATCGTTTGTAGTCTGTACCCAGCAAAGGAAAATCTACTCCGCCTTGGCTTGGCCATGTCCAGAGCCGGGTAACACCGAGCGAGCTCGCCGGAATTTCGATCACAAACAGACGGGGCAAGAAACCTGTCTAGTAGGTAGTTAACCTGGGATAAGAGCAAGCGGAATTCGAATCGAGGGACTCAGGATTCTGTCCTGGACATGGACTCTCCTTCAATTTCTTTCTTGCGCAGGAGTGTCTCCTCTCCTTGCGTTGCGTGGAGTGCAGAGGAGTCTGACGGGAGGGAGGAGCCAAGCGGAATAATCATCGAATTAAGTTTTGATGGAGGCGGACGGGTGGTGGTTGCTTGCTCGTGTTGGTGCAGGGAGCAAGCTACCCAAACGTCTGATTTCCGTTTTCTGCAAGCTGCTGGTCACGGTCAGGCACAAGCACAAACAAAACCCTTTGGAAGCAACTGCCTTTACCCCTTTACAAATAATTATCGTCTCCACATCCTTTTAGACTCTGGACGAGACGACTCGGGGTAATAAATTTTCAGGATTGAAGCACTTTTGAATATGTTTATTTGATGTTTAGGAATCACCTGGCTATTTTTTAACAGATATAGGAATAATATGACTTAATTCACACACAACTGTAACATATATTTTTACAATCCAAAGTAAAACTATCTGAATTTTCTGTACATGTATCTGAGTCTCATCACCGTTTTTAAAATCACTCACATAAATCAGAAAAAAACACGTCAAAGGTATGCATTCGATACATTAGTGATTTCACACAAGTTTCTGTCTATTGGTATTGATGCGTATCTATTTGATACAACTGCAGATACATAGTAGTGCCAATTAAAAACATTCAACTTAAAGATTCAAGAGGTTGAGCATGGCAGCATGGCAAGAAGATAACAGGCGATTCATTGACACGAAGCAGACATTAGGAAATTGCGTCAACAACCACATTGATTGATGATGGCTCAGCAACCTGCAGCTAACATCGATTTGCAGATAATGTGGTCTGACCCTAATCATGTACAGTACTATTCTACTTTTCTCAGTTCGCTACCTATGCTTAAATCCGGAACAGTTTCAATGATGTAACCACAGAGTGAATGGGGGGTTGCCAGGGCTCAAGAGGAACTGAAGCAGTAGCTGCAGTACAAGAAATGTTAAAGGACCAAGGATATTGAAACACAAACTGGCACTAACCCAAGTTCAAAGGCCTCGACCACGAATATCCAGCCCAAGGATGGTGGGAGAGATTGATCCCATAACATGACAGAAGAAACCAATGCTACTCGTAACAGCCAACACATCACACCAAAACTTCTGATCAAAGGATAAGGTAACAAAATTGTTGGGATAGCATTTTTCCAGTAAATCAATTTTTATGTTCACCGACAGCTAATCTGAATACATGGCTCGTGTTGTTACTTGTTCTCCTTGTCGGCGAAAAAAGAAAGAGGAACCACAAACAAATTAGAACAATCAAGATATACGCACAACCATCTTGTTCTTCTTTCCAGCAGATAGGAGCAGCACCTTGCCGTCAACTATATCACGTTCCTCGATCAACTTATCCTCAGTATCGATCTTCATGTTATTTAAGTACAGACCACCTTGCTTAATAAGCCGCCTAACAGCTGACTTGCTAGCGAGCAAACCTGTAGAGGCAGCCAGATCAACAAGGGGAGACTTCAGTACTTGGTCATATGGTAACGAGCATGAGGGTACATCATCTGCTATCCTCTCAATTGTTTGTGAGTCCAACTCCGTCTGTGCCCCAGGCCGCAAGGCCTCGGTTGCCTTCAGGGCCTCCTCCAATCCCTCCTGGCCATGGACAAAACGTGTTACCTCTTCTGCAAGCCTCCTTTGAACCATGTTTGGCACATAGCCAGGCTTCTTCATCGACTCTTCCAACTCCTGAATCTCATCCAAGCTCACGAACGTCAGGATTTTCATAAACCTTACGACGTCAACATCTGGCACTGAGTAAAAGTACTGATAGAACTTGTAGGGGAAAGCATCTTTGACGAGAGCCAAATCGCCCCATCTTCTGACTTCCCAAACTTCGTCCCATCACTCTTCAGCAAGAGTGGGAACGTCAGACCATTTGCCCCCTCGACCTGGAGAATTTTCCGAATCAAGTCGTTCCAGCGGTGATGTTTCCCCACTGATCGCTACCCCCAATCTGCACATTGACACCCATGTTCTTGAACACGTACAAGAAATCGTAGCCCTGGAGAAGCTGGTAGGTGAACTCAGTGTAGCTCATGCCCTCCTCTGAATTGAGCCGCTTCTTCACACTCTCCTTGGCAATCATCGTACCGACACGAGCATACTTGCCCACCTCCTTGAGGAAATCAAGCAGTGTGATGTCCTTCCACCAGTCGTAGTTATCCAGGATCACAAAAGGACCCATATTTTTCCCACATTGCCCAGACTATCTGATAAACCCGATCCGAACTGGCGAGAGCATGCTCATTTTTGTCCAAGATGGCCTTTTTACCGGATTGGGTATGCTGAGATGGTACGGGAGCGCGGACGAGATCTGAGCGATGTTGGACTTGATTGCGTCGGAGTTGGTGATGACGGCGGCGAGATCGAGCTCAGGCGCTCGGTGCTCTTTCCGGAGGGATCTCCTACGCGGCCAGTGGCGCCGCCCACGAGCGCCACAGCGGTGTGGCCGCAGCGGCGGAACCAGGAGAGCGCCACGAGACCGATGAGGTTGCCGAGATGCAGGCTCTCAGCCGTGGGGTCGAAGCCGCAGTAGCCTTGAGAATCTGGTGCTCCCCAGTGGCTGACGAACCGAGGGACTCGGAGGTGGTAGACTCCACCAGCCCGCGCTCCCGGAGAACGTCCACCACGCTGCGCCGGACGGTCGTGGCCACGGCGTTCGCGGAAGACGCGGCAGTGGCAGAGAGGCGGCGGCGGCGGGGGTCGGGGAGGAGGAGCAGGCGGTGCGGGCGGAGGAAGGTTCTGGAAGAGGCGGCCATGGCGGCGGAAGCCATGGTGGTGGGAGGAGGCGGAGGTGGGGCTCTGGGCCTCGAGCTGTTGATAGGGCTTGCCCCGGGTTGACGACGAGTAAACCACTCGCCGTACGGGTCCACATGGGAGGTCCTATACACCGCAGTACGCGGAGCGTCCTCGCTCCCGCCTACAGGAGGCGATTGTGGGCCGGCCCAACAGAGGTCATCTTCTTCCCAGCAGCAACCTCCTCGAAACCCACCCACCACCCCTGGACGCCGGCCCGGCCAGACCGCCTGCTGCTGCCGCCCACAGAGAGCTCCGCTCCTGCAGCGCCTCGTTGTCCCGCCCTTCTCCAACCGCCCCCACCACCGTCCACCGCTGCCCCGGCCTCCCTCTAATCTCCCCTGCACCCCCAAACCCTAACCGAATCCTCTCGCCGGCGAGCTGCTCCCGCAGCCCACCCCCTGCGTTAAGTGTATTCCTCACTCCACCTATGTCGCCACGGCCAGCCGTGTCGTCGCCGGCTACGGTGAGGTCCATTCCTTGCCTGGCCGGTGACGTCGCGGCCAGCCGCGCTGTCCCCGTTGGCGGCGAGTTCGGCTCCGTCTCCGGCGCTCTTCACCCGTCTTCTCCTTCTCCGGCCTCGCTGCTTCCCTCGCCGCCTCATATCCTCTTCCTCACCTTCGGTGCATCTCGTAGTGGGTCGGGCCCAAGCGCGACGGGAGGGTACGCGAGCGCTATTGGCGCACGCGGTACGCGTGATATAGGATTTGCCGGTCCACATGAGCAGCAACCACATCCGATCACACTCCTTAGACATCATGGCTGTTTGTGGCCGAGCTGCTGGTCAAACGTAGAGTGATCAGATTTCCTTAGATTTAGTTTCTAAAAAACAAGAACAATACTCCCTCCGTTTTGGCGCTCGCGAGCTCCGAACAAATGAAAGTTTTTCCTCTGGCTGGCGTTCAAGAATAGATGCTGGACGGCAGACCGCCTCGGGCGCAGATGTTTGCCTCGACCGTCCTCCTTCCTTTTCTGCGATCAGGTGGAGGAAGATATTGACCACCTACTGCTCGGGTGTGTCCTATCTAGAGAGGTTTGGGCCTTCTTTCTGACCAGGTGGGGTAGAGCGGATGGATCCTTGACCACGATGATCGCCTATTGGATTGGCTGCCTTCGAATACGCCTGGAGGCAATGATGCGAGAGAGATGTGGACAGCGATCACTTTGATCTGCTGGAGTATGTGGAGGCATAGGAACAATGTGGTCTTCGAGGGGCATATGCCATCGGTAGAGGCTGCCAGCAGGTTGGTAGAGACCGAGGCGGACTTGTCGCGGGCAGCGAGACTGTTCAGGGGTAGCCTAGGTCCCGTAGATAGGTGGAGGGTTGGCGAGTGATCCCTTTTTTTCCTTGTGTCCGGTGGATGGCGTTTTTGGCGTATGTGCCTAAACGCGTTGTAAACGGCGCCTCTTCTTCTTGAAACCGATATGTCTGCTTGGACGTATCCTTAAAAAAGTACTCCCTCCATTTTCACTTTTATAAGGCACTTGTGGCGCCCCGACCCGACTGCTATACAGTGATGCTGTGTGTCACCGGTTAAGCGATACAACCGGAGGTTACGGGTTTACCAATCCCCGGCCAAAACCTTTGGCAGGCGTTGCTCGAAATTGATCATCGGCAACGCAACACCCCGATTGATGCCTTAACACAGGCACAACTATCAATGCATAATAGAAAGATCAAGACTTGTGGAACAACTGGCACATCACAGACTCTACGACTCAAAGCATTATAGTTCAACTCTTATAATAGAGAAAGATAGCAAATTACAACCAGAGGTCACAGACCCAACATTACAACATGCGGAAGCGAATTAAGTTGTTCTAAACAACAAGATCCAGATTATGGCCTAAGAGGCCTACAGATAAACATTCAAGCGCCAGCTGCTCCGGGATGTCCCAAGCTGCCACTTGGGAACACCAGACTACTCGTCGACGTCCACAAAGAACCCACGGGAAGAAACAATCAATCACCACACATGCTTTAACAAATGCAATGCGCAAACACATGATGGCATGCCAATTTAAATGTACTAAACTTATGATCAGCTATCTAGCAATTTTAAAGGGGGTACGGCGATACCTACTTTAACTAGGGAAGAGGGGTACCCCACCTTTACTTAGTGATTCTAATACTACTAAAAGTACATTATTGTAATGGTGATCAATTATGCATGATGACGATGCTTCTGGATAGTTCACGTTTTTCTGAGCATTTTGGTATAATACACACAATTTCCGGATGAACCAAATACAAGTTATTACATTTATAAACTCTCTCTTTTAAACATGTGCTTTTAATAAGTTCTTATCAACAACAATAAAATTTATTACCCAAGTTCGAAAGAGAGAGATGAAACCGGTGAAATATTGGAGTACGATATCCCTAATAGCGCGAGGGGGGAGGGGGAGGCATGCGCGAGAAGGGAGAACGAGTAAAGAATCGCGAGGAAAAAAACAGACAAACCGGCCTCCAGCCCGGTTTGGGCCGGTTAGCAGGCCGGCCTGGCTCCAGAGACGTCCGGCCCTCAGCCCGGTTTGGGCCGGCAGACAGGCCGGCTATGGGCCAGAGAGAATCGGCCTTCCGCCCGGTCCAGGCCGTTTCCACGACTGGACGAGCACCACGGCGACGGAAGCTTCGGCGACGGTGGCTACGGCGAGGTGAAGTATCGAACCACGGACCAGCGCGAGAGCGGAGAGGGGAAGGGGCCAGCAAGGGCCAGGAGCTCACCACGAACACGATGGTGCAGACGGCGAGGCGAGGCGAGGTCTAGCACGGCGGTGCGGGGTCGGCGGAGCTGCGTCGGGGACGGAGACGAAATTGGACGGCGGCGGCGATTCCCTGCGTCTCCGGTCGATTCCTTCTACGAGGAGGGAGAGGAGATCACGGCGGAGCTGGTGGTGGTCGTCGATTTGCTCGGAGAAGCTCCAATCAACGGTGACAGGCGGCGGCCATGGCGGCTAGGTCGCGGGCTCGGGAGGAACAGAGAGATAGGAAACGGGGAAAATCGGGGGAGAGAGCAGAGCGGCTCGTGGGTATCTTCCTCCTGCAGGTGGAGGCAGTGAGGGGGCCCGGCGCAGCGTGCACGGCGACCACGGTGTCGAGCTGGTCTGGCGCGAGCTGCTCGCGGTCTCTACAAGGGAGGAAGAAGAAGATTTTACAAAAAGCCCCCTAGCCATTTTATTTCCATCACAAACTGGTCCTTTTCAGTTTTAAAAACAGTAGCACCTCTTGAGATTTAAATAGGGCACTAAATCAACTTCAAAAATTATGACAAAATTTGGGGAGGCTCCCCTTAACCTGTAGAAGCTCCACAAATTTTGGTGTCTCGAAATAAAATAGTTTGGACCACATTTGTTCATAGGGTTCGATTATGGCATTTTTGCTAACTTCAAAAATGTTGCTCCTTTGAAAATTTAGAGCAAGTTCAAAATAGTATTTTTGGAACTCTTGGAACTTCCTTGACAATTATGGAAGTTTAGTTGAGTTGGTGTTGTCACCAACAACTCATTTGAGTTTAAGTTGTTTGACATCAATCATTGCTTTTGTTTCCTTTTGTTTTACTTTGTTTTCCAAATCTTTGTTTCAACTTGAGCACTTAAACAAATGATGCCATGATGCATGAATGAAATGCAAAAGTGAAAATTTGGTTCACATTTTAGGTTCACAAACTTTGGGCTGTTACAAATCTACCCCCTTACAGGAATCTCGTCCCGAGATTCTAAGATTGCGGAACGAAGTCGGGATACTCCTCACGAAGACTAGACTCTCTTTCCCAAGTTGCTTCTTCCTCGGAATGGTGAGACCACTGAACTTTGAGGAACTTGGTAGTCTTGTTACGGGTCTTCCTTTCGGCTTCATCCAGGACACGAATGGATGCTCGCGATAAGTGAGATCTTCCTGGAGATCTAGCTCCTCATGATTGACTCCATGGATAGGATCTTTGAAACACCGGCGAAGTTGGGAGACATGAAACACATCATGTACATTTGGGAAGATGACCGGTAACTCCAATTATAAGAAAGATCTCCTCGCTTGGCCAGAACGGTGAAAGGGCCAACATAGCGAGGGGCCAATTTCCCTTTGATACCGAAGCGGCGAACGCCACGAAGGGGAGAGACGCGGAGATAAGCTTTATCACCAATTTCATAGTGAATTTCCTGATGGTGCTTATCATAGTAGCTCTTCTGCCTAGACTGAGCAATCTTCAGATTCTCTCTTATGATTCTAACCTTCTCCTCAGCTTCATTGATCACATCTGGACCAAAGAGTGCTCTCTCTCCGGTCTCGGACCAATTTAGAGAGTGCGGCATTTTCTTCCATAGAGAACCTCGAATGGAGCCATGCCCAGACTAGCTTGATAGCTATTGTTGTAGGAGAACTCCGCGAAAGGGAGATACTTTTCCCAACCCTTGCCAAAAGAGATTACACATGCCCTAAGCATGTCTTCCAAACTTGGTTCACTCTTTCGGTCTGACCATCAGTTTGAGGATGGTAGGCGGTACTGAAGTTGAGACGGGACCCCATAGCAGTTTGGAAACTCTGCCAAAACTTGGATACAAAGATACTTCCACGGTCCGATATGATCCTCAGAGGGACCCCATGCAATGGAACAATACGAGCCAATATAAGTCAGCAAGTTGACTTGCCCGTATATCATCACGGACTGGTAGGAAGTGAGCAACCTTGGACAGTCGATCAATGATTACCCAGATTGCATTGTTGCCCTTTTGAGATCTGGGAAACCCGGTGATGAAGTCCATACCAATTTCATCCCATTTCCACTCGGGACTGCAATAGGGCGAAGAGTGCCGGCAGGCCTTTGATGTTCAGCCTTTACCCGTCGACAGGTGTCGCATTCAGCAACATACTTGGCAATTTCTCGTTTCATCCGAGTCCACCAGAATTGTGGTCGAAGGTCTTGGTACATTTTGGTACTACCGGGATGAATAGAGAGAGGTGATTCATGAGCTTCTTGAGGATCAGCTCCCTCAAATTCGGTTCTTTGGCACTACCAAGCGGTCACCAAAATAAACAACTCCGGATTCATCTTCCGAGAAACATTTGGCCTTTCCGCTAGCAATGTTCTTCTTGATATTCAGGATACCCTCATCCAGCTTCTGAGCATCCTTAATCTGGTCTACAAGAGTAGATTTGATCTCCAGATTTGCAAGGTAGCCGAGGGAACAATTTCCAGGTTCAAACGGGCGAACTCTTCATGAAGGGCAGGTTGGCCTTCTCAATCATCAGATTGTTGCAATAGACTTCCGACTTAGCGCGTCAGCCACGACGTTTGCTTTGCCGGGTTGATAGTTCAGACTCACATCATAGTCCTTGATTAACTCCAACCAACGCCTTTGCCTGAGATTTAAATCCGGCTGGGTGAAGAGGTACTTCAGACTCTTGTGATCCGAGAAAATCTCGCAACGGTTACCAAACAGGTATGGTCTCCATTGCTTCAAGCATAACCACACGGCAAGTTCTAGATCATGAGTTGGGTAGTTGTGCTCATGCGGCTTCAATTGGCGAGAAGCATATGCCACCACATGGCCATCTTGCATTAGCACACAGCCCAAGCCTTGCAGAGAGGCGTCACAGAAGACGACGAAATCCTTGCTTGTGTCCGGCAGGACAAGCACAGGAGCGGACGTGAGTTTGGCTTTCAGTGTTTTGAAGCTCTCTTCAGCTTCGTCCGTCCATACGAACTTTTATCCTTCTTGAGAAGGTCAGTCAGGCCTTGGCTATCTTGGAGAAACCTTCGATGAATCGGCGGTAGTAACCTGCCAATCCGAGAAAGCTACGAATGTCCTTGACTGACATTGGAGTTTTCCAATCCAAAATGGACTGAATCTTGTCGGGAATGACAGCCACACCATTAGCGGATATCACATGACCAAGGAAGACAAGATTATCCAACCAGAACTCACACTTGGAGAACTTGGCATAGAGGCGGTGTTCTCGAAGTCGTGTCAGAACCAACCGAAGATGTTCGGCATGCTCTTCATCGGTTTTGGAATAAACGAGGATGTAAATGACGACAAACTTGTCGAGATAATCCATGAAGATGGAGTTCATGAGCCTCATGAAAGTAGCTGGAGCATTGGTGAGACCAAAGGACATGACGGTATACTCATATGAGCCATAGCGAGTAACAAATGCCGTCTTTGGGATATCCTCCTTTCTGATCTTGATCTGATGGTATCCTGACCTCAGATCCATCTTGGAGAATACCGTTGCACCAGCTAACTGATCCAACAGATCATTGATGCGAGGAATAGGATACTTGTTCTTGATTGTCACCGCATTCAACGGTCTATAGTCAGAGACTAGACGAGGCACGGTAGAATCCCTCTTCTTGACAAAGAGTACCGGACAACCCCAAGGTGAACTGCTAGGCTGAATGAAATCCTTCGCTAACAGCTGATCAATTTGCTCTTTCAACAGAGCCAACTCTTCCACCGGCATACGGTAGGGCTTCTTGGAAATCGGAGCAGTACCGGGAAGCAGATCTATGACAAACTCCACACTTCGGTCAGGAGGCATGCCAGGCAATTCTTCCGGGAACACATCCGGGAAGTCACACACCACGTGTATGTCCTGGATTTCAGGAGGGGATTCGCCTTCCATAAAGCAAAGGAGGATCTCGGTGAGTTGGGTATGATGAGATGGAGGTCTTGATAGTGCAGACCAATACTCAACAATGTCCGGAAGAAGTGGTCACGGTAATGGTCTTGGCAGCACAGTCGAGATTAGCCCGGTATTTACTAACCAGTCATGCCCAGTATGACATCAATGCCACTTGACCTCAGAGCTACCAAAGCAAAAGGAAAAGACGAGTAACCTATGGTAATCTGGACTCAGGAGTAACCCCATCGGTTTGCCATTTGGAGCCAGGAGTGGAGATCACCAAGGGACGTCTCATTTTCTCGAACGGTATTTTGTGGTCTTTTGCAAAAGCTATGGATATGAATGAATGCGATGCTCCAGAGTCAAACAAAACTGTAGCAAGATTGTTGTTGATTCGTAGCTCACCCATAAGGACGCCGGGGTCCTCTTCAGCTTGCTCAGCAGAGACGTGGTTCAGGCGACCACGCACAATAGGTCCAGCCTTGCCAGCTGGAGTGGCAGGGGCTCGTGCAGGAGTTCCCGTGATAGGTGCCTTCTGGGGGCACTCCCTGGAGTAGTGGCCAGCCTGGCCACAGGTGTAGCAGGTGAGTCCAGGTGGAGCAGGTAGCATAGGACGGTACCCACTCCGCTGACCCAAGTGTCGAAGTAGTGGGGCGCGGAGGTGGTGGCCTGTATCCCGCGGCCCTCGGCATGAATGGAGCACGCGGCACAGCGCTGTAGGGAACAAACACCCTGCGCTTCTTGCTCTCAGAACCCGAGGAACTCTGGTGGTCCCCGTGTGCGGCCTCTTGGAAGCCTCGAGTTCCTTCCTTCCCTGCTCAAGAGTAAGAGCCTGGTTGAACAGCTCCTGGTAGGTCTGGAACTTGAAGGGCAGTAACTCATAGCGGAGCTGCGGCGCAAGACCCTTGCGGAACAGCTCTTGCTTGTCAGCATCAGTGGTCACGTCCCTTGGGGCGTAACGAGAGAGATGGTTGAATTCACAACCATAAGTGCGGAGGTCCATACGTCCCTGTTGCAAATCCAGGAACTCCCTCCTCTTCAAATCCATGATCGGCTGAGGGATGTAAGCCGCACGGAAGGCAGTGCGGAAATCCCCAAGTGAAGACATGGTTGGCCGGAAAATGCCACATGGCTTTCCCACCAACAGCCAGCCGCACCAACCAGAGGTAGGTGGCGAAGTTGACTTGCTCGGCCACTGGGACATGCAGCGCGGAGAACTTGCGCTCCAAGCACGAAGCCAATCATCAGCTTCCAGTGGCTCCTTAGCATCAGCAAAGGTGGGTGGCTGCGAGCGCAGGAACTCAGTGAGAGTGTTGCAGCCATTCCTCTGTGCATTCTGCTGCACCAACTGCTCAAGCAACGCTCATTGCGCCCGCGGTTCTCCTCAATGGCCATCAAGACCTGAGCCATCGAGGGGGTGGCGGTGGTTCCTCATCATTGTGGTTACCACGGCCTCCTCGAGCCATTCTGGAGAATTTACAATGACACAGTTAGTATCTTCCTCCGAATGGTTGAAACAATAGCATTAGCGTCTACTCAAGTACACAGACTAGGGACGATAATACTTTGTGTAACAACTAACAAGGGATCAACAAGATAGAACTTGGGTCAAAGATCAGCATCATGTACTACTAGCGTGGGATTCAATAGTTAAGAAACCATGTGATTCAACACACTCTAGTTGGCACAATCCGGGACCTTCTGTTCAAGTCCTTGGGTTAAAACCCAACGAGGAATAAGTGATCAGACTCGGTAGAAAACAGTGTTCAAACATCTGAGTTGATTGGATTGCAACGCAGCGGGAGCAACCGGACACATAACACTAAAGGTAGAACCCAACCCGTGATCCTAATATTTTGAAGTAACAGATGAGAAGTAAAACTTTAACTCAAATCGAGGTAAGATTGCTCCGAGATTAGATGTAACCAGATAAGGAGTAAAAAGAATCCTAAGATGGTTTTCACAACTCATTTTTAGGTTAAAATATTTTCACAAACACTAGACTCAACGTCGACCAGTAGAAGGGTTTCCTACAGGCAGTACTGCTCTGATACCAACTTGTGGCGCCCCGACCCGACTGCTATACAGTGATGCTGTGTGTCACCGGTTAAGCGATACAACCGGAGGTTACGGGTTTACCAATCCCCGGCCAAAACCTTTGGCAGGCGTTGCTCGGAATTGATCATCGGCAACGCAACACCCCGATTGATGCCTTAACACAGGCACAACTATCAATGCATAATAGAGAGATCAAGACTTGTGGAACAACTGGCACATCACAGACTCTACGACACAAAGCATTATAGTTCAACTCTTATAATAGAGAAAGATAGCAAATTACAACCAGAGGTCACAGACCCAACATTACAACATGCGGAAGCGAATTAAGTTGTTCTAAACAACAAGATCCAAATTATGGCCTAAGAGGCCTACAGATAAACATCAAGCGCCAGCTGTTCCGGGATGTCCCAAGCTGCCACCTGGGAACCCCAGACTACTCGTCGACGTCCACAAAGAACCCACCTTCGAGGTCGGTGAAGTCCTCCTCTGAAACAAAACAAACGACGTTGAGTTCGACGAACTCGCAAGATTAAATATAGAGCTTTAGCTCGATGAGGCTTTCAAAGTTTTATGGCTGTTTTGCATAAAGCTGATTTTATTTATGAAAACATAACTCCATGGCATCGACTAATCAGAGTATTTTTAAAAGAGGTAAGAAGTAACTCTTTTCTTTGATCACCTTTCTCATCATCAACCACTGTACCTGTTCTACAAAGGCACCTCCCCGAATCACCCTCGAGGAAGCTAACCTTGCATTCTTGAGTAGTACCTTTAGTACTCAGTTTTAATCATTCCGTTCAAGTTTTCTATGATCTTATCGTCCTTTCCCAAGTCGTCCATAACCGTGGACACGGCTTTTCGAAAAGATTTAACCCTGCAGGGGTGCACTGTGTTTACCTTCGGTACCGCCCGGCTCATTGCCTACGCTTAGCTCTCTTCCGGGGAAAGCCGGCTGAGTGGGAACGGTTACAACCTTTACCTTGCTTGAGACTAACCCAGGATCATCAGTGAGGACGGGACAGGTTCAGTGCCTCCAACACCCTGCCCCGTGGCCACTCATTTTCCTAACACCACCATCCTCATTTCTGTCTTGGCCACCATCTCAACGCACGCGCAAATGGAAGCTCAAACTAGAGGACCCTGGCTAGCCCGCACAAGTTAGTCGGTCGACGAGGGCTCCATATACCCCACCGAATGGAAGCGCGCTCATTCTTGGTTCAAGAGGTAAAGAACTCGCACCTAGGCGGCGAGAGTGAGACAAAGCACCACCATACCAAGTGGCCTCTCATCCCCACCTTTAAGCATTTTATTACCTGTCACCACAATTCTCCACCATCATCCATTCATTCATCACCTGTTTCCAACATGAAATCCATCGGACAACTAGCATTTAACTAAGCATGGCTAAGCAACAACATAGCATAGTTAAGTATTTCAGGCCAACAATACAATCCTATGGATAATAGGAGGGAAACAGGTAATGGCATCGGAAACTTAATGCAACTATAGGATACTCTAATCCAAGCAAATTGACATTTGGAACCGCATGCAATATTATAGTGGAGAAAATATTTGCGGAAAATAGGATAAGACATGCTCAGAGGGGGGATTACGCTTGCCTTGCTCAACGTGCTGGTAGTACGGATCGTCGGGGTATTGTGGCGTAACCCCGGCTGCTTGATCTATTGAAGCATATCACACGGGAAGAAACAATCAATCACCACACATGCTTTAACAAATGTAATGCGCAAACACATGATGGCATGACAATTTAAATGTACTGAACTTATGATCAGCTATCTAGCAATTTTAAAGGGGGTACGGCGATACCTACTTTAACTAGGGAAGAGGGGTACCCCACCTTTACTTAGTGATTCTAATACTACTAAAAGTACATTATTGTAATGGCGATCAATTATGCATGATGATGATGCTTCTGGATAGTTCACGTTTTTCTGAGCATTTTGGTATAATATACACAATTTCCGGATGAACCAAATACAAGTTATTACATTTATAAACTCTCTCTTTAAACATGTGCTTTTAATAAGTTCTTATCAACAACAATAAAATTTATTACCCAAGTTCAAAAGAGAGAGATGAAACCGGTGAAATATTGGAGTACGATGTCCCTAATAGCGCGAGGGGGAGGGGGAGGCATGCGCGAAAAGGGAGAACGAGTAAAGAATCGCGAGAAAAAAAACAGACAAACCGGCCTCCAGCCCGGTTTGGGCCGGTTAGCAGGCCGGCCTGGCTCCAGAGACGTCCGGCCCTCAGCCCGGTTTGGGCCGGCAGACAGGCCGACTATGGGCCAGAGAGAATCGGCCTTCCGCCCGGTCCAGGCCGTTTCCACGACCGGACGAGCACCACGGCGACGGAAGCTTCAGCGACGGTGGCTACGGCGAGGTGAAGTATCGAACCACGAACCAGCGCGAGAGGGGAGAGGGGAAGGGGCCAGCAAGGGCCAGGAGCTCACCACGAACACGATGGTGCAGACAGCGAGGCGAGGCGAGGTCTAGCACGGCGGCGCGGGGTCGGCGGAGCTGCGTCGGGGACGGAGACGAAATTGGACGGCGGCGGCGATTCCCTGCGTCTCCGGTCGATTCCTTCTACGAGGAGGGAGAGGAGATCACGGCGGAGCTGGTGGTGGTCGTCGATTTGCTCGGAGAAGCTCCAATCAACGGCGACAGGCGGCGGCCATGGCGGCTAGGTCGCGGGCTCGGGAGGAGCAGAGAGATAGGAAACGGGGGAAAATCGGGGAGAGAGCAGAGCGGCTCGTGGGGATCTTCCTCCTGCAGGTGGAGGCAGTGAGGGGGCCCGACGCGGCGTGCACGGCGACCACGGTGTCGAGCTGGTCCGGCGCGAGCTGCTCGCGGTCGCTACAGGGGAGGAAGAAGAAGATTTTACAAAAAGCCCCCTGGCCATTTTATTTCCATCACAAACTGGTCCTTTTCAGTTTTAAAAACAGTAGCACCTCTTGAGATTTAAATAGGGCACTAAATCAACTTCAAAAATTATGACAAAATTTGGGGAGGCTCCCCTTGACCTGTAGAAGCTCCACAAATTTTGGTGTCTCAAAATAAAATAGTTTGGACCACATTTGTTCATAGGGTTCGATTATGGCATTTTTGCTGACTTCAAAAATGTTGCTCCTTTGGAAAATTTAGAGCAAGTTCAAAATAGTATTTTTGGAACTCTTGGAACTTTCTTGACAATTATGGAAGTTTAGTTGAGTTGGTGTTGTCACCAAAAACTCATTTGAGTTTAAGTTGTTTGACATCAATCATTGCTTTTGTTTCCCTTTGTTTTACTTTGTTTTCCAAATCTTTGTTTCAACTTGAGCACTTAAACAAATGATGCCATGATGCATGAATGAAATGCAAAAGTGAAAATTTGGTTCACATTTTAGGTTCACAAACTTTGGGCTGTTACAGCACACTAGCTATCCTTTCGATTTTGACCACATACATATTAAAATGAGTGAATTTATGTACAAAATAGGTCAACTATTGTGTCTTATAAAAGTGAAAGGAGGGCCTCAGATTTGAATTCTCCTTCCACCAAAAAAAATCCCCTAAAAACAGGTATATCTTAATCAAAATAATTTAAAAGAGAATTTTCAATCAATCTCCTTCCTGTAACAAAGTATTATAGTTGTAATATCATTATAGGACAGAAAACTTAGATGGCCTATTTGGTTAGCAGGATTTGAAATTTTTGGTTCATAGGATTTGAAAAATATAGGAATAGGAATATTATCGTAATAGGATGTCACGACACTTGAAATTCTTGAGGGACCAAAAACGTAGGAATCAGTAGCAAATGTTATGTGGTTGCAACGCAAGAAAAGTGACGGAAATTTGTATAGCAATTGAGTGCATGTCATAGTTGTCATAGACAGAAAGGAATTTTTTTCAACAAGTCTCAGTTTGCTAGAAATCCTATAAAATTGTATTATCCATAACAATTTTGGAGGATTCAATCCTTTAAACCAAATGGACTATATAGTAAAAATTCCTATGGGTGTAAATGTTGTGCAATTTCTTCGAACCCAACAGGCCCTGCGATTTTTCCTTGTAGACAACTTCACACTCAATTCTATAAAGTTGTGTCTAGTGACTGTAACCTCTTAACAAAAAAAGAACATATAAGACATAGGTGTAATAAAAAAAACTTAAAACTCTATGGTTTTCAATCTTGAAAGGTTAAATATGGCTAATTAAATGAACGGAAATAAAACACTGAAGCCGCTAGAGGTGTATCGACTATCAGTGGTAAAAAAATATTCACCTTGACGAGACGAGCAATACTCAAGCCAAAGATTTGCCATTCTAGACAGAAAGCACCTTCCTTAATCATGGAACTGGTTTAGGAGATGCAACTTGGGTCGTCAATCGGCGGAGATTCTTTCAAAACACCGTTTACATGCGTATTTTCAGTAACACAAAGGCTGTCATTGATCAGCATAACCTGATAAGACGTAAAGCTGTGTGAGATAACAGACTAGTGGCCCTTGCGCGAAAGTTAGGGTACTGACACGGTCGAGGTTACTTTATCGGTGTATGATGGCATATCAGCTACAGAGCCCCTAAACTTGTCACTTCACTGAGTTCAGACGATATTTTCTTACACAAAAAATAGGCTTATGCTTTGGTCGAAATGAACGTGTATACAAAAAAAAGGGGAAAATGTTTCAGATCACGAAAAAATAATTTCCCAATCGTTTCGGCTACAAAATACCCATCCAAGCGGGGTTTAAAGGCAACTCCCAAAACCTGTAAGGCCCTGCTTGTAAACTTTGTTTTCGTTCTTTTTGGCGTGACAATTTACCGCGTGTCTCGTACTGTAGAGAGAAATCGACGTATTTATCGCGGACTTAGGCAAACGATCGGAAAATCGGACGGACCTACCGAGTCCCTGCAGAAAAACCCGCGTAGCGGTGGAAATTATTCTGGTTCGGTAATTCTGGCATGGCAGTCCAAGCGAGCCCTTAAGCCCCGCTTGCTTGGATGGGTATTTTATTGCCGAAACGATCGGAATATTCACGGATCTATTCTAGTCCCGCTAAAAATACTGGGCAAGCGTTAGGAAAGTTACGGCTCCGCAAAGCGTATAGACAATCCAAGCGGGCCATACACAGGTGCGTCGAAACTTGCGAACAAATGGTTGACGAAACGAGCGACGCAAGATTGTTCAACTGCCAACCAAGCACGTTTACTGACCTCGCAGAAATCACACCTTGTAACGTCTTGGGTGATGGTGCATCGGAGCCCTTGAGATCCATCTTGAGGCGCAACCACCTTCGTAAATGACGTTCTCGCAGTGCCTCGAAGGAGTCCTCCACCACGTGATGCGTCATGTATTCTTCTTGGCGGAACGTCGTGATGGACTCCTGAATCAACATGTGATCCTCCAGCTCCTGCCTCCGATCAACCGACTACGACGACCCCGGACCACTCTCGTTGACCGATGTCTCCATTCAAGGGATGAACATGGACAAGGACGAGTCGGGGGAGGAGGGTAGGAGGAGGCGCGCGAGCCTTCACTAGGCGGCTCCGCTAGCAATGGATTGACTCCGACGAGGAGGGGAACGGAGGAGGTGGAGCCATGCGCAGGGATGTGTCACTTCCTTTTTTATGGAGTATCGCTACTCATCGGGGATTTTGAACTTTAGCGAGCCATTACCGCTACCGATTGTTAGGTTTTTATACTTGCGTGGGAAGACGGCAAAACGGCGGGAAAAGGAGGCAAAAAAAGCTCAATAATAGATGGACCCCAATTGCATTTTACAAAGAAACACTCATCACTTTAAATTATCGTTCACAGAAAAACGGGCAACCACAACTATATAGAGACAATTGTATATAGACACACGATGATTGCAAAACAAAATTACAAGCCTAGAGATAGTAACATTCAAAATTGACCGCTAGAGCACGAAGCTTTGAGTATATCTTTTACCATGTACCTTTTTGTGTGTGCTATATTCGGGTTGCAGAGGAATCTATTTTGCAATAATATTTACTCAGTTTTTCCCTATCTGCATTCCTCAAGAACACGCGCGAGCATCTCGTGTCTTTATATTAAGATAGAAAGGGTGAATATACATGTACATATAGTTTTTGGTTCAGCCAAGACACAGCCACATACGACGGTCTCAGCTTCTACATGACCTACTCCATCCGTCGCCTCTCTCCCCACACATCCGCCGTGTGCCACAGCGCAAACTCCTGCTTGATTCGATCAAATACAACCCCTGTAGTAGAGGCCAGTTGATCGAACACTCTACTATTCCTTTCTAACCAGATCGACCTAGCTGTAAGGATTATTAATTTGTTAACCTATTTCCTCCTTTTCTTCGGGATCCTCTCAGTGATTGCCGCTCACTACCGCGAAGCTACGGCATCTGAAGTTGGAGTGAATTGTTGCAGGCCCAACTGTTGTAGCACCATGAACCAGATTTCGCATGCGAAGACGCATCTGAGCAGGAGGTGCTCGCCATCTTCTTGTTCCTAATTGCGAAGGGGCAGAGGGGCGGGTGTTGGAGACCACGTTTCGCTAACCTGTCCGATGTCCACAGGCGGTTTTTCAGAGCTAACCACATGTGGAGCTTCTGTGACAGAGGGGCGCCTGCTAACCAAATTTCCGTCGCGCAGGGTGCTGCAATTCGGCCGAAGAAGAACGCGGCATATGTCGACTTTGCTGAGTATCTGCCATTCACCGTGAGCCTCCACCGTATCGTATCATCCTCTTTCACCAGAGTTTGGTTGCGAACCAATTCCCACAGCTCCAGGTATTCCGCCAATGCTTGGATGGTTAGGTTGACTCTGATCCCCTGAACCCATTTGCTGTTGGGAATGGCCTCTTCGAGTGTGATGTAGTCATTGTTCCTCTTGAGTACTTAATTTGTAATGAACAACTGTATTAATCTGTATTTGCTTGTACAACTGTTTTTTTCAAACTATGTTTCGTCTATTGCACTCCCAATGTACCGCGGTTGCGGTTGTTGAAAATATGTAGTGCGTGTAATTCTAATGTACAACTAATTTCATCACATCCTTATTATTTTTTACACTTAACTTCCAAATTTCTTTTACTTGTACATTCGAATTTTCTTAGATCTTATTTGGCATATCCCACTTTCAAAGTTTCAATATACACGACACGAGTTACGCATTTGAAAGATAGACTTAGGGCATCTCCAACCGAGGCCCGCAAACGGACAGGAAAAGCGGACCGAATCTGTCTGTTTAGGGCGGACCGCGGACCGAATTTCGGCCTCTGTCTGTTTGGGGTGGGGGTGCCCACAACGGCCCGACGCAAAAATGGTTTTTTTAAAGAAAAAACTGGGGTACCAAGTTTGCCTCTTGTCAAATTTGAAACAAACAAAATGCAAAATGGGTATACAAAATAATATAAAAATTTGTCCACCCAAACATGACATACCCATGTTCCAAATGACACATAGTTTGAAATAAAAAATACTTCAAATGTAATATGATAAATAAAAGAGAAGGACATCAAGCATCATCGCACTCGCGGATCATCTTTTGCTTCTTGAGTATCCAAGCTCTTTGCTCCGGGTCCATGACGCTCAAGTCGGCCATCATGATCCGGTTCTCCTCGGCCATCACCGCAAGCTTGACGCGGTCCGCCTCATTCTTGATCCGGTCCGCTTCTATCTCTAGCTTCTTCTTTTCCATCTCCAAATAGCATGCCATGGCCTCTTCCTTGTCTTTGCTCTTCTCCACGTACCTTGCGGCGGTGGACTCCTCCTTGCCGGCGATCAACCCCTTCTAGGTCTCCTCACATCGAGCCGTCGCCGCCTCACGCTTGGCATCTTCCTTGGTGGAGTTGTGTCCCCTCGGCCGCACCGCACGGCCACCGGAGCTTTGGCCGGGCTCCACATCATCATCATCTTCTTCGTTGGCCCTCTTCTTCGATGCATCGCCGCCCCTTTCTTCAAGGAGTTGTAGAGCTTGACCCACTTCGGGCATCCCTTGATCATGTCCCAACAATGGGGCAAGGTGAACTTGGTCTTATACACCTTCTTGTGGAACTCCAATGCTTGGAGAATAAGGTCCTCAACCCCAATGCCACTCACCGGCCGCGCCTTGACACGATCCTAGGCGGCTTGGAACTTGCTACATTCGGTTTGAATGTGCGACCACCTCTTGCTAAGAGAGCCCTCATTGCAATCACTCTCGATCTTGTAAGGAGGCAATTTCCTTTGCTCATGGAAATGCTTCCACAACCTTCTCCAAAACATTGTGCCCTTTTGTTGAGCACCGGTGGTTGCGCATTGCCCACATGTCACCCACGACTCACAGAGGACTTGATCCTCCTTATCCATGTATGACGCTGTCCGAGCGTTCCTCTTCTTGAGATTGGCAACGAGGTTGGCGTGCTCCTCGTCAAAATCAAGCGGCTCTTCATCAATGTCGACACCATCGGCTTGTGTCTCGCCATGGGTGTCGACATAGGGCATGCCCGCGGTCGGGTCTTGCGTCTCGGCGTCTTCGATGCTGGTGTACATGGCTCCATCGCAGATCATGTCCTCCACGACACGGTCGTCGTTGTCGACCTCATTGAAAAAGGCCGGGTTGGATGGCGCCGTGGGCGGCCTCTCGTCGAAATCGAGCACGCGGTGATCGGGCATGGTACCCGCGGCCGACGTCGACCGAGACTTCGTCTTGCCACACAACGGCCCCTCGCCGCGCTCGGCGTCACATTGAGGTCAACTGGGCGCACGAAGGGGGCCGCCGGGACCGAAGTAATTTCCGGCGAGGCCTCGTGGGACCCAAGCCTCTTCGGGGCGCCCGCGGGGTAGAAGACAGGCAGTGAAGCCGTCGATAGAGCAGGCGAGGAGGACCGGGGCGGCTTCCCTTTGGCGGACGAGGCCGAGCTCATCGCCGAGGCCACCACACCGGGGACGAGGCCCATGGCAAACACACCGTCAAGTACCTACCCCTTGAGGAGAAGCACGGCTCGGGCGGCGGCCTGGGTGGCGATGAGGTCCGCCGAGGCATGGGCATGGATGGCGGCGATCCGCTCCTTCTCTTCGGCCGCCTCCTTGGCGGCCTTGTCCTCGGCCGCCTTGAGCCGCGTCCTCTCCCTACGGCCTGCCCTCTTATCCGACTCTGGTAGCCGCTCTTTCTTCGGCTTCAACAGGGCGGCGCCGGTGGCGGCCGTGACCTTGGAGAGACTGTCCTCCATCGAGGCGTGGCGGCTAGGGCGGCGGCGGTCGCGGGAGGGTATGGGCAGGAAAGGGTTGGGGGAGGGATTGTGTGCCTGGCGCATGGGCTCGACACGGACAAGCGAGGACAAAGGGCGGACCGAGAAGTTGTCTGTTTCTCCCCAAACTTAGACCAAACTTGAGCCAGGTTTGGAACGGAAAACGTGTCCGCACGGACAACAGTCAGCATGCGGTGACCCGTTGGAACCCCTTCCCTGTCCGTCCGGACAGATTCAGACTGGACCTATTTGCGGGCCTCGGTTGGAGATGCCCTTATGTATCAACCTTTTCTTCGCCAACAAGTTTTTGAACGAATACACGTGAAAAGGGTTGCAGGCAGTAATTGAGACTTTGTCCAGCTTCACAAGAGCACCGGGCATCGAGATACTCTGTCTTCCGCCTGTCATTGGGCCCACTTGGATGGCGGCTACAGAAGGCGACCGACTACACCTCACCTGTATCATTTTAACCCTTTCACTGATAATGTGAACCCAAGAGCGTCTGGACCCACATGTCAGTGGGAATATAAATGTGAGCAGATGAGCATGGTTTGGAAGTGAGAACAGAGGTCTGACTTACTTGGACGCCAGCACGTGTGTGGGGCAGGGGACGGTGCTATGGCGCGAAACTTTGGCGGGAGATTTCTCTTTTTGGCGGTTTAAACCACAGGATGGAGCATCCAAGGCGAGCCGCCAGTTTATCTGGCCGGCAGAGTACCTCGCTTCCATGTCTTCATCCGACGACTACCTTTTTTCCAGCACGGAAAAAATTGAGAAACGAAGTAAAGCTCGTGTTTTCCGGAAGTTCGTTTCCTTTCCATTTTATCGCATCCAATTGTCACACTTATTCTCCATTTTATACATGTCTATAAAATTTAGTATTAGACATATATAAAATAGAGAATAAGTCAAACTGCCCGACGATGCAAAGCAACAAATTCTAATACATGCATTTATATGTACAATTTTATTGATACATCAGTGGTGGAGTTCGATTTAATTTTGTTTTCGAAATCGAAGTTGAAACACCGACCTCTACATTAAAATTATAAACACAAAGTTTTTTTTATATTAATTATTCAGCAATCGCTACAAAAGAAATCATCCATCAATTTGAAGCCAACTTACTGACAACTTCACACATACACATCATTTAAATTCAGAGGCTCAGCAAGCTGCCCAACGGCGAGCTGGGAGCACAAACGGGTCCAACAAACCATCAACGCACATCATATGTGCACGCTTCAGAAGTCGCAGCCGTCTTTCACCAGTCCATATCCAGGAGGGATCAACGCATTGACCATATCGACGCGAGACACCGCCCTACGCGCTTCCATCATCACGTGTCCGCCGCCGAGACACCGCTGCTCTACGTCGTCGAAACCCGTAATCGACTACGCGGTAGATATACCAGACCGCTGCACCTCATGAACCCTCCAATCAGTAGTTGTTCCAAAACGATCATGAACATTTCCCTCCCTAGTCCTAGCAGTATAGATGCTTGAAGCTTGGTCATGCAAGTTGCATTCCTCCCTTGCTGGTGACACCAATCTCTCCTTGCACTCCTGCAACTTTGCCTTTATTGCTAGATGTATTCCTGTGCCTTTGCAAGCTCAAAATCTTCCCTTTTTTCTTCTGTTGCGCCAATGGCATCAACAGCTTTATCACTAACAAGAACATGGTGTTCAACTAGATAGCCCACATAGTCTAACTCCCTATGCAAAAAATCACATGTTTTCTACCAAGAAAATAGATAAAAAGAAAGTGGAAACATATCAGTGGATCTTCATCAACGCACTTGGAACACATAATGCAGAACACACAATGTAGATAAAACCATACGGATACACCAAGCAAAAAACATGAGTATTGTTGGACATGCAAATGATCTGCAACAACTGCCACACCAAATTTGCACACGTGAGTGTACTAGCACCAAGTTCAAATTTCAGAAACTAGGTTCCAAGATAAGTTTTCATCTTGCACAAAAGTAAATAACTTATACAAGAGTCGACGGATCAATGGAGCAGGTGTTATAAATGATAGGCAAATAAACGACGAAGAAAAGCAAGATCAAACCAACGGGACACGAGATTTAACATGGAAAACCCTCCCAACAATGGAGAGAAAAAACCACGGGCGCCAGCCGGCAATACTTCACTATGATCGGGTGAGATAACAAACGCCGGGGATTTACAACTTGCGACTTATCCAAACCGACGGCTTAAAAGAGGTATATATGATGGTAAAACTCTAAGTCGGCTGCAGTCCGACTCGACAACGATGTGTACCGTACCGCGGGGGCTGCCGCCTTCGCACCCCCGCAAGTGGCAACCGGATGGGCTTCGGCCCAAGCCTCCCAACGACGGGCCTCGCTCCGCTCCGAAGTTAGCCTCTATCTTTATATGAATTTGGTGAAGGAGATGTGCCCTAGAGGCAATTAATAAAGATGTTTTATTTATCATATCTCGATTGTTCATAATATGTTTTATACCATGCTATAATTGTATTAAGCAGAAATTGATGCACGTGTGGTATGTAAACAAACCAGGTCCCTAGTAGCCTCTACTAGTCCATTGAGATCAACGGATGATCAAGGCTTCCTGATCATGGACATTAGTGTCAATTGATAATGAAGCCACATCGTTAGATGAATGATGTGATGGACACACATCCAATGTATGTGAAAACGTAGTAACCAAACCTTCTACCGTGAGATCATATTTAATCACTATCTCCGGAGGTTACCTTGACTGCATCAACCGTCACACCGTAATAGGGTGACCATAAAGGTGTCTATCAGGTTTCCGAAGGAATAGGTTGAGGCGTATGCATCAAGAGCGGGATGTGCCAATCCAAGTAACTGGATAGATACTCTAGGCCCACTCGGTGAGTTTGCATCGATTAAGCTTGCAAGCATATGACTGGGTCACGAGGATGTAATATCACAGGAACGAGTAAATGTGTTTGTCGGTAACGAGGTCGAGCTAGGTATGGAGATACCAGAGATCGAATCTCAGGCAAACTTAGTATCATATGGCAAAGGGAGTGGGACTCGACGTTTAAGGTTCAAGCGACAAAGATAATCGTGGACGCACAGGGACCATCATGGGTTTCCAGATCCCGATGTTGGTCATTGATCGGAGAAGAGTCTCGATCATGTCTGGAGTGATCCCGAACCGTATGGTGGCACACTTAAGGGTAGACGACATTTAGGTTTGATTTGACACCGAATAGAAAAATAGAGAAGAGCACCGGAATCGTCCCGGAACATATCCGATGGAAATCGGAGGGCAACGAAAGGTGTTTCGGAGCAAGAATAAATTAAATGATATGTATTTAATATTAATTAAGGTAATTAATTATTAAATATATTTTTATTTAAAAGGACAGCCCACCTTAAATGGGCCTCACCCGGAACTGGAGGCCCATGGGGATGTGTGGGGGGGGGGGGGGGGGCACCCCAAAGGAGGGGAGGGCCGGCCGGCCCTAGTGGGCTGGCCGAGTGGGCCCACTAGGGCCGGCGCACCATGGTGGTGCGGGCTGGTGTGGGCTTTAGTCCCACACCGCCCGGCCACTGAGGGTGGCAGCCCTCCTCCACCTATATATAGAGGTGCCCCCTTTGCCTTTAAGAGCACCAAGTTTTCTCTCTCTCTCACCTTATACGTGGTTCCGGAATTGGAGCTGCGTACGGGTAGAGGTTTTCTCCAACATACGCACGCCGTTGTGCCATCGGTTCTTCGGTCCAAATATCCAACTTCCGCTGCTTCGCTGGACCAGAGTTCGGGAGTCGTCGTCTGCACCGTACGTGTGTTGAGCTACGAGGTGCTGCACTCGCGGCACTTGTCGGCGGTACAACTACACGACCGTGAGGTCGGCGCCCCCATCTTCATCGTCAACGTTCTCGCGAACGTAACGCTTTCGGTCTTCAAGGGTATGAATACCGAATCTCTCTGTTACTTTATATCTGCATAGTAATAGATCTTGACTATTTCAGTTATCGTTGTTAGGATTTTTTTTGTTTTCTGCATCCGATCCCCTTCATTTGGATCACATCAAAATAGCAAACGGGATACTTACACCCTCTTTAGTACACTAGTAGAACACCCAGCCTTCGTGCTTGTTAGTGTCGGAGACGTAGAACCTTCCTTGCACGGCCAGGGCACCTGGTGAGGGGCACCGCCACTAATCGGGCTGGGAGAGCTGATAGACCAGATAGAGATCGACAAGGGCATGGTGGGTGGAAAGCGCAACGACGATGGGGCTCAATTTTGGAACTAAATATTTGCCTCATCAAGAGAGACGAGCGCATTCGGCTGGATTTGGGAACAGTTCTGATCTAACAAACATAGCTTGCCATCGCCACCCGCCATGTCCTCGTCGAGGAACTAGAGGTTTTCCTCGTCGAGAGAGACGACCACAGTTGGTGGACTTGTGAACGGTTCCGACCTAACCATAGCGGTGTAATTTTGCAAAAGAAAAAAACCTGCCACCTCCACGGTCCATGTCTAAGTCCACGCCAAGGTGTCCACGCTACCGCGTCCAATTAGTGTCACCATATGTACACCAATACGGTAGAAAAACGGATACATTGACGGTTGTGACCCATTTAAGTAAAACGAGTGACAGCAACTTTGGTCTTCTGAATGTCAGTGATCAAAGTGAAACCACACGTTAAATTTAGTTACTTTCGACGAATTTTACTCTATGAGTATTCAATCTGTGAGCAAACAGAGCCATCGAAGAAGCAGTGAGAGTAAAAAAGAGGTACCACCGTTGCTCACAAAGCGCCATGAAAAAGGTAGTGGCAGGGCCGGCCTCCTGCCTCGAGGAAATTCAGCAAGATGCATCAGCGGCATGCAGAGAGAGAGAGCCACTCAGCGCAGGGTTGCCGGCCATTGACGACCATACCGCCATATGCATATGCTTCGCTAGGCGCTAGCTTATCAGTTTCTCGTGCTGCTGAGTCATGGCGTTCCTGTTCAGGCAAAGCATATTCTGACTGCAATAGACCTTACCAGACAAATGAATTGGCGGCGATGCTATTAGTTTTCTTCATCTTATGGGGGACTCTGTTGAACTTGGATGTCTCTTTGCAAATTGTCAAGTACCTCCAGAAGAATCGTGTTGCTTCAACAGAACAAAGCCGAGGATGTTTTTTTTTTGATAATATACTTGTATTCAAACATAGAGAAACAAAGTACAGAGCCAAATACAAGCAAAGAGAAAAACAGAGAGGAAACAAGAACAGCAGAGCTGGCACAAACCATCTTCAACCTTGAGCATAGGCGGATCTAGCGTCCCTGCTGCCCGGCAGCTGCCCGGGCTTGCCGGCCGCACGACGCTTAAATCCCTTTGCTATTCTATGTGATTTGCGATACAAATATAATTTTTAAACGTTTAACTTGTGGTTTGCCCGGGCTTCCAAATGTTTCTGGGTCCGCCTATGACCTCGAGGTCACGAGGCGCGCCATCCCTCCACCGTCGGAGACGCCGAAGAAACCAGCCGCCAGGAACACCCACCGCGGGAGCAGAAGAACTCCTAGCCCGGAGGCGTTGAAGAGCCGAGGATGTTGAGCCGCAAGATATCGTGCTCGCTTGTCCTGTCCAAGCGAGATATCGGTAAATGTGGCCATGAACAGAAGGATCGTTCTATTCGAACCAACTTTTGTGGGCTAGTATTTGTAGTATGATGTATAGTTGTATACTACTTCCGTTATCAAAACAAACAACATATATATGTTTTCTAAAAAGTCAATCAATATTAATTTTATCTAACGTTGTAAGAATGCTTATTGACAATTATAAAATTATGTAGATATAATATGAAAATACACTTCATTATGATTTTAGGCTAAGTATCGGATGAAAACTCCCTTTCAGTGAAAACGTGTAAACTATGCTTGTGAGCCATCAGATCGACAACACACGGTATAGATCAGAAGCGGAATCTAACCGCACCACAGCATCCCCGCCGGCCACCTCAAGGTCTCCTCCGCGCCAGCCTTCCTCTCCCGCCGCCACCGCCGGCAGCGTCGCCGGTCAAAGCCTGTGCGGCGCGGCGGCGGCGGCTAATCTCCTCAGCCTCGGATGGTCAGCGGCGGCGGCGCTCGCTTCGGCCGTTCAGTGGCAGTGACGCGGAGCGACGGCGGCCATGTTCGGCGGGCTGGTGGCGGCGGACGGCGGGAAGGCCAGCGGGCAGCGACGACCTTGGTCGGGCCCAATCTGGGCCCAGATGGGCTTGGACGGGCCGCTGCCAGGCTACTGCTCCTGCAACGTTTCGTCGACCCCAACGTCGACACGCTGGACTCTGGCTCCGGGCGCATGAGGAAGCCAGGGCTCCGGCTCCGGGCGCGGCGGTGATGGCCTCCTTCTCTGTTGGAGGTGGTCGGCCGGTTGGCTGTGACGGATCACTTGGTCCCACAGTTGACCCCGGCGGCGAGTTGGGGGAGGCGTGGCGGCCGGTGAAAACCGAGTTCTGACTACGGTCATGACAGGCGATGGCGGTGCCTACGTGTTGTTACCTTGTTGAAGGCATCGTCGTTGCAGCTACTATCTACCCGCTCGCGCTGCTCCGGTCCGGGGGAAACCTCAGATTCCGGGGTTCCCGGGTCGGACAATGGCGGCGCTTTCGGTGCCGCTCTCCCTCTTGGGGGCATTGTTTTTGGAGCAGCTGCTGGAGGGATGTTGCAAGAAGCGGAGCGGTTTACATCTACCACGTTGACGACGGCGAGTCTCGGCGGCGTGGCGCAACGGGGTCTCAGCGACGAGCGTATGACGATGGACTCGCGCAGGTTGGTGGAGCTATCTGGCATCGTGGCGATGCCGCTGGCAGGCCTTGCAAGGTCTTCACGTTGATCGCTCCTGAAGATGGGATGGAGGAAGATAGTGGCAGCGGCTTCTGTTGTGCGCATCCGGCGTGCGCTGAGGATCGACTGGACCAGTTTGTGCTTCCGGCGCGCTATCAGGTGGCCTGGTTGAAGCCTCCGAATTTAGATGATGTGCGTAGGTGCGTGAGGTCAGAGCATCGGCTGTGATTGTTCCACCCCTTCATCAAACTTGTAGGTGTAGCGAGTTTTCGCTTGGATGGTGGATCTTTTGGTTGATCGATGTATTTCTTTGTAAAGCTTAGTGCTTACTATTTTTCCATATTAATAAAACTCGGCTGTGTGCATCCATTGGATATAGAGGCTGGGGCACACCCTCCATTTCGAAAAAAAACCAGCCACTTATGCACAGTTTGCAAATAACCCCCTTGCGCTTACGTTTGCTTGTTGACGATTCAACAAACAAAGGAAAATGGATCTTCTCTGATCTGTGTCGTCATGGAGCCTCGTCCACCGATCACCGTGTGCGCTGACTCCTGCCGGACATGCATGTCGCCTAGCTCTCTAAAGGACCCAGTTTTTGAGCCCTCGTCCTCTTCCTCCCTGGCCTCGTCAAGGAGTGCGAGCCCCGGCCGGCAGGCGACAACCATTGCCCTACGTCGGCGGTCGTGAACTCATGACTCGACTCGTGAACAAGCAAACATAAGTGCAAGAGGGTTATTTGCAAACTGTGCTTAAGTGGTTGGTTAGATTCCCGCTTCTGATCTATACCATACGTTGTCCATCTAATGGCGGACGAGGATAGTTTGCACGTTTTCACTGAACGGGAGTTTTCACCCTATACTTCGCCATGATTTTAACGATATTGATTCGGCATTGTATACGTTTATAATTGCTCTGCTAATCTTGATATTGTTTGAATTTGATTGAAACTTATACGCCCTTTAAATAAGGGAGGGAGTAGCACTAGTATACTCTCTAGGAAAAGTTACCGCTTCCGCTACATGTTGCTCAAAATATTACGAGTTACTGCTTTAGAGACTTTATGCATAGAAATTCAAATGTTATCTTTCGATAAACACCGGAAGTATCAGATAGACGAACACACTTACACTTAGACTTACACGGTGACTACTAGATATAAAAATGAGACCAACCATATATATATGTCTTGCCAGCATATTTTACAGAAGAAACAGTCTGAGCCTTTTGCTGAGTCCAAGATTCCAACCTTGTTGGATGCCACCCGTAAAGCTTGCTAATAAAGCGAACTCCGTTCTTGACTAGTACTCCGTAGATACTACACTTGTGGAGTTATAGGATTGCCCAAGTCACCACATATGCTTAGCTATGGACAAAAATGTCACCTCCAATGAGAGGATACGCTCCATCCATTTGTCTAAGAACATTTGTCAGAAATACTTAATTTTCTACTTAAGCCTTTATGGACTTACTTCGTGACGGTATGACCGTAAATCAGTTGTTCGATAGCTTGTCCCTATTAGGTTTTTTCCCTCCGCAATATGCCAACCATTTAGGACCCCACCTATTCGGTTGTGCAACTCAAACGGCTCTTTAAAACTCTTGAGATTATGTTGAAGACACATCAAGATGCAAACCATGATAATCATATATTAAAGGGATTAAACTGTGGTAGACACCACACATAACGTCTCTGTAACCCTAGGGCTGAGAATGACCACTCCATACACAAAAACGAATACTATGTGTCCACCCCCACACGGCCATGGGGAAATCCTCCCTACCCTTGCCCGTCATTTCGGCGTTAAACCAATCTTTACCTTCATCACCCACCACCCGGTAATCGCTGTCATCTTCGTCAAGACTCCATCAAATACTACAGAGCTTCCACGTTTTCCAGAGCACCAAGACGATAAGAGTGTAGAAGTCCTTCCTTGCCATATGGTGAGATCCCCGTCCACCATCTAGTTGCTCCTACCGAAGGCACCAAAAACGTGGTAAACCTCACGTGTCATGATACATCCTACCAAAATATGGGCAGACCCGCTAAGGACTTGTTTACTTTAAGAGTTTTTTAGGGGATGAGAAGTGTGGGGATGGGAAGAGATTTGGTGAACATCTAATCCCCACAAATACGCTTCCCCTACAATACACTAGCATGGACTAGAATTTTTGTGTTAGGAAAAAATGAGATGGTTGGTAGGGGATATTTGGGGATTATCTCGTCCCATCTCCTAAAATACAATAGAAGTAAACACACTAGTGGGGATTTTCCGGAATCCGAGATAATCACCTCCCATCCCCTAAAATACACTAGAGGTAAACAAGCCTAACGGGGGAGTACTCTACGCTGTGCGAAACGATCAGAGTCCAACATATGTTTTTGCGGCAAGACACACAAAGAACCGACGGTTGAGGGGCTCTGGATGACCATGGCCGCGGCATAGACCTCCCTGCCTGCAAAGAAAAAATATATTCGATGTCATATCACTTTAATTTTGTTTTAACAATAAAATTGAGTCGTTTGCCAAAATAATTCGTGCCATTACGGGCTATCACACGTGCTCCTGTCGTGCCCATGTCAGCACTGTTTTCGTCCATATTAAATTTTCTTGGCCAAAGTTTATTCTTCTCCCTAATTAGTGCCAGGACTGCTAGCTAGCCAGTGCAGTGCTCACTGCTCAGATTTCAAGTACGGGAACAGGGCGTACTGATCAAACGACCCAAACTCTCCCGCCACACGAGCTGGGCTTGGAATGGAAACGAGGAAGGATAGTAACCAGTAGACTTCAGAGTAGGCCTGCTCATGCCTTCCTGATACGTATAGCTATGCAAAGTGGCCCAGTCGGGTTATCTTCCTGAAGTCTCCCAAGATGTTATTCTGAAAAATAATTGGAGTCGCAGAATCTTGCAGCATCGGATTCTGCCAGCAGTAGCTCTTTTAGAGTACGCCCATGCCAAGGAAATAGCGTGGCATTCCGCGCCGTGGCGACATCGCCGCCAGATTTCAAAACCAAGCGTGCACATCTCCATTTTCAATGCTTATGCATTTATGCCCTAAAACTGGTTTCTTTTGAGCGAGCGGCCCTCACTCGTTCTTTTTTTTTTTTTTTTTTTTGCGGAACAAGAAGACAATTACATCGGAGATATTACAGAAGGAACCCCAAGAAAAACAAAATTACACCTCCGTCCTTCTGCAAGTTGACCGCGTCACCGCCACGCCGTTGCCGTCGGTGGTGCGCCGCCGCCTCTGCCTCCCTCGATGCCTTGGCTCGGAGGCAGTCCCCAGACGAGCTTTCCCCCTCTCCCCGTCCATGTTTTCTCTCCCTCTCTTCCACCCCTGTTATTTGAGGGCAACTAGGATACGCGCGCGCGGAATCCTGGACCTGGACGACGCGAGCGATGCCGCGCGAGGGCACCTCATAGCCATGCACGTGGCGTGCGGATAGCCCACCGCTCACGACTCGCGGCCGACCGAGCTAGCTAGCTAGCGTGGTGTATCCTGATCGATCGGAACGATCAGCTAGCCAGCTAGCTGAATCGATCGAACACGCGCTAGCTAGCTAGCTTTGTACGTACGTACGTTTTTTTTTTTCTTTCAACGTGACACAGTACAAAAATCTTTTCAACGGGACATACTATAAAAACTAGTTGAATGCCCGTGCGTTGCCACGGCTATTTTGTATGTCACAATGTTGTTTTTTCTTCACTCATCATGAATTTTTCCATGTATCTAAAAGGTGAGGAACTGTTTAAATCTCTATGCTCTGTGAAACCTCTCTACTCTAAACAACACACATTTTGGTCTTATTTTCTGGTTACCCAAATGACTCTAACCCCTTACCCTAAACTGCATCCAACAAGTACATTTATTTAAACACAAGTCGTCATTGTAATTTCATCATTTTGGTCAAGCATCTTCAATGGAGATAGTGGTGCACTGTTGTCAACTGAGGAAAACAAATTGACAACAAACAAATAGCACGAAATTCATTATACTCGTTGAACGCAATTACAGTTCATACAATATAATCAGATTACAGTTTTACAATGTTACAGTATAATATTGTCCCTAATTTCTAGGATACATTGTCCCGCGCCAATTACAGTAGACAACCAGTGTCGCACCAGTTCAGTCACAGCCATCTAGAATAACCCTGAAATAACAACCTGTAGCTGACTATGTATAAATGCTTGGTCCTAACTCCTCCTAAGCTACTTCTTGTACTGACGCCAAGGAGGACCTCGAGTAATCATGCTCAAAGGGACATGTTGAAGCCAAGGCCATTGCCGTTGATCAAGTGGAATCTGGAATGAGTATCCTATATGGCACATATCTGCAAATCTGGAATCTAGTTTTACAGAAGGTTGTGCTGACATAACCATTTGTGTTCACTGCAAATCTGAAATATGTGAGCTTTAACATCTTGGTCAATTCATAATGAGTATCTTGAAGTCACTTAGCTTCACACTTGTGAGAATTTCAATTTCAATGTTATCAGCTCATGATTAAAGTTGACATTAGCAAATCCGTTGTTATTTCAGTATCCCACGGGACATGTATCATCTAGACTAAAAAGGCCTTTGCTCATAATTAGAAGAATTAAAATCTCCATTGCACGCAATGGAATTGTTCTATTTTCTTATAAGATGAGCATGATGCTAGCACTCAAGACTCATTCCAGCAATCAACCGTGCCCTATTTTAGTAAACACTTCACATACTAATATGAAATTCACCTGAATGTCTGGTAATGCAGTCCAAATTTCAGTAAGAAAATACGCACTGCTACAAGACCAAAAATCCGGAACAAGGAACAGATTCCTATGTTTATGAAGCGTGTATGACCATCTCAAACAACAACATTCTACTTTTTTTTTAAGTAACATGCATCATGATCTTTCGGCTACCCTGCTATTGTATGCCATCGGAGAAAATGAGATGAATGCATAGTGGAACAGGGATTTTTGTTATTAGGCTACCAGAGGGAGAATAAAAATTGTGGGCCAGTTTTGATGAAATAATTTGCAACACTATAACCGTAATTCAGTATATATGCACATAAAAGACAAAAAATAGCTGATTGGTCTCAAGCAATACCTGAAACTTGACCATTTTCTAGTGTATGGTCGTAGAGTCCCTTCCCTCTTCCAACCTCGGACATTGGTGTCGATAGGAACTGCAGCATAATGCTGTAATGCAATTTTTATAGTAATGTCCCGGTTTGAAATCTTTAAGAGAAACAAGTGAAAGTGTTTGTTTATCAATCCCCATCTCCAAATTCGACAACCAACTTCTTGCGCAATGATTCCAGCCTTAATACTTTAAATATCCTAGATTGAGCTTGATGGGATTTACAAAATCACTTAGTGAACCTTGTAGTGATTCAGCACGGTTACCTTGTCTTGGATAGCGCAGTAGCAGCGCTTGTGCGCGCGGTCCTCCTCGTCTGCATCGGGCCCCTCCTCCCCGTGTGCTTGAACTGGGGCTCGCCCCCGGCGCAGGATGGGAGCATGGGCTGTAGTTGCGGCCTTGCCGGTCCTGCACGACCAGGATGTCCGCGTCCCCATTACTGCGGCAGGGGGAGAGAACTCAAACAATCGAGCCCGCCGTCGACAGGCTCCCCTACGCCGGTACGCGGTCGCCCCGCATGGTGCTCGCCGTCGCCCGCGGCTCCACATCCCGTCCTCGACAGGCTCCCCTACGCCGGTACGCGGTCGCCCCCGCATGGTGCTCGCCGTCGACCGCGGCTCCACATCCCGTCCAGAGAGAGAGAAGGGATCGGGTGGATAGGGTTAGGGGTGCAAAGTACAACAACTAATTGTACGCTCTTTTTTTACGTGTGCTAAAAAAAGCAGTACTACAAAAAAGAGAAGGTAGTGCCGCATCGAGCAGTGCACCGCAAAAGAGAAGGTAGTGCACTGCCCATCCGAGGCAGTGCACCGCAAAAGAGAAGGCAGTGCACTGCCCATACTGCAAAAAAAAAAAAAGAAAAGCCGAGAGAAGGCAGTGCACTGTCCCATTCGATGCAGTGCACTCTAAAAAAGAGAAGACATTGCACTGCACCCAGAAGAAAAGATAGGCAGTGCAACCTTCACCCTCCGGGCAGTGCACAATTTTTTTTCGTCAAAACATATCAACATGGGATCTAGTTTTGAAGATTTCGACGCGACTAATCCATTCTCGAAAACGGATCGTGATTTGGAAAATCGGTTCACAAGATATTTTTTTTTTATGTTTAGACTAGAAACGGAAAAGGAAAAACCAACCTACCACTGAACCAAGGTACACACCAGGCTGAGAGCGAGGGAAGCACGTACGATCGACACGTGCTGCGCAGGGAATCAAACGCAGGACAGAGGGGATAGGCCAGCATGCGCCACATGCCGTGCGCGCGTGAGATGCAAAGCGTGCTCGCGGGGAGCGCGCGCTTTTTCTAGTAATTTCGCTGTTATTTTCTCAACCCAACACCGAGATGGCGTCGGTGAAGCCGTCGAGAACGTTATGGAGCCACGGCGGAGAATCCTCCTCGATACTGGAGAGAGCAGAGACAAGCAATGGACGTATTGGTGGCGTGAGGGAATGCAACCTGCGACAAAAATTTGGTGTGTGTGTGCGGGGGGGGGGGGGGGGGGGGGGGGGGGGGGGGGGGCAGCGAGGGGATGCCCGGAGGCCGGAGCGGTGGCAGACTGGCGGAGATCACGATCTGAGAGGGCACGGCGTCGACTACAGGCGGATCGGCCAGCAGTGGATGTGGGGATGGAGGCGATGTTCTTCTTCCTAACCTCATTTGTCATTTTTTGTCACAAATGGATGGAGCACTCGCATGATCGAAAGATAGCATCCCCACTTATGTCACACAAAAGAGTCCGGCATTGCCTCTAAATTCAAGGCACCGTAAAACGAAACTGTGGCGATTTTGTAGCTTACCGTAGAAACACGAGGACGTGCATGCACGTACATACAATAATAAGGGGCTACATCCTACATGGATAGGATTTAAAAAATGCAAGATTCTCACGAGCATACAGTGGCTTGCTAGCATCGGATTCCCCAAGGAGCTAGAGCCTGACGTTATATACTGGGTACGTTCACGCATGATGGTACAACGTCAACACCATGCATGAATACTGCCCCCCATCCACCGTTGAAATGAAATAGCGAAGAGCCAGTCCATAAGTCGGTCGGCGCTTCGTTCAGATTTTACTATAGGTAATTTACGTAACTATTATTAGTACGTACGTGCTCGTCATGGCAGAAAGAATTTCAGACAACCATGACATTTTTTTAATAGCTGCATGAGCATGTCTAGTACCTAGCCCCGATCTTGTTGGAGATATGCCATATAGATAATAATATTAAGCTATTATTTATCTACAAGTTAATTGTTAGGTTTATATTTTTTATGCTATAACTGATGTGGCAATTGAAAGTGAGTATTCAAAATAGAACCTACCCAACATGTGTAGAGATATAGACAAATCAAGTGTTCTTAGTCTTATCTCTAAGATTAGTCTATCTTGTTGTTAGATGACACGTTTTCCTGATTATGCAGTTCGTATAAGCCATACAACTATAAGAGTATTTCAAAGGCGGACCTAGAAAATTTTCCAAGCCTGGCACGCCAAAGTGGAACAAAAAAATTGCACACACATCGGCAAATGTAAACACCAATCTAGGGAAACACAAGAGTTTTCATATACAGAGACGGACAAAGTACATAGAAACATAATATCACATATAAATGTTCAGCGATACTAAATATGAGATTGTTAATATTTAATAAGAACTCCAACGGTGGACCACAAAAGCTGAAATGTTCATGAGTACTAGACAATTGAAGCTCCAATGGTCGGCCACAAAAGCACAAAATGTCCAAATGCACCTAAAAGTCTGTACACAACAAGAGAAATTTGGGTAAGAATATTATATGATGGTACAATGAAAGATAAACTTAACGAGAAAAGGAACATACCATCAATCATGTTCTAACAAGGCCTAGGCCTTTTAGGTAAATGTACTTTCCTTGTCTTCATGGCTTGGAACGCTTGGCAATAGCATCATTATCAAGTTGCCTAAATATTTCCCGCTCGGTGTAACATATCATCAAGTCATTGAACCAACCATTTTTCATCTTGTTACGTAACTTTGACTTGATAATCTTCATTGCCGAGAAAGCCCTCTCAACGGATGCCGTTGACACCGGCAATATCAAGGCCAACTCAATGAGTTTGTAGACCAAAGGGAAAACCAAATGTTTCTCCGTTTCAACCATCTTCATAGCCAACTTTCAAGATCATTACAAGTAGAGAAGGCGGAATGGGCTCTCACATGGTGAATGTAAGTCTCAAGTTGGCCTCTTATGGTTGCATGGTCACCATTCGAGAAATCCGCATGATAAATTGTGGACAAAGAGCAAGCTTGTCCACATCAAACATAGAGAAAGAATTCTTCGGATTGAGGCAAGAGAAGCAAACTAAAACCTCTCTAGAAGCTTCACAAAAGCGATGATTCATCTCAACACATATCTTGTCAATGGCAAGATAGAAAATCTCAACTTTGTAAAGGTGAAGCTTAGTGTATGTCATCCCATCAAGCCTCGAACGACCCGAACTGGTACTTCTTCATCCATTTGTGGCACCGGAATACCCTTGGAACCGCAAAATTGTTGGACCTCATGAAACAAAGGCTCCCAACCACTTTCCCTCATGGCCATCAACCGATCTTTCACATTATTAACTAGTTCCATTGCATGAACAATATTTAGATCCTTACTTTGCAAGACATGTGAAAACTCATTTGTGATGGCAAGCAACTTTATCATAAGCTTCAAAATGAAAACAAATTTGAAATCCTCCATCTTCTCAATTAAACCCGCCGCTTGTGATAGTCCACGCCCCTCATCATTGACCTCACGAAGAACTTTTAATGTTGCCAACCACATATCATCCAAACAAAGCAAAGTTGTATAATGTGAACCCCACCTAGTATCCCCGGGCTTAGTGAGACTTGTTTCTTGATTCAAACCTCTTCCACTAGATATTCACCCCTCTCAAGCAAATCCAAAATATTTTGATGATGTTCTTCCGTAAGCACATCCCTTCTCTTGCAAGATGCACTTGTTGTGTTCACAATCAAGGAGGTGTACTCAAAGAAATCATGAATGGATAAGCAAGAACTAGCAACGGTGGGCAAAACAATGAACATAGAAATCATAGGGATTTTCATCCAATATCTTCTTTTGTAGCCATTAAATTCACCCCTCATATTTGAGGCCCCATCATAACCTTGACCTCGTATACGATGAATAGATAGCTTGTGATGATCTAGAATACCAACAAGAGCTACCTTTAGTGCCTCCGATGTAGTCTCATGGACATGATTTATAGAAAGAAACCGTTCCACAGCCTCCCCTATTGTTCACATACCTACAACAAAATGATGCCAAAAGGTTAAATGAAGCTATGGAACAATAAGAAAATTGAATTATGAAAATGGATCACTAACTACCTCAACATCACCGCCATTTGCTCTTTCACGGATATATCACGTGACTCATCAATAAGAATGGAGAAATTCTTATTACCAATTTCTCCCATAATTACTTTGGTGACTTCTTGTGCGCAAGACTTGGCAAGATCCTTTTGAATTTTGGGAGAAACCATCTTGGAATTTCTACCATTACCATAAGCATGCTTCACCTTTTCATCCTTCTCTTTATACCATTCTACCATCTCAAGAAAATTTCCCATGTTTCAATGAACCAATAGATTCATTATGGCCACGAAAAGCCAAGCCTTGACCAATGAGAAATCTAGCACAATGCATTGAAGAAGTCAAACAGATTTTATATAGTTCCTCCGATTTCTTGGTTGCACGAGATAGCTTACTAGACACAATTTGTCTTTGATTACGAAAAGCATCACAATTCATTCTTGCGTTATTGTGGTCACTAGTTATGCCCCAATATGGTCGGGCAAAGCTTTGTAAGCATGCTTCCAATCACTAAATCCGGTTTTGGTGAAGACATCATGACCAAACCGTTGTGTACTTCCCATGTGCTTAAAAAGAAAGCAATGGAAACAAAATGCCACATCTTGAGACTCACTATATTCTATCCAATCATACTTGTCATACCAATCTTTTACAAAACCCTCGATCGATTTCCGTACTTCATCTTGGGAAAGTTCACAATTGGTTGTGTTGGACCCTTCAAAAGATATGCCCTTCTTACTTGGTCTTGAACATCCGGATGATAATCATTAATTTGTCGTCGAAGAGCGGGATCACACATTATATCATCCGGATTAAACACATGGGTCTCCTCATCATTTTGCGGTTCAGGTTGTGGTTGTGGTAGGCTTCTTGCGTCAACCAAAAAGGTACTCATATCTGTAATTTAAACAATTTTATGTTTAGTAATAGCATTTCAAGTTCATTTCAGAGTAAATACAAAATACATTATACATCTAAATTTAGAAAATGCAGTGCTAAAATTATAAATTGGGAACCAAGCAGCAATTCTGAGAAGTGGAATTATGCAAACCTAGCTGTCTTCTGCCCGAAGCTGCCGAGATTGAGCCAGCCCGCCGCCCCTGGGTCGAGCCCCCGCCGGTCGAAGTTCCCCCCGCACTTCGCCCACCGTAGTCGCCGTTGTCGTGGGTTTGTCACGTCAGGTGTCATAGATGACTTCGTAGGTGTGGGATTATGCGAGTCAAGCATCTCCGAGCTTGGGATCGCAGGAACAAAGATCAACACAGATTTACCCAGGTTCGGCCCCCTCAATGTGAGGTAAAAGACCTACTTCCTGCCTACCCTAGATTGGTATTGATATGATAATCGAGGTGTTACAATGGAGGCGATCCGATCTGGTACTCGCCGTATGAGCTAGGGTTTAGGGCTTGATAGCTTGACCGCTCTAAGTCCTGCGAGTCCTCTTTATATACACAGAGGCTCGCTAGGTTACAAAAGGAAACTTCCCCATAAGGAATATCCACAGAGGCCTACTCGGAGACTACTTGGTCTTCACGTCCTCCGGGATATGTCTTCTAGATCTTTCCCCTTATGGCGGTTCAATATTGGGCTTGCTCCCAAGTGGGCCTTTGTCCGTGCGAGTAAGTTAAGTCGCACTGGGCCGCGGGTTAATCCAGAAAGTATTCCCCCGACATTAGCCCCCAAGATTGGTTAGGACTTTACGGTGAGAATCCTTCTTGAAATGGTCTCTGAGCCGCACTGTAAACGTTCTGACCAATCTCTGACTATGCGATTCAGAGCGTGACTTATCTGCGCGACTCATCCCCTTCTGGAAATATTCTGTTTCCTTTAATTGCGGACCGTTACTGTTTTGCGGGCGCAAATTGTGCCGTTGGTTGCGAGCGCAGATGTGCCGTTAGTTGCGGGCCCCTTCAGTTATAAGCTGCGGCCACCTAGGTCATTATCCATTTGCCCTTGCAATCTTCTCATCCCTAGCCGCGCCGTCTTCTTCCTCGACCCGAGCCTAGTTCCCCAATCCAATCTCCCCTCGCAATGGCGCCCAAGGCGAAGCCATCTGACGATAGCGCAATCTCCTGCAACTGGGAAGGATCCTGGGTAACGGAGGAAACTCTTGCAGATCTGGCCGAGGCTGGCTTCTTGCCGCCGAAGGAGGACGGCGTCTGGCGGGCGCCAGGCGATGAAATCGAGCCGCGCCCCAAGCCCAACGAGCTGGTGATGTTCGTGGAGCACGTGGAGCGTGGATTCACGCCGCCAGGTTCTCCCTTCTTCCGCAATTTGCTGCAACGCCTAGGCCTCCGTCTTCACGACATCGGGCCCAACTCAATGCTCCAGGTGAGCAATTTTCATGTGCTGTGCGAGGATTATCTTGGCATAGCCCCCAACATCGATCTATGGCTGGCCTCTTTCACCTGCAACAGCCAACTTGTCTCCAAGGGTGGCGCCTACGTTCAGGTCGGCGCCATCTCTCTTCAACGCCATAGGAACTCTTGCCTTCCCAAGCTAGCCCTGGCGAATCGACCCAGGGCTTGGCAAAAATCTTTCTTCTATTGCCAAGATACTTCACCGGAGGGCGAAACTCGCCTTCCCTCCTGGTCTAACACCCTCTTCGTGCCTACCGAGGCACTGAAATCAAAACCCCGCGACTCGTCCATGTCCTTCATCAATGAGTCGCTGATCAAAGTCCGCGCCTTAATAGGTCATGGTCTTACTGGCCTTGATCTTCTCTCTTGCTGGACCAAATGGCGCATTCAGCCCGTGAGTCCACGACAGCGATCCTTCCTTGAGTGCACAGGCACCTCTGCTGACGTTGATCGTATCAAGGCTTCGGACTGGAGGCCTGAGGATTGGGTGGAATTTGTCACCCGCGTGACTGAGGAGAAGGACATCTCCTTCGATAAGGTGGGGCTTGCCCCTTTCAGTGTTAACAACAAGCCTTTTGAGGTAACTCCTCTTCTCTGTCTTTTCGCCTTCGTAGTTGAGTCGCATTCCTTTTCTTAATACTGCAACTTATATCTCCTGATCCAGGCTGATGAGAACTACTGGTCGCTGCCTGCGACCGTCGCCGGCACTGCTGCTCCCAAGCGTGCCGCACGAAAGAAGTTGCTGCCCACTCTAGAGGGCAGCGAGACTGCTGATATCCCTTCTGTTGCTCTGCGGCCTCAGATGGTGAAGAGACTGAACTGGACGAGGATGACAGTCCAGTGCCAGCCGCGAGTTCTGTTGCCGCGGCTGGACCAACTCCCCGTAGAGCCTCCAAGAGGCTATCTCGTGAGGAACCAGAGGTTGATGCTCTGGAAAACCCTGAGGCCACGAAGCGTCGCAAACCTGCTACGGGCGCGACCTCCTCCGCTGCCAGGCGTGCTTTCAAAGCCACCGCCTCTGCTGAAGAAGACATGGGTCCCCACTCTGGTAATTTCTGTTGTCTTGTCATCTTGAATGCTTATTCTTTTTCCTCTACTGACACGCAAAACTTCTGCTCGTAGATTCTGGGACCCAAGGCCTGTCCTCACCGTCAAGCGGTGAACTTATGGCCTTTGTGAAGATGGCTCCAGAGTTAGTGACTTTTCCCTGTGCTTATAATACTTTTATTCTGGCTTATGTGCTTCTTCTTCACACAATGCCCTTGCTTTTTGCAGAAGTGCGGCTAAACCCGCGACTGAGCCTGGAACCGCGGTTGAGCCGCATTTATCACCTGCGGCTCATACCGCCATGGTAGAGGGCGTGGCCACCACTGATGACCTGGCCACGGTCCCTGTTCTTGACACAGCCACCCAAGAGGTGGCTCTGGAGGATAGAACGGATCCCCTTATGATCCAGGACGTGGAGAAGGTCAACCCCTCCTCCATAGATGTAATGGCCAAGGATGCTGATACGCCAGTGTTGAGTCGCCAGCGGCGGACAGCCTGCGGTCGCCAATTCTGCATGCTGAGGTTGCTTCTTCCTCCTCCACAAGCCGCGCTGAGAGACTGTCAGAGGCTATCATTGCCTCAAATGACAAGCAAGCCATGGAGCTCCGCAAGGCACTGTCTGACCTGTCTGCGGCTTATAAGGTAAACTTCTATCTCCAGTTATCTGTCTCTAGCCCCCAAGGATCAAGTTTCTTCTTTGACTGTAAAGGGAGACTTGATGCTTCTCTTTTAGCTGTTGATATATACTTACTAACTGATGTACCCTTGTAGGAGGAACTAAGCTCCATAACAGCTGCCAAACTTGCCTTGGAAAAGCAGCTGGGGGATACTCCCTCTGAACTGGAGAGGCTGCGCGAGCTCCTTGGCCAGCGTGACGCTGAGCTGAAGAAGAGGGAAACCAGGATGGGCGAGCTATCTGAGCAAGCCAAAGCCACCGAGCTGCGGCTTAAAACTGTTGAAGAGAAGTTCCAAGAGAGGGTCCAGCAGCTGGACCTCCAAGTCAGTGCTCAGAAAGACGCCATTGCTGATGCCAACGAGGACGCAAGGCTTAAGGCTGTTTCCATTGGCGAGCTTGAGAAAAAGTTGAAGAAAGTTTCTGATGCCCATAACCTTGTCCACGCCAAAGTGTGCATCATGACTCAAGAGTTAACTGGTATGTGTTGCGACTCATATCTGCATCTGTTTTCTCTACTATCTTTGCCTGTATGTTGTAGAGCTGACGGAGACATGCCTCGATGTAGGTGAAGATGCCAAGGAGCAGCGCGGCAGTACTCAAGAACAGCTGGAGTATATCCGCGATTTTTCGCGAAGAACTTGTGATGCCATGAAATCACTGTCTAAGTGCCTGCTGCCGACCAAGCCAGTCCCCGGTGATTCTGAAGGGCTGCTGAAAAGACTGCTTAGGGCGCCTCAGTTCTTTTTGGACTGGAAGGAGTCCTCAGCTCGCACCGGCGCGGCTCATGTTCTTGCTTTGGCCAAGACATACTATCCTTCTTTTGATGCTGCCAAGGTTGCAAAAGGTAGGCCCTCGAAGAAGGTGGATGGCACCGAACTGACGGCCTCAGAATATGCGACGACTTGGAAGGATATGCGCGGCCACGCGACTGAACTGGTGGAGGGGATAGATCTTGCGACCTATATGGGCAAGTATAATGCAGATGGAAGCAGATGGGAGAAGTTACCCGCTCCGTCATCCAGTGCGGTGATTCCGCAGGAAAAGAACCCCTCTCCAGGCGTATCCAGCTCTGCAGCCCCCAAGCCCGCGACTGAAGAGCCCTCCAGCGAGCCTGCGATTGCTCCTTCTGGCAAGCTTGGTAAGCCGCCTGTTCCTCCTTCCCACCGGCCAAAAGCTGCGCACAAGTGAAGAAGAGAAAACAATGGTTTGATGATCTTGGCCCTTAGCGGCCTGTAATAATTGTTAGAATTTATGTGTCATAAGACAATTTATGGTTTGCTTAAGTACTCTCAGCAGTACATGTTTCGACCAATAGGCTGGTCCTTATGATTTGTCTCGGTTTTTCCTCACTTAGGCCCTTGCGCGGCTCAGTATTTCCCAGGTAAAAAGTGCGTGTTCAGGGTCGAGAGCGGCCATGATAGGCAATCAAACTCGATTGACGCCGCACCCCCAGTACTTTGGCCGCATAGTGCAAGTCGCATCCAAGAGAGGTTGAGTATAATCACGATAAATGCCACTTGTTTGGCGATCCCAAGGAATAGGCCGCGCTAAAAAGCTGCCGCACCCCCAAGGGACCAATGATTAAAAAATAAAAGACTCACAGCTCAATTGGTAGTTTGAGATGCTTTATTTCAGAATCATTATATGATACATAGGGTCGGTCGCGCCTAGGTGGCGACCAGAAGTGATGCTTGGGTCGGTTGCGCCTAGGTGGCAACCAGATGTTACATGGGTCGGTCGCGCCTGAGTGGCGACCAGAATTGGGTCGATCGCGCCTAGGTGGCGATCAGAGATGTTACATGGGTCGGTCGCGCCTGAGTGGCGACCAGAATTGGGTCGATCGCGCCTAGGTGGCGATCAGAATGTTACATTGGGTCGGTCGCGCCTGAGTGGCGACCAGAATTGGGTCGATCGCGCCTAGGTGGCGATCAGAATTGAAGTTTTTTAGCCCTGAGTGGCCAGCTTGATGATGTAAACTCTTAATAATTTTGTTGCGGCTGCTGATGGCAACTCGCGATGCCTGGGATGTGTCCTTATTGGCAATGGCTTGTAGCCTTTGACTTCCTTGCCTCCCTTGCGGCCGTAATCTGAAGTCGCAAGTCAGGCAGGTGCCTCTTGCCTTCACGATGTCATCAAAATTCTCCTGCGACTCGCGCATGGGCGCGCTCTCTGCGATGCAAGCTGCTCTGGCCATGGCCTTGTCGCCTTCTTCGCATTCTTGAGCTATTCTTTTGTCGCCATTGATGGTGATGACTCCCCTAGGGCCTGGTATTTTAAGCTTTAGGTACACATAGCACGGCCTAGCCATAAACTTTGCGAATGCTTCTCTGCCAAACAGCGCATGATATGGGCTCTGGAAATCTACAACCTCGAACCAAATGTACTCGCTCCTGAAGTTGCTTTGTGTCCCAAAGGCGACCTCCAAGTTGATTCGCCCCAATGGCTGAGCTGATATGCCTGGCACGACACCGTGAAACGTTGTTCTTGATGGGTGTAGCTGCTTTTCTTGGAGGTTCATTCTTTTGAAGGTTTCATAGTATAATATATTGATGCTGCTGCCTCCATCCATCAGTACTTTGCTCAACTTGTACCCTGCGACTTGAGGGGCAACCACCAGCGCGAGTTTTCCCTCTTCATTTATTTCTCCTGGGTGATCCTCGCGGCTCCAAACTACTGGCTGCTCGGACCACTTTAGCCACTGTGGGACGGCTGGTACTATGGCGTTAACAGCCTGATTGCGTCGTCGCAGCTTTTGTTCCCTCCTTGAAGTATTCACCACAATGGTATGATACTGACCCAACTGTTTTGGGAACTGTGGCTGATCTGGCTGCGGATTTGGGACGGCGTTGTTGCTGTTGTTGCCTCCGCCGTTTACCTTCCTCGTTGTTTTGATGATTGAAGTTTGTGTTGAGTGGTTGTCCATCCTTCCACTTTTTGTAATGATAACACTGTGCCTTCGTGTGGTTGGGTGGTTTCCCATCTTTTCCTATATGGATGTCGCAGGGGCGGTTGAAAACCTCTTCCAAATTAACTGGGTGAAAATTCCTTCCTCTGCCGCTGCTTTGTTTGTAACGAGTGTTCGTATTTGCGACTAACCCTGAGTTTCCTTCCTCGTTTTTGCGCTTGTTATAACTCGCATTGGCATTGCTAGCTTGCTGTTGTTGAGGCTTGCTACTGGCCTTCTTTCCCTTGCCAGTGTTTTCCTCTTCCTCCCCATCAGATGCGTCCCTGGTTTTATCCGAGCTAGCATACTTGTTGGCCGCCGCCATTACCTCGCTTAGGCTCTTGACTTTATCCTTCATGCGACCTAGTTTGTGGACTAGCGGCTCAAATTTGCAATTTTTCTCCATGACAAGGACTGCTGAACTGGGTGGTATGTTATCTGAGGAATGTATGATCTCTGCGACCCTTCTCATCCAGTGGCGACTCGACTCGCCTTCCTTCTGTACACAACGCTCAAGGTCCTCTATGCTGCAGAGTCGCTTGCATGTTCCTTGGAAATTCTTGATAAAAGCTTCCTTCATCTCATCCCAAGAGTTTATTGAATTTGGTGGCAAATTTTGCAGCCATATGTGGCTGCGCCTTCTAACATCATGTTTAGGTAACGTGCGCAGATCTCTTCGGATGCGTTTAGGATGCTCATGCCCATCTCGTAATTGTTGAGCCAAGTAACAGGGTCCATGCTTGCGTTGTAGTTGGCGACCTTGCGAGGCCCTTTGAAATCTGCAGGAAACGGTTCAGACCTGATTCTTTCGCTGAAACAGACTGGGCCTTTGAGTCGCGACGATAGGTTGGACGAAGCTGGCCTTCCTATTGGATTAGCCGCCGGCGCGGCTGCACAATCTCTATGGGTTGAACTTGCTGAGGTTGATTTTGAGCCGCAGGTTGATCTTCCCTTTGTCGCCTAGCCGAACTCGAGTCGCAACGTGTGGCGACTCCGCGTGGATGCTTCTCTCCGCCGTTGCTCTGCTATTGTAAGGGGTGGAGTGCAGCCGTCCTGCGTGTTCGGACATATTCGCCTGCTGTATTACTGCTGTGCTCAGCATCTCAATGGCGCGCCGTGCCTCTCTGTCCATTGGCGTGTTTCCTGCTGGCGCTAATCTGGCCAAGATGTTTGTGGCCGCAAAGAGATTCTCCACTGGGCTAACATAATGCCCTTGCGGCGTGTGGAACCTTTGAGGCTGCTGTGGCGACTGCTGAACAAAGGTTGGCTGCGTCAATGGCGGGGGCATCATGGCCCTGTTGTTAGCCTGTACTATGGCCCTTGATCCAGGTATCTCTGCTACTCTTGGTGCTGCGAAAGATGGAACCGCTGGTACGATTGATGGTACAGCGATTGCTTGAACCGCGGGCGCAGCTAACGGGGCCACGGACCGCATAACCATGGCAGATGGTGCCATGCGTGCGGGTACCGCGACTGAAGGTTGTGCGACCCCTGACCATGCGACCGGGTGCGCCGTGTTGGTGGCGACTGATGGGATCGTGTTGGTGGCGGCTGACGGGACCGCAATTGCTGGTTCAGCGGTAGGTGATTGGAACAGCTCCATAGGGTTTACTGTTCCTGGCTGCAGGCGACTCGCGTGGCGTCTGTGTGGCAAGGTGGCCTGTATTCCTTGCAGAGTATTGGTTTCCTCGATGAGTCGCAGTTGCTCCTGTTGGAGGCGCTGTTCCTCACGCGCCAGCCTGGCTCTCTCATCTGCGATTCTCTGGACTTCATCATATAGCCCGATCCTGGTAGCCTCCAATTCTGTCACCCTAGCAGCCGCGTTAACCGCAGATATTGGCGTAAACAACACGCTTCCCTGTGGCGGCGTGACCGCTGCGTTGGGGGTTACCCTTGACCCTGATTCCGCAGGCGCGACTCCAGGTGGGGTTTCTCTGTTTGCGACTCCTGAGGCCGCGACTCCTGGCGTCATCGCAGCGGATGCCGCGACTCCTGATGCGTCTAGCGCGGCTTGTTCTGCTGCTTCCGGCGGTGTGGGGGCTAAGCTGCCTGGTGGCATGCCCAGCCCTTCGTCTGCTTCTGTGGTCCTGTAGACCCCTTCCACGTGCCGATCTTCTACAGAGGGCGAGCCACTATCCACAGGGCCTCCGCATAGCCTTTCCTCAAGGACATACTCAATGGATTGGCCTTCTTCGTCTTCGAGAGGCAGCGACTCGTGGTTGATAGATTCTTCTTCTTGGTCCACTGTTACCGCGACTCCTTCTTCTGAGTCGCCATGTTGCGATGGATCCTCTGACTCGCCGCCAATGAAGCCGACGAAGACGTTGATGGATCCAAAGGGGATGACGTGGCCGGTCTCCAAGTAATCTGCTTCCGGCCCCCAGCTTGAATCGTCGATGAGGGGTGTGCCATTGACCGTGATGATATGGCCAACAACAAGATCTTCAGCTCCCTTCATGGATCCTGCGCGGAACGTGACGCTTTTGACCGCAGGCCCCACGGTGGGCGCCAACTGTCGTGGGTTTGTCACGTCAGGTGTCATAGATGACTTCGTAGGTGTGGGACGAGTCAAGCATCTCCGAGCTTGGGATCGCAGGAACAAAGATCAACACAGATTTACCCAGGTTCGGCCCCCTCAATGTGAGGTAAAAGACCTACTTCCTGCCTACCCTAGATTGGTATTGATATGATAATAGAGGTGTTACAATGGAGGCGATCCGATCTGGTACTCGCCGTATGAGCTAGGGTTTAGGGCTTGATAGCTTGACCCGTTCTAAGTCCTGCGAGTCCTCTTTATATACACAGAGGCTCGCTAGGTTACAAAGGAAACTTCCCCACAAGGAATATGTCCACATAGGCCTACTCGGAGACTACTTGGTCTTCACGTCCTCCGGGATATGTCTTCTAGAACTTTCCCCTTATGGCGGTTCAATATTGGGCTTGCTCCCAAGTGGGCCTTTGTCCGTGCGAGTAAAGTAAGTCGCACTGGGCCGCGGGTTAATCCAGAAAGTATTCCCCCGACAGCCGTCACGCTCGAGCCGCCGCAACCTCGCTTCCGCTTGCCGCCTGACCGCGCGGGCACGGGCTGCGCAGCTCCGGATGCGCCCTGATGCGTGGAAAGATCGACCCCATCGGCGGAGCCGGAGGCCATCCTTGGAGCGCCGGAGGTCGCCACCTCGCCGGACTGCTTCCCGTCGGAAGGACGCGCTCGACTAGGGTTTTAGTCACAGAAGGAGACGAGTCGAGTGGGGATCGATTCCGGAACTGCAGAAGCGGAAGTGGTGATCGATTCCTTGGATCGATTCCTGTGATCGATCTGTAACTAGCTACGTTGGCCCAGTAGGATAAATAAAGAGAACCTGGCCCAATTTGAGGCCCAAAATTTGCTGGCTTGTGGGCATGGCCCAAGAATTGGCCGGTTCAAGCCTGGGCACGGCTCCATCTAGCGATTGAAATTGCCGTGGCGAATCGCTAAACAGCATAGGCGAGCGACGGAGAAGCCCGGGCAACAGGGATGGTGGGTCCGCCCATGAGTATATTGCTGGAATGATAATAGTATTGAACCCAATTGTATGATCATTGCTAAAGAGACAAATCGTGAGAGATGAAGTTGGCAAGTGATTATAGAATTTTTGTTAGTTGTATCCCTATACAATGAGAACATCTTAGTGACCGTACAGTTGACAATTATACTTTGATTGTCATCTACCGTCTTGCTGTAAAAAGGGACAATAACGGTGGCTTTTGGTATAACCTAAAGTGTGTAATGGAACTGAGATTATTCAAGAGTGGTATTTACTGCTCCAGACAATGGAGAGATACATACTCTGGGCCCTCTCAGTATCACCGATGCCACCCAATCGTCTGGCTAGACACAATGTGATTTATCACAGGATATCAGGGATATAAAGGAGAAAAGAGAATGATATCGGTACAAGTTTTGTATGTGTAGTGATCGAATGGTTTGATCATGCAGTGCACATTGTCTCACCTCGTGATATCTTTGGCATTGTGTTGCTAAGGGGGTTAGCGTAATGAGAAACACACAAAAAATTCTTTCGTTAATTCGTGTATGCACAGGAGCCATCGCGGACATCCATGGTCCTAACGTCGGTTATTGTCCGATAAGCACTCCGGGCATGCCTGTGTGTTACCGAACCTTCTGGGTCACACACTTAAGCTGTGTCAATCTTTTATTGAGAGAGTTTTGTAGTTATAGTGGTGTGAAGTGGTCTGAGTCACTCTGATGTCACAGGAACAACTCTGATGAGAATTGGAGGTATTCCGATGAAGTTATCATGAGAGGCATATTATGCCGGTATAGGGCTGAGAACCTTATGAGAGAAATATGGTGAACATTAGATGTTACGGGATTTCGGGAAGTGTCTCTGACATCAGAGGATACAGTCGATGATTTTATCTAAAGAGTATATTTGGTTCTAGAAGAGTTTCGGAGGAAAAACATGAGGGGGAGTGCCACCAGGGGAAGAGAGCCCTAGGTCTGCGCCACACTTAGGTTGGGCCAGGCACATTGGTCCCACCTCACCAAGGTCGGCACATCTTCTCCCCTTCTTTCCTTTATTTGGTTATTTGATTTTTGGAAAGTATATTAATTTTTTTGACAGTTTATGACAGTAAGGGGAGAACCCCTACTGCCTCAATATATTAAAATGATAATACAATATTTACATTTTTACAACGGCCACTAGGGAAAGAGGGGAATCAGAGGCTAGCTAAATAGTTTTGAATGAAAGGATGTAAGTCTGACTTAGTTCTATGAACTAGTAAACCAAAATCTTCAATGAATATGGCCTACCAAGTAGCAGCAGATGGGATTATTCCATTGAACAATAAATTATTTCTCTCCTTCCATATGCTCCAGGCTGCTACAGTAAAGATTTCTGTAAACATTGGTCTTGTCCAAGCTTGTTTGGCATTTGAGACAATATGGAGTCTATCACCAGCAGATTGACAGGTGATCCCCAAAACATTCCAGCATTGGCTACTAAAATGACGATGAAATAACAAATGTTCAACTGTTTCTTCCACATTCAGGTTGCATATGAAGCAGTTGTACCCAGAATTAAGGGTGTAGTTTCTTCTTCAAAGCATATTTCTTGTGTTCAATCTATCAGAGAACAAAAGCCAACAGAAGAGTTTCAATTCAGCAGTGCATTTGGATTTCCAAATCCATTTAAAGGCTTTATGTGAGACAATATTCATGAAGCAATATCTGTAGTATTTCTTCGACTTGAATTGCTTTTCTCCCCAAATATACTGCCATGTATCAGTCTCACTTGATGGTAGGTTAATATGAGTTGCTTCTATCTGTAATTCTCTTACTTCATCCATTGCTTTAGGAGACAGTGGGAGATTAAAATTGTCAGCTAGTGAATTAGCAGTAAGAAATTTTCTGGCTGAAAAGTCTTCATCAATTGCAAAGGAAAGGCTCTAGGGAATTTAGTATCAGCTGTTTCATTCATCCACATATCTTTCCAGAACAAAATGGAGGAGCCCTCATTCATTTGGCACGTGGTGATGCCTCTGAAGATAGGGCTGAGTTTAATTACCTCTTTCCACCAGAATGAACCACATGGTTCCAAGGCATGAGGCACTTTTTCTTCATAGTAAGCCCTCCAAATCAAGGTGACCATGGAGTATCCTCTTTATTATAGAATTAATGCAGAAATTTGAGCAACAAAGCTTCATTTTGAATTTTCAGGTTCAGCACACCCAGACCTCCCTTATCTTTAGGCCTGCAGACTTTATCCCAAGCAATGAGTGCATTGCATTTTTCCCCTTCCTCTGTTTTTTATTCCAAAGACAGTGTCTCCTTATTTTCTCAATATGTTCCAAGATTTTTGGTGGTATATGTACACACACATATGAAACATTGCTACCGAAGTTAATAGGGAATTAATCACTGTCGTTCTTCCACTATATGTCATCATTATAAAGGAGGCTGTGGGTTTCCTTTCAATTCTGTGAACTAATGGCATCAGCTCCATAACTGTGGGTTTTGTAGTTCCCACTGGCAAGCCCAGACAGGTGAAAGGCATAATGCCTCGAGTGCAACCAAAGCTCTATGCAAGGTGATTAGCCATAGTATCACTCAAATTGATGGGTATCAGCAGAGATTTTGCATAGTTGATTTGTAACCCAGTAGACATAGCATATTTATCCAGAATTTCCTTCATAATACTTATTTGTACTGGGCAAGCGGCATAATTACCAGTGTGTCATCTGCATATTGAACAACTAGGTAGTCCATTTGAAAACTCACAGGGAACGGTGTGTGTATCAGATTTTCCATGTATGCTTTATTAATTGCAGCTTGTAGCAAATCAGCTGCCAACACAAAAATTAAGGGAGAAAGTGGATCACCCTGTCGAACTCCTCTTTTGCACCAAAACTGTTTACCAGGCACTCCATTAAGCAACACTGATGATTTCCCAGAGCCAAAAATAATTAATATCCATTTGATCCATTTTTCATCAAATTCCATTTGCCTCATAATTTTAAGCATTGCTTCATGATCAATTGTATCAAATGCCTTAGCAAAGTCAAGCTTAAGTTGAACTATCTCTCTTTTGGAAGTTTCACATTGATGAAGGAACTCAAAAGCCCAGGCCAAGCAATCCTGGATAGTTCTCCCCTTAAGAAAGCCATACTGGTTTTTATGAACTATTTTTAAAACAACTTTCTGCAGTTTGTTGGCAGTAATTATGTGATGATTTTTAGGCAACAATTGAGCAGAGTTATAGGCCTGTAGTCATTTACTTTTTCAGGTGAAGCCACCTTAGGTATTAGTGTAATAAATCCCATATTCAGGCTTTCCAAATTCAGATCACCAGAATGAAAATCCATGCAGAGCTTATATATATCTTGCTTAATAATGTGCCAGGATACCTTTAGGAAATGACCATTAAATCCATCTGGTCCAGGAGCTTTGTCTGCAGGCATGTGTGCAATAACTTCATCAATTTCTTGAGTGGTAAATGGTGCAGATAGAGTACCCAGACCCTCAATGGGAGAGATGAAAGATTCCAAATCAAAGAGCATGTCAGGGTGATTTGCAGTCCCCAGTCTCTCCTTGAATGAATTATAAATGATTTCAGCTTTACCAACATGATCTTTAACCTCTCCACCACCATAAAGTTTCACACAAGGAATTTTATTTCTTCGATGTCTTTCTGTAGCAATAGCTTGGAAGAACTTTGTGTTTTCATCACCTAGTTTTGTCCATCAAATTGTCCATCTTTTTTTCCAGTACTGCTGCTGAAAATCAAGAAGAGTGAGGAGGTGCTTTTTGATTGTTCTTCTAAAGTTCTTTTCTGGTACAGATAAGCTTCTTCTATCCTCCATATTATCCAGTTCCAAAATGACCTTATTACAGTTCTGAATACAAATTTTTAACTTGGAAATTGATTTACTCCAGTGCTTCATATCATATATGAGCCTTTTTGAACTTAACATTAAGATTTGCAGCACTATTAATCTTATGAGTAGGTTTATTCCAACTCGTGGCCACCATATCAAGAAAACCATGATGAACTGCCCAATAATTCTCAAATCTGAATATCTTGCTGCCCGGTATATTAGTTTGGATCATAACAAGTAATTGTGTATGATCTGAAGTTGGTTGGCCTTGTGGGCACACATAAGAAGCAGTGTAGGAGAGAGCCCAATGAAGAGAGGTGAAGAACCAATCAAGCTGCTCGAGAAGTGGGTTTTCCTGCATATTACTCCAAGTATAGGCTCTGCCTTGGATGGCCAATTCAGTGAGATGTTGTGAACGAATAAAATCATTGAATGTGAGCATGTCATTTACATTTCCTCCTGGTTTATTTCTGTTTTCTGGTCCTCTTATGAAGTTAAAATCACCTATTAGTATCCAGTCTTCATCATCAGGTATATTTAGATGGTACAACCGTTGAACAAATTGATCAGGCAGATGACCCACACAGGGCCCATAAATATTAACCAGTGTCCATGATTGGGCCGACTGTGTGGAAGTGAAATGGACCGACAGCCCAAAAGGTTCACAATGCATAATAAGCCCAGTAAACAAAGAATTGTCCTAGATAATAAGCCCACCTGAGGCCCCATTAGATGGAACATACATAAATTCATCAAATCTTCGTGGGCAGCATTTCCGAATAAAAGCACCATCGATAAAATCCATTTTAGTTTCTTGCACACAAGTAACAGCACAACAAGAAGTTTCAACTGCATTAAAAAAAGCTAACTGTTTTGCTCGAGCATTAAGTACCTAATATTCCAGCACAAAATAAACCACTTCCTAAGGAAATTCATAAGGAAATAAATTATTCTTGGATAGCTTCTTCATCGAGAGGTGCATCAAGCAGCTTCTTGGGGGAGAGATCTTCTGGTGGGACACCACAGAGCATGACTCCAATATTCTGCAGCACAGGGACAGGAGTATGTGGTGGAACACCTGCATCTAGCTTGCCTTTTGCTTCCTTAACTACCTTCACAGCTGGTATCACTCTAGGCTTCACTTTGGACTGTGTCTTTTTGGCATCAGAAGTAATCTTTGGCTTGAAACCTGCATATCTGGTTGATCTGGTGCTTCTCCTCACTTGATTTGTACAGTCTGGAGCAGCCAATTTCCTTAATTAAAGAGATAAAAGGAAAAAGAGGAGGAGTAAAATGGGAGGACTCCTAGTTGGACTACGAGTCCAAAACCGACTCCACAAGGGGATCTGGTCGGATCCCTAGGTCCGACGGTGCAAGGGGGGAGGGGTTGCCACCTCTCCAAGCACCCCTCCCCCTCCTCCCCACTATATTTACTCCTCCCCCACGGGAGAAACACAAAACAGCTATTGCCCCTGTGGCTTTTCTCGCTCTCTCTAGATCTCATGTGTTGAGAAACAATTCTCTAGTATCATATTGATCAAATATAATTGATTAGATCTACAACCATAGACTACACTGAAAGGTTGTCTCTCATCATTTGAGCCGAGTTCTGGAACGACGAAGCGCTGAAGGATTAGCGCAGTGGATGCGTGGATACTAGAAGAGAGATTGTGAAAGCGATCCTCGTGAGGGACCGACGACATTCTCCTCTTCCGCCGTGGACGTGAGAATCTTTATCAGGATGCACCAACAACGTCATCGACAAACACAAGATCTTCCACAATGGTGTTTGTAAGTTTCTATATTTAGCATTATAGGGTGCATCATATCTTCATAGTAGATCTTGGCGGTTATGTAAGAACAATGTTTTAAAATTCCTGCAAGTAACCCTACACCCACCACAAGGGTTCAGACCCCAGGTGGGGCCCCGAAAGCACCATTTAAAGTACTCAGAACGAGTATAATGCGGGACACTCAATGTAAACCGATCCAAGTAGGATATACACTATCTTGTTGCGGCTTAGCCTATGCGGAGCCATCTGTAAACTCATTCGGCACTCCGTAATCGAATTCCCACCAAGTATATACGGTGGATGGGGTCCGCCGAACGGGTCACATTTATCACGACCCACACAACTCCTCATCATCCACCAACGTTAGGCGTGACCGAGCCATATCTCAAGATCGTCAGGGCATACGTCATAACAGGCCCATCTACCCCTAGCCAGCCCATGAATCATAATAGGCCAGCCCGCCTATCCTAGTAGGCCGGCCCATGAATAATAACAGGCCGGCCCACGAATCATAACAATCCGGCCCATCTAAGCAGGTACGCCGGCCCACTTTAGTTAATGGGCTGACCTGCTTAAGTTAACGGGCCGACCCAACATAACTTAATAGGCCGGCCAACCTAAGTTAACGGGTCAGCCCACCTAAGGTTATTAGGCTGGTCCACCTAACCTTAACAGGTCTCAGGTGGGTCTGGCATCTACCACTATTTCTGCCTCGTGGTAGAAGAGATAAGACCGATTGCTACGTGTCCGTTAGATTCTTTTACCACGGCAGCCATTCGTGGTTGATGACGGAACCATCTACCACGAAATCCCGGGGGCGTGGTTAAAAAATCAGCCATGCAACATCCTCCACGGTATTCCCTCCCCTGTTGCTAAAGCCTTTTAGCCACGAAAAACGGTCTTTCTACCATGAAACGACCCATGGTAAAAAAAAAAAAATTTCTAGTGAGATAATACAAGCCGCTAGAAACAAGACGTAGGGTCTTTATAGGATTGTTCGTCGGGGCTTGAACCAGTATAATTTTTTGTCTCTCGTGTGTTACCATCCCGAGTATCCAATATCCGTGTGTGACCCTCCGAACATAAATTCATCATCAGGAAATACCACGACAACTTGTATTGCAAGTGAAGAAGAATAAGATCTAGACTTTAGATTAGGAGTTCTGTCAATGTAAATCTTATTGTTTTATTTTGAGACATTGTAATCCTCAACATTGTTGTAAAAATTATTATTAGATCAATACAGATTTCTATTACTTTACTATTTTTCTATTCATTCTCAGTTAATTCTCTTGCAAAACATATTCCTCTATAATTGAATTATGCATTTATAATGAATATTTTTATTTGTAAATAAAACTTCCAAAGTTATTCATAATTGTATTCTTATAGTATCCAACTCTTCCATAATTTTAAAAATGAACAAAGGGCATGTTGTATGTGTCGCCCTCAAATCGATGAATTGAACCTAACTCATCGACGCAAGATTTTTTTTTATCACCTTGTCCTGTTTCATAGAAAAAATTCAGAAATTTCACGTGTATGAATGCAACATACCTATGATCTACTCCTTCTGTTGGTCTAACTATGAGATCTCATACTTCCGCCACACCGCCTCTAGACGCAAAAGCTCAGGGAACGAATGAGAGGATTAATTATGGTTTCTCTAAACGTTACATGACAGAATATAACGTCGTGCTCGCATCGGCAACGTTTATTCGTTTGCTCATATGTCCATGTCAGAAACTAATTAATAACAATAACCCTTCTATATTGTGCAGGCCTGGACATCCCACATTGGTAAACAAGATTTGGAGACCCCGTATAGGCGCTTGTTTAGTCGTGTGATAGCAATCAAAATATGCTCCGACGCTTCAAAGTAACTTGTAGGCAAGGAGAGAAGATTTCTTGTTCCTGCGCTCCGGTGCTCCTCGTAATTTAAAAAAATAGAAAAATATTTAAACTTATAAAAATATCTTGGAAAAAATCATGCATGTTCTCGATGATGTATCCTATAGACCTACAAAATAACAATACGAAATACTTGTATTTTGACCTATGCAAAAGTGGTAAATTTACGGATCTGATTATAGTCAACAGTGTATAGTTTCAAATATTCAAATTTTATCATTTTAGTGTAGCCTACAATATAACGATTTTTTCATTGAAATTTTGCACGCTTATAATATACATCATTGAGATATTTTTGAAACTTTAAATAGAGTTTTTGATTTTTTTTTTAAATGGCAGAGTACTGGAGGTCGGGTGCAAGTAACAGTTTCCGGTAGTGAAGATACATACTCCCTCCGTTTCATAATATAAGATGTTTTAGTTTTTTTTTCCACATACACATGTACACACATGTATCTAGACATGTTTAACTGCATGTGTCCATTCTTTTTAGTACGATCTAGACATGCATTTGTAACACCTAAAATATCTTACATTGTGAAAGGGAGGGAGTACTACTCCAGCACGCTAAGGGACACGCGGCATGGACATATTCTAACATTTTGTGATGAGTTTTTCTTTCCAGGGCTCATAAGTCAGAGCTGGATGGCGTGTGCTCATGCTTGTTCGATCGGAATCCAATGATCCCGGTGCTGCACGCCGCGGGTTCCGATTGTCCTGACTTCCGATCAGCCGGTGCTCATAGCCTCACACGTACGCAGTTGAAAGTGGACGGCAGCTGAATGCCCGGACCCTGGCCGCATGCATGCAATATATATAGCTCTCATCTGTTCCATCGACGGCAACATCTACATGACCACATATGCACATATAGATATTTAGCTTATACATGTACGCAGGCATGCGTCATAGGCGCGCAGGATTGTTTGGCTCGTAGCGTTCAAGTTTCCAACGCGTAACGCCATTGTTGCTGCTGCAGATAGATTCTCGGTGTCGCTTCCCATGATGTGGATAAGTGTTGTGTGGGCGTGCTGGCAGTTCCGCTGTTTTCATAGCCACGTAGTCCCTCTGTTCTAACTATTTTTCACTCACATGTATCGCGACATGTTCTAGTGTAACATTCATTTTGATACGGAGGGGGTATACGTCTTGCCGCATGGTGCTGGCGTACGGCGAGACGGATGAAAATTCAAAATATGGATACCAGACAATTAGTCTCTAATATGTAATTTGCCAGATAACAAATCTAACTAGAAAAGAGAATATGGTTCACTCATGCAAACAAGTAATTTCAAGTAAAAAATGTAATAACGCACAACTGTTCGCTATCTCGTCCGATGAGAAGGAAGACAGCGGAGCAACGATGTGGAGTGTGAGGCGTCATGGTGGTGCCAACATCGCATCTGTTGTTCCTTGTAGTGTATAATTTATCTAGTCGACATTATACGCCTCTTTTGAAGTGGTGGGTTAGCTATCGGTCGGTGATCACTAGCAAGTCATCAGTATTCCTATTTTGGAATCTCTTACCACACGTTGGAAGGTGTTAACTGTGGTCATCTGGAAGATCGTAAACATAAATTCACTCCCGTGTTGCTTCACCCAACGTGAGCGGTGCTCAACCCTCTCCATGACGGAGATTCACGACGGCGCACTACGAAGCTCCAACAGGGACCGACTCGACGTCAGCTGTTTTCTAACCATACGAAAGCATGAGCTTTGGCTACAGAAATAACACTGTTTATAGGTGCAAAGAGAAAAAAATGGTTCGATAAAATCGTGTCTGGTCGTTTTTATGGGATTTTATCAACATAGACAGTATACATTAGTTGTCTGTCCGTAATGGGTGGTACGTACAAAATATATCTATAATTTTTATTTGTTTCATGCTACTTTTATACAATTGCTACATGTTTTACTAGGGTATATAGTTTATTGGACTAACCTGTTAATTCAGTGTGCAGTACTAGTTTCTGTTTATTTGCATGTGCATTGTAGAAATAAAAGTGATCGGAAACATCTGAAACATTTACAGAAATTCTGACTTTCAGAAAAACTACCGGAGCCAGAAGACAGACTCCAGGGGAGGCCCACAACAGCCTCGTGGGTCCCACCCGCGGGATGGGGGTAACCCGTGATGCCAACCCGTGTGGCCGCCTGACGGGGATGTACCCTTTGGTCCCCTACCATTGTCATACCTGGTGCGGCCCAGCCGAAGGCGCACACGGTGGTCCACGAAGCACAACAAGCCACGACTTGCAGCACAAGGAAAGAACTCCAAGACGTAGTCTACTAGTACTCATGTAAATCCTATCTGGCTCCCTTTATAAAGCCAGACAAGGGCACCCTCACAAGGGGGATCCATACGAGACACAACATACACGCATAGACATAGCGAGACCACGTCTCACACAATCGCCATTATGGCCACCATGTAACATCATCATCATTATCAATACAGATCAGACAAACAGGATGTAGTTCTTTACCTCACACTGAGGGGCCGAATCTGGGTAAATCCCTGCTTGTCAGCCGTCCGGAACTACCAGCGCACCATCTTCTCTCACTCACGAAACCCTAGGTATCTCAACCTTGAGATTTACTGTGGTAAACCCACGTCCATTGGCGCCGTCTGTGGGAAAAACGCGCGCTGGAATCACGGTTTCGGCGGCTCCAATCTTCATCGACATCGGCGGCCAGATTGCATCCGGCAGGGCTCATCTGCTTCGGCGTATTCGAGTTCGTCAGCAAATGGCGGCAGCGTTCCGTACGCGCAGCCTCCGAGATCCAATATGCTTTCCGTCGAAACCATGTCGGCTGAGTCTCCGAGGCGCAGGGACGACAGCAGTCCGTGCGGAATCAAACGGGAGAAGAGGCGGCATCATCGCGGCGATAGATTCATCGCGTGGAATTTCAACGACAAGGCTCATCTTCACCCAAGGGCATCTACAAGCATCCATCGGGCACTAGCTTCAGCGCGCGGGTGCCGCGGGCTGATCAGTTGCCGCATCCTTTCGATCCTCACGCGGCGCAAGCGCGCGACGCGCGGCAGGCCGCAGCCAAGCGCGGGATCCTCCACGGCGGCGCTCGACAAAATCGGTGAAAGACAACGGCGTCACGGCGCTGCACGTCATCTATAGGACCGCATGCATACGCGGCCGAACTTCAGCTTCCTTCCGATCTAGTGCATCGACACGATCGACATGCAGCAGCCGCGCACCCAGAGAGCAAAGTTCACGCAAGTAACTTCAAGATGGAATCAATCCACGCATGCATATGATCCTCAACGCTAAAGCCATGCACTAGAAGGCAAGGATTAATCAAATCAGCTATAACACATGCATAAATTTTGCGGCCGGCGTGCTAATTACATTACATGCATGTATTTGCCGACGAGAGTACTGATCAGGACGTGCAAGGATACGTATCCAGCGAGAAGAAAGAAAAAAGAAAGGAAAAATAATTCAACAGGAGACTAGCTCGTGTGTGCCTCTACATCGGCTCCGCCGTGGAATCAAGGACAAACGCGACTTCCGTCACCGCCAGTTTCGTCAACGCCACTCGGGTCAGCTCAACATCTCCGACTCGCGACGGTCGTGACTACACCCTCGCCGCAGTGTCGTCTGTCGCGGCCGCTTCGACCTCGAATATCTCCGATTCACGCCAAGCCAACTCGGGCTGCATCTTCATCGAGCGACCTTGCTACGGACAAAACCTCGGCTCCCTCAACATCATCGACCACAACGGCAGCAAACTACATCATCGACTACACATCAACGACTCCGTTCCGCGTCGACTTGCCCGTTGCGTCAACTCTTGTCGGCTCGGCGCCGCACGACCACGCTTGTGATATCCTTCCAATTTTTAAGTTAACCATTAACAAATCCCGTAAAACTCTTTTTCTACTACCATCACTGCTTGTGTCTATTACTGCTTGTGTGCACAGGCTATCCGGATGGCCATACAATCATGATTTGCACACGCATGCGGCTAAAAGCAACGGTCAGCTGACGATCGGGCAACTGACCGCAATCCCGTCGTCAGCGCAGCCGGCATCTACGACACCAGCACAGAGAGCCCGCTCCCTGGAAGGGCACCACATACCCTCGGGGGCTGGCGCTTCAGCATCAACCACGACATCAAGTTCATCGCTGCACTCGACACGCTACTCGAGTTCCTTCATCGACTCCACATCGTAGACTCCGCTTCATTGACTCTGCTTCGTCGACTCCGCCTCGCCGACTCGACAAAAAAGACTCGGGGGCTGGACGTGGAACCGTCACGCCGACTTCCTCTTCAACAACAAAGCGTCTACATCAACTCCGCCGCGTCGACTTCCTCCGCCGCGTCGACTTCTTCCGGCTAAACGCCGCGCGGCTCTGCTCCTGACACTTGGGGGCTGCGCCGCACAGGCCCCGACAAATTCGCCTTGGCCGCACCTGATACTACATCGGGTGCTGCGCCGCACAGGTCGTAACAAATTTGCCTTGGCCGCACCTGATACTCTATCGGGTGCTGCGCCGCACAGGCTGCAACAAATTCACCTTGGCCGTAGCCGATGCCCGGGGGCTGCGCCGCACAGGCCGTAACAAATTTGCCTCGGCCGCACCCGACACTCGGGGGCTTCGCCATACGGAGTGCGCAATTAACCTTGACCGCACCTGACACTCGGGGGCTGGCGCCTCGCCCTCATCGGCTCCATCCACCGTGTTGACTCCCATGGGGAGCGCACTCACCGCTGGCTCGAGTGTTGCGCACCCGACAAATATCTACGCCAGCAGACATGAAGACTGGAGCACTCGCAAGATACTCGATAGCAACGCGTTGCCCCACACCCGACAAAATAATTCAGTAGGTCCTCTCCGGACTCGACCGAGATTAATCATGCCAACAGACACTCGACGGCGTCGACAAGACAAATCGTCCCACGCGTCGACTAAAGCAGTCATACACTGCACTTTCACAAAGGAGAACTTTACCTCCACTATTGCCCAGGCTGCATCCGCTGCAAGTAACACCTGGATGCCGCATCCACGATGCGAAGATAAGACCCACCGATCAGTCGAGTAGTGCCATGGACCGCACCGACTGCGCTTACCCTGTACATTTCCGTGTCTACGACATGATGAAAAATTCCGACGGACGCGTTGGGTACTTATCTTACTAATGCTGGAGTTTGGTTCTATAAGACCTCCGCGGCCTGAGCCAAACTTCCCCAGCCTACGATAGCTAGCAAGGTGTTTGCCCCGATCCGTCGAGTGCGCTGGGCCTGCTAAGCTCACAACTCTCAAACAAATAGAAACCGGGCATTAGTCAACGTGCTTCCGACTAACAGCCTCCTCTGGCAAAAGGCACCCGATGAATCCTCGACTATGAGTCTCTGCCCGATTCTACGAATCGACCAGACACTCAGGGGCTACTCCCATCGGGAGCGCTGGACGCGGACCCAACGAGCGCTGGGCGCGCACCCGACGTACTACCGAGTCAAAGCACCAGACAACGTAGCAAGGGCGCGAAGACTGGGCACCTCCTTGGACAACTCAAATTTATCGACTACTCTCATCAGGAGTGCACTCGCCTCCGGCTCGAGTGCTATAGAATTATCAAAGTCGGGTTCGCTATAGCCTGCAACATGAATTCTCAAAGTCGTGTTCTCTATAACCTGCACCGGATTTCTCAAAGTCGGGTTCTCTATAGCCCGCACCGGATTTCTCAAAGTCGGGTTCTCTATAGCCCGCACCGGATTTCTCAAAGTCGGGTTCTCTATTGCCCGCATCGGATTTATTACTATCAGTTTTCTTACACTTACACTGGATTTCTCATAAATGATTCAACTCTCAAATCATGGCTAATACGTTCATCACATGGTCATCAGCATACCCGACGCATCGACTACGCCTACTCGACATGCTGCTATTAGTCTCTGCCCGATTCTTCGAATCGACCAGACACTCGGGGGCTACTGACGGGGATGTACCCTTCGGGTCCCCTACCATTGTCATACCTGGTGCGGCCCAGCCGAAGGCGCACACGGTGGCTGATATGTCCATTTTGCATCACTATTTTATATCATAATTGACTGTTATTCATTGATATATTTCATAGTAGGATATGTTACTTATGTTATTTTATCTTATTTTGCATGTTTGATGATTACTGGGGATTTAACTGCCGGAGACACTATATTTCTGGAACTCCAAAGATCGCAAGAAAATTCGGAAGCTCCTATTTTACCAGATGACGGAGGCAGCCAAAAGGGGAGGCTGAGATGGGCCAAGAGGGGCCCACACCACCCTAGGGCGCGGCCAGCATGGGGGCGGCACCGAGGGGTGGTGTGGCGCCCCTGGCCCACCTCTAGCGACCCCCTTTCGTGTATATCTCCCCGTAACCCTAATCTTCGGAGGGGGCCATCGAGGAAATATTCCGCCGCCTCCACGGGACGGAAACCACACAGAGAGAAAAAGCTCTCCGGCAGGGAGAAATCTGCCGGGGAAATTCCCTCCTGGAGGGGGGAAATCATCGCCATCGTCACCGTCATCACGCTGGACTTCATCGGGATCGTCATCATCATCTCCACCGTCGTCGTCATCGTTTCCACCCTCCACTTCGTTCCGCTGTAACATCAAGGGCTGCACTTTGTTTAGTTCATAGGGAGAACTCTCCCGGTGTTAATTACTCCTTGTGGTTGATGCTAGTGGGTTCTATCGGTGAATTAAGGTTTATGTCCATATTGTTATTTATCATTATATCATCTCTGATCAAGATTCATATGATGTCTTGTGAGTAGTTCGTTTAGTTCTTGAGGACATGGGAAAGTCTTGTTGCTAGTAGTGGAATTATGTTGAGTAATATTTAATGGTTTGATATTTAAGTTGTGGTGCTATTCTTCTAGTGGTGTCATGTGAACGTCGACTACATGATACTTCACCTTTATGGGCCTAGGGGAATGCATTGTGTAGTTAGTTTGCTCATTGTGGGGTTGCTGGAGTGACAGAAACCTGAACCCCCATTGGTAAATTGGTGCACGAGGGAGTGTAGGATCTCAGAGTTTAAGGCTGTGGTTAGATTTATCTTAATTACTTTTTTGTAGTTGCGGATGCTTGCAAGGGGTATAATCACAAGTATGTACCAGTCCAAGTAAGGGCAGTGCATTAGCATAGGTTCACCCACACAACACTTATCAAAACAATAAAGATTAATCAATTGTGTGAAGCGAAAGCACTTGACGAAATTCCCATGTGTCCTCAAGAACGTTTGGTAATCATAAGTAAAACAACCGGCTTGTCTGTTGTGCTAAAAAGGATTGGGCCACTCGCTGCAATTATTATTGCTCTCTTTTATTTACTTATATTTTATTTATCTGCTATATCAAAAACCCCTAAAAACTTGTCTGGTAGTGTTTACAGTGAAACCTTGATCAAAACTACTTGTCAACACCTTCTGCTCCTCGTTGGGTTCGACACTCTTATTTATCGAAAGTACTACGATACACCCCCTATACTTGTGGGTCATCAAGACTATTTTTTGGCGCTGTTGCCGGGGAGTGAAGCGCTATTGGTAAGAGAAACTTTTACTGTAAGTGCTGTTTTTATTTCTGCTTGTTACTTTATTTTATCATGGAGACATCTCCATTCGAATCCCTATTTGGGAATACTACTACCACTGCTACGGTAATAGATAACCCTCCACCTGCTCAAAAAGTTCCGTTTAAAATACCTATGAAGATTGTTGAACGTGTTATGAATAACCGCTATGCAGGAGATGGAACTGTCCATCCTGGTAATCACTTGCTTTTTATACATGAATTGTGCAAGTTATTCAAGTGTGCAGGTATTTCAACGGAAGAAATCAAGAGGAAATTATTCTCTATATCACTGAGGGATAGAGCAGCGGAATGGTATAGGCTGCTGCAAGATGACCGTCTTATGAGTTGGGAAGAGATTGTACCTCTCTTTTACTCTAACTTTTATCCTCTCAAAGAAATTCATCAGGACAGGAACTTCATATATGATTTTTGGCCTCTTGATGGAGAAAGTATTGCCCAAGCTTGGGGGAGATTGAAGACATTAATGTTCAAATGCCCCATTCATGAACTTCCAAGGAATATCATTATTAATAACTTTTGTGCAAGGCTTTCTCTTCATGATAAGGATTTATTGGACGCCTCTTGTGCCGGATCTTTCACTCGGAAGAAAGAAGAGGTTAAATTTGACCTTCTCGAGCGGATCCAGCGTAATACTGAAGAATGGGAAACGACAAAGGTAGAGAATCAGGTATAAATTATGATTATGAATGCATTAAAGCTTTTATGGAGACTGATAATTTTCGTAATCTTAGTGATAAATATGGTCTTGATTCTCAAATTGTTGTTAACTGTTGTAAGACTTTTGCCTCGTATCTTGATATACCTAAACAAGGTTGGAACAAGTATCATAAACATTACAAAGATAACATTAATTCGGTTCCTGCTAAAAACATTGAAGTACATACTATTGACCGCATTTTGCCAGAGCCTTATATCGAGAAAATGCCTTGTCCTGTTAAAGTAAAAGAACATTCTATTGTGGCTAGTGTGGTTAATAAAAGTGAAAAGCAGGCTAGAGAACCGATGAACAAATAACTGTTGAACCTGCAATAGCAATGGTTAAGGATATTGTAACTGAAAATGTAGAAGGAGGACATATTATCTTTTGTGAAGATGCTTCTAATATTGTTACACATCCTAAGAGAGCACAGAAAAAAGTATTCCTGTGCTTTCAGTCAAGATAGGTGAGCATTGTTATTATGATTTATGTGATATTGGCGCCAGCTCAAGTGCCATTCCTTATGATCTGTACAAGGAAATCATGCAAGAAATTAATCGTTGCGAACTTGAGGAGATTGATGTGGTTATTCAGCTTGCTAACAGAGAAACTATCTCTCCGGTTGGTATTGTAAGAGATGTGGAAGTTTTATGTGGTAAGACTAAATATCCTGCTGATTTTCTAGTACTTGGTTCTGCTGCTAGTAAAACTTGTCTATTATTTTTGGTAGACCTTTCTTAAATACGTGTGGTGCTATTATTGATTGTAAGAAGGAGAAAATTTATACTAAATTTGATGGAGAGTCTTATGAGTTTAATTTCTCTAAGTTTGCTAAAAAAACCTTTATGAAACTGAATTGCCTAATGAGGGCTCGAAAATTGAAAAACTTGCTTCTGTTGCTATTTCTCCCAAGAGTGCTTTGCAGCAATACATGGAGGATCATGAAAGTGAGGTATTTGCAGAAGAGAGAAATGAAATTGACAATATCTTTCTTCGTCAACCTCCAATTCTTAATCATGATTTGCTGGTGGAGGAATTGGGTGTCTCCACACCTCCGAAGGAAGATCTTGTTTTCGAATTGAAACCTTTGCCTGATACGCTTAAATATGCTCATCTTGATGAAAAGAAAATATATCATGTTATTATCAGTTCTAAACTTTCAGGTAATGAAGAAGCAAGGTTGTTAGAGGTGTTGAAGAAACACCGAGGAGCTATGGGCTATACTCTTGATGATTTAAAAGGGATTTCTCCTTCTATATGTCAACACACAATTAATATGGAGCCTGATGCAAAGCCGTTGTTGAACATCATCGTCGTTTAATCCCTAAAATGAAAGAAGTGGTAAGAAATGAGGTATTAAAACTCCTTGATGCAGGTATAATTTATCCAATTGCTGATAATAGATGGGTGAGTCCTGTGCATTGTGTTCCTAAGAAAGGAGGAGTGACTGTTGTACCGAATGAAAATAATGAACTTATTCCTCAAAGAGTAGTAGTTGGATATAGGATGTGCATTTATTTTCAAAAAGTTAATAAATTCACTAAGAAGGATCACTATCCTTTGCGTTTATTGATCAGATGCTAGAAAGGTTGTCTATGAAAACTCATTTTTGTTTTCTTGATGGTTATTCTGGTTTTTCACAAATTGCTGTTAAACATCAGATCAAGAGAAAACTACTTTTGCTTATCCTTACGGAACTTATGCTTATAGACGTATGCCTTTTGGTTTGTGTAATGCTCCTGCTACGTTTCAAAGATGCATGTCTGCTATTTTTCATGGGTTTTGTGAAGAAATTGTGGAAGTATTCATGGACGATTTTTTCGTCTATGGAACTTCTTTTGACAACTGCTTGCACAATCTTGATAAAGTTTTGCAGCGATGTGAAGAGACTAATCTTGTTCTTAATTGGGAGAAATGCCATTTTATGGTTAACGAAGGAATTGTTCTTGGGCACAAAATTTTGAAAGAGTATTGAAGTGGACAGAGCTATGGAAGCAATTGAGAAAATGCCCTGCCCAAGGGATGTGAAAGGTATTCGTAGTATTCTTGGTCATGCTGGTTTCTATAGGAGATTTATTAAAGATTTTTCTAAAATTTCGAAACCCCTTACTAATCTTCTTCAAAAAGAAGTACCATTTTTTTTTATGATGATTGTAAGGAAGCATTCGAAATTCTAAAAAAGGCTTTAATAACAGCTCCTGTCGTTCAACCACCTGTTTGGACTTTACCTTTCGAAATTATGTGTGATGCTAGTGATTATGCTATAGGAGCTGTTCTTGGACAACGAATAGATAAAAAATAAATGTTATTCATTATGCTAGGAAGACTCTTGATGCTGCTCAAAAGAATTATGCTACAACTGAAATGAGTTTTTAGCGGTAGTGTTTGCTTGTGATAAGTTTAGACCTTATATTGTTGATTCTAAGGTGATTATTCATACTGATCATGCTGCTATTAATTACCTTATGGAAAAGAAAGATGCTAAGCCTAGACTTATTAGATGGGTTCTTTTGTTGCAAGAGTTTGATTTGCATATTGTAGATAGGAAGGGTGCTGAAAATTCTGTTGCTGATAATTTATCTAGACTGGAAAATATACTTTATGATCCTATTCCTGTTAATGATAGTTTTCCAAATGAACAGTTGGCTTCCATAAAGGTAAGTTCACGCGAAAGTCCATGGTATGCTGATTATGCTAACTTTATTGTTGCCAAATATTTTCCTCCAACTTTTACTGCCCAGCAAAGAAGGAAATTCTTTTATGACTTGAGGCACTACTTCTGGGATGACCCACACTTATATAAAGAAGGAGTGGATGGTATTATGCGAAGATGTGTCCCTGAGTACGAGCAAAAAGAAATATTAAACAAATGACAAGGTAGTGCTTATGGAGGACATTACGCTGGAGATAGAACTGCACAAAAGGTTCTACAATCAGGTTTTTACTGGCCTACTCTTTTTAAGGATGCAAGAAAATTTATTTTATCATGTGATGAATGCCAAAGGGTTGGTAGCATTAGTAGACGCAATGAAATGTCTATGAACTATTCTCTTGTTATTGAGCCTTTTGACTGTTGGGGATTTGACTTTATGGGTCCTTTTCCTCCTTCAGATGGTTATACACATATTCTTGTTGCTGTTGATTACGTTACTAAATGGGCAGAAGCCATACCAACATCTAGTGCTGATGGTGAAACATCGTCGAAAATGCTTAAAGATATTGTTTTCCCTAGGTTTGGTGTGCCTAGATATCTTATATCTGATGGGGGTTCTCATTTTATTCATGGTGGTTTCAGAAAGTCTCTTGCTAGATATGATGTTAACCATAGAATTTCTTCACCCTATCACCCTCAAACAAGTGGTCAAGTAGAGTTATCAAATAGAGAGATTAAATTGATTTTGCAAAAGACTGTTAATAAATCTAGGAAGAATTGGGCTAGGAAACTTAATGATGCTTTGTGGGCCTATATAACTGCTTATAAAAATCCATGGGCATGTCTCCTTATAAAATGGTTTATGGAAAGACTTATCATTTACCTCTAGAGTTAGAACATAAAGCTTATTGGGCAATCAAAGAACTTAATAGAGATTTTAAACTTGCTGGTAAAAAGAGGTTGCTTGATTTGAGCTCTCTAGATGAGTGGAGAAGTGAAGCTTATGAAAATGTTAGACTTTTTAAAGAGAAAGTTAAGAAGTGGCATGATAGGAGGATTCTTAAGAGAGAATTTAATGTTGGTGATAAGGTTTTATTGTATAGGTCTCGTCTCAGATTTTTTTGCAGGAAAATTACTTTCAAAATGGGAAGGACCTTATATTGTTGAAGAAGTTTACCGCTCAGGTGCAATTAAAATTGATTCACTAGAGGGTGACAAACCACAAGTAGTTAACATGCAAAGACTCAAGCATTATATTTCTGGAGATTCTTTTGGAGAAGATGTTGATATTATTCAAGTGGTAACTCCAGAAGACTTTATTAAAACCCAAAATCAGGAAACTGCAGAGTCTGATTTGGAATAGGTACCAGTTTCGGTAAGAAAAAGTTCGCGTTCGACTTTAAATCTTTTATATTAATTATTTTCGTAAAATTTAGGAAATTCCAAGTCGAGGAAGGGTCGGAAGCGGTGCCCGAGGGCACCACACCACCCTGGGCGCCGGCCCCACCCTGGCCGCGCCGTGGTTTGGTGTGGGCACCTCGAAGCCCGTCTCCGACCCCGTTTCGACCTGTACCTTCCTTTCGTCGTCAAACTTTTTGCTATATAATCACCCGGATCCCCCGAGGACCGTATCTCGTGTTTCCTCACGTCTCGCGAGAGCTAAGTCTAGAACTTGTTGAAATTCCCCTCGCCGGCTTTTCATCCCTCGAGCCTCCTTTTCTCTCTTACGCCTCATGGGCTGCTTGCACGTCAAAGGGGGGCTCCCGAGCATCGTGCCTCGAGAGCCCTCACCTCTCCAAGCCTCGTGCACCCCCGCCTTGTTATCGAGCCCTGACTCTGACATACCGAGCGGCGGTGCCATCGCGCTGGAAGTAGGGTCCTTATGACGTAGAGCGAAAAGACATGAAAAAGAGATAAAAGGCCTCCCGAGGGGCACACGTTTGCACAAAGTTTAATTCTTAAAGTCATTACAAACAAAATACCAAATCCTAAGATACATCGTGCTCCAAGCACGCCACGCCACAGGAGCAGCTCAAGCAGCAGCGTCGCTAGTGCCCTCGCCGTCGGCAGCTTCGTCGTCCTCCTCCTCATCGCCATTCTCGCCATCGTCTTCCTGGGTCAGGTCCTTCTCGACCTCAACCGTCTTGAAGCGCTGGACGAACCCCTCCACGCCCTGCCACACCGCGGCGTTCATCTCCGCGGCACGACTTTGCTCGATAGGCTCCGTCACGGTCTTGAAGTCGAAGCCAGGCTAGAGGCGTGCGAGGTTGGCGAAGATGCGACCAACTGCAACGCCAAGGAGCTCGCGGCTCTCCGTGTCGACAAGATCGTCGAGGCTCGTCACGGCCCCTTCCAGGTTGGTGAGGTGCCGCTCGAAGAAGACGAGGTATGCGGCGACATCGGCGTTCCCCTCGCCAGAGAACGCGGGGGCCTCGACCCCCAAGCGGTCCGCGACAGCCGCGGACTACCAGGGAGCGGAACATACGCTCTCGCTGCCGCGTCAAGAGCCGCGCAGCCTGTGCATTGCTCCGAGCCTCCTCAGCGAGCTGCACAACGGGCCCCACCTGCTGGTGGACCTTGTTCAGGTCCTCCGCCAGAGAAGCAAGGTCCTGCTCCGCACGGGCCTAGGCGTCCTTGGCGCTCTGAAGGCGGGAAGCCAACCGCCTCCTCTCCTTCTCGAGCTCCACGATGCGGGCGTTGAGCTCGTCGTGTTTCCCCTTGAAGCGCTCCTCCTGGCGCTGGGCTTTCTGCGCGAACTCCCGGGAGCAGCGGTCGCGGAAGAGCTTCGCCTTGGCCTCCTCCTCCTCCGCCATCTTCTTCACCTTCGAACGGAGTTGGACGTTGGCCTTCTCGAAGCGATCCTTGTAGCTGGCCTCATCCTGGGCCACCTTGCTCTCGCGGGCCTCCAGGCTTTCCCGCTGCGCAGATTGGTCCTTTTCGATCTGGTCGACCTGCTCCTCGCGCCTACGCAACTCAGCCTCGCAGTGAGAGAGGTCTTCCCCGCGCTGCACCAGCAGCCACTCGCGGGCGCGCAAGTCCTCGCGAAACTTCTCCAGGCCTAACCTCACGGACTCGGAGTCTGTGATGATCTTCTTCTCGCGGCCCGCGAGCTCCTGGTGCTTGGCGGTGATCTCCGCCTCGAGAGCCTCGCATCCAGCCGCGATAGCCTCGTGCTCCGCCTGGAACTACCGAGGGTCTCCTCGGCCTCGTGGACCTCCTCAGCGAAGCGCCTCACCTCCTCGCGCCGCGCCTGGGCCGCCGCGTCCTCTTGACAGCAGCGGTCTACGGTCTTGCGAAGGTGAGTCCAGGCCCGCGTAAGGTCTGCGCGTTCCTCTGCCTTGGCGAGCTCCTCCTTGACGTACTGGGCCTCAAGCCCGTCAATCGCCTCCCTCGCCAAGCGGAAGATGGAGCCGCGGCGAGCTGCGCTCTGGCGTCGGCCCCGCGGAATCAGGGCCCACGCGTTGCCAAGGGGCCTGGAGGCCTCGATGCTTGTCGAAGGCTCTGAAGCTCAGTGCCTCGGGCTCGGGGCGGACTCAGGATGCGCCTGGGGGCTCTGGTGAGAGCATTCCCCCTATTCCGTGTCGGGAGCCTCCCAAGGGCCAGAAGTGCCCTCGTCGTGGGCCTCGGTGTCCTTCCGCCCGTGGGGCACCTCCTGCTGATCTCCAGGAGCAGGATCGGCATGTCCCGCCATGGCCGCTCCCGCTGTGGCCTCGAAGCCCGCCACTGCCGCCTTAGGGCCCGCGCTTGGTGGAGGCGGCTGCGCGGTGGCCCCCTCTGTCTCAGCTTCGACGCGCTCCTCCGCCGACGTCATGACCTTCACCGCCGTCTCTTCCGTTGCATTCTCCTGCCGCGCAGGAGAAGCACCGGGCCGCGCAGGCGACGGCATCATCGCCTCAGTCCTCCCCTCTTCGCGGCGTTCACCCGCGGGAGGAGGGGAAGCCGCCGCCTCGTGATGTGGCTCCCCAGCAGTGGGCGCTGCAGACGCCGCTGCGGCACCAGAACTCTCTCCGGCCTTCCGGAGTCTGCGTCGCTTCGTTCCTGCGGGAAGCCTGGCGAAAAAAGGAAGCAAAAATCCCTCAAGAGGGGCACCCAAGAATGCATCCTAAAAAGAAGGGAAGTGCGAGGCTTACTCAGCGGTGTCCATCCACCTCTTCGCTGTCTGCCGCGGCTGTAGGGCACCTGCCTCCGCCCCCCTCGGGGCCCCGGCAGGCCTATCGTGGTTCGCCTTTGTGCGGGGCTCGCAGCGGCCTAACGACCCTCCTCGTTGTCGCTCTCCTCCTCCTCAGTGCGTCGTGAAGGGACGACGATATATGGGTCGGCGTTGCCTGAGGAAACCTTGTGGATCTCGGCTTCAGGCTGTGCATCCCCTGAGGAGCGCGTGTTCCCCGCCGAGGAACTGGGGCCCCCGGGGCGCCATCAGCGTACGCGTCCGAGCTCGCGGACGTCTCCATCGCCCCCTCTCCCTCGGCCGGCGCCACCTGTGACGCCGACTCCGGGTTGTTGCGGGGCCCAGCCTGCCCCTCAGGCACCAAGCCCCACTGGTCGAACTCAGGCATCGCCTCCACAAATTCAAGTCGAGAGTCGATCTCGAACCTGTGGAGCGGCTCTGCATAGTGAGACTCCGGCCTGGGGATGGAAGGAGAGGTGAAGAGGACCTCCATGATGCCGTCCAGCTCTGCCTTCTGGAAGTTGGTAGTACTCAGGCGCATTTCGTCTGTCGAGTCTGAGTACATCCACATTGGCTCCGAGTGCGCCTGGAGCAGAGCAATGCGGCGCCTCATGAAGTCCTTGGCCACCATCTGGCCAGTGAGGCCAGCCTCGTGAAGCTCCGCCAGACGCTGGACCACGCTGCCAAGTTTTTGGCCCTCGAGAGGCTCGCTCGCCCAGCATCTCCTCTTCGTCGGGGGCGCATCGGGCATCTCGAAGAAGGGACTCGCCCTCCCGGCTTCCACAAAGAACCACCGCCTGTGGAAGTCCTCCACCTTCTTCGACACATTGGAGACAGCGACCTCGCCAGCCATGCGATGGGGATGTAGACATTGCCCATGTCGTCGGTGATGCGAAAGGAGACGCACCCCGACCGCTCGTTGTTCGCCGTGAACCGGAGCGCGTAGAAGCTGCGGAAGAGGGCCACCGAAGGCTTGATTCCAAAGTATGCCTCGCAGAGGTAGGCGAAGATGGAGAGGATGAGGATGGAGTTGGGATGAAGGTGGAGAATCTGGATCTGGTAGAACTCCAAAATCGCCAGGAAGAAGTCAGAGAAGGGAGGCACGAGCCCGGTGAAGAGGGTGTGAGGGAAGATGGGATTGAAACCAGCGCCGAGGGCGCCGGGGGCGCACACTGGCTTGAGCACCGTCACACCCCACGCGTTGGTCTTGGAGGCCGCCATATGGCGCACCTTGTCCAGCTGCGCCTCCGTGCCGACGCGGTACCCCACCAGCGCCGGCTTGAGGAGGCCGTCCTGCCTCATCGCTGCAGGCTCGCTCTCCTCCACCTTGCCCTTCCTGGAGCCTGCGGCTTTCTTGGGCGACATCGCGGCCGGGATGCGGAGAGGAAGAAGCTCAGAGTTGATGCGTGCTCTAGGAAGAAGGAGGCGAAGGGAGTTGAGCAGAGTAATGGTGTCTGCACCAGGCCCTCGAGGTTTTATAGCCTCAGCGAGCCATTTTCCAGGCGTGGTTGGCCTCGCCACTACGCCCGTTACCATCGAGGAGATCGTGGCGTCGTGGGCGGCCGTTACTCGCCACGCGTCTCAGGCCAGGCAGGCTCTTTTGGGCCCACGATGCTTCGCCTGCGTCCAGAAGACTCCAGCATGCCCATCACGGGCCTGGGGGCTACTGTCGGCCTAGTGGAAACCAGGGTACCATGGGCCGGCCTGCCCCAGCCTCGACACTTTGCAGAGGATTCTGCTAAGGACCAGGCGTCCCCCCTCGCGAGGCCTCCCTTGCGGGGCGTCAAGTACTCAAAGACCTCGGCGAGGCTTTCCAGCCCTCGCGAGGTTCCTTCAGGTGAAAGCAAGCTCTGTCTCCGCTAGGGGTGTAAACGGATCGGATCGGATTTTGCCTCTACCATATCCTTCACCATATTTTTTTCTCGGATTCGGATCGGATCGGATAATGAACGGTTGCGGATTCGGGGGCGGATAGATATAATCACAGATTCGAAACGGAAACGGAGCGGATTTCGGGCGGAAAAAAATTAGTCGGATCGGTATGCGCAATGTACATCATCAATCCACATAACAAAAAACAATAGCTCAACAACGTAATAATCTAACAAAGTTGTACTCTATTAGTTTAGACAAATAGAACTAACTACAAATTGTGCTCCACAAATGAACTTCACAACTCAATAACTACAAATTGTGTTCTATTAGTTTAGACATTTCGGTAGAAAATCGGATTATTCGGATTATAACCATCGGATAATCCTAATTAATATTCGGATAATCTATATTCGGATGCTATTTCACATACCATATCCTATACCGTATCCGGGTGTTCAGTTCGGAATCGGATATCCTTATCCGGTAGATTCTTCGGAACCGGATATGGATTCTTTAAAACGGATTCGGCGACGGATTTGGTACGGAAATTATCCTATCTGTTTACACCCCTAGTCTCCACGACAGAGCGCACATGGCCTCTGCGCCCGACGCAGAGTGACACGCACGCCTGCATGCAGTGATGATCACGCCGCAGTTGCCATTTTGATGATTAAAGCGGTCAACAAAGCTGCACCAAGCAAAGGAGGCTACACGGCTTGCCATTCCGGTGATAAGGGGACCGCTGGCCACTACGCTCCAAGCCGACGTCACCGTGGGGCACCCCACGGGCCTCTCCAGTGCCAGCCCACCGTCCTGGATGGATGGTGGCTTTTTCTGCCAAGAGGACGCCCACCGCATTTATGAAGGGATGAAAACCCAAGGAGGCCGGTGCAATCTTTCTTCAGCTCAAAGTAGTCGTCATACTCCCAACCGCCATGAACGATCCTCCTGAACACGTCCCTGCTCATCCTAAAGCGCCGGCGAAATTCATGAGAAAAATTCGCCAGGTGCTCGGCAAAGTAGTCGGTGTACAAGAGAATGTGCCCCGTTGCTCTGTGACGGTTCTTGTTGACCACCCGCCCCTTCGCCGATCCTCCACGCTTTGGCACGGCCTCTGCCTCGACTGCCGCATCTAGGATAGCGGCCATGACCATCTCCTTCTCGTCGTCGGCCGCGAGGGCGGCGTCCTCTGCCATCATTTGGAAAAACGTAATCTCGTCGTCGCTGTCCATAGCCTAATGGACGAATCAAAGCAATGATACAAGGCCACAATAGAGCAATCGATAAAATCAGCCTTTGAACGAATGGTCGAACAACTTGCATGCGCGGCGGGAGGGAGGAAGAGGCATACCATGCTGAATTAGCTGCGCCGCCGCAAGACGAGGTCGGAGACCGGCGGGGAGTGACGGTAAGCAGGCCTGGGTGAGCGCTGCGGCTTGGGTCCCGAGGTGCGAATCTAGCAGGCGACGATGAGAGTGGCGGCGATGGTGCGAATCGCCGGTGAGAGGAGAAAGAAGGAGGGGGTGGGGAGCGAATGAATCAGGTCACACCGGCGTTATGTGTATAACGGGCGGACCAGATATGTCGGAGGGCATGTCCGCCCCATGTCCAGCACCCCGAGAAAACCTGTAATTTGGAGGCTTCAGGGGTGCCGGACACGATTTGACTTGGGCCCATCCATTGGAGTGTCGTTGGGGACGATTTTTGGTGTCCAGATCCAATGGGGCCATTGCGGGTCTCCAGGGCCAGCCCACCGTCCTGGATGGACGGTGGCTTTTTCTGCCAAGAGGACGCCGCTCCCTGCCATGGACCGAGCCCATGGACAGTTCCGTGACCTTGCACCGTCCTCCTTCTTCGCTGCCATGTGGTAGCCCTTCCCGCCCAATGAATTGGGGGAAGAGCCCCGAGGCACCTATACAAGGAGGTGGTGTACGACCAGGAGGGAGGATCGATTCCATTTGCCTTCCACACCACCGCAAGGGAGAAGACGAAGCTCCTTCCACCGTAGTTCCTCCCTAGCTAAGCTTGTGCCTCTACAAGCTCTCTGTACAGTAACCTCTACAAGCAGTGCAATACAACCAAGCAGGAGTAGGGTATTTACACCTCACGGTGGGCCTGAACCTGGGTAGCGGCTCGTGTTTCCTCTCTGCCGTGATGTCCCTCACCGAGCTCGACGAGCACCGTCGCCGAGGTAGCTGAGGGTTGTTTGACAGCGTGTTCAGCCCCTTCATTCCTGGCCTTAGAGAGACACTTCCCTAGTTCCTGGGACTAGTCTCCGACACAAGCATCTACTTGGCCAGAGCATCTACGAGTAACAGAGAGCATGCAAGATCATAAATAACATATATATAGATTGATAAACAACTTGATCATAGTATCAATATTCATCGGATCCCAGCAAACACAACTTGTAGCATTACAATAAGATTATCTTGATCATGATAGGTAGCTCACAAGATCTAAACATGATAGCACAAAGTGGAGAGACAACCATCTAGCTACTGCTATGGACCCGTAGTCCAAGGATGAACTACTCACGCATCACTCCGGAGGCAGGGATGGCGATGTAGAGCCCTTCAGTGATGATCTCCCCTCCAGCAGAGTGCCGGGAAGAGCTTTAGAATCCTCCCGAACTAGGGTTGACGACGGCGGCGGCGACGGAACTTTTCGTGGAATAATGCTCGGGTATTTCGGGTTTTCGGGACCGAAGGAATATATAGGCGAAAGGGCGGCGTCGGGAGGCAATCGAGGGGCCCACACCACCCCTCGGCGCCGCAGGCAGGAGGGTCGCGCCCTAGGGTGGTGTGGAGCCTCCCTGGCGCTTCTCCGTTCCCCATTTGGACTCCGTGGACGTGTCGGTGAAATATTGATGTCCGTTGATTTTCGTCCAATTCCGAGAATATTTCCCGACTAGCTTTTCTGAAACGGAAAAACAGCAGAAAACTGGAACGGGCACTGTGGCATCTTGTTAATAGGTTAGTCCCATAAAATGCTAAAAAATGCTATGAAGTGTAAATAAAACATGTAGCAATTGGCATAATATCAACATGGAACATCAAACATTATAGATACGTTTGAGACGTATCAGCATCCCCAAGCTTAGGTCCTACTCGTCCTCGAGTAGGTAAATGATAAAACAATATAATTTTTGAAGTGACATGCTACCAACACAATCATGATCAAATAATAGTGTAAAGTACATGGACTGAATGAAGTGATCCAAGACAATGGTCTATAATTTGCTAACAAGTAAACAAGGAGTAAACAAACTGAATCATATGAGCAATTTTTTTTCATGAATAGTACTTTGGAGACATTGGAGCTATAAGAATTTGCGTAAGAGTTAGCTCACAAAACAATAGTTTCAAAGTAAAAGTGTTTGACCAACATAGAGGAAGATTTTAGTTTCAGCAATTGCTTCAACCTCAACATATTTATCTCATGGATATTGTCAATACAAAGCAGTATAATAAGTCAAATATGCCAGCATATAACAATTATCGTACCAAAGTTGACACTAGTGTTCCCTTGTGGAGATAGAAAGAAGTAGGAAAACTGACTCAACATAAAAGTAAAAGAAAGGCCCTTCGCAGAGGGAAGCAGAGATTAAATCATGTGCTAGATCTTTTTAGTTTTTGAAATCATATAAAGAGTAAAAATATATTTTGAGAGGTGTGTGTTAATGGTCAACGAATCAGCAATAGACAATACAGTATGACCCATGCCAACCAGACTTTACTAAAGCAGCTCCCATGAAGGACGTTATTTCTACCATGCGGGCAGATCATCCCTCGTTCTCTTTTGTTTACACATTGTAGGAATTGCTTGATTGATTTGTTAGGGGCAAAATGTGAAGGGAATTAGCGGTTAAAGTTGTAATTAATTGAGACTGGGCACCCCTTTGCCAGCTCTTTTTGCAAAATTATGGATAAGCGGATGTAAGCCACTAGTCAGGTGTAAAGCCTGATTGACAAGTGAAATAAAGACCAGCTACCACGTCCTCATGAGCTTGGTAAACAGTGGCACAAAAAGGAGTAGTAACAATTTTGAATAGTTTAAAGGTAGCACATGAAAAATGTACTTGGAATGGCAGGAAAATACCACATATAGGTAGTTATGGTGGGCACAGACGGCATGGATTTTGGCTCAAGGATTTGGATGCACAAGCAGCATTCCCGCTTAGTACAGAGTTTAGGCTAGCAAGGTTATTTAAGCAAACACAGACTGTCAACCGGTACAACAAGAACTTATATGATAAACATATGAGAAAGATTATAAGACTCCACACTGTCTTCCTTGTTAACCAAAACCTTTTACTAGAAAATATCTAGACTTTGGAATTACCACTTATACAAACCGAATATCAACAAGCTTTACGGTAGTTCTCCACTAATGGGCTTTACTTACATGATGCACAAGTTTAAACATTATTTACTTGGTAACTCAAAACAATTGTCAAGTATCAAATTACTCAAGATAGTGATCTACAAGAATATGTAAGCATTTTCATTATACCATTACCACATGCATAGCATTTTATGTTCCAACAAAACACCAATCAACTTATTTAAACAACTCTCCAAACAAATATAAGTGAAGCAAGAGAGTACTTTCTTTAAAAGAACTAATAGCTCTGAACAAGAGATACACGAAAACAAGAGCTAAAAGCTTAACATCGCTAGACAGGAATACTCAACAAGTATAAGTGAAGAATAGGAGTATTCTAATGAAAAAGCGGAGCGTGTCTCTCTCCCAAACAAGAGTGCTAGGATCCAACTAGTTATGACCAGAGAATAAAACATAAACAAACTGAAAGTAAAAGCACATAGACGCTCCAAAAACAGCACATATACTGTGAAGAAATAAAAATATAGTCTCACTAGAGATGACCTGATAATTTGTTGATGAAGAAGGGGATGCCTTGGGCATCCCCGACCTTAGATGCTTGCGTCTTCTTGAAATATGTTGGGGAGATCCATGGGATCCTCCTCAAGCTTAAGCTCTTCACTCTTCTTGATCTTATTATATCATCCTTCTCTCTTAATACTTGAAAACTTTCTTCACATCAAACTCAACATAATTCTCATTACAGGGTTAGTGCATCAAATCAAAACTTACTTGGTTCTGTAAACACACAAACATGATCATCATCTTAAACATTAGCTACTATTAGTAGCCTTACATGAAGCTCTTCCACCCTTAAATAATTCCACTTAACACTTGTAAAAGAGAGAATGCAAAACAAAGACAGAATCTGTCAAAACCAGAACAGTCCGTAAAGATTAATTTTTTCGAGTCACTTACGACGCTCAGATCGCAACACGTTGAACTAACGAAAGATATGTACATATATAAGGAGTATGCACAAAAAAATTCAGATTTAAAACACGTTCCGTTGATTTTAGGAATTTCGTACAGCGAACAACAAAAATCTGTTCATGTGCAGTAATCCAAATTTAACACGCATGGAACATCAAAAATTATAGATACGTTTTAGACGTATCAAGCATCCCCAAGCTTAGTTCCTACTCGTCCTCGAGTAGGTAAACGATAAAAGATAATTTTTGAGGGACATGCTACCAACATAATCTTGATCATATAGTAATGTAAAGCATGTGAGCTGAGATCAAATCATTCAAAGCAAAAGTCTATATTTGATATTAAACAAACAGATGATAAAGTAAGACAATTAAGGAAGTAAAAACCTTTCATGAAAGATGTTATAAAGACATGAAACCGTACACAATTTATTATAGATGATTTAAGCATTCAGTATAGAAGTTCAATCCTTCTACTCAAACATCAAGCAATCTTCCACAAACGTAGAAAGGATCCAGTCAAGCAAAAGTATCACAAACGTAATGAATCAACTGTTTAGAAGTTTTACTCAACCGGTGAGCGTAAGTATTTGGTATTGGCACCAGGATGTTATGGCTAAGAGAATAATAATAGGGGTTTGGAAGGCCAAAGAAAGAAAGTCTCACAAAGCTATAAATGATCATTAGACAAGAGGAAGTCTTATAATCGAAACTATGCAAGGAGTAATGATTGCCATGCAACGGATGCACATAGTGCTATAAGTGTATGAAAGCTCTCCAATGGAACTAGTGTGGGTGCATCCAACTTGGTTGCTCACGAAGACCTAGAGTACTTTTGAGGAGGCTCATCATTGGAATAAACAACCCAAGTTCTATAGTGTTAATTCCCCACATAGTTATACAAGTAAAACATGAAAACTCTCTCACATGGAGTATAGGTACTAAACATGAGCACAAGTGTGGATAAAAGATAGTAATGTTGCCCCCTCTCTCTTTATTTCTTTTCTTTCTTTCTTTCTTTCTTTTTTCTTTCTCTTTTTTTTCTTTTTCTATTTCTCTTTTCGATGGCCTCCATGGATCTTTTCACTTTTCTCTCCCTCACTGTAGGGGCAACATTCTAATATGATGAAACTCTTTTTGGTACAAATAACTCATAATGAATAAAACATGATGTATGAAACTGAGTGCCTCTGCCAGTGTAGCAGAATGTGCAATGATCTAGCGTAACATGGGTAAACCACACATCAGATCTATAGAATCATGCAAAGCAATATATAACAATGATGAATGACAAAAAGTTATGTAATGTAAGATGGAAGTTGCATGGCAATATATCTCGGAACAGCTATGAAAATGCTGTGATAGATAGTTATGGTGGCTGTTTTGAGGAAGATGTTTGGTTTATGTGTAGGAGAACAAGAGGAAGTTCTCCCACGGGATTGTATTGTAACATTACAAGTTTTTCAAAAAGTTGAAAAATCAGAAAAATTTAAAACTTTTGAAAACTATTATGTATTTGGCTTTGAAAAGAAAAAAAATCATGCATGCATTCATCATCTTATTGCATTATTGCATTTGGATACTTCAAAAGTGAGAATTAAAAATTCCACTGGAAAACATATTTAAGAAAGTATAATAAAAGGGCAAATTATGCCCTATATATATTAATTGGACTTTTATTGTTTTATTTGTTCTATTCAAATTTTGGCGGTGACTTGATGATACTTGTTTAATCCCAAATTTACTTGTGTGGTGTTTTATTTAAGAAACAAATTTTGTGTTCCAAAACCTATATTTTAAAATAGACATTAAGTTTCAAAATTCCTTTTTACCACATTTCAAAAATTCTTGTGACAAAATAATAGTTAAAATTTCATTCGAAAGTTTCAAAACAAAGACTTTGATTTTATAAAACTATAGGAGTTGGTTTGATTTGATTTGGATTTATAAATCAAAGGTTACAAAAGTTTGCAAAAAAAATTGAAAAGGAGAAAGAAACAAAAAAAAAGGAGAGGAACCGAGCAAATGGGCCGAGCCCACTGCCTCTCTCTCGCGCGCGTGCCCTGCAGCAGCCCAGCTCCAGCCCAACCCCGGCCTCTCCCTTTCTCTCACTGCCAGGTGGGCCCCGCCCATGACGCCAGCCATGACGTCACGCGTCTTCAACCTCTCTCGCAAGAAACTCTCCCGAAACCCTAACCAAACTCGGATCAAATTCGTTGAGATTTGCTGCGTGTTTTGCACAACTCCGGCCCCATATAAACCCCCATGATCTCCGCGTCAAAAGCCCCCAAAAACCCTAGCGAATACGCCCCCAGGCTGCTCGCATCGATCCCCGCCGTGCCGCCACTGCCGCCGCCGTGTTCTTCAAACTCCGGTGAACATCGACCACCTCGAGCCTTCTCCCCTGCCCCATCTTCTTTGTAATGTCCATGCGCACCCGTATGAATTTTCCCGTGGTTTGTTTTGCCCCAGATCGCCGTGTCCGTGCTCGACCGAAGCTCGCCGCCGCTCGCTCGACTCCAGCGAGGTTTTCACGACGAACCAGCGTGTCCCCGTCCACCGCGAGACCTTCATCGACTTCGCCTCGACGCGCTGCACCCAGTGGTACGACTCGCGCATCTCGAACTCCTCTCCTCCGCCGCATGCGTCCACGCCGGCCATGGCGCCGCCGCGGGAGCTAGGTTTCCGGCGAACAGCGCCGCTCGTTTTAGGTCAAACGAATCTCGGCCGTCCGATCTCGTTTTAACGCGTGAGATTAGATCCATCCGATGAACCGGTACCGGCGAATCAGAGCGCGCCACGTCGATAGCCCAGTCAGCAGCACAGTCAGCAGCTCCGCACCAACCAGAAGACGCCACGTCGACGGAGGACTTCAGCGCGAGGATCTTTTCAGTTTTCTTTACGTTTTAGTCCCTGCGCATCACAGATTAGTCCCTGGATTTTAGATTCATTATTAATTTTTATTCCTTTAGCCAAAATTTATGAAATTTATATTTTTGGAAAGCTAATAATGTGTAGAAACTTTCTGTATGCTTAATTTGGGGTTTGGACGAAATTAATTTAGATAAATTTTAAAAATGGTTTAATTGATATTTTGGCTATAATTTAATTTTAAAAATTGATAATTGAGCAAAATATTTTGCTATATTTTTGTTTGTATAAATAATGGCCGTAGCATTGCTCTGTATTTTTGTAGAAGTGTTTTTATGTGTTTTGCATGTAAATTGTTTTTATTGCTTTTTAGGTGTTATTTTAATAAGTAAATTATATTAAAATTGTTCTCCACATTAATTTCGAATAGAAATTTTAGCTAAGTCATGATGATCATGTTAGATGCAAAATAACTTAGAAATATTTCACCTCTCCCACAAAAGTGTTATTTCTTCCTTAGAAAAATTTTGAGTAATAAAATTTTGACAACACTTTTCCTTGGAAAATTTCCTTAGAAAATATTTGATAATTATTTTGACAACACTATTTCCCTTAGAAAATTTCAACATCTTAAAAGTGTTAAATCTTTTCCTTAGAAAAATTTAGCATCTTGAAAACTTAGTGGTTTTAGAATATTTTCCTAAGTGTTATTTTTGACAAGTGTTTGTCCTTAGAAATTTTATCAACTATGGTTTTAAAAGTATTTTTCCTTAGAAAAATACCAACACCTTATTTTATGAACTCTTACTTAGAAATTATTTTGACTTATTGTTTGACCTCTTTGGTCCTTAGTTATTTTTGGAACCTCTTGTTTGCTTGCATTTCCTTAGAGCTTTTACATAAGCATGGCATGCATAATTAAGTCCTTAGTATTATTTTATACTTTCACATGACCTCCTCCTTAGAAATTTTGAGGATGAATGCTAGCTCTTTTGACCCCTCTAGTTAAAAACACTAAGTTAGAAATTAGTGGAAACAATCAAGAACCAAAGAAGGACTTAGCCAAGAAGACAAGACTCAGGAACATCTCCAAGAAGAAAAGTACTTAGAAGAAATCAAGAGAAAGTTCATGAAGACCAACCAGCTACATTTTCTAAGTCTTTCTTTCCTTTCTCTCCTTTCTTCCTCCTTCTCCTAAACTTCATGGTGGCTAAGTTATATCCAAGATCAATCTTCTGCCAACATCATCAAGTCTTCAGAATCAACAAGTCCACAAATGCGCAATGAAGTCATCACATCAAGTAAAACTACAAGGAAGCAAAGAGAAGAATTTTAGAAGACCAACTACTTCTTTTCTTTCTATCTCCTTTTGTCTCACTTTGGACATAGGCCAAGTCCTCGGTGTTTAAGACTAAGTTCATAGAGTGCTATTTGAAGATCAATGAAGCTGCAAAGGAGTTGAAGATTATTTGAAGACCAAACTTGTGAAGACTTAGAGTAGCTTTACAACCTTCAATTGGTGGTTTTATCAGAATGGGATAATGTTATTTTGTTGTCTTTCCCTTATTTTGTTTTGCTTGTCTTTTATACCACATTTCTCTGTGTCATCCTGCATCACATGCATATCATATTTTTCTAAGTGTTGCATTTATGATTGTATGTTTATTTGTGATTTGTTTGACTTGTTAGAAATTCCGGAGAGAGACGAAGGTGGTTGCAACTGCTACACCTGTTCTTCTGTTTGCCAAGGCAAGTGGCACACCCCCATAAATTTCCTAAGTATTTTTCTATGCATGACTTAGTGTATTTCTTTATATGCATGTGTAGGATAGTATTGCTATGCTGAAACTACTATTCCTCTACACTAGTTGTGTCTAGAATCCTATTGATAACTTAGTAGAATTATTGGTGCTACGCAAAAGTGTTTTATTGAAAAGTTAAATTCTACTAAGTTAATTTATCACCTGGGTGGATTTGGGCTTGCATGGCTGTCAGAGTTGAGTGTTTATTCACTTGTGGATTGCCACCCAGGGTATTAAGGGGCCAAGGTTTTCTCTAAGTGAAGTTGCTTACCGTGCAGCCATTAGTCATATGGGCTCTGGCTAGACGGATTAAGTTGCGTGGACTCGTCCCGACTTGACAGGTGGTGGTAGAATGGTTAGAATGGGAGCGCGTCAAGTCGGTATGGGATGGGAAAATGCTTCTGAAAAGTCTCGTCTCAACTCTCTCCTTTTCCTTAGCACAATTTGAGTGCTTGAGGATAGTTTGGGTTTGTTGGGTCTAATGGTGAAAGTGCACAACCTCTGCAGAGTTAAAACTAAGTACTTAGCCGTGTCCCCGGTTACGGACAATTTGAGCAGCTGATCAAGGATTCAACGGAGGCTCCCAACATCTCTTTTCTCTAAGTAAAATTTTGATGGGTGAACAAGGGTAGATGAGACTATGGATTTCATACCATATTGTCTCAAACATTTGAAGAAAATGTATTACAAAGTGTTAGGAAAAATTGGCTTTTATGCAAAATAGCCTTGAACCCCACCAGCCAAATATGCATATAGGCTATAGAGTTATTCCATTAAGTGTCCACATAGTGTCACTTGCCAGATCCATTTTTAATGGTATCTGACCCACTCTGTTGCAAAATTTTATTTGTTGCAGATTGTTCTGACGACGAGTGAGTTTACGTTAAGGGTTTCGAGTCTGCAACCAACATGTTTTCGCCTGTGGCACATGCTAAGGATGAGGACTCCATGAAGATTATATTCCGCTGCTTTACTCTTTCAAAGCTGGCTTCGTGCTATGCAATTTGTAAAGGATATTTTCCTAAGTACTGGATCCCCGTGTAATAATTGATACAATGTTGTGATATTACATCTTAGACTGTGTGTGCAAATGAATCGATCCAGGGGTTTGCACTATACACAGGTACCTTGCAATTTCTAAGTGCAGGTACGCTACAGATGGTATCAGAGCATAGTGTTGCCTGTAGGTTCGAAACCCTAAGTCTGGTTAGAAATAAGAAAGCCCATAGGACAAAACTTATTTGCTTTTTGTCTAAAAACTTTTGATATCATTCTTGTAACTTCTTAACTATTCGAGTTCTAAATGTCTTCTCTTATTTATAGATGTTCCGCCTCCTGGAATCACTCAAGAAAGGTCCAGCAATGACCATGACCTTGGAATGTGAGACTGAGTTTCCAAAAGCTTTGAAGGACCTCATGTTGAGCATGGGACTTGAAGGAGCAGCAGTCTACAAAGGATTTCCTTTCAAGGGTGAAGGTCAAGAGTACTGGTGGGTACAACTCCATCTATACAAGAACAAAGACGATGACCACAAGACCAAAGGTTGCTACATGTTCACAAACCCAATAATTCGAACGTCATTCTTTGATTCAGCAAGAAGTGCAGCATGGGAGGCCATCGAGCACCTTGGAGGAAGACTTCAATTTAGACTTCACAACACTCAGAAATACCTTGATGAACTCAATGGAATAGAGGAAGAACTCGATACAATCAGGAAGTAGATAGAATAGACCCCCTTATGTATTAGAATAAAGAAACCATGTTGATGTATTGACCTATCAAATTGTGGTATGGCAGTACTATCATATTGCTTCCCCATATCCTGGGCATACTTTCGATCCAAAGACGACTAGTTGTTTTTCTCAAAAATTTGTGAGTTTTATTCTGTGTGTTTGATTGTTAAATTGCTTGTATGGGTAGGAAATATTTCTCTTAGATCTGTCTATCTTTTACTCATCTATGCTAAACCTAAACAGATGCCTTGCCAAAGTATCAACGATGATGAGAGGACAAAAGCAATGCAACTATTAGAAGCTCAGAGTCAGTTGATGCAACTCATGGCCCAAAATCAAGTCAACAACTGCAACAAAGAGTTACCCCAAGGGATGCAACAACTGTTGGATAACCAGACCCACATTGTGCAGCTGATGCGTCACCACATGGCCAACAGTAACACCAAAACACCACAGATTGACATAGGTAACACGAAATTCAAAGGAAGTGTTTTGAGAAAACCTCAAGCCTGCCAGACGTGTGGAGAAATAGGACACACATCCAAGGAATGTCATGATGAGTGGCCCCATGGTGTCTCTCTCCAAGACGGATGTCACACAACCCTAGTTACTTGCTTTTTGTGTGAGGCAACAAACCACATCCCATCACAATGTCAACTCTATTCCATAGTGCAGCAAGCTAGGCAGCAAATACAAGAGGGGATGCAACATACTATCAGGAAGACCTTGGAAGTAGAAGAATCAGAGAAGAAACTCCAGAACAACCCCCACAAGAGAGACATTAGTCAAGTGATGTGCTTCAAATGCAAGAACACAGGGCACTATGCCAATAACTGCCCCGAGAAAATGAATGAAGCCAGACTCAGAACTCACCCCCACACTTCGAAGGTCACCACTAAATGCTGTTACTCATGTGAGGAGGAAGGTCATTTCTCTCGAGATTGCCCCATTAAGCGAACCAGATCGTCAGCCTTTGTGATAGAATATGATAAACAAGAGATAGAGGACCTTTTAGCACTACAAAGACCTAAAAAGAACAGAAAGCGGAGTTACAATAAACATCTTTCTGAGCCTTCATTCAAAAGGTACATTACTCCTGATGTGAACCATGTTCACAAATATGAGAATCACCATGGTGGAGGAAGTCACCTCAAGCAGCTTGATCACAATGGTGGATTCAAGGGAAGCAATGGAGACCACAAGGGAAATGGACATGCTGGCCATAACCATAATAATGGACAGCACCGCCCAAATTCCGAGCTCAAGAGAGATATCAGCCAAGTGCTTTGCTACAAGTGCAGTAACAAGGGCCATTATGCCAATAAGTGCCCAGAAAAGGAAAAGATAGAAGGAACAACCAAGTCAAAGCCTTTTGGTAAAGGATATGTGAACCACGCCAATATGGAAGAGGTGATTGAGGAACCTAGCATGGTGAACGGTACGTTCTCAATAAAGTTTGCACCCTGAAGTTCGACTACCAACAAAATTCCTTTTAAGGGTGGTAGCTACCCTGACATCCCAGTCATAACCTTTTGCTAGCCTTCTCGAATCTCGGGGACGAGATTCCTTTTAAGGGTGGTAGTCTGTAACATTACAAGTTTTTCAAAAAGTTGAAAAATCAGAAAAATTTAAAACTTTTGAAAACTATTATGTATTTGGCTTTGAAAAGAAAAAAAATCATGCATGCATTCATCATCTTATTGCATTATTGCATTTGGATACTTCAAAAGTGAGAATTAAAAATTCCACTGGAAAACATATTTAAGAAAGTATAATAAAAGGGCAAATTATGCCCTATATATTAATTGGACTTTTATTGTTTTATTTGTTCTATTCAAATTTTGGCGGTGACTTGATGATACTTGTTTAATCCCAAATTTACTTGTGTGGTGTTTTATTTAAGAAACAAATTTTGTGTTCCAAAACCTATATTTTAAAATAGACATTAAGTTTCAAAATTCCTTTTTACCACATTTCAAAAATTCTTGTGACAAAATAATAGTTAAAATTTCATTCGAAAGTTTCAAAACAAAGACTTTGATTTTATAAAACTATAGGAGTTGGTTTGATTTGATTTGGATTTATAAATCAAAGGTTACAAAAGTTTGCAAAAAAAAATTGAAAAGGAGAAAGAAACAAAAAAAAAGGAGAGGAACCGAGCAAATGGGCCGAGCCCACTGCCTCTCTCTCGCGCGCGTGCCCTGCAGCAGCCCAGCTCCAGCCCAACCCCGGCCTCTCCCCTTTCTCTCACTGCCAGGTGGGCCCCGCCCATGACGCCAGCCATGACGTCACGCGTCTTCAACCTCTCTCGCAAGAAACTCTCCCGAAACCCTAACCAAACTCGGATCAAATTCGTTGAGATTTGCTGCGTGTTTTGAACAAACTCCGGCCCCATATAAACCCCCATGATCTCCGCGTCAAAAGCCCCCAGGCTGCTCGCATCGATCCCCGCCGTGCCGCCACTGCCGCCGCCGTGTTCTTCAAACTCCGGTGAACATCGACCACCTCGAGCCTTCTCCCCTGCCCCATCTTCTTTGTAATGTCCATGCGCACCCGTATGAATTTTCCCGTGGTTTGTTTTGCCCAGATCGCTGTGTCCGTGCTCGACCGAAGCTCGCCGCCGCTCGCTCGACTCCAGCAGGTTTTCACGACGAACCAGCGTGTCCCCGTCCACCGCGAGACCTTCATCGACTTCGCCTCGACGCGCTGCACCCAGTGGTACGACTCGCGCATCTCGAACTCCTCTCCTCCGCCGCATGCGTCCACGCCGGCCATGGCGCCGCCGCGGGAGCTAGGTTTCCGGCGAACAGCGCCGCTCGTTTTAGGTCAAACGAATCTCGGTCGTCCGATCTCGTTTTAACGCGTGAGATTAGATCCATCCGATGAACCGGTACCGGCGAATCAGAGCGCGCCACGTCGATAGCCCAGTCAGCAGCAGCCTCAGCAGCACAGTCAGCAGCTCCGCACCAACCAGAAGACGCCACGTCGACGGAGGACTTCAGCGCGAGGATCTTTTCAGTTTTCTTTACGTTTTAGTCCCTGCGCATCACAGATTAGTCCCTGGATTTTAGATTCATTATTAATTTTTATTCCTTTAGCCAAAATTTATGAAATTATATTTTTGGAAAGCTAATAATGTGTAGAAACTTTCTGTATGCTTAATTTGGGGTTTGGACGAAATTAATTTAGATAAATTTTAAAAATGGTTTAATTGATATTTTGGCTATAATTTAATTTTAAAAATTGATAATTGAGCAAAATATTTTGCTATATTTTTGTTTGTATAAATAATGGCCGTAGCATTGCTCTGTATTTTTGTAGAAGTGTTTTTATGTGTTTTGCATGTAAATTGTTTTTATTGCTTTTTAGGTGTTATTTTAATAAGTAAATTATATTAAAATTGTTCTCCACATTAATTTCGAATAGAAATTTTAGCTAAGTCATGATGATCATGTTAGATGCAAAATAACTTAGAAATATTTCACCTCTCCCACAAAAGTGTTATTTCTTCCTTAGAAAAATTTTGAGTAATAAAATTTTGACAACACTTTTCCTTGGAAAATTTCCTTAGAAAATATTTGATAATTATTTTGACAACACTATTTCCCTTAGAAAATTTCAACATCTTAAAAGTGTTAAATCTTTTCCTTAGAAAAATTTAGCATCTTGAAAACTTAGTGGTTTTAGAATATTTTCCTAAGTGTTATTTTTGACAAGTGTTTGTCCTTAGAAATTTTATCAACTATGGTTTTAAAAGTATTTTTCCTTAGAAAAATACCAACACCTTATTTTATGAACTCTTACTTAGAAATTATTTTGACTTATTGTTTGACCTCTTTGGTCCTTAGTTATTTTTGGAACCTCTTGTTTGCTTGCATTTCCTTAGAGCTTTTACATAAGCATGGCATGCATAATTAAGTCCTTAGTATTATTTTATACTTTCACATGACCTCCTCCTTAGAAATTTTGAGGATGAATGCTAGCTCTTTTGACCCCTCTAGTTAAAAACACTAAGTTAGAAATTAGTGGAAACAATCAAGAACCAAAGAAGGACTTAGCCAAGAAGACAAGACTCAGGAACATCTCCAAGAAGAAAAGTACTTAGAAGAAATCAAGAGAAAGTTCATAAGACCAACCAGCTACATTTTCTAAGTCTTTCTTTCCTTTCTCTCCTTTCTTCCTCCTTCTCCTAAACTTCATGGTGGCTAAGTTATATCCAAGATCAATCTTCTGCCAACATCATCAAGTCTTCAGAATCAACAAGTCCACAAATGCGCAATGAAGTCATCACATCAAGTAAAACTACAAGGAAGCAAAGAGAAGAATTTTAGAAGACCAACTACTTCTTTTCTTTCTATCTCCTTTTGTCTCACTTTGGACATAGGCCAAGTCCTCGGTGTTTAAGACTAAGTTCATAGAGTGCTATTTGAAGATCAATGAAGCTGCAAAGGAGTTGAAGATTATTTGAAGACCAAACTTGTGAAGACTTAGAGTAGCTTTACAACCTTCAATTGGTGGTTTTATCAGAATGGGATAATGTTATTTTGTTGTCTTTCCCTTATTTTGTTTTGCTTGTCTTTTATACCACATTTCTCTGTGTCATCCTGCATCACATGCATATCATATTTTTCTAAGTGTTGCATTTATGATTGTATGTTTATTTGTGATTTGTTTGACTTGTTAGAAATTCCGGAGAGAGACGAAGGTGGTTGCAACTGCTACACCTGTTCTTCTGTTTGCCAAGGCAAGTGGCACACCCCCATAAATTTCCTAAGTATTTTTCTATGCATGACTTAGTGTATTTCTTTATATGCATGTGTAGGATAGTATTGCTATGCTGAAACTACTATTTCCTCTACACTAGTTGTGTCTAGAATCCTATTGATAACTTAGTAGAATTATTGGTGCTACGCAAAAGTGTTTTATTGAAAAGTTAAATTCTACTAAGTTAATTTATCACCTGGGTGGATTTGGGCTTGCATGGCTGTCAGAGTTGAGTGTTTATTCACTTGTGGATTGCCACCCAGGGTATTAAGGGGCCAAGCTTTTCTCTAAGAGAAGTTGCTTACCGTGCAGCCATTAGTCATATGGGCTCTGGCTAGACGGATTAAGTTGCGTGGACTCGTCCCGACTTGACAGGTGGTGGTAGAATGGTTAGAATGGGAGCGCGTCAAGTCGGTATGGGATGGGAAAATGCTTCTGAAAAGTCTCGTCTCAACTCTCTCCTTTTCCTTAGCACAATTTGAGTGCTTGAGGATAGTTTGGGTTTGTTGGGTCTAATGGTGAAAGTGTACAACCTCTGCAGAGTTAAAACTAAGTACTTAGCCGTGTCCCCGGTTACGGACAATTTGAGCAGCTGATCAAGGATTCAACGGAGGCTCCCAACATCTCTTTTCTCTAAGTAAAATTTTGATGGGTGAACAAGGGTAGATGAGACTATGGATTTCATACCATATTGTCTCAAACATTTGAAGAAAATGTATTACAAAGTGTTAGGAAAAATTGGCTTTTATGCAAAATAGCCTTGAACCCCACCAGCCAAATATGCATATAGGCTATAGAGTTATTCCATTAAGTGTCCACATAGTGTCACTTGCCAGATCCATTTTTAATGGTATCTGACCCACTCTGTTGCAAAATTTTATTTGTTGCAGATTGTTCTGACGACGAGTGAGTTTACGTTAAGGGTTTCGAGTCTGCAACCAACATGTTTTCGCCTGTGGCACATGCTAAGGATGAGGACTCCATGAAGATTATATTCCGCTGCTTTACTCTTTCAAAGCTGGCTTCGTGCTATTCAATTTGTAAAGGATATTTTCCTAAGTACTGGATCCCCGTGTAATAATTGATACAATGTTGTGATATTACATCTTAGACTGTGTGTGCAAATGAATCGATCCAGGGGTTTGCACTATACACAGGTACCTTGTCAATTTCTAAGTGCAGGTACGCTACATGTATGTACTGGCGAAGTATGCACAACTCTCATTGTGAGCAGAAGGCAATGCACAACACTGAAGAGGCTAGCAAAATATGGATGGTGGAAGTGCCAAAAACCGTAGCTTAACATTAGTCAAAAAGAACTCACAAGTTTATTGCCAACAACTAGCAGGTTCAACATTAAGAGCATGATTAAATTCACTCCAAGAGGGGCCGTTCACGGAGGTACAAGTACCTTGTTAGATCCCCCGACCTTAGCACGCAACTATGTTGTTTCCAACTACCTTCAGACGTGAGAAGCTATCAAGTCCAACTACACCTTTAGCAATTTTAAGAGTTTGTAGTATGGTACAAACTTTAATAACACAACCACTAATGAGATTTTAGCTTAATTAACCAACAAGCATTTAACATCTAACTTCTTAATATCTCAAAACATTTGCAAGGAATCAAATTACCAAAGTTCAATGATCTACAAGACTATGCAAATTTTCCGTTATACAACTACCACACACTTAGCATTTTCTGTTCCAACCAGACGCCAATTATATAACTCTCCAAACAAATATAAGTGAAGCAAGAGAGTAGTTTCTTCAAAAGAACTAATAGCTCTGAACAAGAGATACATGAAAAATAAGAGCTAATAGTATAGCAGCGCTAGACAAGAATACTCAACAAGTATAAGTGAAGAATATGAGTATTTCAATGAAAAAGCGGAGCGTGTCTCTCTCCCAAACAAGAGTGCTAGGGTCCAACTAGTTATGATCAAAAAATAAAAATAAAACAAAAACTAAAACAAAACAGAAAATAAAACACACAGACGCTCCAAGAACAGCACACAATATGTGAAGCAATAAAAATATAGTCTCACTAGAGATGACCTGATAATTTGTTGATGAAGAAGGGGATGCCTTGGACATCCCCAAGCTTAGACGCTTGAGTCTTCTTGATATATGCTGGGGAGATCCAAGGCAGCCTCGCCAAGCTTAAGCTTTTCTCTCTTTAATCTTCTTATATCATCCTTCTCTCCTAATAATTGAAAACTTCCTTCACACAAAGATAACTCGCAAACTTCATTAGACGGGTTAGTGCATCAAAACATCAGCTCACTTCGTTCTGTAACAACATATCGCATACTTTAGTTCAAAGATTAACTACTGTTACTAAGCAAGATCCAGGTCTCCTCCCGAAGAATGTAAATCTATACTTGCAAAAGAGACAATGCAAAACAAAAACAGAATCTGTTAAAACCAGAATAGTCCGTAAATACATTTTTTTCGAAGCACTTCCGATGCTCAAATCATAAAACGGTTAATTAACGAAAGATAGGTAATAAGTTCAGGGTTCTGCTAAAAAATTTACAGATTAAAATAATGAAATGTGATTTTTCACGAATGTTTACCGTGAGGTACAGAAATCTGTTTCTGGACAGAAAATAAAACTTATAGCATATCTTGCTATTAGAGGCTCTTCTTGGCACAACAAAAACGAAAATAAAAGATACAAAGGAGGTGTTACAGAAGTAAGCAAACTCCTTGACTCAAGACAATAAAAAATAACAGAAAATAAAATTGGGTTGTCTCCCAAAAGCGCTTTTCTTTAACGCCTTTCAGCTAGGCACAATAGCAAAAAGATTAGGTATAATCAAGAGTGGGAAGCCCAAATCGTTTACCTTTAGACCTGTTATCTTTACTCATATTAGTAGGAAAAGTATGACTACCTTTTATTGTAGAGTTGAATCTTACTATTCCTTCCCTCATGTGTATTACTGCTCCCACAAGCCTCAAGAATGCTCTTCCTAGAGTAATTTGTCCTTCTCCTTCACATTCAATAACATAGTAATCAATAGGAATGATTTTTCCAGAAAATTTTGTATAGATAGCATCTGCAATTCCTAAAGGAATTTTTGTGTAGTTATCAGCAAGTATCAATGGAACCCCACATTCTGAAAGTCCCCACAAATTCAGAGAATCATAAATAAACTTAGGCATTAAAGAGAATTCTGTAACTATGTCACATAAAGCTTCAAAACTCATTTCATTAATTTCAATTTTAAGGGAAGGAGACCAATTTGGCAAAATCTTATCCTGTACAATTTTAGGCATTTCAGTTAGGTCTCTTCTCGTTCTAGACATATCCTTCTCCAAAATTTCCAATCTGATAGTAATATCTTTAATAGTTAAATCTATCTTGCTTTTTGATAAGGAAGAAGATGCTATCAATTTCTTAATGGCATTATAAGCTTGATCTCCATCATGACGAAGGAAATCTCCCCCTACCATAGTATCCAGAGCATATCTATAACAAAGGACCAAGCCAAAGTAGAAACTACCTAGAAGAAGGCTCAAAGTGAGTTTAGGCTCAGTTTTTCCATAAGATTCTAAAATTCTAGCCCAAGCATCTTTGAAACTTTCCATACTTCCTTGCTTGAAAGTAAAGACTTCATTTTCAGGAGTCATGACATAAGGAGTAGAGTTAGACATGATTAATGACGCAAGAAGTAAAACTGGAAAACCGAAATAAACTAGATGCAAGAATTTAATATTTTTGTGTTTTTCGAATTTAAAAGCAAACAAGATAAAATAAAAATAAACTAAGCAAGACAAAAACAAAGTAAAGAGAATGGTGGTGTGTAACTCCCCTTGATGTAGCTTCCAATTCCCCGGCAACGGCCCCAGAAAATATGCTTGATGACGTGGAAACGCACGTTCGTTGGGAGACCCCCAGAGGAAGGTATGATGTAGTCAGCAGCAAGTTTTCCCTTGAATCAACCAAGGTTTAATCGTACCAGTAGGAATTGGGAGAGCTTCAGAAAGGTGTCAGCGGCGTCGTTACCCGATTACTGACATGGACCTGCACACAACACAATCAAAGTACTTTGCCCCAACGAAACAGGAAGGTTGTCAATCTCCCCGGCTTGCTGAATACAAAGTATTAAACGTATGGTGTGGCATATGATGATGAACACAAAAAGGAACAACAAGGAAATAATTGTAGAGCGTGGTGAAAATGGTGTTTGTATCAGTGTGGAATAAAGGACCGGGGTCCACAGTTCACTAGTGGTGTCTCTCCATAAGACAGATATGCATACATGTTGGATAAACAAATTACAGCTGGGCAATTGACAAAGTGCAAACGTATGACAATGCAATATATGATAAGAACATGTTCATTGTTAGATCTATTGGGCATTACAACAATATACATAGACTGCTTACTAGTTGCATCTATGACTCATAATCCACTCACTAGATAGCTTTCGGGCCTCCCGTGAGTATTAAGTTGCAAGCAACATATTATAGCATTAAGTAAAGTGTGTAATGTAAACAAACGCATTAGACTTAACAGCAGTACCCTTAAGCTAAGCATCGGTTATTTTGTCCCTAGTGGCAACGGCACATCTATAGCCTTAGTTGTTTCTGTCAATCAAGCCAGGCTTCTAGAGGCATGAACTCACTATCTAGCATAAATACCCCCTCTTGCAGTCATTAGCATTTACTTGGCCAAAGCATCTACTAACAACAGAGAGCATGCATGAACTTAGATAAAACATGATATAAATAGATGAACAAACTTGATCATAACTTCACAATTCATCGGATCCTAGTAAACACAACATATAGCATTACATAAAGATGATCTTGATCATGTTAGGCAGCTCACAAGATCTAAACATGATAGCACAAGGCGGAGAGTGTCGCGGGGTTGTCACGGCAGATGTTACCATGGGGTAACTTGAGTTGTTGGGCCAGGCGAAACTAGTGTCTGGGAGTTTGTTTAGCTCTGCGAGGACAAAGGATTTACCCAGGTTTGGCCTCTCCATTGGAGATAAAGACCTACTTCCTGCTATGCTATTATTGATCTCGATCTCGATAACCCGGCTACGACAACAGAGCCGGATCTCGATCTAGGTTACAGGGTGCGCTTGGTAGCGATGATCTTTCTGGTTCTCTCCTCGGGAAACTTGGATTGTCAAGGCTTAACCCTAACTATGACCTAGGAGCCCGCTTATATTGACGGCCGGGTCTCCTGGTTCTTTACATGGTAAGCCCGGGTTCTACCAAGACTCGGAGTCCTACTCTACATCATCTAATGTTCGTGTTCTCCAAGTCTTGTCTTCCATAACGCGTACCGCCTCCGGGTCTTCTGGAATCTTCCCTGCACAAGCCGGGTCACCGACAAGCTTGCTGGCCCATCAACGTAATCCGGCCCATGCTGATGGTTAGCTGTCCTGGCCGGGCCTTCTGCCTGGCGGGTCACGCTTCCCTCTTCATGGGCCTACCGGGTTATTATTCCCCCATCAGTAGCCCCCAGGTTAACTTGGACGCCGGGTTTGGCGTGCTTCTCTAGCTTCGATCTTTTCATTTCTCAAGTGAAGCCGCCATTCTCGATGTTCACTTAGGCCAGCTCTCCTTGGCGGTCCATATTGTAACCCGGCTTGGTCATACCGGGTTCATACACCTCCGGATTTCTCGCTCAACACTTAGCAAAAATTGCAGCCCAACTGCAAATCAATCCCCAGTTTATCTCAATCGCGATCTTATCGATTAACATCCCGTAATTGTCTCATTCTGTTTGTCATTGACTTTTAGTCAAAAATCCTTATCCCTTCACCCTTTTACCACAACACCCTTAGGGCTTTTTACTTCGCCTATAAGAATAGGGTTAGGGTAAAGTGCACTGTTACTTTCCCCATTCTTCTCCTTGGCCCGCTCATCTTCTTCCTCGCGCAGCCGCCGCAATCCCATCTCGAATCGAGCTCCAAATCTCAACAGAAAGCTTCGCCACAACCACCAATTCATCCAGCCGTGTTGCGCCATCAATTCCGCGCTCAATCACATCCGCTGCCGCTCCACATCTTCCTCTCCTCGGATCCACTTCCTCGGCTAGGGTTAGTTCATCCACTCACCGAGATTGGGCACCACCATCGCTCTGCGTCAATGGGGAAGGAGAAGGTGAAGTCCGAAGGTCCCAAGGCAGAAGGGCGCCAAGAAGGGATCGAGCACCAGCGCCACCGCGGCAGCCGCTCCGGTGAACTCGACCAGATCCAGCGCCACAGACACAACACTGCAGACGTACGTGAACCGGGGCGAGCTTCCTCCCAAGAACGAGATCCATTGGCGCGCTCCGGGAGAGGAAACGCATCCCCACCCCAAGGAAGGTGAAATAGTTGTTTTGCTCGACCATGTCTCCCGTAGCTTTCGTCCTCCAGGTTCCTTGTTTTTCCCCCAAGTTTTCAAGTATTACGGCCTTACCACTATGGATGTTGCTCCCAGCTCCATCCTCAACATCAGCAATTTCGTAGTTTTCTGTGAAGATTATCTTCAGATGGCTCCTAGTCTCGAATTGTTTTTAGAACTCTTCTACTGCAACCCCTCTCACAAGAACAAGCCTCTTGGCCCTTACGGAGGTGTTTCCATCCAACGCCGGAGGGAATGCGATTTCCCGGCTCTCATTCTTGCCAGCCACCCTAAGGGGTGGCAAAACTCTTACTTCTACTGCAAGGACACCTCCCCTGCATCAGACGATGCCCGCTTCCTGGCCTTTAGAAACTCTGCACTAGTTTATGACCCAAAGATGAATAGCTACACCAGCGATGAAAACCGGGTCTTGGTTGAAGCAGTCCGCGTACGGGCCAGAGCACTGCTTGCCCACGACCTCCGCGGCACAGATCTAGTCAAGTGATGGATTGGTTGGTTCATCCAGCCCCTCAGCATCAGGACCCGGTTAATCCACGAGTACACTAAAGAAACAACTAACGGCATGCGTTACTCTGAGATAACGCTCACTGATGATCAGATTGTGAAGAACGCCAAGAGACTGCTTGGCGAGACCAAGCATGACATCGCACTAACCGGGCTTGCCCCGTTTAGTGCCAAGAACAAACCACCCACTGTATGACACTATCCTTTGGTTTCCATCTTGCTAACCCGGCTTTTCTCGCATAACACACTTATATGTTCATTTTTCTTCATTTCAGGACCCAGAATGGTGGAAAGCTGACTATGCCCCTGAGTCTCCTCCTGTCGATGAAGAAACATACGCAAGTGACGAAGAAGATGAAGAAGGTGAGCTAGACTCAGCTGGCCGGCTCTTCCTCGACCTGACTAACAGCGAAGCCACCACTAAGGACCAATCAACTGATAACCCGACATTTATTGTTCCAGGACCTTCTGACCCGGCTGCTGAGGAAACGCCGGGTCCTCACACTGCTGAACCGCCCACTCTCAAGCGGACTCGACCTACTGTTGCAAAGGTGCCTTACTCTCGTTTTTCAAATTATGCAATGAACACATCTCAACCCCAAGCACACACACAGGCAAAGGAACTTGAGAAGGAAACTGCTGCCAAGAAGAAACCCCGAACCCGGTCTGCTGCAAACCCGGGTTCCCTGAACACAGGTATCCCTCCATGCTCCTTAGCAAGTTGGGCCAAATCCATCTAGAAGACACATCCTTTAGCTGGCAAAATCCGGGCCGCTAAATCATATTCTTTGTCAGCTTCATCCTCGAACAGCGTCAGCACTCCCAAGGATTTCCAGATCAACACCGGGTTAGAAATGTTTTACATACTTTTGCCACACCTTTATATTTTTCTGCCCTTTTTGACTAAATCACTATTCTTTGTTTCAGTGCCAGGGCCTTTGCGGATGAAGACCCGGACTCTCCTCCAGCGGCGTCTCCTCCTCCAGCAACAACAGAGCCTTCTCCTATGGAGGCACATATTGAGGAGCCGGTGGACAGACATGAGCCAATGGAGCATGTAACCCCCGTCGCTTCTCCAAAAAGCCCAGTTGCTCCTGTGCCAGAGCCATCCCCAGCTGCTCACTTGCCCGGGTTAGGATCTGGCACCAAAGAGGACGAAGTGCAAGTTACTGGAACCCGGCACATTCCTGTACAAGGTGCCCCTGAAGCTCTGGCTAAAATGCCAACTCCTGATGCTAGGCCGGCGTCTCCTGCCAAAGGAAAAGACCCGGCTCCTTCATCTGATTTGCCGGCTCTGGGCTCCATGTCCGTCCTAGCCCTTTGCGATGAGTACTTCTCTCGCCTTGCTCAGCACAAGAATCTGGAGGCTGAACTGGTTGCTCTAATTCAGAAACGATACCAGGTACACATTTTGCTTCTTGCCTTTACGCTTTCTTGCATAACTATACCCTTAGTAGCCCCCAAGCTCTAAGTTCATCACTTGTTGATGAGCTTGGTGCTTATAATAGGAATACATCTGATAGAAAACTTCAATCCTGTAGCCCCCAAGTGCCGGGTTGTCTGTTCACAGCAACCTGGGACTAAAAAACTTCCATCTTTGTAAAACTTGTCACCTTCACAACAAAATTTAAACACTGTAGCCCCCAAGTGCCGGGTTGCCTGCCTGCAGCAGCCTGGGACTAGAACATAGAAAATTTCAAAGTTTTGCACGTGTAGCCCCCAAGTGCCGGGTTGCCTGCCTGCAGCAGCCTGGGACTCCACTGTAACCTCTTTATCGAAATTTGAACAATGTAGCCCCCAAGTTCCGGGTTATCTTTCCTTCAGTAACCTGGGACTACCGTACGTCTATATTGCTGCTTTTGTACTGCTTAAAAAACTTCAAACTTGTAGCCCCCAAGTTCCGGGTTAACTTGCCTGCGGTAACCTGGGACTAACATAAACTTGTATTGCAACAGGAAGACCACACCAAAGCCGAGGCAGAAATTACCCGGCTCAAAGACGCTGCTAAAACTGAATCTGAAGCCCGGCTCACCCACGTTGAACAACTGCAAGCTTTGGAGAAAAATGTCACGGAGCTGACCCAGGAGAATTCTGATCTCAAGAAAGAGCTGAACGATCATGAAGAGCACTGGAAAGAACAGCACGCCAATCTCCAGAAGCAACTAGATGCAGTCACCAATGAGCTAACGCGGCTTAAGAACATGGTCACCTCCATGGTGGCCTCCTTAGTAGGTAAGCATCACTTCTTTGAATTCAAACTGTATTGAACAAATAGACCTGGATTTCAATTCTCACTGTTATACTTTATCTTACCCAGGTCCTCGCGATGGAAACCTCCGCAAAACCGCTGCAGAGAAAATCAAGTGCATGTACACGCTGACACGTCAGCTGTATTTTGGCAGCTGCGAAGTCATCAAAGCCAGCGAGGAACTGGGAGAACCCGCCAAGTGCATACACTGAGGTCCTTGGGCATCTGTCAACAATGCCCCAATGGATCCATCTGTTGAAAAGATCTGCTTGCAGGGCCGGGGTGATGCGAGGTCTTGCTTTGGCAAAGGCCTACCATCCCCAATAAACCCGGCTCCTCTGAAGAATGGCTTTCCTCAGTACAACACTGATGGCAAGGAGTTTGACAAGAAAAGCTACTCCCGGGTTGCGAAGCAAACCCAGCACGTTGCCACTGTCATTGCAAGTAAGATGAAGCTCACCACGCTGCAATATGGATACACCGAAGACGATGAGGAGATCATGGATGACGAGCCACAACGCATCGATCTCCTTCAAAGCTACAAGGATTCCATTGATCCAGCAAAGGTTGCACCCAGTACTCGCTGCGCCAAGCTCTTCTACGCCAAGTGTTCCTCCTCCATCACGAGCCACCATTGAAGAAGATGATGAAAGCTACTTCCAATCACTTCAACAAGTCACCCGGCGCAAGACCAAGGCCAAGGCAACAAGGAGACAGAAGCTGACCGGCGACCACCAAGGAAGATGACCCGGCAAAAACCACTGAGGACAACCATCCAGCTCGCCACCCCGTGACCCGGCTCCTGAAGCCGAGGCTTGAAAAACTCATGCAGATGCTTTTATCTCTGCAAAAAACACTCATTCGGCCCTTTGGGCAGTTTATTGTAATAACTTAGCACTTGCTTGCAGTGGGTAGTAGTACACCTTTGAAACCTTGCTTGAATCACTTTAAACTTTTGCTTTATGATATTGTCTCTTTGGTTTTGATGACCCTTTTGATTTCTTTAACTGTGAGTTGGCTTTCGCATGGATTCTCTGTCGCAACTTCTCTGATAAAAACAGGGTCAAACCAAGTCCCATTGGGCATCATGGTTGATTGAATTTTCAGGTGAGCAATCAGGCCATATATTTGCGAGTCACATCAAACTCAACAGCAAGATAACCAAGAATAAACTGGTGCATAAAAGCCGGGTCTTGGGATTGCAGCTACAAACTATTCAAGTGAGAGCCCCCAAGACCCGGATCAATGTTTATAAAGTAAAGGCTTCAACTATGCACATTACCCCATTGATCCATATACTAGTGTGACGCCCTCAATGGGCATCTATCATGATAAAAATAACTTTGCAACTATACTACAACATAACTATATCAAAAAGATGGATAAAAGCTGTAAAACTAAACATGCATACTAAAAAAGAAGATACTAAAGTAACAACTGAAACTTTCTCTACCGGGTCACAAAAATATGTGACCCGGGCAATCTCAAAGCCGGGTCTTGGAAGGACAAACTATGTCACCTAATGACAAGCCCCCAAGACCTGGCACATCTTTTCAACTCAAATTTTTCAGAAACTGCCGGCTTTCATAACAAAAACTGAGAACACAAATTTCTGTTCAACCTTCACTTTATTGATAGAAAAGGTTAGGTCAGCAAGCCGCCTCATTAAAAACCTTCCAGTCCCCTTAGGTACCCTGGTAAGGAAAAGAGCGCGTCTGAAACCTGCTGCCTGTTACATCGTGTGTTACATCTGATACCTCAATCTCATGCTAAGTATAATATGGGCGCAGCTGGGCAATGTTCCATGGCCGCTCGCGCTCCTCTAATGAAGAGGTGGAATGTGTTGTGTCGTTCACATACTCAGATTTCTCTCTAGCATCCACCAAATAATACGAACCATTGTGTAGATTTTGCTGATAATGAAAGGCCCTCCCACGGAGGAGATAACTTGTGCATCCCTTCCTTGGATTGCGTCCATCGCAGCACTAAGTCACCCTCCTGGAAAGTACGAGTTCTAACCCGGCGATGTGATACCGCCTCAAATCTTGCTGATAAATTGCAGATCTTGCCAATGCTTGTTCTCTATTCTCCTCGAGCAAGTCCAAAGAATCTTGCCGGGTTTGCTCATTCTCAGCTTCAACGTAAGCCGCCACTCTAGGCGAGTCATGTATAATGTCACTTGGGAGTACTGCCTCTGCCCCATACACCATGAAGAAGGGCGTCATCTTTGTAGATCTATTTGGCGTTGTATTGATTCCCCAAACCACGATGGTAACTCCTCAACCCACGCTCTGGCGGCTCTGATGCACGGGACCCAGAGGCGTGGTTTTAAACCTCGCAGTAACTCTTGATTTGCTCTTTCTACTTGCCATTGGCCTGTGGATGAGCAACTGAGGCCACATCCAAACGTATACCATTGTTTCCGCAAAACTTTGCCATCTCTCCAAGTGACATGTTGGTTCCATTATCTGTGATGATGCTATGAGGATACCCAAACCTGTGTATGATTTTCTTCACAAACTTAACTGCGCTGCTCACAGTTTGTAACTGGCATCACCTCAACCCACTTTGTAAACTTATCAATGGCAACCAAGAGGTGGGTTTTCTTGCAAGGGGACATATGAAAGGGACCCACCATATCAAGCCCCCAGACTGCAAAAGGCCAGGTCAAAGGTATTGTTCGCAATTCCTGAGCCGGCACATGAACTTGCCTTGCATATCTTTGACACCCATCACATCTGCTTACCAAGCGTTCTGCATCTGCCTGGGCTGTGAGCCAGAAAAACCCGTGTCTAAAGGCTTTCGCCACTAGAAACCTTGTTGATGCATGATGACCACAATCTCCCTCATGGATTTCTTTCAAAATTTGCCAGCCTTCCTTTCCAGATACGCATCGCTGAAATACTCCCGTTACGCTCCTTTTGTACAATTCACCATCAATGACCACGTAAGCCTTAGCCCGGCGCTGGATTTGCCGGGACACAACTTCCTGTGGTGGCAACTCCCCTCGCAGAAGATACGCTAAGTAAGGTTCTGTCCACTCTGGAATTTCCCGGGTTGCCGCAACCAACTGTGAATCCGGGTCATCTTGACATGCAAGTTCTTCCTCATCTTGAAGCTTGACTGACGGAGTCCACAATTCATCTAAGAAAACATTAGGTGGGACCGGCTCTCTACGTGAGCCGAGTCTTGATAAAGCGTCTGCAGCATCATTTTTCCTGCGATCAATGTGATCCACCTGATAGCCCGAGAAGAACCCGGCTACTCTATCCACCTCTCTTCTGTAAGCCGCCATTGTTGCATCCTTTCTATCCCATGTTCCTGAAACTTGCTGTGCCACAACATCTGAATCTCCATAGCACTTGATACGCTTGATGTTCATCTCCTTTGCCATGCGCAAACCATGCAGCAAGGCCTCATACTCTGCCACATTATTGGAACAATCAAAATGAATTTGCAACACATAACTCAACTTGTCACCTTTTGGAGATGTTAACACAACTCCGCTCCTGAACCTTGCTCTTGTTTAGACCCATCAAAATGCATAACCCAGGATTTGATACTTGGTGTAAGGGGTGGTGCACTTAACTACGTCCAATCATTAAAAAATCAGCCAACGCTTGAGACTTGATGGCTGTACGAGGCTCTTAATTAATATGGTATGGCCCCATCTCTATTGCCCACTTGGCAACTCTTCCTGTAGCTTCTGAGTTTCTGATAATATCTGCCAATGGAATTGAACTAACCACTGTGATTGGATGTTCCTGAAAATACAGCTTCAACTTTCTACTCGCCATGAAAACACCAAACACCAATTTCTGCCAATGTGGATAGCGATGCTTTGCCTCTGATAATACCTCACTGACGTAATAGACCGGCCTCTGGACCGGGTTTTCTTTGCCTACCTCCTTACGCTCAACCACCACCACCACAGCGCTAACAGCTTGAGGCCCGGCGGCGACGTATAATAACATGGGCTCTTTGGGACCCGGCGCTGCAAGAATTGGCACCTCTGACAGCTGCTTCTTGAGAGCTTCAAATGCCACATCTGCCTCTTGATCCCACACAAAGTTGTCCGTTTTCTTCAGCAATTTGTACAAAGGGATGGCCTTCTCCCCAAGCCGGGATATAAACCGGCTTAGCGCAGCCGCGCGCCCCATCAGCTTCTGAACGTCTGCTAATTCCTCAGGTTTCTTCAAACTTTGAATAGCCTTGATTTTTTTCGGGTTTGCCTCAATTCCTCTCTCTAACACGATGAAACCCAGGAGCTTCCCCGCTGGAACACCAAATACACACTTTGTAGGATTGAGCTTCATCTTGTACTTTCGCAAATTTACAAACGTCTCTCTTAGGTCATTAATGAATGACCCGGCTTTCTCTGTCTTGATCACCACATCATCCACATAAGCATGCACATTGCGTCCAATCTGATCATGAAAACACTTCTGAATACACCTTTGATACGTGGCACCTGCGTTTTTCAGCCCAAACGTCATGGTCTTGTAGCAAAAAGCACCAAACGGGGTTATGAACGCTGTCTTTTCCCAATCCTGCCGATGAAGCTTAATCTGATGATACCCTGAGTACACGTCTAGAAAACACAAGAGCTCGCTGCCCGCAACTGCGTCAATGATTTGATCAATGCGCGGCAGTGCAAACGGGTCCTTGGGACAATGCTTATTTGAACCGGGTTAGCCAACCACTCTGGGTGAAAAACTTCCATGATAAAGCCAGCTGCTAGGAGCCGGGCTATCTCCTCTCCTATAGCTTTTCTTCTCTCTGCATTCATTTTCCTCAATCCTTGTTTTACCGGCCTTGCCTTGGGATCAACATGTAAGCGGTGCTCAGCGAGTTCAGTTGGAATGCCAGGCATGTCACTAGGTGTCCATGCAAAAACATCCCGATTCTCACGGATGAACTCGATGAGCGCGCTTTCCTATTTATCAGTAAGATTAGACCCTATGGCGAACTGCTTGGAGGAATCTCCAGGCACAAAATCCACCATCTTTGTATCTTGTGCGGCCTTGAACTTTGCCCTATCATCTTCTGTTGTTGGTTTCTTTCGCGCTGTGTTATCTGCCGGGTCAAGATTAGACCTGTAAGCTTTCAACTCCTCTTTCACACAAACTTCCTCTGCCAAGGCCGCATCTCCTTCATCACACTGCGCTGCTATCTCTTTGTTGCCATGAACTGTGATGATCCCCTTAGGACCTGGTATTTTCAACTGTAGGTATACATAACACGGCCTTGCCATGAACTTAGCATAAGTCGGCCTTCCAAATAATGCATGATACGGGCTCTGGAACTTCACCACCTGAAACATGAGCCACACTGATCTGAAGTTGTCAATGGACTCACCAAAAGCAACTTCTAACGAAATTTTTCCCTCTGGTGTGGCTGATTTCCCCGGAACTATGCCATGAAAAATTGTCGACGTCTTCTGTAACTGTGGTACTTTGAGGCCCATACGCAAAAACGTCTCCCAATACAAGATGTTGATACTACTTCCACCATCCATCAGAACTTTCTTCAATTCAAAGCCGCCCACTTGAGGAGCCACAACTAAAGCTAGCATATCCGGGTGCTCTACAACATCCGGGTGATCTGCTCTACTCCACGTGATCGTGTGCTCTGAACACCTCAAGTACCTTGGGACTCCTACAGCAACCGCATTAACCGCCCTTTTGACTACCTTTCGCTCTCTCTTGGTCGCACTACTGGTATATATGTGGTACTGGCCAAGTTGCTTTGGCTGCTGTGAAAACCTGCCTTGATTTCATGTATTCTGACTTGGTCCTGCGTTGTTGGTAGGTACAGTGTTTGCTCCAGTCAAAAGACCTGGAGCCGGGTTACCACCCGGGCCGGGTCCTCCACCTCTGCCTGCCCCTTGCAGTGCCCTTTGTATCTCATTGTTTTTCCATCTGTTCAAGTCCACGCATTGAGCCAACGAATGATTGGCGGGTCTACCGTTCCTACTATGGCGAGGACACAGCATCCTAAAAGCCTCTTTAAGGCTGGTTGGGCTTGAACGTGACACTTGATAGTTATTTCCACCATTGTAGTTCTCGTTATTTCCTTGATACCCTCTATTATCCTGAAAATTTCCTTCCATGCTTTGCCTCTGAAACCCGGCATTGGTGTTTGCCACCAGCTCTGAGCTTCCCTCATTGTGCCCACGCTTGTGTTGATTCTGGTTGTTGTTGTTATTACCTCTGTTGCCATTGTTACTCTTTCCTCCATTATTTGCTGGACCTTTCCCTTTCTCTTCTTCATTATCATCCTGGGTCTTATCCGTGGCTGCGTGTCTGTTGCAAGCATCCATCAACTCAGCCATGGTAACTGGCTTGACCCGATGACCTTCCTTCATACGGCCAAGCTTCTGAACCAGGGGAATAAATTTGCACGTCTTTTCCATTGATGAAATCGCATCCTTGGGCTCAATACCAGACGAAGAATGAAGGATCTCCGTGACCCGTCTCATCCAATGTCGCGCTGACTCGCCGTTCCTCTGTACACAACGATAAAGGTCTTTAATAGAAAACAAACGCTTGCAGGTACCTTGAAAGTGCTTGATGAAGATTGCTTTTAGCTCGTCCCAGGACTTGATTGGTTTTTCTGGTAAGTTCTTGAACCACAATTTTGCTGCTCCATCACTCATCATCAAATACATGTATTTTGCACAAACGCTCTCCGTGGCGTTGCGAATACACATAGCCATCTCATAACTGCTCAACCAACTTGCCGGGTCCATGCTAGGCTCGTAATTGGATATCTTGTTGGGCTCCTTGAACTTCTCAGGGAAAGGCTCCGCTCTAATGGCATCTGAAAGACACTTTGGCCCAGCTATGTTAGAAGAACGTGCTAAAAGATTATTGTTACCTGGTGAGCCTACAGATACTGCTGCTGCGACGCCGGGTCCTCCTTGCGGCCCTGCTACGGCAGGTGCCGCCGGGTTTGCGTTGGCCGCTCTTCTCGCTCGCGATCCATTAACTATCTGCTGGGCCACCGATACTGCTGGGGCGGGTTGAGGTTGCTAGTTATTCTGGTTCTGCTGCTGCGGTGCCGCGGCTAACCCGGCTTGCGGTGGTGTTTCGCCGTGGCGGCTCTTGGTACGCTTAGTACGATACGTTGTTGAATGTAGTGCACTTTTGTCCTTTGAATATTGAACTTGCTGAACCACAGCGGTACGTAACATGTCGATGGCATGCCGAGCTTCAATTTCTGCGGGCGAGTCTCCAAGGGGAATACGGTCGAGCGCTAAAGTTGCGACGTACACATTATCTGCTGGATTGGAATAATGACCCGCCGGCATGTGGAATCTCGGTGGTCACGTGGTAGACCCGGATTTCCCCCGGCTCCTCCGACGAGCAAACCCGGTGTCCCAGTCAACGCGGCACCGGCTCCTGCGGTTCCTCTGTTTGGTTCTACACTGGTTCTGACAATTGGAGCTGCTTGAGGTACACCAATGGGCTGATTCACTGGTGGCCTAAATAACACTGCCGGGTTTATGGTATTTTCTCCCGGAGCCAACCGGCTCTGATGCCTTCTCTGATGAACCCGAGTCATTTCATTGAGGCGATTCTCTTTCTCTTCAATTTGCTTTTGCTTGGCTGCTATCTGCTGCTTTTCTGCCATTGTGTCTCTACGCATCTGTTCCAAAGCCCGACGTGCTGTGTCTAACTCCGTAGCCTGCACTGCTGCGTTCTCCGGGGTAACCAATCTCGTAAGCGCTGTTGGGTCCAGGATCAGACCATTGTTAAACAGAGCCGGAGCACTAGTCGTGTTCTCTATTTCTTCGACCTGAGCCCGGTTATGGAGGAAACCGAAGCTGTTTCTGTAACGAGCCGTGTCATCACTCTCATCTGTCACCGAAGCCGGGTCCCCGTCCATCCTCTGATCCGCCTGCTCCAGTACTGGTGGTAGCTGTTGCTGCTGCTGATCCGGGTTTGGGACTGGTGGAACCACGGCTGACGGTGATGCTCCTGCGTTTACCGAGGGAGTTGTATAAACAGCCACCCTCCTGATTGTACTTGGGAAGGAATCACTTGTAGATCTAATTGCATGTATCATACCAACGAAAACATTAATCTTGTCAATTGGAATAATATCACCTGATTCTAGCAGATCTGATTCCGGTCCCCAGCCAGAATCGTCGACGATGGGTTCTCCTTGCGAGTTGATGGTGACCTCGCCAAAAACGAAGTTCTTGATTCCTTGCATAGCTTCTCCCATGATGATGACACCTTTGGACGCAGGCCCCATGGTTGGTGCCAACTGTCGTGGGGTTGTCACGGCAGATGTTACCATGGGGTAACTTGAGTTGTTGGGCCAGGCGAAACTAGTGTCTGGGAGTTTGTTTAGCTCTGCGAGGATAAAGGATTTACCCAGGTTTGGCCTCTCCATTGGAGATAAAGACCTACTTCCTGCTATGCTATTATTGATCTTGATCTCAATAACCCAGCTACGACAGCAGAGCCGGATCTCGATCTAGGTTACAGGGTGCGCTTGGTAGCGATGATCTTTCTGGTTCTCTCCTCGGGAAACTTGGATCGTCAAGGCTTAACCCTAACTATGACCTAGGAGCCCACTTATATTGATGGCCGGGTCTCCTGGTTCTTTACATGGTAAGCCCGGGTTCTACCCAGACTCGGAGTCCTACTCTACATCCTCTAATCTTCGTGTTCTCCAAGTCTTGTCTTCCATAACGCGTACCGCCTCTGGGTCTTCTGGAATCTTCCCTGCACAAGCCGGGTCACCGACAAGCTTGCTGGCCCATCGACGTAATCCGGCCCATGCTGATGGTTAGCTGTCCTGGCCGGGGCTTCTGCCTAGCGGGTCACGCTTCCCTCTTCATGGGCTTACCGGGTTATTATTCCCCCATCAGAGAGACTACCAACTAGCTACTGCTATGGACCCGTAGTCCCATGAAGAACTACTCACGCATCACTCCGGAGATAGGCATGGCGATGTAGAGCCCTCCGGTGATGATTTCCCCTCCGGCAAGGTGCCGGGAAGAACTGCAGGAACCCTCCCGAACTAGGGTTGAAGATGATGACGGCGGCGGCAGAACTTTTCGTGGATTTTCACTTGGGTGTCTAGGGTTTTCCGAATATATGTGATTTATAGGCAAAAGGGCGGCGTCGGAGGGCAGCCAGGTGGGCTGGGGGCACGGGCCCACCCTTGGCCGCGCCGTGGGCCCGCCTGCCTCCCTCGGTTGGCCTCCGGCCTTCTCCTTCGGACTGCTGCTTCGTCTCGGTCCAGAAATAATTCAGTTAAATTGGCGCCCGATTCCGAGAATATTTCTAGAATAGAATTTCTAAAACAAAAGGACAGCAGAAAACAGGAACTGCCACTGTGGCATCTTGTTAATAGGTTAGTCCTATAAAATGCATAAAAATGATATAAAGTGTAAGATAAACATGTGGTAATCAATATATAACAGGCATGGAACATCAAAAATTATAGATACATTTTAGATGTATCAGTCGCGGTGGCGCGCCGCCACGCCTGGCCTAGCCGCGGCGGCGACCGGTGATGAAGAAGCTGAGGGATTGGGGAAGAAAACCAGGCCTGCCTTGCGATGGAGGCAGCAACCTCCTTTTCTCTCGATTTGATCTGGTTGTTTTGCATATGTGTCCCTCCACTTCTCTTCTTTCTTCACTAGATCATCCCTCCACTCTTCAGCCAGCCCCTTGGATAATTAGTCTTCTTTGCACTCAAGTCCTTCTATATACTGGTACATCAGTAGTTTTGTCCAGAATGAGAAGAACATGTTCCTTGTCGCACTTATCTGCAAGAAATGGAAGCAATAATGTAAATATGTTCATTTAGGCATTATTCTTACATTTAACAATGACTTTTAGCAATGAAACAACATAAGAACTTCAGAAAATGGCAGGGAAAAAGGTATAAATATGATGCATATCAATTATGTTGGTAGCATGTCACTCCAAAAATTATATTTGTTATCGTTTACCTACTCGGGACGAGTAGGAACTAAGCTTGGGGATGCTGATACGTCTCAAACGTATCTATAATTTTTATTTTCCATGCATGTTTTATACCAATTACTACATGTTTTATATACACTTCATATCATTTTTATGCATTTTCTGGGACTAACCTATTAACAAGATGGCACAGTGTCAGTTCCTGATTTCTCCTCTCTTTTTGTTTCAGAAAAGCTAGTCAGGAAATATTCTCGGAATTGGACGAAAATCAACGAGGTGGAGTTTTACACCGACACGAAGACGAAGTCCGAAGGGCGAACGAAGAGGCGCCCCGGGGGGCCCAGACGCCACCTCGGCGCGGCCCCACCTAGTGGCGCGCCGGGGGTCATCTGGTGCCCTCGGGTGCCTCCTCGCACCGCCCTTTCGCCTATATATTCTCCTCCTCCCGAAAACCCTAAGTACCCGAGCATTATTCCACGAAAAGTTCCGTCGCCGCCGCCGTCGTCAACCCTAGTTCGGGAGGGTTCTAAAGCTCTTCTCGGCATCCTGCCGGAGGAGAAGATCATCGCCGGAGGGCTCTTCACCACCATGCCCGCCTCTGGACAGATGCGTGAGTAGTTCATCCTTGGACTACGGGTCCATAGCAGTAGCTATATGGTTGTCTCTCCACTTTGTGCTATCATGTTTAGATCTTGTGAGCTGCCTAACATGATCAATATCATCTTATTGTAATGCTACATATTGAGTTTGCTGGGATCCGATGAATTGTGAAGTTATGATCAATTTGTTTATCTATTTATCTACTGTTTTATTTATGTTCTTGCATGCTCTCTGATGCTAGTAGATGCTTTGGCCAAGTAGATGCTAGTGTCTCCAAGAGGGAGTATTTATGCTAGATAGTGGGTTCATGCCTCCAGTAATCTGGGATCGAGCGACAGAAACGACTAAGGTTGTGGATGTGTTGTTGCCACTCGGGAGAAAATAACTTTGCTTTGCTTATATGTGTTGCTTATATGTCTCATGAATTGTTTACATTACACACCATGCTTAATGCAATTATCCGTTCCTTGCAACATAATACTCACGAGAGACACGGATGTTATCTCGGGAGTGGATTATTAGTCATAGATGCAGTTGGTAAGCGGTCTATGTAAAATGTTGTAATGCCCAATAAATACTACGTTGAACATCTTGTCATAATATGCATTGTCATGCGTTTGCCATTTGTCAATTGCCCAGCTGTAATTTGTTTACCCAACATGCATGCTATCTTTTATGGAGAGACACCACTAGTGAACTGTGGACCCCGGTCCATTCTTTTACACTGATAAAACCACCGTTTCCACCACGCTCTACAATCACTTGTTCGCTGTTCCTTTTTCCATTTATATTTATTCTCCACACCATACGTTTAATCCTTTGTATTCGGCAAGCCAGGGAGATTGAAAACCTTCCTGTTTCGTTGGGGCAAAGTACTTTGATTGTGTTGTGTGCAGGTCCGCATCAACAGCATTTCAACGGCGTTGTTGCTGACACCGTGTTGAAGCTCTTCCGACTCCTACTGGTTCGATAACCTTGGTAGATTTCAAGGGAAAATTTGCTGCTGCACTACTTCATACCTTCCTCTTGGGGTCTCCCAACGAGCGTGTATTTTCACGTCATCAGGTACCCGTGATTTAGATCTGTCTCAAAAATATACTCTCGCAAGTTCCTTCCTTACGAAGATACATGCGCCCAGTTTGTTCCATGCATGTGCTGGAGCCTTCGTAAAGGCCAGTTTGTTCAGTCTATGTGTTGAAGCCAACTACGATGGCTTTGGTTAATATGATATCGAGTCGGCATGACCAATAGAGTGATAGTGTAGACGAGGTCATCCGACGATCTTTTGCCTCGGCGTTTTGCCATCGGTTTCCTGCGCGTTTCTGATTCGGTGGGTGCATGCTATTTTTTTCTATAGATCTCTTTCCTTTGGGTGACGTAAGTAGTGGATATTTTGGTTGTGATGATATATCTTCTTTTGTTGGGTCTTCTACATGGTGATGTCTTATTACATAGGTTTTATGTTTAGTGTTCTCCTACTTTAAGTCGGCACGCTGGGTAGAGGGCGTCATCATTGCCACCTACTGTTGGAGTCGGATGAATATTGACCCCGGTTTTCCACTTGCTTGTCGAAGGTTATATTTATCTTTATGTGTATAAAAGTGAACTAAAACAATACATATGAGATTATTCATACATTAAAACACGAACGATAGCTCGATTACATATGCAACTCAGCGTAGGTGCACGAATATATCAAATCGTTGTGAACGCCGGCTCCCTCAATCGGCCGGATTTGAAGGCCTACGATTCTGATTGTTGTGCATCTAGTTCTTTGTTCTCACCACTGTTGTGATATTTTGGTCACACTGTACAAGACACTCTTAACTAAAAAAGTATCTTGCGCAGTGCACCAAAACATCGCAAGAGCAACGGGTTGGGGACACTTCGTTGAATTGTTGGATATTGTGGGCTACCCTAACATGTACAATTAAAAATGTTTGTACATGTCTTCCTCTTTTGGAAGGGTGGCTTATCTTGGAAGTGGTCGCTGAAACAGAATAAGAGAAGATTTTAGTTTAGTGTACGTATGGTATAAAAACACTTGACATAACGGATAAATAACATGGAAAAAACTTACAAATTTATTGCATACTTGTTGTACACTATACAGTTGTGTACACTATTGCATGCTACCAGATATAGATGCCCTCTTGTACGGTGTCACCAAAATAAGATTCCTGTCGTATGTTATTATTGATGGTAAGGTAGGAATATATCAAGAAATGCATGAGCTTCGAAAGCAAATCAATAGCACTACAGACATGAGTCGTGTAGCCCGACATTTATGTCATTCTAGATCTAATGGATAGATATGTTCAGAAGAAATCAAATATAACTGATCTAACGCATGGTTGTGTTTTCTGAAACAAAAGAACGAAAAAACTTGACTTTCAGCTAGAAAGAAATATACACACGGCTGGTAACACTGTTTTGCCAAATCTGAGGTCCCAATTTGTACAAAGACGGAAATTTCATTTGTTACCTTCCATTTAGAAAAGGGTCGAGGAGGAGGGGGACGAGGTCGTGGATGATAAGGAGCAACGCTGTCAAGGTGAGGATGTGTCATTTCTCCATTGAACTCGGAGGTGCTTCTGACCTTCGATGTTCATGTGAGGCTGGCATCGTCTTGGATCTAGCACGAGAGATCTAGCTTTCTGATACGTCTCAAACGTATCTATAATTTTTGATGTTTCATGCGTGTTTTATATCAACTGCTAGATGTTTTTATAATAGTTTTATATTATTTTGGTGCATTTTCTGAAACTAACCTATTAACAAGATGCCGAGTGCCAGTTCTTGTTTTCTGCTGTCTTTTTTTCCAGAAAAAGCTCTTAAGGAAATATTCTCGAAATTGGACGCCAATTTACGTGAATTTATTTTTCACCCGAACGAAGACGGAAACCGAAGGGCACCTGCAGTAGAGCCCCACAGCAGCCAGACACCACCTCGGCGCTGCCAAGGGTGGGCCCGCGCCAAGGGATCGTCTCACCGCCTCGTCCACTGCCTCGCGTCGCCTTTTCGCCCATTAATACCTCCCTGGCCTAAAACTCCCACACGCCGAAGGATTTCCCCGAAACACACCAGAGCTCCGCTGCCATCGAAACCTAGTTTCGGGGGTCAGAAGTTCTTGTTCTGGCACCCTGCCGGGACGGGGATCGACCCCCGGAGCCATCTCCATCGACTACGCCGCCTCCACGCCGCCTCCATGATGGTTTGTGAGTAGTTCCCCCATGGACTATGGGTTCTAGCTGTAGATAGATGGTACTCTCTCTCCCATGTTGTTCAAGACAATAATCTCATGAGCTGTCTTACATGATTGAGATTCATCCGATGTAATTGGAGTTGTGTTTGTTGGGATCCGATGAATTGTGCAATTATGATCAGTTTATTCATCATGTTTGTCTCCCCTTATAAGTATTCTTTGTCTCCCCTTGTGTCGAATCAATAAATTTGGGTTTTACTTCCCTCGAAGAATGTTGCGATCCTCTATACTTGTGGGTTATCAAGACTATTTTCTGGCGCCGTTGCCGGGGAGCATAGCTCTACTTATAAGTTCACTTGGGAAGTACACTCTACCTCTCTCTCTATTTTGTTTTTATTTTGTTTTGTTTTGCTTAGTTTAATTTTGTTTAGTTTATTTTATCTTAGTTTACTTTTGTTTAGTTTATTTTTGTCTAGTTTTTTTTTGTTTAGTTTTATTTTTTTATATACCCGAAAATCCATAAAAATTTAAAAACCGAAGAATCTAAAAAAAACTGTTGCTATGGTTAACTTCTATGAAACTGTATCTTATTGGCAAGGTAGGTTCATGGAGGATGAACAAAAATATTATAAGGAATACCGCTTGTCTCAAAAAGGAAATATTTATGGGGACAAATAAATACATTGAATGGTTTTGCTAGAAACTTGTGCTCTACATATGATGAATCCTGGTGCTTTAATGAATTTTTTTGTTGTAGAAGGCATAAACACCTCCCATTCCAATGTGATTATAATGATAATGAAACCTTGGCTGCTTATGTTAAAGGAAACTATGACTTGTATAATCTGGAACAAATTGAAGAATTTGTTGCTTTTATGGGAGCTTATGAAATTGCTGCTTTGCTTAAAAATAGAGATGATGCTCCTTATAAAACTGAGAATTTTTCTATACTTGGATATTGCCTTGAAGATTACAATGATAATCATTATATTACTGAATATCTTGAGAAAACTTATCCTCCAAAATAAGAAACCGTTGCCTTGCAGGAACCTGTGGAGGAAGAAATTGCTGAAACCGAAATCTCATTGGACGAAAAGGAGGAAGAGAGTGATGAAAAAAAAGAGGAAGAGTGGATTAACTACCCGTTCCTACCTTCTAATGAGAGTAACTCTTTAACTCTTACACTATTTGATTGCCCACCATGCTTACGAGCACCGTCGCCGAGGTAGCTGAGGGTTGTTTGACAGCGTGTTCAGCCCCTTCATTCCTGGCCTTAGAGAGACACTTCCCTAGTTCCTGGGACTAGTCTCCGACACAAGCATCTACTTGGCCAGAGCATCTACGAGTAACAGAGAGCATGCAAGATCATAAATAACATATATAGATTGATAAACAACTTGATCATAGTATCAATATTCATCGGATCCCAGCAAACACAACTTGTAGCATTACAATAAGATTATCTTGATCATGATAGGTAGCTCACAAGATCTAAACATGATAGCACAAAGTGGAGAGACAACCATCTAGCTACTGCTATGGACCCGTAGTCCAAGGATGAACTACTCACGCATCACTCCGGAGGCAGGGATGGCGATGTAGAGCCCTTCAGTGATGATCTCCCCTCCAGCAGAGTGCCGGGAAGAGCTTTAGAATCCTCCCGAACTAGGGTTGACGACGGCGGCGGCGACGGAACTTTTCGTGGAATAATGCTCGGGTATTTCGGGTTTTCGGGACCGAAGGAATATATAGGCGAAAGGGCGGCGTCGGGAGGCAATCGAGGGGCCCACACCACCCCTCGGCGCCGCAGGCAGGAGGGTCGCGCCCTAGGGTGGTGTGGAGCCTCCCTGGCGCTTCTCCGTTCCCCATTTGGACTCCGTGGACGTGTCGGTGAAATATTGATGTCCGTTGATTTTCGTCCAATTCCGAGAATATTTCCCGACTAGCTTTTCTGAAACGGAAAAACAGCAGAAAACTGGAACGGGCACTGTGGCATCTTGTTAATAGGTTAGTCCCATAAAATGCTAAAAAATGCTATGAAGTGTAAATAAAACATGTAGCAATTGGCATAATATCAACATGGAACATCAAACATTATAGATACGTTTGAGACGTATCAGCATCCCCAAGCTTAGGTCCTACTCGTCCTCGAGTAGGTAAATGATAAAACAATATAATTTTTGAAGTGACATGCTACCAACACAATCATGATCAAATAATAGTGTAAAGTACATGGACTGAATGAAGTGATCCAAGACAATGGTCTATAATTTGCTAACAAGTAAACAAGGAGTAAACAAACTGAATCATATGAGCAATTTTTTTTCATGAATAGTACTTTGGAGACATTGGAGCTATAAGAATTTGCGTAAGAGTTAGCTCACAAAACAATAGTTTCAAAGTAAAAGTGTTTGACCAACATAGAGGAAGATTTTAGTTTCAGCAATTGCTTCAACCTCAACATATTTATCTCATGGATATTGTCAATACAAAGCAGTATAATAAGTCAAATATGCCAGCATATAACAATTATCGTACCAAAGTTGACACTAGTGTTCCCTTGTGGAGATAGAAAGAAGTAGGAAAACTGACTCAACATAAAAGTAAAAGAAAGGCCCTTCGCAGAGGGAAGCAGAGATTAAATCATGTGCTAGATCTTTTTAGTTTTTGAAATCATATAAAGAGTAAAAATATATTTTGAGAGCTGTGTGTTAATGGTCAACGAATCAGCAATAGACAATACAGTATGACCCATGCCAACCAGACTTTACTAAAGCAGCTCCCATGAAGGACGTTATTTCTACCATGCGGGCAGATCATCCCTCGTTCTCTTTTGTTTACACATTGTAGGAATTGCTTGATTGATTTGTTAGGGGCAAAATGTGAAGGGAATTAGCGGTTAAAGTTGTAATTAATTGAGACTGGGCACCCCTTTGCCAGCTCTTTTTGCAAAATTATGGATAAGCGGATGTAAGCCACTAGTCAGGTGTAAAGCCTGATTGACAAGTGAAATAAAGACCAGCTACCACGTCCTCATGAGCTTGGTAAACAGTGGCACAAAAAGGAGTAGTAACAATTTTGAATAGTTTAAAGGTAGCACATGAAAAATGTACTTGGAATGGCAGGAAAATACCACATATAGGTAGTTATGGTGGGCACAGACGGCATGGATTTTGGCTCAAGGATTTGGATGCACAAGCAGCATTCCCGCTTAGTACAGAGTTTAGGCTAGCAAGGTTATTTAAGCAAACACAGACTGTCAACCGGTACAACAAGAACTTATATGATAAACATATGAGAAAGATTATAAGACTCCACACTGTCTTCCTTGTTAACCAAAACCTTTTACTAGAAAATATCTAGACTTTGGAATTACCACTTATACAAACCGAATATCAACAAGCTTTACGGTAGTTCTCCACTAATGGGCTTTACTTACATGATGCACAAGTTTAAACATTATTTACTTGGTAACTCAAAACAATTGTCAAGTATCAAATTACTCAAGATAGTGATCTACAAGAATATGTAAGCATTTTCATTATACCATTACCACATGCATAGCATTTTATGTTCCAACAAAACACCAATCAACTTATTTAAACAACTCTCCAAACAAATATAAGTGAAGCAAGAGAGTACTTTCTTTAAAAGAACTAATAGCTCTGAACAAGAGATACACGAAAACAAGAGCTAAAAGCTTAACATCGCTAGACAGGAATACTCAACAAGTATAAGTGAAGAATAGGAGTATTCTAATGAAAAAGCGGAGCGTGTCTCTCTCCCAAACAAGAGTGCTAGGATCCAACTAGTTATGACCAGAGAATAAAACATAAACAAACTGAAAGTAAAAGCACATAGACGCTCCAAAAACAGCACATATAATGTGAAGAAATAAAAATATAGTCTCACTAGAGATGACCTGATAATTTGTTGATGAAGAAGGGGATGCCCAAGGCATCCCCGACCTTAGATGCTTGCGTCTTCTTGAAATATGTTGGGGAGATCCATGGGATCCTCCTCAAGCTTAAGCTCTTCACTCTTCTTGATCTTATTATATCATCCTTCTCTCTTAATACTTGAAAACTTTCTTCACATCAAACTCAACATAATTCTCATTACAGGGTTAGTGCATCAAATCAAAACTTACTTGGTTCTGTAAACACACAAACATGATCATCATCTTAAACATTAGCTACTATTAGTAGCCTTACATGAAGCTCTTCCACCCTTAAATAATTCCACTTAACACTTGTAAAAGAGAGAATGCAAAACAAAGACAGAATCTGTCAAAACCAGAACAGTCCGTAAAGATTAATTTTTTCGAGTCACTTACGACGCTCAGATCGCAACACGTTGAACTAACGAAAGATATGTACATATATAAGGAGTATGCACAAAAAAATTCAGATTTAAAACACGTTCCGTTGATTTTAGGAATTTCGTACAGCGAACAACAAAAATCTGTTCATGTGCAGTAATCCAAATTTAACACGCATGGAACATCAAAAATTATAGATACGTTTTAGACGTATCAAGCATCCCCAAGCTTAGTTCCTACTCGTCCTCGAGTAGGTAAACGATAAAAGATAATTTTTGAGGGACATGCTACCAACATAATCTTGATCATATAGTAATGTAAAGCATGTGAGCTGAGATCAAATCATTCAAAGCAAAAGTCTATATTTGATATTAAACAAACAGATGATAAAGTAAGACAATTAAGGAAGTAAAAACCTTTCATGAAAGATGTTATAAAGACATGAAACCGTACACAATTTATTATAGATGATTTAAGCATTCAGTATAGAAGTTCAATCCTTCTACTCAAACATCAAGCAATCTTCCACAAACGTAGAAAGGATCCAGTCAAGCAAAAGTATCACAAACGTAATGAATCAACTGTTTAGAAGTTTTACTCAACCGGTGAGCGTAAGTATTTGGTATTGGCACCAGGATGTTATGGCTAAGAGAATAATAATAGGGGTTTGGAAGGCCAAAGAAAGAAAGTCTCACAAAGCTATAAATGATCATTAGACAAGAGGAAGTCTTATAATCGAAACTATGCAAGGAGTAATGATTGCCATGCAACGGATGCACATAGTGCTATAAGTGTATGAAAGCTCTCCAATGGAACTAGTGTGGGTGCATCCAACTTGGTTGCTCACGAAGACCTAGAGTACTTTTGAGGAGGCTCATCATTGGAATAAACAACCCAAGTTCTATAGTGTTAATTCCCCACATAGTTATACAAGTAAAACATGAAAACTCTCTCACATGGAGTATAGGTACTAAACATGAGCACAAGTGTGGATAAAAGATAGTAATGTTGCCCCCTCTCTCCTTATTTCTTTTCTTTCTTTCTTTCTTTCTTTTTTCTTTCTCTTTTTTTCTTTTTCTATTTCTCTTTTCGATGGCCTCCATGGATCTTTTCACTTTTCTCTCCCTCACTGTAGGGGCAACATTCTAATATGATGAAACTCTTTTTGGTACAAATAACTCATAATGAATAAAACATGATGTATGAAACTGAGTGCCTCTGCCAGTGTAGCAGAATGTGCAATGATCTAGCGTAACATGGGTAAACCACACATCAGATCTATAGAATCATGCAAAGCAATATATAACAATGATGAATGACAAAAAGTTATGTAATGTAAGATGGAAGTTGCATGGCAATATATCTCGGAACAGCTATGAAAATGCTGTGATAGATAGTTATGGTGGCTGTTTTGAGGAAGATGTTTGGTTTATGTGTAGGAGAACAAGAGGAAGTTCTCCCACGGGATTGTATTGTAACATTACAAGTTTTTCAAAAAGTTGAAAAATCAGAAAAATTTAAAACTTTTGAAAACTATTATGTATTTGGCTTTGAAAAGAAAAAAAAATCATGCATGCATTCATCATCTTATTGCATTATTGCATTTGGATACTTCAAAAGTGAGAATTAAAAATTCCACTGGAAAACATATTTAAGAAAGTATAATAAAAGGGCAAATTATGCCCTATATATATTAATTGGACTTTTATTGTTTTATTTGTTCTATTCAAATTTTGGCGGTGACTTGATGATACTTGTTTAATCCCAAATTTACTTGTGTGGTGTTTTATTTAAGAAACAAATTTTGTGTTCCAAAACCTATATTTTAAAATAGACATTAAGTTTCAAAATTCCTTTTTACCACATTTCAAAAATTCTTGTGACAAAATAATAGTTAAAATTTCATTCGAAAGTTTCAAAACAAAGACTTTGATTTTATAAAACTATAGGAGTTGGTTTGCTCGACTCCAGCAAGGTTTTCACGACGAACCAGCGTGTCCCCGTCCACCGCGAGACCTTCATCGACTTCGCCTCGACGCGCTGCACCCAGTGGTACGACTCGCGCATCTCGAACTCCTCTCCTCCGCCGCATGCGTCCACGCCGGCCATGGCGCCGCCGCGGGAGCTAGGTTTCCGGCGAACAGCGCCGCTCGTTTTAGGTCAAACGAATCTCGGCCGTCCGATCTCGTTTTAACGCGTGAGATTAGATCCATCCGATGAACCGGTACCGGCGAATCAGAGCGCGCCACGTCGATAGCCCAGTCAGCAGCACAGTCAGCAGCTCCGCACCAACCAGAAGACGCCACGTCGACGGAGGACTTCAGCGCGGGATCTTTTCAGTTTTCTTTACGTTTTAGTCCCTGCGCATCACAGATTAGTCCCTGGATTTTAGATTCATTATTAATTTTTATTCCTTTAGCCAAAATTTATGAAATTATATTTTTGGAAAGCTAATAATGTGTAGAAACTTTCTGTATGCTTAATTTGGGGTTTGGACGAAATTAATTTAGATAAATTTTAAAAATGGTTTAATTGATATTTTGGCTATAATTTAATTTTAAAAATTGATAATTGAGCAAAATATTTTGCTATATTTTTGTTTGTATAAATAATGGCCGTAGCATTGCTCTGTATTTTTGTAGAAGTGTTTTTATGTGTTTTGCATGTAAATTGTTTTTATTGCTTTTTAGGTGTTATTTTAATAAGTAAATTATATTAAAATTGTTCTCCACATTAATTTCGAATAGAAATTTTAGCTAAGTCATGATGATCATGTTAGATGCAAAATAACTTAGAAATATTTCACCTCTCCCACAAAAGTGTTATTTCTTCCTTAGAAAAATTTTGAGTAATAAAATTTTGACAACACTTTTCCTTGGAAAATTTCCTTAGAAAATATTTGATAATTATTTTGACAACACTATTTCCCTTAGAAAATTTCAACATCTTAAAAGTGTTAAATCTTTTCCTTAGAAAAATTTAGCATCTTGAAAACTTAGTGGTTTTAGAATATTTTCCTAAGTGTTATTTTTGACAAGTGTTTGTCCTTAGAAATTTTATCAACTATGGTTTTAAAAGTATTTTTCCTTAGAAAAATACCAACACCTTATTTTATGAACTCTTACTTAGAAATTATTTTGACTTATTGTTTGACCTCTTTGGTCCTTAGTTATTTTTGGAACCTCTTGTTTGCTTGCATTTCCTTAGAGCTTTTACATAAGCATGGCATGCATAATTAAGTCCTTAGTATTATTTTATACTTTCACATGACCTCCTCCTTAGAAATTTTGAGGATGAATGCTAGCTCTTTTGACCCCTCTAGTTAAAAACACTAAGTTAGAAATTAGTGGAAACAATCAAGAACCAAAGAAGGACTTAGCCAAGAAGACAAGACTCAGGAACATCTCCAAGAAGAAAAGTACTTAGAAGAAATCAAGAGAAAGTTCATGAAGACCAACCAGCTACATTTTCTAAGTCTTTCTTTCCTTTCTCTCCTTTCTTCCTCCTTCTCCTAAACTTCATGGTGGCTAAGTTATATCCAAGATCAATCTTCTGCCAACATCATCAAGTCTTCAGAATCAACAAGTCCACAAATGCGCAATGAAGTCATCACATCAAGTAAAACTACAAGGAAGCAAAGAGAAGAATTTTAGAAGACCAACTACTTCTTTTCTTTCTATCTCCTTTTGTCTCACTTTGGACATAGGCCAAGTCCTCGGTGTTTAAGACTAAGTTCATAGAGTGCTATTTGAAGATCAATGAAGCTGCAAAGGAGTTGAAGATTATTTGAAGACCAAACTTGTGAAGACTTAGAGTAGCTTTACAACCTTCAATTGGTGGTTTTATCAGAATGGGATAATGTTATTTTGTTGTCTTTCCCTTATTTTGTTTTGCTTGTCTTTTATACCACATTTCTCTGTGTCATCCTGCATCACATGCATATCATATTTTTCTAAGTGTTGCATTTATGATTGTATGTTTATTTGTGATTTGTTTGACTTGTTAGAAATTCCGGAGAGAGACGAAGGTGGTTGCAACTGCTACACCTGTTCTTCTGTTTGCCAAGGCAAGTGGCACACCCCCATAAATTTCCTAAGTATTTTTCTATGCATGACTTAGTGTATTTCTTTATATGCATGTGTAGGATAGTATTGCTATGCTGAAACTACTATTCCTCTACACTAGTTGTGTCTAGAATCCTATTGATAACTTAGTAGAATTATTGGTGCTACGCAAAAGTGTTTTATTGAAAAGTTAAATTCTACTAAGTTAATTTATCACCTGGGTGGATTTGGGCTTGCATGGCTGTCAGAGTTGAGTGTTTATTCACTTGTGGATTGCCACCCAGGGTATTAAGGGGCCAAGGTTTTCTCTAAGTGAAGTTGCTTACCGTGCAGCCATTAGTCATATGGGCTCTGGCTAGACGGATTAAGTTGCGTGGACTCGTCCCGACTTGACAGGTGGTGGTAGAATGGTTAGAATGGGAGCGCGTCAAGTCGGTATGGGATGGGAAAATGCTTCTGAAAAGTCTCGTCTCAACTCTCTCCTTTTCCTTAGCACAATTTGAGTGCTTGAGGATAGTTTGGGTTTGTTGGGTCTAATGGTGAAAGTGCACAACCTCTGCAGAGTTAAAACTAAGTACTTAGCCGTGTCCCCGGTTACGGACAATTTGAGCAGCTGATCAAGGATTCAACGGAGGCTCCCAACATCTCTTTTCTCTAAGTAAAATTTTGATGGGTGAACAAGGGTAGATGAGACTATGGATTTCATACCATATTGTCTCAAACATTTGAAGAAAATGTATTACAAAGTGTTAGGAAAAATTGGCTTTTATGCAAAATAGCCTTGAACCCCACCAGCCAAATATGCATATAGGCTATAGAGTTATTCCATTAAGTGTCCACATAGTGTCACTTGCCAGATCCATTTTTAATGGTATCTGACCCACTCTGTTGCAAAATTTTATTTGTTGCAGATTGTTCTGACGACGAGTGAGTTTACGTTAAGGGTTTCGAGTCTGCAACCAACATGTTTTCGCCTGTGGCACATGCTAAGGATGAGGACTCCATGAAGATTATATTCCGCTGCTTTACTCTTTCAAAGCTGGCTTCGTGCTATGCAATTTGTAAAGGATATTTTCCTAAGTACTGGATCCCCGTGTAATAATTGATACAATGTTGTGATATTACATCTTAGACTGTGTGTGCAAATGAATCGATCCAGGGGTTTGCACTATACACAGGTACCTTGTCAATTTCTAAGTGCAGGTACGCTACAGATGGTATCAGAGCATAGTGTTGCCTGTAGGTTCGAAACCCTAAGTCTGGTTAGAAATAAGAAAGCCCATAGGACAAAACTTATTTGCTTTTTGTCTAAAAACTTTTGATATCATTCTTGTAACTTCTTAACTATTCGAGTTCTAAATGTCTTCTCTTATTTATAGATGTTCCGCCTCCTGGAATCACTCAAGAAAGGTCCAGCAATGACCATGACCTTGGAATGTGAGACTGAGTTTCCAAAAGCTTTGAAGGACCTCATGTTGAGCATGGGACTTGAAGGAGCAGCAGTCTACAAAGGATTTCCTTTCAAGGGTGAAGGTCAAGAGTACTGGTGGGTACAACTCCATCTATACAAGAACAAAGACGATGACCACAAGACCAAAGGTTGCTACATGTTCACAAACCCAATAATTCGAACGTCATTCTTTGATTCAGCAAGAAGTGCAGCATGGGAGGCCATCGTGCACCTTGGAGGAAGACTTCAATTTAGACTTCACAACACTCAGAAATACCTTGATGAACTCAATGGAATAGAGGAAGAACTCGATACAATCAGGAAGTAGATAGAATAGACCCCCTTATGTATTAGAATAAAGAAACCATGTTGATGTATTGACCTATCAAATTGTGGTATGGCAGTACTATCATATTGCTTCCCCATATCCTGGGCATACTTTCGATCCAAAGACGACTAGTTGTTTTTCTCAAAAATTTGTGAGTTTTATTCTGTGTGTTTGATTGTTAAATTGCTTGTATGGGTAGGAAATATTTCTCTTAGATCTGTCTATCTTTTACTCATCTATGCTAAACCTAAACAGATGCCTTGCCAAAGTATCAACGATGATGAGAGGACAAAAGCAATGCAACTATTAGAAGCTCAGAGTCAGTTGATGCAACTCATGGCCCAAAATCAAGTCAACAACTGCAACAAAGAGTTACCCCAAGGGATGCAACAACTGTTGGATAACCAGACCCACATTGTGCAGCTGATGCGTCACCACATGGCCAACAGTAACACCAAAACACCACAGATTGACATAGGTAACACGAAATTCAAAGGAAGTGTTTTGAGAAAACCTCAAGCCTGCCAGACGTGTGGAGAAATAGGACACACATCCAAGGAATGTCATGATGAGTGGCCCCATGGTGTCTCTCTCCAAGACGGATGTCACACAACCCTAGTTACTTGCTTTTTGTGTGAGGCAACAAACCACATCCCATCACAATGTCAACTCTATTCCATAGTGCAGCAAGCTAGGCAGCAAATACAAGAGGGGATGCAACATACTATCAGGAAGACCTTGGAAGTAGAAGAATCAGAGAAGAAACTCCAGAACAACCCCCACAAGAGAGACATTAGTCAAGTGATGTGCTTCAAATGCAAGAACACAGGGCACTATGCCAATAACTGCCCCGAGAAAATGAATGAAGCCAGACTCAGAACTCACCCCCACACTTCGAAGGTCACCACTAAATGCTGTTACTCATGTGAGGAGGAAGGTCATTTCTCTCGAGATTGCCCCATTAAGCGAACCAGATCGTCAGCCTTTGTGATAGAATATGATAAACAAGAGATAGAGGACCTTTTAGCACTACAAAGACCTAAAAAGAACAGAAAGCGGAGTTACAATAAACATCTTTCTGAGCCTTCATTCAAAAGGTACATTACTCCTGATGTGAACCATGTTCACAATATGAGAATCACCATGGTGGAGGAAGTCACCTCAAGCAGCTTGATCACAATGGTGGATTCAAGGGAAGCAATGGAGACCACAAGGGAAATGGACATGCTGGCCATAACCATAATAATGGACAGCACCGCCCAAATTCCGAGCTCAAGAGAGATATCAGCCAAGTGCTTTGCTACAAGTGCAGTAACAAGGGCCATTATGCCAATAAGTGCCAGAAAAGGAAAAGATAGAAGGAACAACCAAGTCAAAGCCTTTTGGTAAAGGATATGTGAACCACGCCAATATGGAAGAGGTGATTGAGGAACCTAGCATGGTGAACGGTACGTTCTCAATAAAGTTTGCACCCTGAAGTTCGACTACCAACAAAATTCCTTTTAAGGGTGGTAGCTACCCTGACATCCCAGTCATAACCTTTTGCTAGCCTTCTCGAATCTCGGGGACGAGATTCCTTTTAAGGGTGGTAGTCTGTAACATTACAAGTTTTTCAAAAAGTTGAAAAATCAGAAAAATTTAAAACTTTTGAAAACTATTATGTATTTGGCTTTGAAAAGAAAAAAAATCATGCATGCATTCATCATCTTATTGCATTATTGCATTTGGATACTTCAAAAGTGAGAATTAAAAATTCCACTGGAAAACATATTTAAGAAAGTATAATAAAAGGGCAAATTATGCCCTATATATTAATTGGACTTTTATTGTTTTATTTGTTCTATTCAAATTTTGGCGGTGACTTGATGATACTTGTTTAATCCCAAATTTACTTGTGTGGTGTTTTATTTAAGAAACAAATTTTGTGTTCCAAAACCTATATTTTAAAATAGACATTAAGTTTCAAAATTCCTTTTTACCACATTTCAAAAATTCTTGTGACAAAATAATAGTTAAAATTTCATTCGAAAGTTTCAAAACAAAGACTTTGATTTTATAAAACTATAGGAGTTGGTTTGATTTGATTTGGATTTATAAATCAAAGGTTACAAAAGTTTGCAAAAAAAAATTGAAAAGGAGAAAGAAACAAAAAAAAAGGAGAGGAACCGAGCAAATGGGCCGAGCCCACTGCCTCTCTCTCGCGCGCGTGCCCTGCAGCAGCCCAGCTCCAGCCCAACCCCGGCCTCTCCCCTTTCTCTCACTGCCAGGTGGGCCCCGCCCATGACGCCAGCCATGACGTCACGCGTCTTCAACCTCTCTCGCAAGAAACTCTCCCGAAACCCTAACCAAACTCGGATCAAATTCGTTGAGATTTGCTGCGTGTTCTGAACAAACTCCGGCCCCATATAAACCCCCATGATCTCCGCGTCAAAAGCCCCCAGGCTGCTCGCATCGATCCCCGCCGTGCCGCCACTGCCGCCGCCGTGTTCTTCAAACTCCGGTGAACATCGACCACCTCGAGCCTTCTCCCCTGCCCCATCTTCTTTGTAATGTCCATGCGCACCCGTATGAATTTTCCCGTGGTTTGTTTTGCCCAGATCGCTGTGTCCGTGCTCGACCGTAGCTCGCCGCCGCTCGCTCGACTCCAGCAAGGTTTTCACGACGAACCAGCGTGTCCCCGTCCACCGCGAGACCTTCATCGACTTCGCCTCGACGCGCTGCACCCAGTGGTACGACTCGCGCATCTCGAACTCCTCTCCTCCGCCGCATGCGTCGACGCCGGCCATGGCGCCGCCGCGGGAGCTAGGTTTCCGGCGAACAGCGCCGCTCGTTTTAGGTCAAACGAATCTCGGTCGTCCGATCTCGTTTTAACGCGTGAGATTAGATCCATCCGATGAACCGGTACCGGCGAATCAGAGCGCGCCACGTCGATAGCCCAGTCAGCAGCAGCCTCAGCAGCACAGTCAGCAGCTCCGCGCCAACCAGAAGACGCCACGTCGACGGAGGACTTCAGCGCGAGGATCTTTTCAGTTTTCTTTACGTTTTAGTCCCTGCGCATCACAGATTAGTCCCTGGATTTTAGATTCATTATTAATTTTTATTCCTTTAGCCAAAATTTATGAAATTATATTTTTGGAAAGCTAATAATGTGTAGAAACTTTCTGTATGCTTAATTTGGGGTTTGGACGAAATTAATTTAGATAAATTTTAAAAATGGTTTAATTGATATTTTGGCTATAATTTAATTTTAAAAATTGATAATTGAGCAAAATATTTTGCTATATTTTTGTTTGTATAAATAATGGCCGTAGCATTGCTCTGTATTTTTGTAGAAGTGTTTTTATGTGTTTTGCATGTAAATTGTTTTTATTGCTTTTTAGGTGTTATTTTAATAAGTAAATTATATTAAAATTGTTCTCCACATTAATTTCGAATAGAAATTTTAGCTAAGTCATGATGATCATGTTAGATGCAAAATAACTTAGAAATATTTCACCTCTCCCACAAAAGTGTTATTTCTTCCTTAGAAAAATTTTGAGTAATAAAATTTTGACAACACTTTTCCTTGGAAAATTTCCTTAGAAAATATTTGATAATTATTTTGACAACACTATTTCCCTTAGAAAATTTCAACATCTTAAAAGTGTTAAATCTTTTCCTTAGAAAAATTTAGCATCTTGAAAACTTAGTGGTTTTAGAATATTTTCCTAAGTGTTATTTTTGACAAGTGTTTGTCCTTAGAAATTTTATCAACTATGGTTTTAAAAGTATTTTTCCTTAGAAAAATACCAACACCTTATTTTATGAACTCTTACTTAGAAATTATTTTGACTTATTGTTTGACCTCTTTGGTCCTTAGTTATTTTTGGAACCTCTTGTTTGCTTGCATTTCCTTAGAGCTTTTACATAAGCATGGCATGCATAATTAAGTCCTTAGTATTATTTTATACTTTCACAAGACCTCCTCCTTAGAAATTTTGAGGATGAATGCTAGCTCTTTTGACCCCTCTAGTTAAAAACACTAAGTTAGAAATTAGTGGAAACAATCAAGAACCAAAGAAGGACTTAGCCAAGAAGACAAGACTCAGGAACATCTCCAAGAAGAAAAGTACTTAGAAGAAATCAAGAGAAAGTTCATGAAGACCAACCAGCTACATTTTCTAAGTCTTTCTTTCCTTTCTCTCCTTTCTTCCTCCTTCTCCTAAACTTCATGGTGGCTAAGTTATATCCAAGATCAATCTTCTGCCAACATCATCAAGTCTTCAGAATCAACAAGTCCACAAATGCGCAATGAAGTCATCACATCAAGTAAAACTACAAGGAAGCAAAGAGAAGAATTTTAGAAGACCAACTACTTCTTTTCTTTCTATCTCCTTTTGTCTCACTTTGGACATAGGCCAAGTCCTCGGTGTTTAAGACTAAGTTCATAGAGTGCTATTTGAAGATCAATGAAGCTGCAAAGGAGTTGAAGATTATTTGAAGACCAAACTTGTGAAGACTTAGAGTAGCTTTACAACCTTCAATTGGTGGTTTTATCAGAATGGGATAATGTTATTTTGTTGTCTTTCCCTTATTTTGTTTTGCTTGTCTTTTATACCACATTTCTCTGTGTCATCCTGCATCACATGCATATCATATTTTTCTAAGTGTTGCATTTATGATTGTATGTTTATTTGTGATTTGTTTGACTTGTTAGAAATTCCGGAGAGAGACGAAGGTGGTTGCAACTGCTACACCTGTTCTTCTGTTTGCCAAGGCAAGTGGCACACCCCCATAAATTTCCTAAGTATTTTTCTATGCATGACTTAGTGTATTTCTTTATATGCATGTGTAGGATAGTATTGCTATGCTGAAACTACTATTTCCTCTACACTAGTTGTGTCTAGAATCCTATTGATAACTTAGTAGAATTATTGGTGCTACGCAAAAGTGTTTTATTGAAAAGTTAAATTCTACTAAGTTAATTTATCACCTGGGTGGATTTGGGCTTGCATGGCTGTCAGAGTTGAGTGTTTATTCACTTGTGGATTGCCACCCAGGGTATTAAGGGGCCAAGCTTTTCTCTAAGAGAAGTTGCTTACCGTGCAGCCATTAGTCATATGGGCTCTGGCTAGACGGATTAAGTTGCGTGGACTCGTCCCGACTTGACAGGTGGTGGTAGAATGGTTAGAATGGGAGCGCGTCAAGTCGGTATGGGATGGGAAAATGCTTCTGAAAAGTCTCGTCTCAACTCTCTCCTTTTCCTTAGCACAATTTGAGTGCTTGAGGATAGTTTGGGTTTGTTGGGTCTAATGGTGAAAGTGTACAACCTCTGCAGAGTTAAAACTAAGTACTTAGCCGTGTCCCCGGTTACGGACAATTTGAGCAGCTGATCAAGGATTCAACGGAGGCTCCCAACATCTCTTTTCTCTAAGTAAAATTTTGATGGGTGAACAAGGGTAGATGAGACTATGGATTTCATACCATATTGTCTCAAACATTTGAAGAAAATGTATTACAAAGTGTTAGGAAAAATTGGCTTTTATGCAAAATAGCCTTGAACCCCACCAGCCAAATATGCATATAGGCTATAGAGTTATTCCATTAAGTGTCCACATAGTGTCACTTGCCAGATCCATTTTTAATGGTATCTGACCCACTCTGTTGCAAAATTTTATTTGTTGCAGATTGTTCTGACGACGAGTGAGTTTACGTTAAGGGTTTCGAGTCTGCAACCAACATGTTTTCGCCTGTGGCACATGCTAAGGATGAGGACTCCATGAAGATTATATTCCGCTGCTTTACTCTTTCAAAGCTGGCTTCGTGCTATTCAATTTGTAAAGGATATTTTCCTAAGTACTGGATCCCCGTGTAATAATTGATACAATGTTGTGATATTACATCTTAGACTGTGTGTGCAAATGAATCGATCCAGGGGTTTGCACTATACACAGGTACCTTGTCAATTTCTAAGTGCAGGTACGCTACATGTATGTACTGGCGAAGTATGCACAACTCTCATTGTGAGCAGAAGGCAATGCACAACACTGAAGAGGCTAGCAAAATATGGATGGTGGAAGTGCCAAAAACCGTAGCTTAACATTAGTCAAAAAGAACTCACAAGTTTATTGCCAACAACTAGCAGGTTCAACATTAAGAGCATGATTAAATTCACTCCAAGAGGGGCCGTTCACGGAGGTACAAGTACCTTGTTAGATCCCCCGACCTTAGCACGCAACTATGTTGTTTCCAACTACCTTCAGACGTGAGAAGCTATCAAGTCCAACTACACCTTTAGCAATTTTAAGAGTTTGTAGTATGGTACAAACTTTAATAACACAACCACTAATGAGATTTTAGCTTAATTAACCAACAAGCATTTAACATCTAACTTCTTAATATCTCAAAACATTTGCAAGGAATCAAATTACCAAAGTTCAATGATCTACAAGACTATGCAAATTTTCCGTTATACAACTACCACACACTTAGCATTTTCTGTTCCAACCAGACGCCAATTATATAACTCTCCAAACAAATATAAGTGAAGCAAGAGAGTAGTTTCTTCAAAAGAACTAATAGCTCTGAACAAGAGATACATGAAAAATAAGAGCTAATAGTATAGCAGCGCTAGACAAGAATACTCAACAAGTATAAGTGAAGAATATGAGTATTTCAATGAAAAAGCGGAGCGTGTCTCTCTCCCAAACAAGAGTGCTAGGGTCCAACTAGTTATGATCAAAAAATAAAAATAAAACAAAAACTAAAACAAAACAGAAAATAAAACACACAGACGCTCCAAGAACAGCACACAATATGTGAAGCAATAAAAATATAGTCTCACTAGAGATGACCTGATAATTTGTTGATGAAGAAGGGGATGCCTTGGACATCCCCAAGCTTAGACGCTTGAGTCTTCTTGATATATGCTGGGGAGATCCAAGGCAGCCTCGCCAAGCTTAAGCTTTTCTCTCTTCGTAATCTTCTTATATCATCCTTCTCTCCTAATAATTGAAAACTTCCTTCACACAAAGATAACTCGCAAACTTCATTAGACGGGTTAGTGCATCAAAACATCAGCTCACTTCGTTCTGTAACAACATATCGCATACTTTAGTTCAAAGATTAACTACTGTTACTAAGCAAGATCCAGGTCTCCTCCCGAAGAATGTAAATCTATACTTGCAAAAGAGACAATGCAAAACAAAAACAGAATCTGTTAAAACCAGAATAGTCCGTAAATACATTTTTTTCGAAGCACTTCCGATGCTCAAATCATAAAACGGTTAATTAACGAAAGATAGGTAATAAGTTCAGGGTTCTGCTAAAAAATTTACAGATTAAAATAATGAAATGTGATTTTTCACGAATGTTTACCGTGAGGTACAGAAATCTGTTTCTGGACAGAAAATAAAACTTATAGCATATCTTGCTATTAGAGGCTCTTCTTGGCACAACAAAAACGAAAATAAAAGATACAAAGGAGGTGTTACAGAAGTAAGCAAACTCCTTGACTCAAGACAATAAAAAATAACAGAAAATAAAATTGGGTTGTCTCCCAAAAGCGCTTTTCTTTAACGCCTTTCAGCTAGGCACAATAGCAAAAAGATTAGGTATAATCAAGAGTGGGAAGCCCAAATCGTTTACCTTTAGACCTGTTATCTTTACTCATATTAGTAGGAAAAGTATGACTACCTTTTATTGTAGAGTTGAATCTTACTATTCCTTCCCTCATGTGTATTACTGCTCCCACAAGCCTCAAGAATGCTCTTCCTAGAGTAATTTGTCCTTCTCCTTCACATTCAATAACATAGTAATCAATAGGAATGATTTTTCCAGAAAATTTTGTATAGATAGCATCTGCAATTCCTAAAGGAATTTTTGTGTAGTTATCAGCAAGTATCAATGGAACCCCACATTCTGAAAGTCCCCACAAATTCAGAGAATCATAAATAAACTTAGGCATTAAAGAGAATTCTGTAACTATGTCACATAAAGCTTCAAAACTCATTTCATTAATTTCAATTTTAAGGGAAGGAGACCAATTTGGCAAAATCTTATCCTGTACAATTTTAGGCATTTCAGTTAGGTCTCTTCTCGTTCTAGACATATCCTTCTCCAAAATTTCCAATCTGATAGTAATATCTTTAATAGTTAAATCTATCTTGCTTTTTGATAAGGAAGAAGATGCTATCAATTTCTTAATGGCATTATAAGCTTGATCTCCATCATGACGAAGGAAATCTCCCCCTACCATAGTATCCAGAGCATATCTATAACAAAGGACCAAGCCAAAGTAGAAACTACCTAGAAGAAGGCTCAAAGTGAGTTTAGGCTCAGTTTTTCCATAAGATTCTAAAATTCTAGCCCAAGCATCTTTGAAACTTTCCATACTTCCTTGCTTGAAAGTAAAGACTTCATTTTCAGGAGTCATGACATAAGGAGTAGAGTTAGACATGATTAATGATGCAAGAAGTAAAACTGGAAAACCGAAATAAACTAGATGCAAGAATTTAATATTTTTGTGTTTTTCGAATTTAAAAGCAAACAAGATAAAATAAAAATAAACTAAGCAAGACAAAAACAAAGTAAAGAGAATGGTGGTGTGTAACTCCCCTTGATGTAGCTTCCAATTCCCCGGCAACGGCCCCAGAAAATATGCTTGATGACGTGGAAACGCACGTTCGTTGGGAGACCCCCAGAGGAAGGTATGATGTAGTCAGCAGCAAGTTTTCCCTTGAATCAACCAAGGTTTAATCGTACCAGTAGGAATTGGGAGAGCTTCAGAAAGGTGTCAGCGGCGTCGTTACCCGATTACTGACATGGACCTGCACACAACACAATCAAAGTACTTTGCCCCAACGAAACAGGAAGGTTGTCAATCTCCCCGGCTTGCTGAATACAAAGTATTAAACGTATGGTGTGGCATATGATGATGAACACAAAAAGGAACAACAAGGAAATAATTGTAGAGCGTGGTGAAAATGGTGTTTGTATCAGTGTGGAATAAAGGACCGGGGTCCACAGTTCACTAGTGGTGTCTCTCCATAAGACAGATATGCATACATGTTGGATAAACAAATTACAGCTGGGCAATTGACAAAGTGCAAACGTATGACAATGCAATATATGATAAGAACATGTTCATTGTTAGATCTATTGGGCATTACAACAATATACATAGACTGCTTACTAGTTGCATCTATGACTCATAATCCACTCACTAGATAGCTTTCGGGCCTCCCGTGAGTATTAAGTTGCAAGCAACATATTATAGCATTAAGTAAAGTGTGTAATGTAAACAAACGCATTAGACTTAACAGCAGTACCCTTAAGCTAAGCATCGGTTATTTTGTCCCTAGTGGCAACGGCACATCTATAGCCTTAGTTGTTTCTGTCAATCAAGCCAGGCTTCTAGAGGCATGAACTCACTATCTAGCATAAATACCCCCTCTTGCAGTCATTAGCATTTACTTGGCCAAAGCATCTACTAACAACAGAGAGCATGCAGGAACTTAGATAAAACATGATATAAATAGATGAACAAACTTGATCATAACTTCACAATTCATCGGATCCTAGTAAACACAACATATAGCATTACATAAAGATGATCTTGATCATGTTAGGCAGCTCACAAGATCTAAACATGATAGCACAAGGCGGAGAGTGTCGCGGGGTTGTCACGGCAGATGTTACCATGGGGTAACTTGAGTTGTTGGGCCAGGCGAAACTAGTGTCTGGGAGTTTGTTTAGCTCTGCGAGGACAAAGGATTTACCCAGGTTTGGCCTCTCCATTGGAGATAAAGACCTACTTCCTGCTATGCTATTATTGATCTCGATCTCGATAACCCGGCTACGACAACAGAGCCGGATCTCGATCTAGGTTACAGGGTGCGCTTGGTAGCGATGATCTTTCTGGTTCTCTCCTCGGGAAACTTGGATTGTCAAGGCTTAACCCTAACTATGACCTAGGAGCCCGCTTATATTGACGGCCGGGTCTCCTGGTTCTTTACATGGTAAGCCCGGGTTCTACCAAGACTCGGAGTCCTACTCTACATCTCTAATGTTCGTGTTCTCCAAGTCTTGTCTTCCATAACGCGTACCGCCTCCGGGTCTTCTGGAATCTTCCCTGCACAAGCCGGGTCACCGACAAGCTTGCTGGCCCATCAACGTAATCCGGCCCATGCTGATGGTTAGCTGTCCTGGCCGGGCCTTCTGCCTGGCGGGTCACGCTTCCCTCTTCATGGGCCTACCGGGTTATTATTCCCCCATCAGTAGCCCCCAGGTTAACTTGGACGCCGGGTTTGGCGTGCTTCTCTAGCTTCGATCTTTTCATTTCTCAAGTGAAGCCGCCATTCTCGATGTTCACTTAGGCCAGCTCTCCTTGGCGGTCCATATTGTAACCCGGCTTGGTCATACCGGGTTCATACACCTCCGGATTTCTCGCTCAACACTTAGCAAAAATTGCAGCCCAACTGCAAATCAATCCCCAGTTTATCTCAATCGCGATCTTATCGATTAACATCCCGTAATTGTCTCATTCTGTTTGTCATTGACTTTTAGTCAAAAATCCTTATCCCTTCACCCTTTTACCACAACACCCTTAGGGCTTTTTACTTCGCCTATAAGAATAGGGTTAGGGTAAAGTGCACTGTTACTTTCCCCATTCTTCTCCTTGGCCCGCTCATCTTCTTCCTCGCGCAGCCGCCGCAATCCCATCTCGAATCGAGCTCCAAATCTCAACAGAAAGCTTCGCCACAACCACCAATTCATCCAGCCGTGTTGCGCCATCAATTCCGCGCTCAATCACATCCGCTGCCGCTCCACATCTTCCTCTCCTCGCATCCACTTCCTCGGCTAGGGTTAGTTCATCCACTCACCGAGATTGGGCACCACCATCGCTCTGCGTCAATGGGGAAGGAGAAGGTGAAGTCCGAAGGTCCCAAGGCAGAAGGGCGCCAAGAAGGGATCGAGCACCAGCGCCACCGCGGCAGCCGCTCCGGTGAACTCGACCAGATCCAGCGCCACAGACACAACACTGCAGACGTACGTGAACCGGGGCGAGCTTCCTCCCAAGAACGAGATCCATTGGCGCGCTCCGGGAGAGGAAACGCATCCCCACCCCAAGGAAGGTGAAATAGTTGTTTTGCTCGACCATGTCTCCCGTAGCTTTCGTCCTCCAGGTTCCTTGTTTTTCCCCCAAGTTTTCAAGTATTACGGCCTTACCACTATGGATGTTGCTCCCAGCTCCATCCTCAACATCAGCAATTTCGTAGTTTTCTGTGAAGATTATCTTCAGATGGCTCCTAGTCTCGAATTGTTTTTAGAACTCTTCTACTGCAACCCCTCTCACAAGAACAAGCCTCTTGGCCCTTACGGAGGTGTTTCCATCCAACGCCGGAGGGAATGCGATTTCCCGGCTCTCATTCTTGCCAGCCACCCTAAGGGGTGGCAAAACTCTTACTTCTACTGCAAGGACACCTCCCCTGCATCAGACGATGCCCGCTTCCTGGCCTTTAGAAACTCTGCACTAGTTTATGACCCAAAGATGAATAGCTACACCAGCGATGAAAACCGGGTCTTGGTTGAAGCAGTCCGCGTACGGGCCAGAGCACTGCTTGCCCACGACCTCCGCGGCACAGATCTAGTCAAGTGATGGATTGGTTGGTTCATCCAGCCCCTCAGCATCAGGACCCGGTTAATCCACGAGTACACTAAAGAAACAACTAACGCATGCGTTACTCTGAGATAACGCTCACTGATGATCAGATTGTGAAGAACGCCAAGAGACTGCTTGGCGAGACCAAGCATGACATCGCACTAACCGGGCTTGCCCCGTTTAGTGCCAAGAACAAACCACCCACTGTATGACACTATCCTTTGGTTTCCATCTTGCTAACCCGGCTTTTCTCGCATAACACACTTATATGTTCATTTTTCTTCATTTCAGGACCCAGAATGGTGGAAAGCTGACTATGCCCCTGAGTCTCCTCCTGTCGATGAAGAAACATACGCAAGTGACGAAGAAGATGAAGAAGGTGAGCTAGACTCAGCTGGCCGGCTCTTCCTCGACCTGACTAACAGCGAAGCCACCACTAAGGACCAATCAACTGATAACCCGACATTTATTGTTCCAGGACCTTCTGACCCGGCTGCTGAGGAAACGCCGGGTCCTCACACTGCTGAACCGCCCACTCTCAAGCGGACTCGACCTACTGTTGCAAAGGTGCCTTACTCTCGTTTTTCAAATTATGCAATGAACACATCTCAACCCCAAGCACACACACAGGCAAAGGAACTTGAGAAGGAAACTGCTGCCAAGAAGAAACCCCGAACCCGGTCTGCTGCAAACCCGGGTTCCCTGAACACAGGTATCCCTCCATGCTCCTTAGCAAGTTGGGCCAAATCCATCTAGAAGACACATCCTTTAGCTGGCAAAATCCGGGCCGCTAAATCATATTCTTTGTCAGCTTCATCCTCGAACAGCGTCAGCACTCCCAAGGATTTCCAGATCAACACCGGGTTAGAAATGTTTTACATACTTTTCCACACCTTTATATTTTTCTGCCCTTTTTGACTAAATCACTATTCTTTGTTTCAGTGCCAGGGCCTTTGCGGATGAAGACCCGGACTCTCCTCCAGCGGCGTCTCCTCCTCCAGCAACAACAGAGCCTTCTCCTATGGAGGCACATATTGAGGAGCCGGTGGACAGACATGAGCCAATGGAGCATGTAACCCCCGTCGCTTCTCCAAAAAGCCCAGTTGCTCCTGTGCCAGAGCCATCCCCAGCTGCTCACTTGCCCGGGTTAGGATCTGGCACCAAAGAGGACGAAGTGCAAGTTACTGGAACCCGGCACATTCCTGTACAAGGTGCCCCTGAAGCTCTGGCTAAAATGCCAACTCCTGATGCTAGGCCGGCGTCTCCTGCCAAAGGAAAGACCCGGCTCCTTCATCTGATTTGCCGGCTCTGGGCTCCATGTCCGTCCTAGCCCTTTGCGATGAGTACTTCTCTCGCCTTGCTCAGCACAAGAATCTGGAGGCTGAACTGGTTGCTCTAATTCAGAAACGATACCAGGTACACATTTTGCTTCTTGCCTTTACGCTTTCTTGCATAACTATACCCTTAGTAGCCCCCAAGCTCTAAGTTCATCACTTGTTGATGAGCTTGGTGCTTATAATAGGAATACATCTGATAGAAAACTTCAATCCTGTAGCCCCCAAGTGCCGGGTTGTCTGTTCACAGCAACCTGGGACTAAAAAACTTCCATCTTTGTAAAACTTGTCACCTTCACAACAAAATTTAAACACTGTAGCCCCCAAGTGCCGGGTTGCCTGCCTGCAGCAGCCTGGGCCTAGAACATAGAAAATTTCAAAGTTTTGCACGTGTAGCCCCCAAGTGCCGGGTTGCCTGCCTGCAGCAGCCTGGGACTCCACTGTAACCTCTTTATCGAAATTTGAACAATGTAGCCCCCAAGTTCCGGGTTATCTTTCCTTCAGTAACCTGGGACTACCGTACGTCTATATTGCTGCTTTTGTACTGCTTAAAAAACTTCAAACTTGTAGCCCCCAAGTTCCGGGTTAACTTGCCTGCGGTAACCTGGGACTAACATAAACTTGTATTGCAACAGGAAGACCACACCAAAGCCGAGGCAGAAATTACCCGGCTCAAAGACGCTGCTAAAACTGAATCGAAGCCCGGCTCACCCACGTTGAACAACTGCAAGCTTTGGAGAAAAATGTCACGGAGCTGACCCAGGAGAATTCTGATCTCAAGAAAGAGCTGAACGATCATGAAGAGCACTGGAAAGAACAGCACGCCAATCTCCAGAAGCAACTAGATGCAGTCACCAATGAGCTAACCCGGCTTAAGAACATGGTCACCTCCATGGTGGCCTCCTTAGTAGGTAAGCATCACTTCTTTGAATTCCAACTGTATTGAACAAATAGACCCGGATTTCAATTCTCACTGTTATACTTTATCTTACCCAGGCCCTCGCGATGGAAACCTTCGCAAAACTGCTGCAGAGAAATCAAGTGCATGTACACGCTGACACGTCAGCTGTACTTTGGCAGCTGCGAAGTCATCAAAGCCGCAAGGAACTGGGAGAACCCGCCAAGTGCATACACTGAGGTCCTTGGGCATCTGTCAACAATGCCCCAATGGATCCATCTGTTGAAGAGATCTGCTTGCAGGGCCGGGGTGATGCGAGGTCTTGCTTTGGCAAAGGCCTACCATCCCCAATAAACCCGGCTCCTCTGAAGAATGGCTTTCCTCAGTACAACGCTGATGGCAAGGAGTTTGACAAGAAAGCTACTCCCGGGTTGTGAAGCAAACCCGCACGTTGCCACTGTCATTGCAAGTAAGATGAAGCTCACCACGCTGCAATATGGATACACCGAAGACGATGAGGAGATCATGGATGACGAGCCACAACGCATCGACTCCTTCAAAGCTACAAGGATTCCATTGATCCAGCAAAGGTTGCACCCAGTACCTCGCTGCGCCAAGCTCTTCTACTCCAAGTGTTCCTCCTCCATCACGAGCCGCCGTTGAAGAAGATGATGAAAGCTACTTCCAATCACTTCAACAAGTCACCCGGCGCAAGACCAAGGCCAAGGCAACAAAGGAGACAGAAGCTGACCCGGCGCCCCAAGGAAGATGACCCGGCAAAAACCACTGAGGAACACCATCCAGCTCGCCACCCCGTGACCCGGCTCCTGAAGCCGAGGCTTGAAAAACTCATGCAGATGCTTTTATCTCTGCAAAAAACACTCATTCGGCCCTTTGGGCAGTTTATTGTAATAACTTAGCACTTGCTTGCAGTGGTGTAGTAGTACACCTTTGAAACCTTGCTTGAATCACTTGAAACTTTTGCTTTATGATATTGTCTCTTTGGTTTTGATGACCCTTTTGATTTCTTTAACTGTGAGTTGGCTTTCGCATGGATTCTCTGTCGCAACTTCTCTGATAAAAACAGGGTCAAACCAAGTCCCATTGGGCATCATGGTTGATTGAATTTTCAGGTGAGCAATCAGGCCATAAATTGCGAGTCACATCAAACTCAACAGCAAGATAACCAAGAATAAACTGGTGGCATAAAAGCCGGGTCTTGGGATTGCAGCTACAAACTATTCAAGTGAGAGCCCCCAAGACCCGGATCAATGTTTATAAAGTAAAGGCTTCAACTATGCACATTACCCCATTGATCCATATACTAGTGTGACGCCTCAATGGGCATCTATCATGATAAAAATAACTTTGCAACTATACTACAACATAACTATATCAAAAAGATGGATAAAAGCTGTAAAACTAAACATGCATACTAAAAAAGAAGATACTAAAGTAACAACTGAAACTTTCTCTACCGGGTCACAAAAATATGGACCCGGGCAATCTCAAAGCCGGGTCTTGGAAGGACAAACTATGTCATTAATGACAAGCCCCCAAGACCTGGCACATCTTTTCAACTCAAATTTTTCAGAAACTGCCGGCTTTCATAACAAAAACTGAGAACACAAATTTCTGTTCAACCTTCACTTTATTGATAGAAAAGGTTAGGTCAGCAAGCCGCCTCATTAAAAACCTTCCAGTCCCCTTAGGTACCCTGGTAAGGAAAAGAGCGCGTCTGAAACCTGCTGCCTGTTACATCGTGTGTTACATCTGATACTCAATCTCATGCTAAGTATAATATGGGCGCAGCTGGGCAATGTTCCATGGCCGCTCGCGCTCCTCTAATGAAGAAGTGGAATGTGTTGTGTCGTTCACATACTCAGATTTCTCTCTAGCATCCACCAAATAATACGAACCATTGTGAGATTCTTGCTTATGAAAGGCCCTCCCACGGAGGAGATAACTTGTGCATCCCTTCCTTGGATTGCGTCCACGCAGCACTAAGTCACCCTCCTGGAAAGTACGAGTTCTAACCCGGCGATGTGATACCGCCTCAAATCTTGCTGATAAATTGCAGATCTTGCCAATGCTTGTTCTCTATTCTCCTCGAGCAAGTCCAAAGAATCTTGCCGGGTTTGCTCATTCTCAGCTTCAACGTAAGCCGCCACTCTAGGCGAGTCATGTATAATGTCACTTGGGAGTACTGCCTCTGCCCCATACACCATGAAGAAGGGCGTCATCTTTGTGATCTATTTGGCGTTGTATTGATTCCCCAAACCACGATGGTAACTCCTCAACCCACGCTCCGGCGGCTCTGATGCACGGGACCCGAGGCGTGGTTTTAAACCTCGCAGTAACTCTTGATTTGCTCTTTCTACTTGCCCATTGGCCTGTGGATGAGCAACTGAGGCCACATCCAAACGTATACCATTGTTTCCGCAAAACTTTGCCATCTCTCCAAGTGACATGTTGGTTCCATTATCTGTGATGATGCTATGAGGATACCCAAACCTGTGTATGATTTTCTTCACAAACTTAACTGCGCTGCTCACAGTTTGTAACTGGCATCACCTCAACCCACTTTGTAAACTTATCAATGGCAACCAAGAGGTGGGTTTTCTTGCAAGGGGACATATGAAAGGGACCCACCATATCAAGCCCCCAGACTGCAAAAGGCCAGGTCAAAGGTATTGTTCGCAATTCCTGAGCCGGCACATGAACTTGCCTTGCATATCTTTGACACCCATCACATCTGCTCACCAAGCGTTCTGCATCTGCCTGGGCTGTGAGCCAGAAAAACCCGTGTCTAAAGCTTTCGCCACTAGAGATCTTGTTGATGCATGATGACCACAATCTCCCTCATGGATTTCTTTCAAATTTTGCCAGCCTTCCTTTCCAGATACGCATCGCTGAAATACTCCCGTTACGCTCCTTTTGTACAATTCACCATCAATGACCACGTAAGACTTAGCCCGGCGCTGGATTTGCCGGGACACAACCTCCTGTGGTGGCAACTCCCCTCGCAGAAGATACGCTAAGTAAGGTTCTGTCCACTCTGGAATTTCCCGGGTTGCCGCAACCAACTGTGAATCCGGGTCATCTTGACATGCAAGTTCTTCCTCAACTTGAAGCTTGACTGACGGAGTCCACAATTCATCTAAGAAAACATTAGGTGGGACCGGCTCTCTACGTGAGCCGAGTCTTGATAAAGCGTCTGCAGCATCATTTTTCCTGCGATCAATGTGATCCACCTGATAGCCCGAGAAGAACCCGGCTACTCTATCCACCTCTCTTCTGTAAGCCGCCATTGTTGCATCCTTTCTATCTCATGTTCCTGAAACTTGTTGTGCCACAACATCTGAATCTCCATAGCACTTGATACGCTTGATGTTCATCTCCTTTGCCATGCGCAAACCATGCAGCAAGGCCTCATACTCTGCCACATTATTGGAACAATCAAAATGAATTTGCAACACATAACTCAACTTGTCACCTTTTGGAGATGTTAACACAACTCCGCTCCTGAACCTTGCTCTTGTTTAGACCCATCAAAATGCATAACCCAGGATTTGATACTTGGTGTAAGGGGTGGTGCACTTAACTACGTCCAATCATTAATAAAATCAGCCAACGCTTGAGACTTGATGGCTGTATGAGGCTCTTAATTAATATGGTATGGCCCCATCTCTATTGCCCACTTGGCAACTCTTCCTGTAGCTTCTGAGTTTCTGATAATATCTGCCAATGGAATTGAACTAACCACTGTGATTGGATGTTCCTGAAAATACAGCTTCAACTTTCTACTCGCCATGAAAACACCAAACACCAATTTCTGCCAATGTGGATAGCGATGCTTTGCCTCTGATAATACCTCACTGACGTAATAGACCGGCCTCTGGACCGGGTTTTCTTTGCCTACCTCCTTACGCTCAACCACCACCACCACAGCGCTAACAGCTTGAGGCCCGGCGGCGACGTATAATAACATGGGCTCTTTGGGACCCGGCGCTGCAAGAATTGGCACCTCTGACAGCTGCTTCTTGAGAGCTTCAAATGCCACATCTGCCTCTTGATCCCACACAAAGTTGTCCGTTTTCTTCAGCAATTTGTACAAAGGGATGGCCTTCTCCCCAAGCCGGGATATAAACCGGCTTAGCGCAGCCGCGCGCCCCATCAGCTTCTGAACGTCTGCTAATTCCTCAGGTTTCTTCAAACTTTGAATAGCCTTGATTTTTTTCGGGTTTGCCTCAATTCCTCTCTCTAACACGATGAAACCCAGGAGCTTCCCCGCTGGAACACCAAATACACACTTTGTAGGATTGAGCTTCATCTTGTACTTTCGCAAATTTACAAACGTCTCTCTTAGGTCATTAATGAATGACCCGGCTTTCTCTGTCTTGATCACCACATCATCCACATAAGCATGCACATTGCGTCCAATCTGATCATGAAAACACTTCTGAATACACCTTTGATACGTGGCACCTGCGTTTTTCAGCCCAAACGTCATGGTCTTGTAGCAAAAAGCACCAAACGGGGTTATGAACGCTGTCTTTTCCCAATCCTGCCGATGAAGCTTAATCTGATGATACCCTGAGTACACGTCTAGAAAACACAAGAGCTCGCTGCCCGCAACTGCGTCAATGATTTGATCAATGCGCGGCAGTGCAAACGGGTCCTTGGGACAATGCTTATTTGAACCGGGTTAGCCAACCACTCTGGGTGAAAAACTTCCATGATAAAGCCAGCTGCTAGGAGCCGGGCTATCTCCTCTCCTATAGCTTTTCTTCTCTCTGCATTCATTTTCCTCAATCCTTGTTTTACCGGCCTTGCCTTGGGATCAACATGTAAGCGGTGCTCAGCGAGTTCAGTTGGAATGCCAGGCATGTCACTAGGTGTCCATGCAAAAACATCCCGATTCTCACGGATGAACTCGATGAGCGCGCTTTCCTATTTATCAGTAAGATTAGACCCTATGGCGAACTGCTTGGAGGAATCTCCAGGCACAAAATCCACCATCTTTGTATCTTGTGCGGCCTTGAACTTTGCCCTATCATCTTCTGTTGTTGGTTTCTTTAGCGCTGTGTTATCTGCCGGGTCAAGATTAGACCTGTAAGCTTTCAACTCCTCTTTCACACAAACTTCCTCTGCCAAGGCCGCATCTCCTTCATCACACTGTGCTGCTATCTCTTTGTTGCCATGAACTGTGATGATCCCCTTAGGACCTGGTATTTTCAACTGTAGGTATACATAACACGGCCTTGCCATGAACTTAGCATAAGTCGGCCTTCCAAATAATGCATGATACGGGCTCTGGAACTTCACCACCTGAAACATGAGCCACACTGATCTGAAGTTGTCAATGGACTCACCAAAAGCAACTTCTAACGAAATTTTTCCCTCTGGTGTGGCTGATTTCCCCGGAACTATGCCATGAAAAATTGTCGACGTCTTCTGTAACTGTGGTACTTTGAGGCCCATACGCAAAAACGTCTCCCAATACAAGATGTTGATACTACTTCCACCATCCATCAGAACTTTCTTCAATTCAAAGCCGCCCACTTGAGGAGCCACAACTAAAGCTAGCATATCCGGGTGCTCTACAACATCCGGGTGATCTGCTCTACTCCACGTGATCGTGTGCTCTGAACACCTCAAGTACCTTGGGACTCCTACAGCAACCGCATTAACCGCCCTTTTGACTACCTTTCGCTCTCTCTTGGTCGCACTACTGGTATATATGTGGTACTGGCCAAGTTGCTTTGGCTGCTGTGAAAACCTGCCTTGATTTCATGTATTCTGACTTGGTCCTGCGTTGTTGGTAGGTACAGTGTTTGCTCCAGTCAAAAGACCTGGAGCCGGGTTACCACCCGGGCCGGGTCCTCCACCTCTGCCTGCCCCTTGCAGTGCCCTTTGTATCTCATTGTTTTTCCATCTGTTCAAGTCCACGCATTGAGCCAACGAATGATTGGCGGGTCTACCGTTCCTACTATGGCGAGGACACAGCATCCTAAAAGCCTCTTTAAGGCTGGTTGGGCTTGAACGTGACACTTGATAGTTATTTCCACCATTGTAGTTCTCGTTATTTCCTTGATACCCTCTATTATCCTGAAAATTTCCTTCCATGCTTTGCCTCTGAAACCCGGCATTGGTGTTTGCCACCAGCTCTGAGCTTCCCTCATTGTGCCCACGCTTGTGTTGATTCTGGTTGTTGTTGTTATTACCTCTGTTGCCATTGTTACTCTTTCCTCCATTATTTGCTGGACCTTTCCCTTTCTCTTCTTCATTATCATCCTGGGTCTTATCCGTGGCTGCGTGTCTGTTGCAAGCATCCATCAACTCAGCCATGGTAACTGGCTTGACCCGATGACCTTCCTTCATACGGCCAAGCTTCTGAACCAGGGGAATAAATTTGCACGTCTTTTCCATTGATGAAATCGCATCCTTGGGCTCAATACCAGACGAAGAATGAAGGATCTCCGTGACCCGTCTCATCCAATGTCGCGCTGACTCGCCGTTCCTCTGTACACAACGATAAAGGTCTTTAATAGAAAACAAACGCTTGCAGGTACCTTGAAAGTGCTTGATGAAGATTGCTTTTAGCTCGTCCCAGGACTTGATTGGTTTTTCTGGTAAGTTCTTGAACCACAATTTTGCTGCTCCATCACTCATCATCAAATACATGTATTTTGCACAAACGCTCTCCGTGGCGTTGCGAATACACATAGCCATCTCATAACTGCTCAACCAACTTGCCGGGTCCATGCTAGGCTCGTAATTGGATATCTTGTTGGGCTCCTTGAACTTCTCAGGGAAAGGCTCCGCTCTAATGGCATCTGAAAGACACTTTGGCCCAGCTATGTTAGAAGAACGTGCTAAAAGATTATTGTTACCTGGTGAGCCTACAGATACTGCTGCTGCGACGCCGGGTCCTCCTTGCGGCCCTGCTACGGCAGGTGCCGCCGGGTTTGCGTTGGCCGCTCTTCTCGCTCGCGATCCATTAACTATCTGCTGGGCCACCGATACTGCTGGGGCGGGTTGAGGTTGCTAGTTATTCTGGTTCTGCTGCTGCGGTGCCGCGGCTAACCCGGCTTGCGGTGGTGTTTCGCCGTGGCGGCTCTTGGTACGCTTAGTACGATACGTTGTTGAATGTAGTGCACTTTTGTCCTTTGAATATTGAACTTGCTGAACCACAGCGGTACGTAACATGTCGATGGCATGCCGAGCTTCAATTTCTGCGGGCGAGTCTCCAAGGGGAATACGGTCGAGCGCTAAAGTTGCGACGTACACATTATCTGCTGGATTGGAATAATGACCCGCCGGCGTGTGGAATCTCGGTGGTCACTGTGGTAGACCCGGATTTCCCCCGGCTCCTCCGACGAGCAAACCCGGTGTCCCAGTCAACGCGGCACCGGCTCCTGCGGTTCCTCTGTTTGGTTCTACACTGGTTCTGACAATTGGAGCTGCTTGAGGTACACCAATGGGCTGATTCACTGGTGGCCTAAATAACACTGCCGGGTTTATGGTATTTTCTCCCGGAGCCAACCGGCTCTGATGCCTTCTCTGATGAACCCGAGTCATTTCATTGAGGCGATTCTCTTTCTCTTCAATTTGCTTTTGCTTGGCTGCTATCTGCTGCTTTTCTGCCATTGTGTCTCTACGCATCTGTTCCAAAGCCCGACGTGCTGTGTCTAACTCCGTAGCCTGCACTGCTGCGTTCTCCGGGGTAACCAATCTCGTAAGCGCTGTTGGGTCCAGGATCAGACCATTGTTAAACAGAGCCGGAGCACTAGTCGTGTTCTCTATTTCTTCGACCTGAGCCCGGTTATGGAGGAAACCGAAGCTGTTTCTGTAACGAGCCGTGTCATCACTCTCATCTGTCACCGAAGCCGGGTCCCCGTCCATCCTCTGATCCGCCTGCTCCAGTACTGGTGGTAGCTGTTGCTGCTGCTGATCCGGGTTTGGGACTGGTGGAACCACGGCTGACGGTGATGCTCCTGCGTTTACCGAGGGAGTTGTATAAACAGCCACCCTCCTGATTGTACTTGGGAAGGAATCACTTGCAGATCTAATTGCATGTATCATACCAACGAAAACATTAATCTTGTCAATTGGAATAATATCACCTGATTCTAGCAGATCTGATTCTGGTCCCCAGCCAGAATCGTCGACGATGGGTTCTCCTTGCGAGTTGATGGTGACCTCGCCAAAAACGAAGTTCTTGATTCCTTGCATAGCTTCTCCCATGATGATGACACCTTTGGACGCAGGCCCCATGGTTGGTGCCAACTGTCGTGGGGTTGTCACGGCAGATGTTACCATGGGGTAACTTGAGTTGTTGGGCCAGGCGAAACTAGTGTCTGGGAGTTTGTTTAGCTCTGCGAGGATAAAGGATTTACCCAGGTTTGGCCTCTCCATTGGAGATAAAGACCTACTTCCTGCTATGCTATTATTGATCTTGATCTCAATAACCCGGCTACGACAGCAGAGCCGGATCTCGATCTAGGTTACAGGGTGCGCTTGGTAGCGATGATCTTTCTGGTTCTCTCCTCGGGAAACTTGGATCGTCAAGGCTTAACCCTAACTATGACCTAGGAGCCCACTTATATTGATGGCCGGGTCTCCTGGTTCTTTACATGGTAAGCCCGGGTTCTACCCAGACTCGGAGTCCTACTCTACATCCTCTAATCTTCGTGTTCTCCAAGTCTTGTCTTCCATAACGCGTACCGCCTCTGGGTCTTCTGGAATCTTCCCTGCACAAGCCGGGTCACCGACAAGCTTGCTGGCCCATCGACGTAATCCGGCCCATGCTGATGGTTAGCTGTCCTGGCCGGGGCTTCTGCCTAGCGGGTCACGCTTCCCTCTTCATGGGCTTACCGGGTTATTATTCCCCCATCAGAGAGACTACCAACTAGCTACTGCTATGGACCCGTAGTCCCATGAAGAACTACTCACGCATCACTCCGGAGGCAGGCATGGCGATGTAGAGCCCTCCGGTGATGATTTCCCCTCCGGCAAGGTGCCGGGAAGAACTGCAGGAACCCTCCCGAACTAGGGTTGAAGATGATGACGGCGGCGGCAGAACTTTTCGTGGATTTTCGCTTGGGTGTCTAGGGTTTTCCGAATATATGTGATTTATAGGCAAAAGGGTGGCGTCGGAGGGCAGCCAGGTGGGCTGGGGGCACGGGCCCACCCTTGGCCGCGCCGTGGGCCCGCCTGCCTCCCTCGGTTGGCCTCCGGCCTTCTCCTTCGGACTGCTGCTTCGTCTCGGTCCAGAAATAATTCAGTTAAATTGGCGCCCGATTCCGAGAATATTTCTAGAATAGAATTTCTAAAACAAAAGGACAGCAGAAAACAGGAACTGCCACTGTGGCATCTTGTTAATAGGTTAGTCCTATAAAATGCATAAAAATGATATAAAGTGTAAGATAAACATGTGGTAATCAATATATAACAGGCATGGAACATCAAAAATTATAGATACATTTTAGATGTATCAGTCGCGGTGGCGCGCCGCCACGCCTGGCCTAGCCGCGGCGGCGACCGGTGATGAAGAAGCTGAGGGATTGGGGAAGAAAACCAGGCCTGCCTTGCGATGGAGGCAGCAACCTCCTTTTCTCTCGATTTGATCTGGTTGTTTTGCATATGTGTCCCTCCACTTCTCTTCTTTCTTCACTAGATCATCCCTCCACTCTTCAGCCAGCCCCTTGGATAATTAGTCTTCTTTGCACTCAAGTCCTTCTATATACTGGTACATCAGTAGTTTTGTCCAGAATGAGAAGAACATGTTCCTTGTCGCACTTATCTGCAAGAAATGGAAGCAATAATGTAAATATGTTCATTTAGGCATTATTCTTACATTTAACAATGACTTTTAGCAATGAAACAACATAAGAACTTCAGAAAATGGCAGGGAAAAAGGTATAAATATGATGCATATCAATTATGTTGGTAGCATGTCACTCCAAAAATTATATTTGTTATCGTTTACCTACTCGGGACGAGTAGGAACTAAGCTTGGGGATGCTGATACGTCTCAAACGTATCTATAATTTTTGATTTTCCATGCATGTTTTATACCAATTACTACATGTTTTATATACACTTCATATCATTTTTATGCATTTTCTGGGACTAACCTATTAACAAGATGGCACAGTGTCAGTTCCTGATTTCTCCTCTCTTTTTGTTTCAGAAAAGCTAGTCAGGAAATATTCTCGGAATTGGACGAAAATCAACGAGGTGGAGTTTTACACCGACACGAAGACGAAGTCCGAAGGGCGAACGAAGAGGCGCCCCGGGGGGCCCAGACGCCACCTCGGCGCGGCCCCACCTAGTGGCGCGCCGGGGGGTCATCTGGTGCCCTCGGGTGCCTCCTCGCGCCGCCCTTTCGCCTATATATTCTCCTCCTCCCGAAAACCCTAAGTACCCGAGCATTATTCCACGAAAAGTTCCGTCGCCGCCGCCGTCGTCAACCCTAGTTCGGGAGGGTTCTAAAGCTCTTCTCGGCATCCTGCCGGAGGAGAAGATCATCGCCGGAGGGCTCTTCACCACCATGCCCGCCTCTGGACAGATGCGTGAGTAGTTCATCCTTGGACTACGGGTCCATAGCAGTAGCTATATGGTTGTCTCTCCACTTTGTGCTATCATGTTTAGATCTTGTGAGCTGCCTAACATGATCAATATCATCTTATTGTAATGCTACATATTGAGTTTGCTGGGATCCGATGAATTGTGAAGTTATGATCAATTTGTTTATCTATTTATCTACTGTTTTATTTATGTTCTTGCATGCTCTCTGATGCTAGTAGATGCTTTGGCCAAGTAGATGCTAGTGTCTCCAAGAGGGAGTATTTATGCTAGATAGTGGGTTCATGCCTCCAGTAATCTGGGATCGAGCGACAGAAACGACTAAGGTTGTGGATGTGTTGTTGCCACTCGGGAGAAAATAACTTTGCTTTGCTTATATGTGTTGCTTATATGTCTCATGAATTGTTTACATTACACACCATGCTTAATGCAATTATCCGTTCCTTGCAACATAATACTCACGAGAGACACGGATGTTATCTCGGGAGTGGATTATTAGTCATAGATGCAGTTGGTAAGCGGTCTATGTAAAATGTTGTAATGCCCAATAAATACTACGTTGAACATCTTGTCATAATATGCATTGTCATGCGTTTGCCATTTGTCAATTGCCCAGCTGTAATTTGTTTACCCAACATGCATGCTATCTTTTATGGAGAGACACCACTAGTGAACTGTGGACCCCGGTCCATTCTTTTACACTGATAAAACCACCGTTTCCACCATGCTCTACAATCACTTGTTCGCTGTTCCTTTTTCCATTTATATTTATTCTCCACACCATACGTTTAATCCTTTGTATTCGGCAAGCCAGGGAGATTGAAAACCTTCCTGTTTCGTTGGGGCAAAGTACTTTGATTGTGTTGTGTGCAGGTCCGCATCAACAGCATTTCAACGGCGCTGTTGCTGACACCGTGTTGAAGCTCTTCCGACTCCTACTGGTTCGATAACCTTGGTAGATTTCAAGGGAAAATTTGCTGCTGCACTACTTCATACCTTCCTCTTGGGGTCTCCCAACGAGCGTGTATTTTCACGTCATCAGGTACCCGTGATTTAGATCTGTCTCAAAAATATACTCTCGCAAGTTCCTTCCTTACGAAGATACATGCGCCCAGTTTGTTCCACGCATGTGCTGGAGCCTTCGTAAAGGCCAGTTTGTTCAGTCTATGTGTTGAAGCCAACTACGATGGCTTTGGTTAATATGATATCGAGTCGGCATGACCAATAGAGTGATAGTGTAGACGAGGTCATCCGACGATCTTTTGCCTCGGCGTTTTGCCATCGGTTTCCTGCGCGTTTCTGATTCGGTGGGTGCATGCTATTTTTTTCTATAGATCTCTTTCCTTTGGGTGACGTAAGTAGTGGATATTTTGGTTGTGATGATATATCTTCTTTTGTTGGGTCTTCTACATGGTGATGTCTTATTACATAGGTTTTATGTTTAGTGTTCTCCTACTTTAAGTCGGCACGCTGGGTAGAGGGCGTCATCATTGCCACCTACTGTTGGAGTCGGATGAATATTGACCCCGGTTTTCCACTTGCTTGTCGAAGGTTATATTTATCTTTATGTGTATAAAAGTGAACTAAAACAATACATATGAGATTATTCATACATTAAAACACGAACGATAGCTCGATTACATATGCAACTCAGCGTAGGTGCACGAATATATCAAATCGTTGTGAACGCCGGCTCCCTCAATCGGCCGGATTTGAAGGCCTACGATTCTGATTGTTGTGCATCTAGTTCTTTGTTCTCACCACTGTTGTGATATTTTGGTCACACTGTACAAGACACTCTTAACTAAAAAAGTATCTTGCGCAGTGCACCAAAACATCGCAAGAGCAACGGGTTGGGGACACTTCGTTGAATTGTTGGATATTGTGGGCTACCCTAACATGTACAATTAAAAATGTTTGTACATGTCTTCCTCTTTTGGAAGGGTGGCTTATCTTGGAAGTGGTCGCTGAAACAGAATAAGAGAAGATTTTAGTTTAGTGTACGTATGGTATAAAAACACTTGACATAACGGATAAATAACATGGAAAAAACTTACAAATTTATTGCATACTTGTTGTACACTATACAGTTGTGTACACTATTGCATGCTACCAGATATAGATGCCCTCTTGTACGGTGTCACCAAAATAAGATTCCTGTCGTATGTTATTATTGATGGTAAGGTAGGAATATATCAAGAAATGCATGAGCTTCGAAAGCAAATCAATAGCACTACAGACATGAGTCGTGTAGCCCGACATTTATGTCATTCTAGATCTAATGGATAGATATGTTCAGAAGAAATCAAATATAACTGATCTAACGCATGGTTGTGTTTTCTGAAACAAAAGAACGAAAAAACTTGACTTTCAGCTAGAAAGAAATATACACACGGCTGGTAACACTGTTTTGCCAAATCTGAGGTCCCAATTTGTACAAAGACGGAAATTTCATTTGTTACCTTCCATTTAGAAAAGGGTCGAGGAGGAGGGGGACGAGGTCGTGGATGATAAGGAGCAACGCTGTCAAGGTGAGGATGTGTCATTTCTCCATTGAACTCGGAGGTGCTTCTGACCTTCGATGTTCATGTGAGGCTGGCATCGTCTTGGATCTAGCACGAGAGATCTAGCTTTCTGATACGTCTCAAACGTATCTATAATTTTTGATGTTTCATGCGTGTTTTATATCAACTGCTAGATGTTTTTATAATAGTTTTATATTATTTTGGTGCATTTTCTGAAACTAACCTATTAACAAGATGCCGAGTGCCAGTTCTTGTTTTCTGCTGTCTTTTTTTCCAGAAAAAGCTCTTAAGGAAATATTCTCGAAATTGGACGCCAATTTACGTGAATTTATTTTTCACCCGAACGAAGACGGAAACCGAAGGGCACCTGCAGTAGAGCCCCACAGCAGCCAGACACCACCTCGGCGCTGCCAAGGGTGGGCCCGCGCCAAGGGATCGTCTCACCGCCTCGTCCACTGCCTCGCGTCGCCTCTTCGCCCATTAATACCTCCCTGGCCTAAAACTCCCACACGCCGAAGGATTTCCCCGAAACACACCAGAGCTCCGCTGCCATCGAAACCTAGTTTCGGGGGTCAGAAGTTCTTGTTCTGGCACCCTGCCGGGACGGGGATCGACCCCCGGAGCCATCTCCATCGACTACGCCGCCTCCACGCCGCCTCCATGATGGTTTGTGAGTAGTTCCCCCATGGACTATGGGTTCTAGCTGTAGATAGATGGTACTCTCTCTCCCATGTTGTTCAAGACAATAATCTCATGAGCTGTCTTACATGATTGAGATTCATCCGATGTAATTGGAGTTGTGTTTGTTGGGATCCGATGAATTGTGCAATTATGATCAGTTTATTCATCATGTTTGTCTCCCCTTATAAGTATTCTTTGTCTCCCCTTGTGTCGAATCAATAAATTTGGGTTTTACTTCCCTCGAAGAATGTTGCGATCCTCTATACTTGTGGGTTATCAAGACTATTTTCTGGCGCCGTTGCCGGGGAGCATAGCTCTACTTATAAGTTCACTTGGGAAGTACACTCTACCTCTCTCTCTATTTTGTTTTTATTTTGTTTTGTTTTGCTTAGTTTAATTTTGTTTAGTTTATTTTATCTTAGTTTACTTTTGTTTAGTTTATTTTTGTCTAGTTTTTTTTTGTTTAGTTTTATTTTTTTATATACCCGAAAATCCATAAAAATTTAAAAACCGAAGAATCTAAAAAAAACTGTTGCTATGGTTAACTTCTATGAAACTGTATCTTATTGGCAAGGTAGGTTCATGGAGGATGAACAAAAATATTATAAGGAATACCGCTTGTCTCAAAAAGGAAATATTTATGGGGACAAATAAATACATTGAATGGTTTTGCTAGAAACTTGTGCTCTACATATGATGAATCCTGGTGCTTTAATGAATTTTTTTGTTGTAGAAGGCATAAACACCTCCCATTCCAATGTGATTATAATGATAATGAAACCTTGGCTGCTTATGTTAAAGGAAACTATGACTTGTATAATCTGGAACAAATTGAAGAATTTGTTGCTTTTATGGGAGCTTATGAAATTGCTGCTTTGCTTAAAAATAGAGATGATGCTCCTTATAAAACTGAGAATTTTTCTATACTTGGATATTGCCTTGAAGATTACAATGATAATCATTATATTACTGAATATCTTGAGAAAACTTATCCTCCAAAATAAGAAACCGTTGCCTTGCAGGAACCTGTGGAGGAAGAAATTGCTGAAACCGAAATCTCATTGGACGAAAAGGAGGAAGAGAGTGATGAAAAAAAAGAGGAAGAGTGGATTAACTACCCATTCCTACCTTCTAATGAGAGTAACTCTTTAACTCTTACACTATTTGATTGCCCACCATGCTTACCAAAGGAGGATGAATGATATGTTCCTATGGATTCTCTTGAAAAAATCCCTTTTTGTTGAAACCGAAACATGCTATGCTTATGGCCATGATGCCCCTATTAATGAAACTTGTGATAATGATTATGCTACTTTTATTTATGATAATCCATGCTATTTTGATAAATCTTATGATAATCCTCTATTTGTTCCTACTATTGAAATGCATGGTAATGAAGGGTTTTGTGTAGGGAATTTTTATGATAAAGCTCTAGATGATGGTCCTATGTTTCTCATTGATTTTAATTATGCTACTATTGAAAATGGGATTGCGGAGGTCTTGACTTTAGCTAGATGGAGTCCCATACCTTTTGAGAGTGATCAATCATCTTGTTATAAAATTGTAAAAAGTGGGTTTGGAGAGGTCATGACTTTAGTTAATTTTGATCCCACTATTTTGGTGCTTGATAAAAATTATGTGTTTGTAGATCATGAAAATCATGCCTTATGTGATAATTATGTTTTTGAGTTTGTTCATGATGCTACTGAAAATTATTACGAGATAGGAAAGATGGTTGTAGAAATTTTCATTTTACTAAAACACCTCTCGTGATGTTAAAAGTTCTGAAGTTGCTCTTGTTTTATCTTCCTATGGTTATCACTATGGTCTTCATGGATTTATTCATGTACAAGATTCATATGCATAGGAAGTGGGTTAGACTTAAATGTGTTTCATATTTGCTTCTGGATGCTCCCTTTTGCTTCATTTTCTATTCTTATGTGAGCATCATTAAAACCTTCAAGCCTAGCTAAAAGACATTAAAGAAAAGCGCTTGTGGGAGGCAACCCATGTTATTTTTGCTTTTTGTTTTCTTTTTGTTTTGTTGAGTCAAGGATGTTGTTACCTCTGTAACGTATCCTTTGTATCTCTTTTGTTTTTGTTTTTTGCCAAGAGTAGCCTCTAACGGTAGGAAAATGCAAACGTTGGGTTTGTTGTCCAGAAACAGATTTCTGTGCTTCACTATAACAAATCTCGAAAAATCCCAGAATGGTATTTTGTTCTGCAAATTTTTGTGCGTGAACCTGAGCTTTTTATCTACCTTTCATTAGTTTTAAGTTTTCTGATTTGAGCAATGTAAGTGTCTCGAAATAATTCATCTTTGCTGGTTGTTCTGTTTTTAACATATTATGTCTTTGTTTTTTGAATTGTCTCTTGCGGGTTTTAAGCGATGTTCTCTATACATGGAGGACTATAGCTAATGTTTCATTGAGTTCTTGCAATGTGTCTCTACAGAACCGAAGTGGATTAAAGTTTTTGAGTACTAACCCCTCTAATGAAGTTTATGAGACGTTATATGTGAAGGAAGTTTTCAAGTGTCAAGAGAGAGGATGATGAAAGAAGATCAAGAAGGGATAAAAGCTTAAGCTTGGGGATGCCCCGCTGTACCCCGAGGAAATATTCAAGAAGTCACAAGCATATAAGCTTGGGGATGCCCAAGGCATCCCCTCTTCATCAACAATTATCATGTTTTCTCCCATGGAACTATATTTTTATTGCTTCACATATTATGTGCTATTATTGGAGCGTCTTGTACATTTTATTTTCTGTTTTATTTTTGTTTTGTTCTCCAATCATATCAATGTTGGATCCTATCTATCTTGTTTGGGAGAGAGACACGCTCGTCTTTTTCATAAAATACTCATGTTCTTCACTTATATCTGTTGAGTATCCAGGCTTCATTTTGTTTGCTTCTAGCTCTTGTTTTTCATGTATCTCTTGTTCAGAGCTATTAGTTCTTTTATAGAAATTACTATCTTGCTTCACTTATATTTGTTTCGAGAGTTGGTTAATATGTTGGTAGAGAAAATGTCATGCATGTGGTTTGGTATAATGAAAAGCTTACATAGTCTTGTAGATCATTTTGAATGTCATGCATGTGGTTTGGTATAATGAAAAGCTTACATAGTCTTGTAGATCATTTTGAATAACTTGATACTTATCAATTGTTTTGAGATATCAAGTAAGTAATGTTTAAACTTGTGTATCATGTAAGTAAAGGCTCACTAGTGAAGAACTACCGTTAAAGCTTGAAGTTGTTTGGTTTGTCATACTTGGTAGTTCCAAAGTCTAGATATTCTCTCATCAAAAGTTTGTTCGGCTGACAAGGGAGACAGTATGGAGTCTTATGGTTTTTCTTAATGTTCATCATATGCTTATTCTTGTACCGGTTGATATTACGTGTTTTCTTAAAAAAAACCTTGCTAGCCAAAACTCTGTACTGAGAGGGAAGGCTTCTCGTGCATCCAAAACCTTGAGCCAAAATCCATGCTATCTGTGTCCACCACACCTACCTATATGTGGTATTTTACCGCCACTCCAAGTAAATTTGTCATGTGCTACCTTTAAAATATTCAAAATTGTTACTACTTCTTATTTGTGTCTCTATTTCCAGCTCATGAGGAAGAAGTAGATGGTCTTTATTACACTTGTCAAACAGACTTTACTCATGACTTGCATGCTTCATCTGCTTGTCTATAATTTTGCAAAAAGAGCTGGCAGCGGGGTGCCCAGCCCCCTAAAAGATAATTTACAATATTCACCAAAAACTCTCCTCACATTTTGTCCCTGAGCATTCAGTCAAACATGTGCATGTGTAAACAAAGGAGATAAGAGGGATGATCTACTTGTTGTAGAAATAACGTTCATCAATGGGAGCCGCTCTAAAAAAGTCTGGTTGGCATGGGTAATACTGTATTGTTTGCTACCATTCGTTGACCATAACATGCACCTCTCAAAATTGTTTTACTCTCTATATGTTTTCAAAAACTAAAAAACTCTAGCACATGACATAATCCCTGCTTCCCTCTATGAAGGGTCTTTCTTTTACTTTTATGTTGAGTCAGTTTTCCTATCCCAATCTCTCTCTCCACAAGCAAACACTAGTGTCAACTTTGGTACAAGAATGGTTATATGCTAACATTATGACTAATTATGATGCTTTGTGTTGACAATATCCATGAGATAAATATGTTGAAAGTTGAAGCAAATGTTGAAACTCAAATCTTACTTTGTGTTGGTCAAACACTTTTGATTGGAAAATGTTGCTTGGTGAGCTAACTTTTATGTCAAGTCTTGTAGCTCCATGTCTCCAAAGAACTATTTGTGAAAAGTTTTTACTTAGATGATGCAACTTGCTTACTCATTGTTTACTTTATATCAAACTATAGACAATTGTTTTGGATCACTTCATTCACTTATGTGCTTTACATTACTATTGGATCAAGATTATGTTGGTAGCATGTCACTTCAAAAATTATCTTTGTGATCGTTTACCTACTCGAGGACGAGTAGGAACTAAGCTTGGGGATGCTGATACATCTCAAACGTATCTATAATTTTTGATGTTTCATGCTTGTTTTATATCAATTGCCACATGTTTTTATAATAGTTTTATATCATTTTGGTGCATTTTCTGGAACTAACCTATTAACAAGATGCCCGGTGCCAGTTCCTGTTTTATGCTGTCTTTTTGTTCCAGAAAACTCTTAAGGAAATATTCTCGGAATTGGACGCCAATTTACGTGAATTTATTTTTCACCGGAACAAAGATGGAGACCGAAGGGCACCTGCAGCAGAGCCCCACAAACGCCAGACGCCACGTCAGCGCGACCAAGGGTGGGCCCGCGCCGAGGGGTCGTCTCACTACCTCGTCCACCGCCTCACATCGCCTCTTCGCCCATAAATACCTCCCTGGCCTATAACTCCCACACGCCGAAGGATTTTCCCCGAAACACACCAGAGCTCTGCTGCCATCAAAACCCAGTTTCGGGGGTCAGCAGTTCCTGTTCCGGCACCCTGCCGGGACGGGGATCGACCCCCGGAGCCATCTCCATCGACTACGCCGCCTCCATGATGGTTTGTGAGTAGTTCCCCCATGGACTACGGGTTCTAGCTGTAGCTAGATGGTACTCTCTCTCCCATGTTGTTCAATACAATAATCTCATGAGCTGCCTTACATGATTGAGATTCATCCGATGTAATTGGTGTTGTGTTTGTTGGGATCCGATGAATTGTGGAATTATGATCAGTTTGTTCATCATGTTATCATACTTATTTTTTATTTAAGATCTTGCATGATGTCCGGTACTTGTGGTTACCTTGATCAAATAGTTGCTTGTATCTCCAAGAGGGAGTATTTATGCTAGATAGTGGGTTCGTGTCTCTAGTAACCTGGGCTCGAATGACAGAAACGACTAAGGTTGTGGATGTGTTGTTGCCACTAGGGAGAAAACAACTTTGCTTTGTCTATATGCATTGCTTATATGTCATTTGCATTGTTTACATTACACACTTTGTTTTCATGCGATATTCTATTGCTTGCAACTTAATACTCGCGAGAGACACGAAAGTTATTTCGCACAGATGCAGCTAGCAAGCGGTCTATGTATTATGATGTAATGCCCAATTAAATACTACAGTGAACTTATCTTATCATAATATGTGTTGTCATGCCCTCATAATTTTATCAATTGTCCAACTGTAATTTGTTCACCAACACATGTTCTTTGTTTTGAGAGTTACCACTAGCAAAGCTGGGAACCCCGGTCCATACACGCCATTAAAAATAATAGCAACTATTTTCTGCGCCGTTGCCTCCGCTGTTACTTTTGCTGTTGTTACTTTACTACTACTATTGCTCTCAAGTTACTGCTGCTTTCACGTTACTCATGTTACTAGTGTTTTCTAGGTGTGGTGGAATTGACAACTCCGCTGCTAAAACTTATAAGTATTATTTGTCTCCCCTTGTGTCGAATCAATAAATTTGGGTTTTACTTCTCTTGAAGACTGTTGTGATCCCCTATACTTGTGGGTTATCACTTTCCCTTATCTTCGACCAGGTGAAAAGGGAATAGTCCTTAAATAGGGGGCGGTTGTGGATGGAGGTGTGAACGTAGGGATGCCGCCGGTTCAAATATATATAGCTGGTGCGGTGAGTTTTGGATAGATGGACCTTCACTGGCCCGATGTTAATGTGATCGTGGGTCGTTGAAGAAAAAATATACTTATTGGTAGGACCATTAATTTCGACTAGAAGTTGTGTGTTCGTATTCGGCGCGTTGCATGATCTAATGTTCGTCAATGGTGGTGGGAATGACAATGCTGGCCGGTGGTAGCTTTCTTGTGAAAGCATCGGTGGCGGGTGTCCTTCTGGATAAGCCTTGGCGGACGAGAAGGGGAGAAGAAGCAGACCCACGACAAATGCCGCACAATATAGACATTAGCCGGCTTAATAGGAGGGCACCGCTTGGGTACAGTTGTCGGCTTAATAGAGGGCACCGCGTAGGAACAGTGAAAAATGACGTGTTGCTCCACCGAACGGTAGCCACTCTCTTGTGTGTGATCTGCTTGATGGGACGTTGGGAGGTTGAGTGAGGGGTTGAACGAAAAATTAATGAGCGCGGTAGGTTGGTAGGTTGGAGTTATTTCTACGCGATTGAATGCGTTCTTTGAGTCGTAGTAATTTCATCTCTTCGATGGGTGTGACGTGACGATTAGCTGTATGTCGGCTCCCTGGAGTCGGTGGTTAAAGTGAGGGGTTGATGGAAGATGGTAGGTTGGTAGGTTGAAGTTATTTCTTCGCGATTGAATGTGTTTCCTGAGTCTGTAGTAATCTCTTATCTTCGATGGGAGTGACGTGACGCTTAGCTATACGCCAGCTCCTTGCGGTCGACTTCGTGACCCCTCGATTTAGTGACGTCATTCTGGACGACTCTTGAAGCCGGATAGTCCAACGAGTGGATTCTGCTGGGTGCGATGGGATGGTAGTTTAAAGACTGAGTCAAAGGATGCGTTTGATCAGTACAATGCATCATCACGAGACGTTTGTGTTTGCGGCCTAGGCTATTTCCTTCGTGCTTGCTTGCCACTTATCGGTACGACCTTTGTTTGTGTGTTGTTACTGGCTAATAAGAGGGCATCGCGTGGGTACAGTTGCCGGCTTAATAGAGGGCACCGCTTGGGTACAGTTGCCGGCTTACTAGAGGGCACCGTGTGGGTACAGTTGTCGACTTAATAGAGGGCACCGCGTAGGAACAATGGAAAAAACGACGTGTTGCTCCACCAAACGGTAGCCACTCTCTTGTGTGCGATCCGAGTTGATGGAACGTTGGGAGGTTGAGTGAAGGGTTGAATGAAAAATTAATGAGCATGGTAGGTTGGCAAGTTGGAGTTATTTCTACGCGATTGAATGCGTCCTTTGAGTCCGTGGTAATTTCATCTCTTCGATGGGTGTGACATGACGATTAGCTATATGCCGGTTCCCTGGAGTCGGCGATTAAAGTGAGGGGTTGATGGAAGATGGTAGGTTGGCAGGTTGAAGTTATTTCTACGCGATTGAATGTGTTTCCCGAGTCGTAGTAATCTCTTATCTTCGATGGGAGTGACGTGACGCTTAGTTGTACGCCGGCTCCCTGGAGTTGGGCAGGTAAAGTGAGGGGTTGAAGGAAGAAGTAATGAGCGTGGCAGGTTGGTAGGTTGAAGTTATTTCTACGAAGTGGATGTGTTCTCTGAGTCCGTAGTAATCTGATATCTTCGATGGGAGTGACCTGACGCTAAGCTGTACGCCGGCTCCTTGCGGTCGACTTCGTGACCCCTCGGTTTTAGTGACGTCATTCTGGACGACTCTTGAAGCCGGATAGTCCGACGAGTGGATTCTGCTGGCCGACGATTGGGACGGTAGTTTAAAGACGGTGTCAAAGGATGCGTTTGATCGGTACAAGGCGTCATCACGAGACGTTTGTGTTTGCGGCCTAGGCTATTTCCTTCGTGCTTGCGTGCCACTTATCGGTACGACCTTTGTTTGTGTTGTTATTTTTCTTGTCCTCGACCTTGCATATGAATATAGTCTACCTTGACGGTAAAGGGAGGGGTTGAAGGGAGAAGTAATGAGCGTGGTAGGTTTGCAGGTTGAAGTTATTTCTACGCGAGTGAATGCGTTCCCTGATTCCGTAGTAATCTCATATCTTCAATGGGAGTGACGTGACGCTTAGCTATACGCTGGCTCCTTGCGCTCATCTTCGTGAATCCCCCGCTTTTGATAGTCCCGAGGAGTTGAGGGTGGGCAGACGATTCGAGAGTTCCCATTATCTGTGATGTATTCTCTGTGCACCCCGCCGACTCCAGGTTCCGTCTTAATGCACCCTCCGATTAAGCCGACAATCGACGGTTACGCTTCGAGCGAACACGCTCGACGCAGGGACGATACATTCAACCCCGGTGGGTGGACCGCACCATCACTGAGTTTTCGTGCATTCGCCAGAAGAAATGTCGCCCATGCTGAAACTACACAGGTTCAGGAAGACTCAACGGATCGTCCCAGGATCCGCAAGATCCAAGACTACCATCGTCGGCGCCAACTTGTGTCTCCAAGGTGTGCGTCCACAATGGAGGCTAGGGGGTGCCCGGGCCAGTCGCCCAAATCCAAGGAGCTAAGTCACAGCGAAGATGTCTTCATCAGTGAGTCAAAGAGCAAGTTGTGTGGGGAACGGGATACAATCCCGTTTCTACACTGTTGCTCCCTCAAGAAAAAAAGGCGGTGCCCGACGGCGGGATTGACCACCGGGAGGAGCATGGGCACGTTTCTCGGGAACAGGCTACGGATGTAGGAGAAGTCGCTCAAGCTTGCGACATCGTCTCGAGGGGCGCGCTCCACCGTCGTGGCGGCACGGGTCTCATGATGGACCAGTTTCGCTTCCTCTTCCTCGAGTCGACGTCCTACTCCTTGGGGAAGAGGGAGGTATGTTCGGATTCAACCGTTCGACAGGAACTGCCGCCAGCATCGACGACAACCGATCTGGGTTGGTGGCCCGAGAGCGGCGACGATGAGTATGATTACTACGATGGTAATGTGTCGGATTGATAGAAGCCATATGGGCGATGGATGAATTCAAAAGAGCAGTTTGCAAGTTCGTATTGTAGTTGGTATTCGTAGTTTTCTTAAGTTCTGATAAGTTTTTTTAGATTTACTTGATGCAATAAGTTGAATAGATGAACCGTGCTGCGTATATGGAAGTGTAAAATGTTTGATTTGTCTTAAGAGTAGTATAGATCTCTGAATAGACGAAGCCCACTATCTTTCGAGAAACGCGGTGAACAACGTTATTCCTCATTTCACGGTCTGGCTTCCGTCTCGCGTGATAGTGTGCCGGATCCAGCGAGAGACTTCAGGAGACATTATTTAATTTTCGAGCCGTTTCACCTAGAAGAAACGCGGTTTGTGGATCAACTTCATTGTTTTTCGTTTTAGTGTCATTTTTTCGGCTGCTGACTCGTGATTCCGTACGCATTGCCAGGTTGCCGACTCTAGTGGCCAACCAAGCGACTAGACGCGAAAAACAGTCACTATTTTGTGATTCTTTTCCAACTATGTTTTTTACGTGGGCTTGGTCCAACAAGTGACTACAAGCGTGGAAAACAGTCACTATTGGACGGCCCTTTTCCAGTAAAATAGTGAATAACTACCCGCTGTGCCAACATATCGAACATACATTATTTCAGTCAAGTTTGTTAGTTACATCCTTAACTACGTCCACAGTCTGGTCTCTACCACAAGTTCATCCCACTGAAGGTAGGGTGGTAATGGAAATCCCACTTTATAAGTTAGTCAAACGTCTTTGCGAAAGGCAGACACGGCGTTTTTTTTACACGCGATTAGTATGTACGAAGTAGCTTATTAGACCGGTAGTGTGTACGTGCTGTGTCGTGACACCACCTCCTGGAATCCTACTCGATGGTGTTAAGCGAGTAGAGTGATCTATTGCCCTAGGCTCTAAGATAGTTATTTTTTTTGTTTATTATTTTGTCTAATTTGGTCCTCGAGTTAAATACGGATATCAGTTTTCTATCTGTTAATTATTAGCATATACTCACCCATAAGGCTCAATAATTTGGTCCTCGAGTTAAATACGGATATCAGTGTCGTCGATAAAGAGCTTGGGGGTCATGCGCCAAGGCGCACCCCTTAATCTAGTATATACTCACCCATAAGGCTCAATAATACATTCAGCATATTCCGGCAATCTCATAATTCTACATGGTATCAGAGCGGCACAATCCCTGACCTAGCTGCCGCCGCCGAGCTTCTGCACCGTGCCGCCCGCAGGAAGATTGATCTCCATGATCTCTCTTGGGGGCCGCGTGACCCGTACCTAGAGTTCGTCTGCCGTTCATGTTGATCGGCTGCCTAAAAATTTTTTTCGGTCGCTTGATCCGGTTTTATCTCTCTCGCTCTCGCCGGTCGTTATTGATCGGCGTTTTTTTTTTTGCTTTTCTGATCTAAGATCGGTTTGCGCCGCTCGCTAGGGCCGTCGTCTTCTCGCGCCTCTACTCTGACAATGGCATCGACCTGCATTGGCCTGCACCTCGACAGCCTGCTATCGCGGCCGACTCGCCGGCGCTAACTCCGCACCAGCCGGCTCCTCCAAGCCGGCTATAACGGCTGACACGCCGGCGCTGACTCCGCACTGACCGGTTCGTCTTCACCAACCGCGCGGCAAGGCCGGATGCGCCGATCAAGGGACGCCTCGACGCTTCGCGCCCGGCTTCCCTCGCCTGCACGGTCTCCATCGCCGGTTCGTCTTTGCCGTCATCGACCGGGATTTCACCGACAACTTTGCCATCAACTCCGATCTGTGCGTCGTCGTCGCCGCCATGGCGCGTACCGCGCCGCGTCGGTCTGATCAACCAATTGTGCGCCTGACCACGCGTCTACCACCTATCGAGCTACAGGCTGCCACGCCGCCGCCATTGGTCCATGTTGTCAGCAGCCAACGCGCCTTCCCAGCGTGTACGTCGCAGGCTACACCCGCCGTCGCCCCGAACCGCGCGCTGATGTTGTGTCGCCCCTTCGGGCCATAACGCCGCAGCACGTGGTCCTCTTCGCAGTCCTCGCGCACCGACGTCTTCGGCTCCCACCGCGCTACCTCCTATGGCATGGGTCGCCAACGTCCGCGCATGGTCTTCGTCACGCCGCCGGGTTCTTTCTCGCCTATTTCGAGTACCGCCGCCGCACCTCTACGGGTAACCTGCATGGCCACTTCAGGTCGTTGCAGGTCCCGCCGACTACCCTTTGTCCAGGCGTCCAGCATGGCCACTCCAGGTCGCCGCTGCCTTCGCCGCCTTCTACGTCTTCGTCCACCACGACCTCGTCGCCAGCGTCATCATCCTCGTCCCCGACTACGTCTACTCCGACAACCACATACTGCATCGGCATCTCCCTCTTCACCGCTCTGCGCCCTGAAACCGTCCAGGAGGCCTCCTCTGCTAGTCCCTCCGACACTGGTGTATGGTTCATGGTGGTCCCTCCCCCGCACGCACGGTACTGGCAACACCGACACGTGCATTCGTCTCCGACGTGTCCCCGGGTCTGGCAAGCCCGGGTCGGCGCCTCGTCCACATCGGCCTCGAAAATGTCCTCGGCATCGACTACCTCCTCTACGACTGCCTCGACCACGTCACCGATTTCTTTTATGCGTATTCGGCTCTGGCAAAGCCGGAGTATGCCTTCGTCCCCTACGCGCGCCTTGTTCCGGCAAAACAATGGCCGCACCTCGTCCTCAACGGCTCGGACTGCCTCATCTCCGGCGTCGGCATCCTCGATGACTGCCTCGACACGTCTCCGTCAACTCTCTTCGCGCACTATGCGCCCACGGCTTTATCTGCGTCTACCTCGACACCGGCAACCCCGAACACGACATCGACCACGGCGACCCCTCGCATGGCTACCACGACCAAGGCTGCATCGCCTAACGCTCTCGGCTTCCTCGACATCGGCAACACGGGCTACCACCTCGCTTGAGCACCTCATCAGCTTCCTCTACAGTCCAAGCTCCGCGCCGCGACACCGTCCATGACTATCCCGCTCGTACTGCGGGGGGATGTCAGCCCAAGGATTCTACTTCGGCTTATCACCAGTCTAACCATCCGCGACGTTCAAGTTGTTCACGACGCTACCGCTACGACTACGTGGGGACGTTAGCGTATAAATGTATAGGTCGGTTATGGTAGTATATAGAGATAGGATCTGTTTCCGTACGATCTTAACTTGTATGTACTCCAAGTCGGTCCTTTGTACGCCTATATATACTCGCCCATGAGGCTCAATGATACATCCAGCATATTCCGCGAATCTCATAATTCTACAAATTCAGTTCAGCCCCGAGATAATATACTCCTGCCAATTCAAAGCATACAATCTAAAAAGTTCTGAAGAAATGTGTACATACATATCCAACTGTTCTACATTTGTGCAAAGTTTCGAAATAGGAGTTATCAAACCACATGGAGATGAGGAAAAGGTCCTTAGCTTTTCCTTTGATTATTAAAAGAATTGTACGTGCAATTTTTCGATCCAAAGCAATCAACTGTGTGGAAAAAGAGATTGTTATGTTGTTGGGGATTAAACAGAAAGTAAAAGACAATAAATTAAAGTGTCAGAGAAAGCAAACGGGGAGATGATGTTTATGGAAACTCCAATAAGGCTAAAGCGTTATCCAAAAGCATTTGTTCCACCCTAATATATTTGTAGAGCGGAGATAGTTTATATTGTTCAATATCAAATTTATTCATTTAAGGGTGGAGTCCCAAATGAAGACGTGTCGTAAATCTATCTGGCTAACACGCCCCACAAAACCACAGCTCGTCTCGCCAGAGTACCCTGCATGCCGGACGGACCGAGCCAATAGCAGTTCAGGGTTTGCCCCATGGATGTGGTGAGGGGTTCTATGAATTTCCGTTACTCCCATGTTAACATGGTGACAAGTGGCACCTCATCAGAGAGAGGGTATCAAGTCTGCCTCTATTTGAGTCCAGGGCACGTTAACCACTCAATTATTATATAAACACAAACAACGTACTTCAGTCCCGAAGGCAGATATTGTACAGTCGACGGTTACCACATGACAACCCGTATTAAACCTTATAATTTCTATCTCATCTCATAATAATAGAAATAGGGTTTCCTCATCTTTGTAAGAACTAATGAAACTACTCACACATGAAAGCATAACATATTATCATATTAATGGTAAGGATGAAAGATGAACAATGGTACAAGTACACGTGCAAATCTACAACTACAAGTTTGAGAATTACAACGAGATGGAGGAGAGATTCGCTAATGTAGATGGAGATGGGGATGCATTGGCCTTCCGGATTGCAGCGGTGAAGATGGTGACATCCTCATGTTGATTCCCCCTCCGGATCCCTTCCAGAGGCTAGGTTTTCTGGACTGTTTTCGTGGTGACGGCTGCTCTGCTTGTCTGAAATTTGAGGACACAGGGTTAAAGTATTGGACAAGGCGGTCTCCGTGGAGGTGATACGGAAACCGATACAGTCGGGCTTGACTGTATCGGTGGTCCTTATCTCATCTGTTTTCTCTCTGCTGCTTTTCTCTCTTTCTTCTTTATTTCCAACGAACTGTTTTGCCACATGGAAGGTATTAAGTGCTCCAAATCAGCATAATTCATACCATACTTGGTAAAAATATCATGTATGGAATTTCTCTTTAATATTATGACTTCCTGCGTACATAGACATAAAAGTGCGCGCTGGCACGATAAAATGCAGAAATCACTACCTCTACGTAGTAATAAAGTAAATAAAATATGTATATGAAATGTAGGCATCCTAATCAGCTAAAGTTCCTGTCTAAATTGTGGGTTTGTTTTGTGTTATCTTGTTTCGTTTTTTCACAAAGTTTTGTTGAGAACTTGTGTTTACCTACGATTATAATATATGCTAAAGCAGTCAATTTCAATAAATAAACATAAGTATGAACATCTATGATAAAGAAATAGGTTGTAACATATGTCTAGTAGCCTCTTTGTTAAAGTAAATATTTGTCCAAGGCCGCCTCCACCTGACTTTGAATTGGATGGACGGTGAATGTAATTTCATATCTAATTTATGAGATGTCGCCTTCTCTTGTGAACAAAAAATGAAGGCCTCCTTTGATTGAAAGGACTTCCACATGATATCCCCAGGATTCAGTCCCTGCAGATTTTTGTCGCTCCAGACACGTTTGATTAGTGGGATTAAAACCTGTAGGAACTCCTACGTGTGTTTTCACAGGAAAAGTAGCATGAGCTCCGAACTCATTTTTGGAAATTCTTGTATCCATACTATCGGATTGGGCAGGCCATTTCTTTCCTTTTTATTTCCTATTCCTTTGGTTATGAATCAAAGGAGGCCGAAAAGTTTTGTCTAAACCAAGGAATTTGTTTTGTTTTATCTTATTTAATGTGTTTTCACTCAACTTTTATGGGGAACTTGTATTTACCTAGGAAATTGGACAATCGCCACACAATACCCATTCCTAGCCAACAAACCCTTTGAAAGAAAAACAAATGCATCAACACAGCATTCCAGTAGACACAGAAGATCCCTCAACACATACTCCCTCGGTATCAAAATATAAGACTTTTTAGCTCACCTTATACTAAAACATGTCTAGATATATGTGTGTGGAATACCTAGAAAGTCTTATATTTTTGATACGGAGGGGGTATAAGAGAAGTCCTAAAAAATGGAGCAGGAAAAATAAATCCCCCCTTCCTCTTTCTAGAAACCCAAAAGATAAAATCCATCACAAAAATAAATCCAAACGGAAACAGCCGCCCCTTTCTCTCTCTTACCTAAGGATGACTCCAACGGGGCGACCCATCGAGTCCGCGCGCGTCCGTCCCTATCCGCGGGAGCCAAAAACACGGCCCAACGGGGCGACGCAAACGGACCACGGTCCGTTTTTTGGTCCGCCGCGACGCATCCCTGGCCCAAATTTGGGTCACCGATGCGTCGGGCCCGGACGCGAAACGGATCTCTTTTGTGTCCTCCCCTAGTCCGCCCCTGGCCCGCAAATCAGACCATCCCCACCCCAATCTCCTCCTCCTCCGCCCCTCTCGCCGCCACCCGCCGTCGCACCCTCGATTTGGCACCGCATGCCATTCCAGGGACGCCATCACCGGAGCAGGTGCTTCCCCGCCGTCACCGGAGCAGGTGCTTCCCCACCGTCACCGGTGATTCTTGCGGCCAGGAGCGTCCACAGCGCCCCGCGATAGACACGCCGCCCACAAGGTGTTCGGCCGTTCGCCCCGGCTACTCAGGTACATCCCTCGGCCATGGATAGCTCGGATGAGTGGTTCTACAAGAACCACATCATGCAGCGCTCATCCTCGGACGATTCCTCCGACGATGATGGCAGTGACGGCCTGGTTGCTACCCTCATCGTCAACGAGTACATAGAGAGGATGCGACCGGTGTTCCTTGGCTCCTTGCCGGGCCGTTCTCCTGCTCTTGACCGGAATCGGCGAGCTGGCCAAATACAGCTGTATGGGAACTATTTGGATTGTAATAATAAGTACTTGATGAACTATTCGGATTGCTTTTATGAATTGTATTATTTGAGCTTTGATGAACTATTCAGAATGATCAAAAACCCTGGCCGTTTGTGGCTCACCTCCCCTATGTATCAATGAAAATGGCCCATATAGGGCCTGCTTACCTGGAAAAAAACAGAGGGCGGACTCGATGCGTCGCCCCGTTGGGGGCAGTGGCCGGAAAGGGACGGACGTGGGCCAAACATGGGTCCTTTTGGCGACGCAAACGGACCAAACGCGGACCAAACGCGCGTCCGTTTGCGTCGCCCCGTTGGAGTCATCCTAAGCCTCAGCCTCCATCTCTAAGGCCTTGTTTGATTCACGGGATTTTCGTAGGAAAAATGTAGGATTCCTATTCCTACAGGATTTTGCACGGTAGCGACGTTTGAATCGTAGGAATTCACCAAAGGAAAGCTGAAGGAAATTTCCCTATGCAGCCGGATTCTTAGGGAATGTAGAGGAATAAAACAATTCGGTCTGACCTCCTTTTTCCATTCCTATGCGTGGAACGAGGCAGATGTAGAGTTAATGATGATGCAGCACGGCCAGAGGTGCCGCTTAACGCTGATGCCTTGCTTATTATTTAATCTAATCAAGTTCCTTAAAAAAGTATGCTAAATTCCTCTACGTTTTCCTTTCCTACATATCAAACGAGCCTCAAAGAAAATATTCCTGTACTCTCCAATCCATTGGTTGCCGGTTGCATTCCTACCCTGTTCCTATAACTATTCCTATTCCCGCACTTCAAAATCCTACGAATCAAACAAGCCTAAATAGCAACAACCACCCATCCCCCCTCGGCTCCTCCCCTCTACAACCCTCCTCCACTGCTTCCCCTCGCCCATTATTCCCGGGCTTGCTCGCGTGTACGCGTTCCTCGCTCCGCGTACCAATTTAAGCGCGCCTCTAACCCCCCCCCCCCCCCCCCCCCTCGCTTGAATCCGCCAAGTGCACCACCACCCAGGGGGCCCAAACCCTAGCTTCGGCCGCGCCGCGCATGGGCAAGTACATGCGCAAGGCCAAGGTCTCCGGCGAGGTGGCCGTCATGGAGGTCACCGCCGCGCCGCTCGGCGTCCGCACCCGCGCGCGCGCGCTCGCGTTGCAGAGGCAGCCGCTGGACCAGGGGGGCTACCTCGAGCTCAGGAGCCGGAAGCTCGAGAAGCTGCCGCCGCCGCCGCCGGCGAGGAGGAGGGCGGGCGCGGCCTCAGAACTTGCCGCGGCGGAGCGGGCGGAGGCCGAGGCCGACGAGGTTTCTTTCGGGGAGAACGTGCTCGAGCTGGAGCCCGTGGACAGGTGACCTTCCTTCTCTTGCACCGGCGATTTTCTTCCGTTTCTTGGCTTCGGTTTTTGGGGATTATTACCGGGGCTAGGGTTTTGGGGTTTTGTCGTACCGACGGTTTAGGGATTATTACTGCTGGTATTTTGCGCTTCTGCTCGGATTTTTGTTGGTCAATTCGTTCTGTTTCATTTGTGCTGAGTGCAGCATCGAATTTGGTTTCTCCAATATCCTTGAAAAGGTTTGCTGTTTTTGGGGGGGGATTTTGTTGGGCTGTTCTTCGACCATTCTTTTGCTATTTGGGCAATTAGTTCTTTCCCGTTGCTTAAATTTCGGTCTTCATTTCCTTGTTTCTTCGAGTGTTGAAGTTTTTTTTCCTCTTGCTGATTTCTTGGCCCGTACTGGCAACGGGTTATCTTATTTTTGTACTATTCACAAGTTTTAATCCAATAACCACTTCGCACCAGCATATTTTGAAGAAATTAGTGCCAGGTCCCAATTTATTTGATTTAGCCCCCAAATTGTTTGATTTTGTGAAATCTCGAGGAGCAATTTTAAGCTCCAGTTATTTTACCCAAAGCTCAATTATAACAGTAGTGGTGTACTTGGCCTCCTCTTAGTGGGGTTATATCCAGTGCCATTGTCCTCCTTTTCCTTAGTGGGAGGGGAAAAGCATCCTACTTTCCCTCTTGTTCTTTCCACCATTCCCCATGGCCTCTCCCCCCTGTTTTCTTTGCTTGATTAATGGAGGTGGTAGGGACCTCTCAATCTTTTAGCAATCAAAAGCCCTCGCCTTTTCTAAGAAATTTCTCACCCCAAAAGCACCTACCGTCCTCACGGCCTCGCTTCTCGATGGGTTCTCTACTACTAGCCTGTCACTTCTTTGGTTTCTGGAAGGTGAGAAAAATGGCATGTCTCGGTAAAATCTCTTCCTGGGCTATGGCCCCAAATTGTCACCATCATTAAATGTTGAAGTGAAAGGAGGAGTCCTCCCCATCGCTCCCAGTACCACAGATTTATGTGTGATTTTTACTTCACGAGCTAAGGAAAAGAAGAATATTTTAGGATAAACAACTATAGCTTTCTTGCAGTTCTTGGGAGAAACATTTTAGCAAAGCTATATGGTTAAGTAGGCATCTTCCCCTTCTAAAGCGGCCAAAATCCCTATTTAGCGTGTATGCCTATATTAGGATAACGCCATTTTAGCATCATGCATTGCACCATCAGCCAAAGTACCACATTTGGGGGCACTTGTTTGTAAGGGACAAGGAGTGTAAGTAAATGAGCAAAGTTTAGCAGGCAGGAGGCTGCCATTTTTTGTTGTCATCTTTGGTGCACCATTAGGGCTGCAGGTGCCACAGCTTGGAGGTGTCTTGGTGGGGATAGCATGATCCAAGAGCGCATTTATGAACCAACTGGGACCTGTTTGCATCTCTAGCCATGGCCTGATGATACTACTTCCTCAATGGATTATGGTCCTGAACAGTAGTGGGTCTCCAATCTTTGCCTCCCCACCATGCATGGCCTTAACAGTACTTGGAGTGTGGGTGTGGGTGAATCTGAACAGCGCGTGTCTGAAAATCATCCATGGCCCTCCAAGCAAGATAGCCAGGTGCCGAGTCAGTGTGTGTTGTTGGGCCACTGTTGCTGGCCGGCCTAACTTGGGAAGCAGCTTCGGATGCTGCGGCTGGAGTTATGGCTGGCGGGGGTAGAACCTGACTTACTCGTGTGACGAGAGTTTGCTCTAGCCCTTAACCATTTTGTTGTTTCCTATGGCCGTCTGTTTGGTTGTGTAGTCCTTTTATGGAATGTGAGATAGTTTGGCACGTTGTAAGGGGGGAATGTCATATTTTACAGGGCCCGGTTATATGTGTTTTTTTACTGTATAATCCACGAAATTACCAGTGCATTTTCCCCCTTTTTGTAGTTTTTTCTTAAACTTGACTATATGCTTGTATATGATTTGTGGCTAGCAGGAGTACCCGGGAGACGACGCCCTGCAGCTTGATTAGGAGCTCGGAAACGATAAGCACTCCTGGATCCACCACAAGACCGAGCCACTCGAATTCCCATCGCAGGGTGCAAGCTCCTGTGCGCCATATTATCCCAAGTTCAGCAGAGATGAATGAGTTCTTCTCTGCTGCAGAACAGACGCAACAGCAAGCCTTCATCGACAAGTACGTCATCACTCGGTTCCCCTCTTAATCGATTTTTCAGCTAAATGTTCTGACCAGTCGCGGATATTCAAAACTGTGATGATGCATTACACTAACTGGATGACTTTACGGATTGATAATCTTCAGGTACAACTTTGATCCGGTGAACGACTGCCCTCTCCCTGGCCGATACGAATGGGTGAAGCTAGACTGAATAGATTCAGGACAACCATGTACTACCTCTCGGCTCCCTCCACCTTGGCATCGTGGCAGAGGCGCACACCGTCAGTGTTGTTAGCTTTGTTTCTGTTGTAAAAACGTTAGGGTTAGCCTCGTGTAACATACAGAAGTGATGCTGAGTTACACCTTAATCCCTCGACTCCAATGTAACCCTTAACAGCTCATTCTGTAATGACCTCCTCTAGGGCCTAGTCTTGTTACCAGTTGCCAGATTAATGTAGTAGAGCTAGATATTGTATCACAGATTTAACTTGTAATGTGGCCTGCAATGCCATTGGCATCCCAGTGTGTGCTGCATTGCATTGCACCTCAAGTGGCCTGTAATTTGTGTCTATACTTCTGTTCTTGGTATGTGATGAAAAAGCTGGTGCAATTCTGTTCATTTGCCCTTTATATGCAGTGGAATCTTGATCAGGCTCCAGGATACCACTCCCTGTGCCATTATTGCATCTATGCTTTGCATTTGTTATGCTCCATTGCTCATGCTCTCACCTTTCAGCAGCTGCTACTGCTGCGGCCTGGATTCAAACTGCGAGTGTTCTCCAACGGGTGCATGCTTGCCAACTTTTGGGTATTGTGTTGTGTGTTGCTGCTATGTGCTTAGTGGATGATCCTTTCACTGTGCAAGCTGCCAATGCTTTTGACTGATGGGTCATTTGGGCATGTTGCACTTTCACTGGCAACCCTCCCACTTTTTTTCTACTCTGCTGGTAAACTGGTAGTGGTAAAACAGGGTTCCTTTTGACAGTGTTCTACCCTTTCACCCCCTTTTGGGGTCTATTCTCCAGGGGCCCCTGGGCTTTCTTCTTAGTTGAATGACAGTACATCGATTGACCATTAGATCATACTAGGCTACTAGCATACTTTTGTATTAGAAAAGGGGTAAATAAGTTGACGGTACTATTGGAGTGTAACCTAACAGGTGCTGAGTTAAAAAAAAATCTACTTTGTCGAATTTTGGCCGGTGGATCCGGTGCATCCGCATCTTTTAAGGTTTAGGCTTCAGAGACTGCGTATGTTTCCTAAGAAAGTGACAGCAAGACAGCATCCAAGGCCATAGAGCATGTGCTACATGTTCTCAAGAACTAGTGATTTGGCGTCCATCCATCTTGTTGTGTTCAGCCACTTGTGTCATATGCATAGTTTACTCCTGTTTATAATCTAAGGGCACTACTTATATTTGCAGGCACCTCATCTATGTTTCTTAAAACACCATGGCTTTGCTCCGACACCGTTTGCGGCAACCTCAACGGTGGTCTTTCAAAGTGAAGTCGGAGTCATTGCCTCGAGGAGAAGTAATGGCGATGACGGGCAACCTCGACGGTGGTCTTTCTTCTCTACAGCATGTGTGCTTTATGTGGATGACCAGGTCGGCCGGTGGTGCCCATTCTGATCGGGGTTACATAATGATATTGATGCATTTCTATCGGGTTTCGGTTGTTTCCTTGTTGATGAACCCGTCAGTTCTCTTTTACTTTTAAACTAAAATGAGTCAATATTGCCCGTTTTGTTCCAAAAAAAACCATAGCTTTAATTTTATATAAGCTGTTATATCAGCCTATCAGCATTTCGGTTGCGTTCTTCTCTCAATTAAAATGGTATACTTCATTCACTTTTCGTTGTCATCTGAAGAGTTTTTTCGTGAAGAAATGTTAACTTGATAGTATTACATTGACATATCAATTCTCTTCTACCCTGAAAACTGTTCACCTTCTAAAATGTCAAAACTGAAAAGGTATATTGGTTTAATCATTAATGTGAACGCTAGTAAATTCCTTGGCAGTGTTTGTCAATTAAAAGTAGTAGTACTCCGCGAAAGAAGAATGTAGTACTACCAAAGTAACATTTCTAGGAACATAATGCATGTACATTATGTTAAAAAAATATGAATGTAATACAATGAAAGTAACATTCTTCGTGATTGATGTGCCAATGTTAAGCTTGTTAATATTTCTTTTGGATGAATCAGTTCTGAACGAAATGCCAGACACAGATATAAGAGCTTCAGACCAGGTCTCAAGTTCCTACAATGATTGCTCACGCAGCTCTTCCAATGTTGATATGTAATCTCTAAATTCTAACACAGATCAGGGGCACAGAAGCAACAGTTGGTGGAGGTTTGTGGTGATTATGAAGTTGGAGCTATCCTTTTGGCACATCCGGAACTGCAAAAGACAAGGGGGGCTTAAAGTGTTGGTAAGAGTTCGAACTTTCCTATCATGCCCATGTGTGATCTTAAAAGCCTCAACGATACTTGGTTCTTGCATGTCCAGTTGGTCATATCGTTGCTCTACTCCTCAAAGGCTCAAACCTTCCCTTTTCTCGGGCCATGGAAGGCAGATGATGCGCATTGCCAAAGCATCCCTTGTTGTACGCTGTGCAGCAGCGATTCAGTTTGTCATGCAATGAAACCAGGGAGACCCATTATTTTCCTTCTTCAGTTAGTACTCCCTCCGTTCCATAATTGTTGTCGTGGTTTTAGTTCAACTACGACGTGGTAATTTTTCTTCATGACATATCCTGATAATCGTATCGCTATTATCCGTTCCAACAAAAATCATACCGCCATTACTGTTCAGTAGTCACCGGCATGTAGCACGGACGTAATTGCCCCCTTGCAGTTGAAGAGTCCTTTTAATCTGTGCTGCTCTTCAGAGGTTTGGAATTAAGCCGCGCTACGGACGAATTTAACATAAGCCTGTGCCACCCTTCAGAAGCAGCAGCAGGGTGGCTCTGGCAGCATTTACAAGAGGTCCCCTCCTCCAAGGCACTTAAATAGAGGATCATCTGGCCTTTTTGGTCAGGTGTTAAAGAAGTTACTTGTAGGAGTAACCATGAAGCTTTGAATCGTTAGTCCATTTCAATGGTCCGAGAGAGATCAATCCTTGGTTCTGTGCCTAACTGAATGCAGCGCCAGACCTGAATCACTCACCAAACTGTCCTGCTTTGATTTCCCTTTTCACATTATATGGGACCTGGTCATGAAAAGAAATGGTGCAACAGAACATACCACAATCTGCTAAATGTTGATTTGGCTCGTGTGCATCTGATAGTCGATTTTATAGCTAAGTTGATGCGCCTCATGGTGCAGGATCACTCCCACATCTACTTTATTACTCTTAGTTAGAAGAGAAAAACAAGATTTACTTTAGAGAGTAGAATTCATGGATGATCAGTGCAAAGCTCTGATTTATGACACACGAATTGCAGGATATCCTGCAGCTTCCTCCTGCATTCAAGAACTAAGATATCCTGACAGGGAAGTGAAAAAGGCATATTATATTAAATGCAAGCAGTGAAGCAGCAGAAAACCAACAATCTCTAACCAGTTAAGACACCACCACCAAGTCACATGCACAGATCAAAACCTGAAGACGCAGGCAACCAATAGTTGCACCGGCGACTGGCGACATGCCGAAGCTGGCGATTTGCCGTTCTCTACTTCCTCTGATTTTCCTCTTCCAATCTCTCCTCAAATCTGACTTCTCCTGAAGTTTCTGCTCCTTGTCCATCTCTCCTTCCTCACGATCTGTTCCTCCCCAACTTTAATCCCCTTTTCCCCTTAACAAGCTAAGAGCAAAAAATCGCCAAATCGTTTCCCTTTCCTTCCTCTGAATCCCCGTTTTGGCTGGTGGGAGGCTCTTTCTTCCGCTGATTTCTGTGTTCCATGTCCTGTGCGGGGCGGGGTCTTTGCGCTGGCTCCTCGCCGTCTGCCTCTCTGCCGATGGCGTTTGGGAGGCCTGGTGTGTTTTCCTTGGAGCTGGAGGGCCTGAGGGAGCGAGCGCGACATCTGGTCGGGAAATCGCGGGATCCGACGCGATGCCTACAGTTGATGCGGGACAGGATGGAGTCCTTCCTCAATCCTGCTGGTAAGCAGGGAGTTTGTAGGGACAGTCCCGTGGAGAAGGTGCTGGAGCATGAGTTCTCGCCGGCGTCTTCCCCTCCGCTGTCCATGGAAATTCAGGTTTGGGCCCCTATGCATGTACAAGGAAGAGCCTTTGTCTTGTGCTTTCGTTCTGAGTAAGGGTCCCGAGATCACCACTTCAGAAATTGTGGGGAGGAAGGTGGAGTTTCTGGCGATCTCGCCAACGGCTGCGCGATTAGCCAATGTGGGGAACGTGGAGGAGTCTGTGTTTGGAGGACAGAAGCAGCTGTAGACAGGAAGGTGGTCAGAGGTGTTGACGTATGGATTGGTTCTGCTCCTATGCATTGTGTTGCTCGTTCTGTGAGGATGAATAGGTCTTTTTTTGGGTCCGAGCTGGTTCTCGCTCAGTGGTGCTTGTGCAGTTTGAGATTTATGGTGGTTTTGATCCTGGCCCGGGTTCCTCTGTTGGCCAAGCGTATGTGCCTCCTACTCACCAGACTGCAGCTCATCCTGCAGCTAAAAGAGGTCTGAACTTTGTATCCAGTGGTGATAATTCTGGTACACTTGGGAGGCCACCTGTCAACACGTGGGTTCCGTCAGAGGAGAGTACTGACACGACGACGCTCGAAGTCACATCTACCCTGGGGAAGAGAGTGCATTGCGAGTCAGTACTAGGTATGGAGAAAGCATTGGTGGTTCATGGTACGCATGGTGGAAATCAGAAAACAAGCAGGGTCAAACTGAATGGCAAGAAGTTACGGAAGAATAAAGGAGAGGTGGTGATAGAACCTATGGACGGAGTCGAAGCTTTGGAGGCAACCAGCCTAGGGGCCGCTGGTCAACTGACGGGGACGCTCGTGGCGCCCCGTCAGGAGCAATGAATTGCGCAAGTTGGAACTGTCGGGGAGCGGGGAATAAACCGACAGTTCGAGAAGTTGTTGACCTAGCTAGGTCAGCAAAGGCGAAGTTTGTCTTCCTTACTGAGACTCGGCAGCCAGCCGAGAAAATGCGACGACTTCGTTCTAGGTTGGGACTCAGAGGTTTTGCAGGCATGGACAGTGATGGTAGAAGTGGAGGTCTAGCCTTGTTTTGGTGTGAGCACCTGTCAGTGGATGTGCAGGAGGTGACTGATCGCTATATTGACATTCATGTGAGCTTAACTCCGCATGATCCTAAGTGGCGTCTCACGTGTGTGTATGGTGAACCCAGAACTGAAAATAGGCACTTGATGTGGTCTAAAATGCGGGATTTGAAAGCTAGGTCGGATCTTCCATGGTGTGTTATTGGCGATTTCAATGAGGCTATGTGGAGTTTTGAACATTTCTCGGCTATTCCCAGACCTGAAGCACAAATGCTGGCGTTTAGGGAGACTTTGGAGGACTGTGAGCTTGTGGACTTGGGCTTCTCAGGGCATGCATATACTTATGATAATAAACGCCAAGGTAGAGCCAATGTTCAGGTGCGGTTGGATAGAGCTGTTGCTGACAATAGATGGCGCAATATTTTCTCTGATTCTAGAGTAGTCCATAAGGTTTCACCTTGCTCTGATCATTCTATGATTATTTTGGAGTGTCTAAAAGAGGAGTTTTAGGGGCCCCGTCCATCTCGTCGTCACTATGAGGTGATGTGGGAGAGAGACCCGAGTCTGCAGGAAAGAGTCGCCGAGGCATGGGCTGCTGCTGGGCCGAAAGAAACGTTGGGGGGCATTCGGATGGGCCTTAGTCAGGTTATGGGTCAGCTTCAAATTTGGAGCAAGCAGAAATTTGGCGCCGTCAGTCGCGAGTTGGAATGCGCTCGGAACAAGCTGGATGAGCTGATGAGAATGAACGCCGATAGGATGGAAATTCGTCGTGTGTCCGATAAGATGAATGAGCTTCTGTACCGTGAGGAAATGATGTGGCTGCAGCGTTCCCGGATTGACTGGCTTCGGGAGGGTGATCGTAATACGAAGTTCTTCCATACTAAGGCGGTGTGGCGTGCCAGGAGAAATAAAATTAAGAAGCTTAGGGATAATAATGGGACTGTTCACTCTGATGCTACGTCTATGGGGCAGTTGGTCACCAATTATTTTAAGGAGATCTTCACAGTGGATGATTCCCTTGCACCTGAACCTGTTCTGAATCTCTTTGAAGAGAAAGTGACACCTGAGATGAACGCTAAACTTTGTGAGGATTTCACATGCACTGTTTCAGATAGGCCCTCTTAAGGCTCCGGGGCCTGACGGTTTTCCAGCTCGTTTTTTCCAAAGGAGTTGGAGCATTGTTAAAGCAGAGGTGATCACGGCAGTGAAGGATTTCTTCAGGACAGGAGTGATGGCCAGTGGTATAAACGAGACAATGCTTGTTTTGATCCCCAAATCGGATGATCCGGAGATGGTGTCTGACTTCCGCCCCATTAGCCTCTGTAATGTGATCTACAAAGTTCTGTCAAAATGTCTCGTTAACCGCCTTCGGCCACTGCTTGATGATATTATTTCAGAGGCGCAGAGTGCTTTTGTCCCCGGGAGGCTAATCACGGATAATGCGCTCCTAGCGTTTGAGTGTCTCCATTATATTCAGCAGGAGAAACATCCGGATAAGAGTTTCTGTGCTTACAAACTGGATTTGTCGAAAGCATATGATCGTGTTGATTGGGTTTTCTTGGAGCAAACGATGATCAGGTTGGGCTTTGCGCCGTTGGGTAAGTTGGATAATGACTTGTGTTACCTCGGTGCGATACTCTGTGAAATTCAACGGAGTCCAGCAGGAATCGTTTGCACCGTCGCGTGGTTTACGGCAAGGTGACCCTCTCTCCCGTTCTTGTTTTTGTTCATCGCTGATGGTTTGTTAAGCTGTTGAAGCAGGGTGTGGATACGCTTACTGTCCAACCTGTCAAAGTGTGTCGGAGAGCCCCGGGTGTTTCCCATCTCTTGTTTGCCGATGACACTTTACTGTTCTTCAAAGCAAATCGACAGCAAGCTCAAAGGGTCAACGAGATTATTGAGGTCTATGCTTCGGCCACAGGCCAGCTTATTAATAGAGCAAAGTGTTCTATCTATTTTGGTGATAGCTGCCCGTCTGCTTTCAAGCAAGATGTGATGAATATTCTGAATATACAAAAGGATAATTTCGAAGAGAAATACTTAGGCCTTCCTACTCCGGAGGGGAGAATGCATAAGGGTCGTTTCCAGAACTTGCAGGAAAGGATGACAAAGAGGCTTATGGTTAATGGCGACGGAATGCCTTCCCAGGGGGGTAAAGAGGTGATGATCAAAGCTATCGCCCAATCCATTCCCACGTATATCATGGCGATTTTCAAGCTCCCTATGGCAGTGTGTGATGATCTAACTCGCATGGTCAGGAATTATTGGTGGGGTGTGAGCAATGGAAAGAGGAAAACCCACTGGAAGGCGTGGGATAAAATTCAGCAACCTAAAGCTCAGGGCGGACTTGGTTTCAGAGATTATCGGGTGTTTAATCAGGCGCTCCTTGCTCGTCAGGCCTGGCGGCTCATTACTAATCCTCTAAGTCTGTGTGCTCGAGTCCTAAAATCCAAGTACTATCCAAATGGCTCCCTGCATGACACTGCCTTCACTGCCAATGCTTCTCCTTCGTGGCAGGGAATCCAACATGGTTTAGAGCTCCTAAAGTTGGGCTTGATCAAGCGTATTGCCAAGGGCTGTGAAACTCGTATTTGGAGAGACCCTTGGGTGCCTCGGCCACACTCCTATAGGCCAGTTTCAAGACAGGGCAGCTGCCGTCTCCGGCGAGTTTCTCAACTCCTTACTGCGGATGGACAATGGGACATAGCCAAGCTTCATCGTCATTTCATGCAGGTTGACATTGAGGCCATCTTGTCGATCAAGCCGTGCCCCCGAATTGAGGAAGATGTCTTAGCTTGGGCTCCAGCTCATAATGGAATATTCACCGTCCGCAGCGCGTATTGGCTTGGCATGGAGTTGCTCAACCGGCCTTCTAATGGCGCCACTAGCAGGGCACCGGATGGCCATCGGGCCATTTGGAAGGCTCTTTGGGGGTGCCCTGCCCCCCACAAGGTACGCGTGTTCGCATGGAGAATTGCTACAAACTCATTGCCCACTTGGGAGAATAAACATCGGCGCAAGATGGAAGTGTCTAATATTTGTCCTGTCTGTGGTTTGGAATGCGAGGACATGTTCCATGCAATGTGCAGGTGTCCGGCGGCGAGGTCCCTTTGGCAGGCGATGGAGGATGTTTGGCCAATCCCCAAGATCGAGTCGGTGGTCGACACCGGCAAGGAGTGGCTTCTTCATCTGCTGGACAAGAAGCCCGAGGCAACAAACACAATGGTGTTGATGACCATGTGGAGGATCTGGCACGCTAGGAATGAGATGGTCCATGTCAAGCCTATGCCGCCCATTGAGTGCTCGAAGCGATTTCTCTGCAGCTATTTGGACTCGCTCTTGTCCATCAAACAGGCACCCCACCATGATCCGGTGAAAGGGAAGGCGGTGCTTTGCTATGAGCCAGAAAGTAGAAGCATGAAGAAGAAGGCCAAGGTGGTGTCCTCACAGCCACCCAGTCCGTGGATCAAGCCGACGAGAGAGACGGTGAAGCTTAACGTTGATGGATCCTTTAAAGCAGCTGAGGGCACAAGTGGCACAGGTGGTGCCGGTTGGGTGCTCCGTGACGAGAATGGTGCAATTATCATGTCCGCTTGCAGGTTTCTGAGTTCATGTAGTTCCCCACTTGCTGCTGAACTTGCTGCCTGCCGTGAGGGCATTGCCATGGTGCGGGAGTGGTGCGAGCTACCCTGCTTGGTTGAGATGGACTGCGCGGATGCAGTAAACTCGATCAAAATCCCAGGTGTTGACCGTTCTGAGCACATGGGAGCTATCCAGGATATCAAGAGGATAATAGAGGGAGATGGAAGACTGTCAATCGAAGTCATACGGCGGGAGCAGAATCATGCGAGTCATATATTAGCAAATCTAGGACGTGTGCAAGGACTGTCAAGGGTCTGGGCACGCGGAGGTCCAGCTGATGTCTTGACATGCTGTCAGGCAGATTGTAATCCCGCTTAATCTCTCTCTCCATCCCCATTTCGCAAAAAAAAAAGTTAAGACACCACCAACTACAGTCAATCAATGGACAGCTAATCATGAAGCACAAAGCAAGCATACAATTTCGCTAGAACTCCTCTGAAGAATCTGACAAGACCATACTCCAAGGCGAATACATAATCCCGGCAGTAAGATCACACGGATGCTTCCTTCCACAAGTGTACAAATGCACATGAAACCAATAATCAAGCTGTCCAAATGAAAAGAGATGAGATGATCAGTCACGCATACGTGCAGTTGCAAACTCGCAGGGCACTTGGATGAAGCAGCTCATTGCCCGGGGGATCATGGCCTGCTCCACATAACCAGTGCAATCCCGAGGAGTAAATAGGCATCTTAAATTTGGTGCATGTCTGCATCCATTCATCAATGGCGAGAGATACTACAGGGAAAACATACACATACACTGCTGCTGCGTACTGCGTCTACATCATTCACGTACTGGTTTCCTCGACAGCACTAGACTCGACTAGACTGGTGCGTACCGGGCGGCAGTACAACGCCAATTCACTGCTCCATTTGCTGCACTGTCTGCCTGTCATACATATGTGTAATCATCTCCTGCTCTACTAGTAGTATTTGTGCGACAGTCCGTATTTGTGAGAACGTGATTGAGTTCATCTGCCTCGAGTCAAGGACCGAGACGGAGTAGCCAGGGAAGAATGGTTTGTGTGGGTTTCTGTGTCTGATGGGGCTTCTGCCGGAGGAGCGTCGGCTGCGAAAATAATTTGATTTTTTGTTGAGTAAAAGATAATTTGATTAGTCAGTCATCCACCGAGGATCAAAGGTAGCACTATTGCCACTATAGGCCCTGTTTGGATGTGTTGTGGCTTATCCGCTTATGTGAAAGCAACTGTCGGCTGTGTGCTGTGAGAAATCAGCTGTGGGCCGTGTGTTGTGCGAAGCTGTAAAAGCCGTTTGGCAAGTAGCTACGTAAACTGTGGTTGTGAGGATAAATGTCTGATGTACCCTCAAGATCTGAGAGACTGTTTACTCATTGACTCTGGAAAATTACGATATTGGAGTTTCTTTTAAATATATAAACATGTTAGAGTTAATTAATACGTTATCCAATTAATTAATTGATGAAAAATGCACTATCACATTATTTACTTAATTATTAATTAATTGATGAAAAATGCACTATCACATTATTTACTTAATTATTAGATCGGAGTTTTTAGTGAACCAATTGAGAGACAAGTTAATAATCCGAGATGTTCAAAGAGCAATCAAAGTATCCCAAACTAGATGTAGCGAGCAAGTAGTACTATAGGAAGACATTGATCAACACTGATCACTTTGGATAAAGAAAAATAACCAGTACTTCAACATACCACTTGCTATTTTCAAAAGCCAACAACCCACCATTAGTCTCTGTTTCAGTCATCCATTACAAAATATACAGAGACTAGTTCTCTCTTTTGAATGATTGCTATTTTCACAAGCAAACAGCCCAGCAACTACCTTGTAGCTGCGGCGCAAAATATTATATGCAGCAAAGACATATCACAAATTAAACAAGTCAGCTAAGTAACTCATTCTTCCATTGAGCTCCACAATGAGTCAGCAATTGTATCACGGACTGAGTTCATGTAGACGGGCGTCACGCCTCGCTGGAACATCATTCCCTTGAAGTGGTTCTACCCCTCCTGGAACATAGTCCTCATCTTCATCACATTTGTTGAACTCCTTATTGGGCAGCTTGGTCTCACGGATGTAATTATGCAATGACATATAAGCAATGATGATCTTCTTTAGCCTACAAGTCCTTCAAGATGCGAAATTTAGCCTTGAGCACACCAAATCTGCGCTCAACGACATTTCTCGCTCGAGAGTGGGCATGGTTGTAGGCCTCATATTTCCCAAACGGTTTTCGTCCATAACGGAATTCCGGCATATGGTATATTTGGCCGTTGTAAGGAGCGAGATATCCTTTGCGATTTGGATAACCGGAATCCACAAGGTAATACTTTCATGCATACAAAGTACCAAGTTAGGAAGAAACATATCAAATATCAGCACATCATATGGCAGCAAGCATGATACAAGAAGAATATAAACCTGCGAGACCAGCCGGAAAGGGGCGGGGATGGGGGCGGCCGGCGTGGAGCTCGATGTCGACCTGCGAGGCGGCGGCGGCGGCGCGTGCCCTACCCTACTCGTGCGGGAGATGTGTGTGAGGAGTGAGAGGGATTGAGCAGGAGAGATGCGGCAGAGGAGGTTTGTAGGGAGGCGGGGACACGGTCGGTGATACGTCTAAAACGTATCTATAATTTTTGATGTTCCATGCCTGTTATATATTGATTACCACATGTTTATCTTACACTTTATATCATTTTCATGCATTTTCTGGGACTAACCTATTAACAAGATGCCACAGTGCCAGTTCCTGTTTTCTGCTGTCTTTTTGTTTCAGAAATTCTATTCTGGAAATAATCTCGGAATCGGACGCCAATTTAACTGAATTATTTCTGGACCGAGACGAAGCAGCAGTCCGAAGGAGAAGGCCAGAGGCCAGCCGAGGGAGGCAGGCGGGCCCACGATGCGGCCAAGGGTGGGCCCGTGCACCCAGCCCGCCTAGCCCACCTGGCTGCCCTCCGACGCCGCCCTTTCGCCTATAAATCAGATCTATTCGGGAAACCCTAGACACCCGAGCGAAAATCCACGAAAGTTCCGACGACACCGTCATCTTCAACCCTAGTTCGGGAGGGTTCCTGTAGTTCTTCCGGCACCTTGCCGGAGGGGAAATCATCACCGGAGGGCTCTACATCGCCATGCCTGCCTTCGGAGTGATGCGTAAGTAGTTCTTCACGGGACTACGGGTCCATAACAGTAGCTAGTTGGTAGTCTCTCCACCTTGTGCTATCATGTTTAGATCTTGTGAGCTGCCTAACATGATCAAGATCATCTTTATGTAATGCTATATGTTGTGTTTGCTGGGATCCGATGAATTGTGAAGTTATGATCAAGTTTGTTCACCTATTTATATCATGTTTTCTCTATGTTCCTGCATGCTCTCCGTTGTAAATGCTAATGACTGCAAGAGGGGGTATTTATGCTAGATAGTGGGTTCATGCCTCTAGAAGCCTGGGCTTGATTGACAGAAACAACTAAGTCTGTAGATGTGCTGTTGCCACTAGGTATAAAATAACCGATGCTTAGCTTAAGGGTACTGTTGTTAAGTCTAATGCTTTGTTTACATTATACACTTTGCCTAATGCTATAATCTGTTGCTTGCAACTTAATACTCACGGGAGACCCGGAAGCTATCTAGTGAGTGGATTATGAGTCATAGATGCAGCTAGTAAGCAGTCTATGTATATTGTTGTAATGCCCAATAGATCTAACAATGAACATGTTCTTATCATATATTGCATTGTCATGCGTTTGCACTTTATCAATTGCCCAACTGTAATTTGTTTACCCAACATGTATGCATATATGTCTTATGGAGAGACACCACTAGTGAACTGTGGACCCCGGTCCTTTATTCCACACTGATACAAACACCGTTTTCACCACGCTCTATAATTGTTTCCTCGCTGTTCCTTTTTGTGTTCATCATCATATTCCACACCATACATTTAATCCTTTGTATTCAGCAAGCCAGGGAGATTGATAACCTTCCTGTTTCGTTGGGGCAAAGTATTTTGATTGTGTTGTGTGCAGGTCCACGTCAGTAATCGTAACGGCGTCGCTGACACCGTGTTGAAGCTCTCCCAATTCCTACTGGTACGATTAAACCTTGGTAGATTCAAGGGAAAACTTGCTGCTGACTACATCATACCTTCCTCTTGGGGTCTCCCAACGAACGTGCGTTTCCACGTCATCAAGCATATTTTCTGGCGCCGTTGCCGGGGAATTGGAAGCTACAGCAAGGGGAGTTACACGCCACCAATCTCATTACTTTGTTTGTGTCTTGCTTGTTTTATTTTTATTTTATCTTGTTTGCATTTAAAATTAAAAACCATAAAAAAAAAAAATCAGCAACTAGTATTTTTATGTTCTTCTTGTTATTATGTCTGGTTCTTTATTTACTATCTATGGTTAACTTCTTTGAGACTAGTTTATATTGGCAAGGTGGGTTCACGAGGATCAACAAAAATATTATAAGGAATACCGCTTGTCACAAAAAAGGAAATATTTATGGGAACAAATAGATAAATTGAAAAGTCTTGCTAAAAACTTGTGCTCTACATATGATGAATCCTGGTGCTTTAATGAATCTTTTTGTTGTAGGAGGCAAAACACCTCCCTTTCTAGTGCGATTATAATGATGATGAGACCTTGGCTTCTTATGCCAAAGAAAACTATGACTTTGATAATCTTGAACAAATTGAAGAATTTGTTTTTTTAAGGGTGCCTATGAAATTACTGCTTTGCTTAAGAATACTTATGATGCTCCTTATAAATCTGAGAATTTTGCTATACTTGGATATTGCCTTGAATATTACAATGATAATCCTTATATTACTGAATTTCTTGAGAAAACTTATCCTCCAAAAGAAGAAACTAATGTCTTGCAGGAACCTATGGAAGAAGAAATTGCTGAAACTGAAAACTCATTGGATGAAAAAGAGGAAGAGAGTGATGAACAAAAGGAGGATCTACCTTCTAATGATAGTAACTCTTTAACTCTTACATTATATGATTACCCTCCATGCCTACCTAAGGAGGAAGAATGCTATATTGTTGAATGTTATGATTCTATTGAAATATCTCCTTTTGATAAATTTGAAGTAACAAATTCCTTGACTCAAGAAAAAGAAGAAATAACAGAAAGTAAAAAATGTGCTCCCTACTGTTATATATGATAATGCTCTTGATGATGGTAGTATATTGTCTGATAATATTAATTATACTCTATTGTCAAAAGTGGGTTTAATGACCCCACTGTTTTTTAGCTTAATAAAAACTATGTGTTTGTAGATCATGAAAAGCATGCTTTATGTGATAGTTTATTATTGAGTTTGTTCATGATGCTACTGAAAGTTATTATGAGAGAGGAAAATATGGTTGAAAAGTTTTCAAGTCACTAAAACACCTCTCTTTATGTTGAAAATTTTGAAGTTGCATTTGTTTCATCTTCCTATGCTAGTTGCTTTATGCTTCAATAATTTATTTTATTACAAGATTCCTTTGCATAGGAAGTGGGTTAGACTTAAATGTGTTTGATATTTGCCTCTTGATGCTCTCTTTTGTTTTTCAACTCTTATTCTTATGAGAGCATCATTAAAATCTTATAGCCTAGCTAAAAGGCATTAAAGAAAGCGCTTTTGGGAGGCAACCCATTATCTTTTGTTTTCAGTTTTTATTAGTCAAGGAGTTTGCTTACTTCTGTAACAACTCCTTTGTATCTTTTATTTTCGTTTTTGTTGTGCCAAGAAGAGCCTCTAATAGCAAGATATGCTATAAGTTTTATTTGCTGTCCAGAAACAGATTTCTGTACCTCACGGTAAAAATTCGTGAAAAATCACGGAACATTATTTTAATCTGTAATTTTTGAGCAGAAGCCTGAACTTATTACCTATCTTTCGTTAGTTAACCGTTTTCTGATTTGAGCATCGGAAGTGCTCAAAAAATTCGTCTTTACGGACTGTTCTGGTTTTAACAGATTCTGTTTTTGTTTTGCATTGTCTCTTTTGCAAGTATAGATTTACGTTCTTCGGGGGGAGACCAGGATCTTGCTTAGTAACAGTAGCTAATGTTTGAACTAAAGTATGCATATGTTTTACAGAACCAAGTGAGCTTATGTTTTGATGCACTAACCCCTCTAATGAAGTTTGCGAGTTATCTTTGTGTGAAGGAAGTTTTCAAGTATTAGGAGAGAAGGATGATATAAGAAGATTAAGAAGAGAGAAAAGCTTAAGCTTGGGGAGGCTCCCTTGGATCTCCCCAGCATATATCAAGAAGACTCAAGCGTCTAAGCTTGGGGATGCCCAAGGCATCCCCTTCTTCATCAACAAATTATCAGGTCATCTCTAGTGAGACTATATTTTTATTGCTTCACATATTGTGTGTTGTTCTTGGAGCGTCTGTGTGTTTTATTTTCTGTTTTTTTTTTTTTGTTTTTTTTTATTTTTGATCATAACTAGTTGGATCCTAGCACTCTTGTTTGGGAGAGAGACACGCTCCGCTTTTTCATTAGAATACTCTATTCTTCACTTATACTTGTTGAGTATTCTTGTTAGCGCTGCTATACTATTAGCTCTTGTTTTTCATGTATATCTTGTTCAGAGCTATTAGTTCTTTTAGAAAGTACTCTCTTGCTTCACTTATATTTGTTTGGAGAGTTGTATAATTGGCGTCTGGTTGGAACAGAAAATGCTAAGTGTGTGGTAGTTGTATAATGGAAAATTTGCATAGTCTTGTAGATCATTGAACTTTGATAACTTGATTCCTTGCAAATGTTTTGAGATATTAAAAGTTAGATGTTAAATGCTTGTTGGTTAATTAAGCTAAAATCTGATTAGTGGTTGTGTTATTAAAGCTTGTACCGTACTACAAACTCTTAAAATTGCTAAGGTGTAGTTGGACTTGATAGCTTCTCATGTCTGAAGGTAGTTGGAAACAACATAGTTGCGTGCTAAGGTCGGGGATCTAACAAGGTACTTGTACCTCCGTGAACGGCCCCTCTTGGAGTGAATTTAATCATGCTCTTAATGTTGAACCTGCTAGTTGTTTGCAATAAACTTGTGAGTTTTTTTGACTAATGTTAAGCTACGGTTTTTGGCACTTCCACCATCCATATTTTGCTAGCCTCTTCGGTGTTGTGCATTGCCTTCTGCTCACATTGAGAGTTGTGCATACTTCGCCAGTACATCCAACCCCGTGGGAGAACTTCCTCTTGTTCTCCTACACATAAGCCAAACATCTTCCTCAAAACAGCCACCATAACTACCTATCACAGCATTTCCATAGCTGTTCCGAGATATATTGCCATGCAACTTTTATCTTACATTACATGACTTGTTGTCATTCATCATTGTTATATATTGCTTTGCATGATTCTATACAGCTGATGTGTGGTTTTACCCATGTTACGCTAGATCATTGCACATCCTGCTACACTGGCAGAGGCACTCAGTTTCATACATCATGTTTTGTTCATTATGAGTTATTTGTACCAAAAAGTGTTTCATCATATTAGAATGTTGCCCCTACAGTGAGGGAGAGAAAAGTGAAAAGAGCCATGGAGGCCATCGAAAAGAGAAATAGAAAAAGAAAAAAAAGAGAAAAAGAGAAAGAAAAAAGAAAGAAAGAAAAGAAATAAAGAGAGAGGGGGCAACATTACTATCTTTATCCACACTTGTGCTCATGTTTAGCACCTATACTCCATGTGAGAGTTTTCATGTTTTAGTAGTATAACTATGTGGGGAATTAACACTATAGAACTTGGGTTGTATATTCCAATGATGAGCCTCAAAAGTGCTCTAGGTCTTCGTGAGCAACCAAGTTGGATGCACCCCCACTAGTTCCATTGGAGAGCTTTCATACACTTATAGCTCTATGTGCATCCGTTGCATGGCAATCACTACTCCTTGCATAGCTTCGATTATAAGACTTCCTCTTGTCTAATGATCATTTATAGCTTTGTGAGATTTCTTCCTTTGGCCTTCCAAACCCCATTATTATTCTTTTGCCATAACATCCTGGTGCCAATACCAAATGCTTACGCTCACCGGTTGAGTAAAACTTCTAAACAGTTGATTCATTACGTTTGTGATACTTTTGCTTGACTGGATCCTTTCTATGTTTGTGAAGATTGCTTGATGCTTGAGTAGAAGGATTGAACTTCTATACTGAATGCTTAAATCATCTATAATAAACTTTGTACGGTTTCATGTCTTTATAGCATCTTCCATGAAAGGTTTTTACTTGTTTAATTGTCTTGCTTTATCATCTGTTTGTTTAATATCAAATATAGACTTTTGCTTTGAATGATTTGATCTCAGCTCACATGCTTTACATTACTATATGATCAAGATTATGTTGGTAGCATGTCACCTCAAAAATTATCTTTTATCGTTTACCTACTCGAGGACGAGTAGGAACTAAGCTTGGGGATGCTTGATACGTCTAAAACGTATCTATAATTTTTGATGTTCCATGCCTGTTATATATTGATTACCACATGTTTATCTTACACTTTATATCATTTTTATGCATTTTCTGGGACTAACCTATTAACAAGATGCCACAGTGCCAGTTCCTGTTTTCTGCTGTCTTTTTGTTTCAGAAATTCTATTCTGGAAATATTCTCGGAATCGGACGCCAATTTAACTGAATTATTTCTGGACCGAGAGAAGCAGCAGTCCGAAGGAGAAGGCCGGAGGCCAGCCGAGGGAGGCAGGCGGGCCCACGGCGCGGCCAAGGGTGGGCCCGCGCCCTAGCCGCCTGGCCCACCTGGTGCCCTCCGACGCCGCCCTTTCGCCTATAAATCACATCTATTCGGGAAACCCTAGACACCCGAGCGAAAATCCACGAAAAGTTCCGACGGCCGTCATCTTCAACCCTAGTTCGGGAGGGTTCCTGCAGTTCTTCTCGGCACCTTGCCGGAGGGGAAATCATCACCGGAGGGCTCTACATCGTCATGCCTGCCTCCGGAGTGATGCGTGAGTAGTCTTCACGGGACTACGGGTCCATAGCAGTAGCTAGTTGGTAGTCTCTCCACCTTGTGCTATCATGTTTAGATCTTGTGAGCTGCCTAACATGATCAAGATCATCTTTATGTAATGCTATATGTTGTGTTTGCTGGGATCCGATGAATTGTGAAGTTATGATCAAGTTTGTTCATCTATTTATATCATGTTTTCTCTATCTTCCTGCATGATGTCCGTTGTTAGTAGATTCTTTGGCCAAGTAAATGCTAATGACTGCAAGAGAGGGTATTTATGCTAGATAGTGGGTTCATGCCTCTAGAAGCTGGGCTTGATTGACAGAAACAACTAAGGCTGTAGATGTGCTGTTGCCACTAGGGATAAAATAACTGATGCTTAGTTTAAGGGTACTGTTGTTAAGTCTAATGCATTTGTTTACATTACACACTTTGTTTAATGCTATAATATGTTGCTTGCAACTTAATACTCACGGGAGACCCGGAAGCTATCTAGTGAGTGGATTATGAGTCATAGATGCATCTAGTAAGAGTCTATGTATATTGTTGTAATGCCCAATAGATCTAACAATGAACATGTTCTTATCATATATTGCATTGTCATGCGTTTGCACTTTGTCAATTGCCCAGCTGTAATTTGTTTACCCAACATGTATGCATATCTGTCTTATGGAGAGACACCACTAGTGAACTATGAACCCCGGTCCTTTATTCCACACTGATAAAAACACCGTTTTCACCACGCTCTACAATTGTTTCCTCGCTGTTCCTTTTTGTGTTCATCATCATATTCCACGCCATACGTTTAATCCTTTGTATTCAGCAAGCCGGGGAGATTGACAACTTTCCTGTTTCGTTGGGGCAAAGTACTTTGATTGTGTTGTGTGTAGGTCCACGTCAGCAATCGGGTAACGGCGCCGCTGACACCGTGTTGAAGCGCTCCCAATTCCTACTGGTACGATTAAACCTTGGTAAATTAAATGGAAAACTTGCTGCTGACTACATCATACCTTCCTCTTGGGGTCTCCCAACGAACGTGCGTTTCACGTCATCAGTCGGCCGACCGGGAAGGGGCGGGGATGGGGGCGGTCGGCGTGTATCTCGTCGTCGGCCTGCAAGGCGGCGGCGCGCGCCCTACCCTACTCGTGCGGGAGAGGTGCGTGAGGAGTGAGAGGGGATTGGGGAATGGGTGCAGCACATGGTGCGAAAGGGTGACTTGCGGTGGCAGGTGGTGGGTAATTGCGGAGCAATTTCAGGGGCAAAACCCGGAAGGACTCGGGAATGCGGTAAGCCAAAGCGGGAAAAGCACCTCCGCGTGTGCTTTGCGCGACACTCGTTTTCGCGCGGCTTTGGGCATAAGTGCGTTTGCTGCTCTTTCCGTTTGGTTGGGCTTTTGGCTTATAAGCAGAGAAAGCCACAACAAAACCCCAGCCAAACAGGGCCATAAGAGATCTCCAGTCGCGGGCGTCTAAATGGGCATCAAAGGCCGTCCGGACGGGCCTTTTGGCGCCGTCCGGACTAGCTGCTGTCTATGGGCGTCGTCGCTCTCCACTCGCGGCACCCAATTATTATTTGAAATCAACATTTAAACGCGGAAAACACATCGATTTCATTAAAATTTTGTTCAAACTAGAGATAATTCATTTAAAACTAACATAGACCTACACCTAATATGTAGGGTGGCACGCGGGAAACCGGCAGTTCGGGCAGGAGCATGCCAACGCAAGTAGAAGAGCCCGACGGCAGCCGAAGCAGAGGCAGTTGAGGTAGCCGGTGGTGGCGGACAACAGCACAGGAGGCGGGGCCAAGGAGGAGGCTATGTCTGCCTCAATGGTGCGCTGCATATCGCATGCGTCCCACTGCGGCGACAGCCAACTCTCGGAGCCATCATCATGACCCTTAACCTGCTCCGCCTCTTGTTAGGTTGCAGCAGAGGAGGTTGCACGTGGCCTTGTTCTTCTCTTTCGCGCCGAGACAGCTGCGTCGCCTCTTAGCGGATCCTCTCCCTTACCATGCCCGCCGCGAAGTCCTGGTTGGAGGTGTTGGTGAGGACGTCGGAGTCGGAGTCGAACCAGCCCGCAGGCGGCTCGCGGGCGAAGAAAGAGTTGAGGCGATAGGCGTGCTCCATGTCGATATGGTCGTCCCAGTACGCCGATTTGGCTCGTACCTCATGTCGTCGTACAGCTCCGGTGGCATTGTCTGTTGGCACATGGCGATGTAGTCGAGGGGCGCCTGGCCGGTGAGCCGAGGTGCAACCGGGACGTGAGCTGGGTTCATCGCCCATCCCTCGGGGAGGCGGCTGTTCGCCAGCACCGGTGTGTTGGTGCGGATGAGCTCCCTAGCCTCGACTTCCATGAGCAGGTCAGCCGGTGGCGGAGGAGGTGGTGGAGGAGGTGGCGCAGCGTGGGCGGAGGAGCCCGCCTCATGGTCGTTCGGCGATGGTTGAATTGCGTGGAGGTGAGCGTCGAGGAACGCGTCGAGGAATGCGCCAAGCATCAATTGCTCAGTACGACGCACTCTGCGGGCCTGCGTGCCTCCCGAAGACGGGCAAGTTCCTCCTCCGTTAAGTGAGCACCGGTGTCGCGCCGGGGAGGAGCCATGGCTGGGTGGTGGAGAAGGTGTGGTGCTGCGGTCGAGACGGTGAGGAAACCGCCTCTATATAGCGGCTGGGGAGGCGAGCGGACGAGCGCGTCTTAACTCCGGCCACCGGTCCGCCTGCCACCCCATATACGACGACGCTTTCAAAAGGTGTGCTCGTCTGCATTGACACAGCAGTGGCGTAGACGCTTCCTCGCCCGCGGAGAGGTGGAACGACGCGTCGCTGCGCCCGAGTAGGAAACCGAGACGCCGCCCGCCATTAACTCGGCTAACCGGCCGCTCTCAGCTTCGTGCGTCAACGACAGGCGTGGCCCGCGCGTCGGAGGCTGACGTGGCGACGCGCGTCGTTTCGTCCGGCGCAACCCAAAGGCTCCCCAAGTGCAGGGCATGGGCTAAGTGTGCCGGACCAAAAAAAATGGGCCGCGCCGGACCAAAATCACGTTTGGGTGCCGCGAGTGGGGAGTCGATTTTGGTCCGGCACAACCCAAATGCATTTACGCGACCGTTTGAGCGCCCCGAGTGGAGATGCTCTAATTTATTCTAAATGGCTCTTTGCCAAACTTTCAATCATTAATGGACACTCAGAAAAAAAAATACCACATCCGACCCTCCAAAAATGTCATTCACAATTCCTATTTAAATAGATAGACGCACCCTGATTGGCTTATTTAGGGCTACAGAATGCTAATTTATTTGAAATAAGTCATTTGGAAATGACTATCACTAACAAAGGGTGCGACGACAATCTCGAAGGATAAAAAAAGGCTAAATTTAGGTGATATGAGCAATTGCCATTGGCTTACATCAAAAGACTTGGACCTTTTTGCACCACGAAGTTTACCTAAGCCAAACTGAATGGACGGCTCCCGAGCACAGATACACCTGATATCTGGACGGCTCGAGTTGTGTTGAGATTGCGATTCTGGGCCTTGTCGCGACGCGCGCTCGTGTGGTAAAAAGAGGGGATCACGGTAACTGCGACCTGGCAGGTGGGGCTTCGTCTTGACGGCCGGCGACGCGAAGGACGGCGCGTTCTTCCTGTTCTCCAGGGGCAGGGCGCCTGCTATTCCTGTCCCCTCGGTTCCTCGATCGATCGGAGGCGTCAGCTTCAAGCCTTGGAGTCTGCGGAGACAGAAACCTTTTGTAGGGCGGAGCGGCCTGGTGGCGAAGATTCCTGCGGGAGATTCTTGCCCGTGTGTTTTTGTCGTCGGAATGAAGATTCTTGCCGGCCGACCAGTATGCTCGAAGGAATGGTGTTTCTCCAAGATACAGTTGACAGGTGAGCGGATCAATTCTGTGCATATTCTCAGTTGCAACTACTGAATCTGGGGGATTTGTGATAGGTAAACGTATGCGATTTGTGGTCTGTTCACAGGTTTCCCCGCGAGAGGCAGCAGGGAGAACGGAGACGGAATGGATCTGATCTGTGTGCTGGCTGAAAGCAACGCTGCAGAGCAGCGGACGGCGTGGTTGCCGAGGCTGAGTCTGGTGTGGGAGAGATACGGGCAAGAGATGAGGAATCACCAGAGGAGGAGGTGGACAGTAAGCGTCCGAGGAAGCCAGCGACGGCGTCGGAAGCATCCGCGATCCGGGGGGATCCGAAAGATCCGGGGTGGACGAGAAGGTTTGTCCGGCAAATTTTCAAATCCGTTTTTGGTTTATTGGAAAAGAGGGCCGTGAAAAATGCTAGGTTTAGAACCGAAACTCCATATTGGCAAAAAAATGCTGGTGCAGACATGGATGGAACTGCTATCTTGGGGTAAAAGATAGAGACGGTCCAAGACCTGGTAGCAACTGTGGGGCTGGTACTAGCATTACAAACAATTGCAGTAGATTATTTCATTGTTGGTGGAAAAATGCAGTTGACAGTAAAATACCTTAGGTGCTGCCGCTTCGCTGATTGATTTTAACCATGTAGGCTTTTCGGTGTCAAACTATAAAAGTTTTTATTGCATCGCTGCAAAATGAATTTTTTTGTTCACAATCCATTTTTACAGTTATATAGCTTCGAGCTGGAATCCGGGGATCAGACATGTGCAAGAAATTGCTGTGTTAAAAAAAGGGGATGGATAAAATAGCTTTTTGTGTACTGGTAATTGCGACCTGATAGCATTTGTAGAACATTGCATTTGACTGCTGGTAGTTTTTATTTCAGTAATTACACTTGTCCTTGTAGAACAGAGGAGCATGAAAGATATGTTTCACTTCCGAAAATGCAGGATCCGGATTGGTGCTGCTCCACAGGAAAGGCCAATCTGTCCAAACCGGATGGTAGCTCTAGAGAAATCTTTTTGGGATTATGCTGAGAATCCGATAGATGGTGTTGTCAAGCCAGAGATTGGAACTAGCTAGTGTCAACTCGCTGAATGAGGCCTATGATTTCTATAACCTGTATTCGTTGGAGAATGGTTTTGGAATCAGGTACATCAAAAGCAGGTTGAATTTGTGGAGAACAAAGAGTATGCAGGAAATAGCGTGTCTTGCGTGGTGAGTACCTGAATCAGACAGTGGAAAAACACATAGCTGGAGTTGATATTAATTCCTGGTTTAGGCAATAGCTGCTGATTGAGATAAAATTTTGTGCGTTTGCCGCAGGGTAAACCAGATGCGGAGAATATGAGGTCGTGCCGGTACGAGTGTCCAACAATCCCCAAAAATAGAAAAGTACCGATGGATTTTCCTTTCCTGTGATTTGTGTTCACTAGTTCATGCTGCCGGCGTACTGGCATGAGAGTTTCTCACTCTATGTGGTGGACATGGACAGTAGGCGTGTCCTTATCATGGACCCGTGTGGGACATCGGACCTGGTGCATGAGATGAAAGCAAAGCATGAGCAGCTGGCAACGAAGATCATGAAGAACCTGCGAAGGTACATCCATGAGCAGTTCGAGGGATGGGTCGTGCCTAGACATAGGTGGAACTTTGATTACAACATTGGTATGCACTACAGCTGTGAAAGGTCTGGCAAATGGCTAGTAGGATGAAAGATGTTGCATGAACATATTGTGTGAGCTGGGCGGTGAATGTTCCAATTCCTTGCAGGGAGATGAGCGGGTTTTACATTGTGCACTACCTGAGGGAATTTACGGGAGAACTATACTGCGAACAAGGCTGACGAAGGTAAATTCATACAGATTTGATGGTTCTGGTATGAATGTTGGGCTGGACGTGTACCTTTTGATCTGAATTTAGTGTTTCGCAGGGCGAGCTGGAGTATCTTCGGAAGTCCATAGCCTACCAGGTGATCTCTATGAAGGGCAACAAGGGCGCTCTGCCGACCTTCATGTACTTGGAGATCATACCATGAAAACATCGGAAGCTCCGTGCTGTCGTTGAGGGCTATGCATCATTTTGCTTAGGACGTACTTATGAAGTTGTACTGGAACCTAATTTTGGTTTGCTGCTGGTCTGGTGCCTGGGTTATCATTAGTTGCCATAGATTTGATTTGCATTTCTCTATGGGGCGCCTCCTCCCCCAAAAAACACTATTATTCGTGTAAGGACATATGTATAAGTAGAACCAGGGTAGTTTGATTTGTCTGAGAACTCAATATTGCCCAGAGGTTTAATCTTCATCAAGTTCATGGTTATTCCAGTCAAAGGTGCCGTTAATATGGACTTGCTAATTAAAAGGGGATGGCAAAATCTGCTGTTCGTAAATGGAGGGTATCCTCAATCGTGTTTCTGTTGAGGTAGAAGTGATCAGGTTTTCCATGCCTCAATGGTGACCATGCACAATTCCCGTTTTAGCGGCGATATGGATCGCTAGTAGTAGCCTGCAGTTTTTTCTCTTGAACAAAAAGAGAAAAGGTTCGAATACCAAGAGTGAAAAAATGTTGTACAATTTTCCATACAGAGAAAATGGTAGGATTCTAGCCCTCGAGCTTGGGCTTGCAAGAGTGAAAAAATGTTGTACAGTTTTCCGTACGGAGATAATTTCAGTAGGATTCTACTAGCCCTCGAGCTTGGGCTTGGAATAAATGTTGTGCGGTTGGAGCTTGGGTGGTGGCGTGGTGCCATCGAGACGGAACATGAAGAAAGCTTCTCTGCCGGTACACACCGCGCACATCCATCTGTCCCGCGAACTACTGGCGGATGCGTAGCATTTAATACCGGACGCAGGGGTGGGCCTCCGACTGATTTTACCACGGTAAAGAATGGCTAGAGTGGACAACAGATCCGAATCTCGATGCAAATGAAGGTACAGGATACCGGGATCATCTGTGCTCGGGTGCCAAAACCAATTTTCGAAACTGAATGACATATCTAACTAGTAAAATCAGCCATTGTGCATGGCATTATTTGGTGGGAAAAGATTTAGTTAACTAATTGAAAGTTATTAGAATATGTACAATGCGGTGATGTCAGCCTTATTTTAGAGTTGCCAAATCAGACTTTCACTTAATTAAATTGGAGGAAATGAGAATTAAAAAAGAGAAAGTTGTCTTCTCTTATCTGGTGAGATGATCTTTAAAACAAATAAGAAAAGTGATGCGTATCGAATCTGTGGAGAGAGTGAGAACAAGAAAGGCAGGCCCAGGCCGGCCGGCAGGTCCAAATAAAGGGCCGTCGATACCCAGCACGGCCCAATGTCTCTGGTGCCACATACGTCGGGCGCTGGAGGACGGCACGAGCACGAACACGGGACAGCTTTCTCCTGCTGTACATAGTAGAGCTAGGTTGCTGGTTTGGTCCTTTTTGGCGTTTTGGAGTAGTTTGCTGGTTTCCATCGGCCGGATCTGGCGTGTCTCCGTTCTGGTTTTCGTGGCTGTGCAGCTCCGGTGGCTCGGGCTATTGCAGGCGGCGGAGCTGGGGTGGAGCATCTCCTTCAATAAGGCCGTCTTCCCCTCTGTTTCGAGCTTCCCAGGCCTGGTGTATGAGCGCGGCACCGGGCAGCAGTGGTGGAGTGGTCCTGGCAAGCTTCCGTGGAGGAAGAGGTGCTGCACACTTCCGTCTGCAGGCTCTTCAAATAAGCGCTTGCTCCGGATAATCCAAATCGATCTTGGGAAGGTTCGGTATTGTCTTCTTCCGGCCGGCCGTGGTGGTGAGGGAGGAGATCGTGCTTATGCTCTTTCGCAAGATCGGTGAAGTGGCTCGGAAGCTGGTTCGTCTTTGCGTTCGAGCGCGGCGCGGGACGATGACTGCGATGCATCTCTGGCAGGCTTGCATGGTGGAATCCGAAGCAGGAGCTGCTTGGAGTCAGCTTCTTCATCAAGCGCTGGCTCCTCTTTCTCGGGCATGGATTGCGGTGGCTACACCTTTCTCTGGCCGGCCGTGGCGGCGAGGGGTGGAAGGGGAGATGCTACTCTGTCCTTGCTTCGGTGAAGAGGATCATGCTGCATCTACGAGCTTCACACGCGGTGGCCTTGCTTGCCATCGCGATTCATGGCCAAAAGGGTGGCCGTCTTCCAACCTCCTTGGCGGAGGCCTCTTCGACCAGACGCCAGTGCTCGGCGGCGAGATGTGACCAAGTGGTTTGTCCCCGGTCGCGTCAAGCTTGCTGGCGGCTATGTTTGATCGCCGGAATGGAGAGATCGAGCGCTATGTGCTCCGATGATCTCGGTGGTTTTTCCTCCTGGAGATCGCTGGCGATAGGTGGCGGAGACACTCTAGGACTTGATTGCTTTTTATCTTTTTGTTCTAGGGTGTTTTTTGTAAAAGCGAAGGTCCTTTCTTCGAATAGTAGGTCTCTCAGGGCAATAGACGAAAAGGACCTTTATGTAAATTGTACCTGCCACGTGTTTGAATGATAATGCAGCACCGGGGTCTTCGGGCCCCAACCCTTGTACAAAAAAAAAGCCGTCCCGTGTGTTCCAAACAAAAATAAAATCGCATGTACAAATAATTTCAAGGAGCACTAAAGTCGACGAATCGCCATCACAGTGACGTAAGAACTCTGTAGATTCTCCTAGACATCGTCTCGACGCATACCCAGCTATGCACCCGTGCACAGGCGACAGCGAATATACGATGACTAGGGAAATTGGCGCGTCGACACGCCGCGCCCGTGTGAAAACTTATTTGAGAAAAGAAAAACAGAGAAATATGCATGAAATGTATTTGAATTGTTTTTTTAATATTGTTGAATATTTTTGGGAAAACAATATTTTTCTATTATTGAGTATTTTATGGGGGAAAAATACTTGTTGGAAAAACTTATAAAAAAATTTGTATGAAAAATATTTTGAACTTAGAAAATCTGTTGAATATTTTTTTGGAGAAAACAATATTTTTTGGAAAAATGTGTAACAAATCTTGTATGAATTCTTTTTTGGACATTGTAAAAATGGTTGAAATTTTTTTTAAGGGAAAAATATGGAAACCTAATCGTCTATAATGCGCGTAACGTGGGTGCCTCGAGGGAATGCCGAGAAAAACTATTTTAAACTTGTATATTTTACGGGGGGAAAATATTTATTGGGAAAATCCAAATTTTATCCTTTTTATGTATTATTAAAATTAGTGGGTAGGTAATTAGATTGTATCCAAATTATAACTAAATTGGATGTTAAAAATGTTTATTGTATTAAAATATTAACCAAATTGGATTGTTTAAATGTGTTTGCATTATGTCGAGCATATATTTTTTGTAAGTACGTTGATATATTCTAGAGTATATTCATTTTTTTTAGCAAATTAAAATGTTCGAATGTGTTTTTATTTTTTCCAGTAGTATTTAATTTAAGACCATAATGAGTGGGAACGCACATTTGTTGGATTAAGTTTTATATTTAGGGAAAGCTCATGTTAGTTATATCTAAATATTTATCAAGTTGAAATGTTTAATTTTAGTTCGTAGTTAGAGGAAGTGCATTATTGTGAGAATTTAATAAAATTAACTTTACGCAATTATAGGAAGTACATTTGTTTTTTGTGTAAACATTTACCAATTCAAATTATCTAAATATGTTTGTTTTTTGACCATTAATAGTCAGAATTTATTTTTCCATCTTGATGGCTATATATAATTAGAGGGAGTGCATCTGTTTTTTTGTCCAACCATTTAGTAATTCAAAATATTTAAACATGTTTGATGTACATTTATAGAATTAAATTTTATATTTAAGGAAAGGACATTTAGATTGTATACAAATGTTGACCAAATTGAAATGTTGAACTTGAGCCCGTAATTAGAGGAAATGTGAGCTCGTAATTACAGGAAATGTATTATTTGAGCATTTAATAAATTTGTTTTCATACAATTAGGGTAAGTGTATTTAGATTTTCCTGAAATAGTTACCAGAATGAAATAGCTAGCATTTATTTTTCTAACCGTTTGAATATGTTATTCATATTTTCGCAATGAAAGATTCAAAATTATTGATTTTTGAACATTTTTTATTTTATGGAAGTTGTTCAAGTAAAATGGTTGTTTAAGTAAGATGGTCCCACCTGTCAGGAATCTAAAATTTGGAAAAAAAAGTTTTTTTTAAATAACTTTTTACGTTAATTCGTCTGATGTTGGTAGAAAAATTATGTGGGAAACTACTCTGACAAATTTTAAACAAAATTAATATTTATTAGTTCATGTGGGAAGCTTGAAAATATATTAGATTTAAAAAAAATTAAACTGTGAAATGTGTATAATGGATTTTTCTTGCAATTTTTGCGTGTGGAAATACTGCTAATTTGTTAATTTCAGAAAATTTTGATAGATTATTTTGTATTATTTTGTGCATAATTTATTTTTAGTGTTTTTTTTTGTGTGAAGAATTTAGAAATTTTTTAAATTTGAATTTGTTTGATATATTATTTACATTTTCCTGAATAACGAATTAAAAGTTATGAATTTTACAATTTTCAGAACGTGTGGAAATACTGTTAATTTGTTAATTTTGAAAAATTTGATAGATTATTTTGCATTATTTTTGTGCACAATTTATTTTTAGATTTTTTGTGTGTGAAGAATTTAGAAATCTGTTAAATTTGAATTTTTTTTATATATTATTTGCATTTTCCTGAATAACGGATTAAAAGTTATGAATTTTACAATTTTCAGAAATTTGTTGTAATTGTGAAATTTATGACAGGTAGGGCCCACATGTCATTTTTTAATTTAGAAAATCGTTTATGGGAATATAAAATATCCGACAGGTGGGGCCTGCGGTGACGTCATCGTGACATGGTGCTCGCCGACGGTGGACGGCGCTGCCGAGCTTGCGCTCGAGCAGCGGCGCGCGTGCGCGGCGCTGAGACCGCGCGGATCTGCTAGCGGGCATCCAGGGGAGCCGAACGGGCGGCGTATTGGACCATATGGTCGCCGCAGTCGCCGCCGGTGATGAATTTCGCGGCGGCGGACATGGAGGACAACGGCGAGGATTCCGAGCCGCGTGCGACATCCCGGCTCGCGTATCTCGCGGAGGACGGAGAGGAGGAGACGGCGGTGTCTTTGGCGACCTTCGGTTCGTCGAGGAAGCATCGGAGCGACGGCGGCCCGCGTCGGCACCGGCGGGGAGCTCCGCCCGAGCGGAGGAGGAAGAGGGGAGAGGAGGAGGATGGTGAGGGACCTAAACGTAATTTTTGGAGAACGTAGGGATGTTTTTGCAAAATGTCCACGGTGACCGTTGGATCTGAGATCGACGGCGCGGAGACTATCGCGTACTGCTGAAACGCGCCACTGTAGACGTCAACAGTGTGGCGCGACGTGGGCAGGCTCCGCGGTGGCCTTAGACGGTCGTCTTTTATATAGGTAGTGATTGTGACCTAGTGGCTAGTACTGAGTACTTTGTTTGGGGAGAAAGGAATCGATGGTCCTGGCCCGAACAATTCTTGAGCTGTCGGCAGTAGTAGCCGGCCGTCGGCCAAGGCCCTACCTCAAAACAAGACCGATTTCGTGGAACCTCAAAGAAACAAGAATAGAAAGTTAATTTTGCAAAAAAAGAAAAAAAGTTAATTTTGCAGGTGATCGTTCCTAGGGATGATTCTAGGAGATTTCGGAGGAACATGAGCATGCTTTTCCAGTGTATGCACTATTTCCCCGGAAAATGCCACACGCAAAGAAGGCATGGAGATAAATATAAAAAAAGTCATGGAGGAAAAAAAGAAGAAGGGAGAATAAATAGAGAGGAGGCATCTTTTATACACACTTGTGCTTGATGATTAGCACATGTTTTTCATATATAGAGTTTTTATGTGTTTCATGTTTACACTAGTAAGGATTTTTACGTTATATAAGACTTGTATATTCCAGTGGCGACCTTCTTTCAATGATAAACTTATTGGGTTGCATGTACAGTAAATTAAAATTTTCCGTATTGCTACGCAACAACTCCCAAGATCTACTATGAAGATACATGCGAATACGAAGATCCAAAGATCTAGATAGAATACATTACCAACACCGAAGTTGCGGAAGTAGTGTCGATGATGTAGTTGACGTAGCTCGTCGCCGTCTCTCTCAACCAAGCCTGGTAGAGAGATTACGGCGTCTCCTCCTCCTCCCCTTGTCACCTTGATCCAACAGCGTGAGGGTCAACCGTCAAGATCGACGGATCACCCCTCCGAGAGCTTGCACGCGTACGCCGGGAAAGGTTCAGCAGGGCTTCGCCGTCCAAGCTTGAAGCACTACTGGTGTATATAAAGGTGGAGATTTCAACACATGAGAAAGAGAGAGAGAGAGATTAGATCTAGTCTAATCGGATAGGTTGCCTCTAATTAGAGGTTCCTCTAATCCAACTAGAAGGGATCTAAACTTGAGAGAACTTGCGTCAACTTGTGTTGCAATTGTGTGTCCTCCAAATAGGAGGGGGTGGGGTTTATATAGATGGCCTAAGGAGTGGAGAGACTTGGGGAAGGGGAAAGCTTCCTCGGGTCCAACTCGGTTTGGACAAGGGGAAAGCCCCCCTTGCCCAATTCGGCTTGGGAAGGAGGAGTTGGAGTTGGACTCCAACTCCCCTCCCCCTCCACCGTCTCTCCCTCTTGCCGCCGCCAGGTGGGGCCCACTCTAGGACGCACTGACCTAGGCGGGTGGGGACGCCCTAGGCCGGCCGCCTTTAGCCACCACCGCCGCCGCCTCCCCCCCATGGGCCGCAAGGCCCACTAGGGTTTCATCTGGGGGGAGCTTCCCCCTTCGGCGCCTTGGCCCATCACCATCACATGGTGGTGCGGCTACCTTGGTGGGCCCTAAGGCCCATCTTGGTAGCCCCATGGTGGGCTCCAATATTTTCCATAATTATTTATTAATTAAATAAATCATATTAATTAACATTTAATTAAATAATATTTTGTCTAATTAATTCTTATTTAAAATTTTCCTTTTACAAATATTTCACTGAATTAATTACCTATCATATAAAACACTTTTATATGATCCGGGACACCCAGTGTCCGCCGACAAAATACTATGGATAAATATTTCCTTCTTATATAAACCCTCGGAATAAATTCCGACCGTGATAGCAACTTCTATCACAATACAATCTCTCCGATAAACCATATCTATCACGCAGACACTATGTTGGTGATACTCTCTCCATGTTCCAGACCAACCAATATACACAACTAACCAATCCTAGTTTAAGCGTGTCCACCCTACAGGTTCGATAACGTGTAGCTATAATTGGATATCCAATCACCGCCAGGGTCAGGTCCATGGACGACCTGAATAACTGCTACCGTTATGCGAAGACACTCTGTTGAACCTGCTGGCTATTTAATATATCATTCCCATTACTCGCGATACCAAAACTTCGCCCGAGATATAGATCTGTGGATGCTACCATGAATCAATCATTGATTCACTACATCTTTGTCTATCTCGTTAACCGGCAAGTTCCCTTTACTCGTTTCCGTATTATGATATCCCACATGGTGTAACTTCACCATGCATTGTCTGCAGAACATATTGGATACCTTTATAATACCGAGAGGGCCCAGGGCGTATCTCTCTAATCACGAGGAGTAATTTCCCATCTCAGAACATTAGGATATACACACACCTTGAAGTCACCCAGTAACTGCCGTTTTACTACCCAGTTACGGCCATAGTGTTGACAACACCAAAGTAACTCTTCCAGTATGCATAACCCTAATAACCTCATGGTTACAGGACATGTTATATAATAACCTTACTGTGATAAAGCTAAGGACAAAAAGACAATTTAACGGAATCTCTTAGCATATCAAAACTTGGGTCTACCCGGCCATATTATTATCCAATAATATGCCACTCATTGATGCTGACATAAACAATGTCCATGACTAGGAAAGCAGTGTCATCTAGCAATCAACAAATTAGTCCGTAAAAGAACTAGGGTATATTTTACGTGTTCATTTCTACACGTGCGAGTGAGCTTTCCCCTAAATCACGTATTCAGAAACACCACAGTTATAGCATAGAGAATACAAATCATAATTAATGAATCAGATGTATAAATACATTGCCTTTTGGGCATACATCCAACAGTCTCCCACTTGCACAACTGGCAATGTCTAGTTTGCATAAGTTTAACATCTTGATTGATGTTTGGTGTTTCTCATGCTCACTCTTGTGTGGTAGACTTATTGTCCTTTTAGTCCCTTCTGGGGCTATGTGAACTTTATTCTTTTATGCACAAAGAAATACATCTTTCATGCACAACCTCAATTGATCATATGATCACTTGTAGCATCTGGTCATACAAGGTGAAACCTTGGTACTTTAACTAAGAACACAATTTCATTGTTTTCACAATTAGTTGTTTCTTTTGCAAAGAACCACACCTAGTTCACTTAATGAACCGACAACCTTTCTTTGGAAGTTGTTATGCTCCCACTGTCTTTGCTACTTGTTGTAGTTTTCGTAATATAGCCTTATGTTTTTATAAACATCCCCTTGTAATGCGATGTACAATTTAGAAAATTCTGTCATCTACCCTTGGTCTTTTCCTTTATACTTATCTCATAAGATTTTCCAATGTAACTCTTACATTATGAGCATTTCTCTCTTTTGAAGTAACTTCTTCAAAATACACCTTATGGAGAATTCTCATCTTAATTGGAGTCAATTGAACTTTTATCAAATTCAACTTGTCAACAATCAAGTTTGACTATTTTGTTTGATCTTAAAATTTCACATCTTAAGAAATTCCTTTATGATCAAGATTTCAAATCAATTGATCATGCTCACCACCGTACGAAACAGCCATGGTTCTTGCATATGAATTTCTCAACTTTACGAGAATTTTAATTCCCCATGTTCTTGAATAATATTCAAAACACTTTAGTGAAATTTCCGCAACATTATATCTCACCAATATATGGAAACTTCCTTATACGTGCGATTATGATGTTCCAAATATGTATGTCATTAATTACTTATAACAACATATCATATTGTATCAAAACAAAACAATCTAATATTATATCATTCAAAACCGAATATACAAATAAGCTCCCACTGATTTACTTGAAACTATGACCTCTCTTTGCTTCGAAGTTTTAAAACAAAACTTTGTTTCTTACTTCTCATTTAATATCATTATTTATTTGTCCTAGACAAATATCTCTTTTATGATTCAGATTTATATTCAATTAACAAAACCCTCGAGCTGTACTAGTACACATCCTCGATCATTTTTCCTTAAAAGGAATATGTTTTGTCAACATCTTATATAAACTCATTATCATAAAATACCTTCTTGATCAACCAAATTGTGATCATCTTTTCGTCTAACAAAAAGATCCTTATCAAGTTTTCATAACTTAACAACAATGATATTAATCGTATGACATCTAAGTCATAATCTATTGGGTCTTTATTCTAGCACATTCCTTTCTTTACTTTGTCTTAGCATATTAAGTTTCCTAGAAACTTGTATGCCACTAATCTGGTTAAGTGAATGTTTCTTGACAAGACGTCATGCATTTAAAATGCAATGACTCTCGGTATTAGTCTAAAAGACTTGTCAATTGGAATTGCTTCCGCTTGCACAACATCTGATAACTATTTCCGAAGATTCAATAATCTCTTCAAGATTCACCATCCTCCCACTGAATTCTTTAGAAGAATAAAATTCCTCAAGAATCACATTTATCTTAGTGGCAAAACATTGTCACTTATGTGGTGTTTTAAGAGGATTTCCAATTAACTTATTGGAACAACCTACAAAATAATTTATTTATCTTCCTCCTTTAGGATCAAGTTCTAATCTTTCATAAAACTTAGAACCCAAATTCTTTGTGTCTCTTCATGTTTATCTTTCAAAACTATGACACAATCAATAAGATAAATATTATTCCTAATCCTTATATCATCTTAGAACTGAACTTCTTTTCAGAAATTCTAAGTATCTAAAACTATCACGTCCCTTTATGTCTATCTTTCAAAACGATGACGTGAATTTCCAAGACTATTTTGTGCTAAAACTAGACAAGCAATAAATATACTAAATTGGATTTCTAGGAATATGATTCTGCAACATCTTAGTAATTATTCAATCAACTTGATCAAATATATGAACCGAAATAGGATCACATTACTAAGACAATATTTCTAAAATATAATTGTGTAGTTTCAAGATCTCAATAAAATTATTGACTATCTTTCAACTCAACTTTATTGACTTCACTATGTGCCTGAACACTTAATGAATTTATGACTCCTAAGAATCACGTAGTTCATTAAGCCTTTCACTTGTTTCACATAACAATATCTCAAATTTCCTTCCATCATGCATATGATGCATTTGAGATGATAGTGCCACTCGAAGGTGGTGTCAACATAATCACAACAATATTTCAGAACAAATGATATTTCCATAACTCAAAAGATTTGTAACTTGATCATCCACGAAGGGATTGATCCAAAATATTCTTCGATAAACGGGACATGAAATCCCACAAATTCACAAGAGTATTTCCATCGCCAAGATTGCGACCTTATTACAATAACTTGGGCCAAAACCCACAAATCTTTCGAACTAAAACTGAAAAGTAAATTTGAAGATGTCTTCATCTTGTGGATGAAATTCCATGCGCCGAGCTTGACACACATCCTCAACCTCTACTCTTCCGCCACCTTACTTCCCGCATCTCCTATATCAAGTGCATAAAATAATTAGCAATTGATACTCCAGAGTTACTAGTAAGATTGACAAATATCATTGCAAGTATAACTCTTATACCTTTCTTGCCTTTAGAAGATTTCTTCTGTAGCAGGAATTTCTTGCAGTTCCTCTTCCAGTGTCCCTTCTTCTTACAAAAGAAACACTCGGATTCCTCTTGAGCCGAGTCCACAGCCTTCTGTAATGCCTTAGCATTTTTAGACTTCTTGGTTCTCTTCTTCTTGAACTGTGTGGTTTGGGTAACCATCATAACTTGATTGTTTTCCCTCTTCACACTAGGTTCAGCAGTTTTCAGCATTGCAAGCAGCTCATTCGGTGTCTTCTCCAACCCATTCATGATAAACCGCTGTAAGACGGTGGGAGGGATGCCAACACCAAATCTATACTTAGCTCGGCTGGAATAGGAAATCCCAGAGCCTCGAGCCTAGTACCATAACCAAACATCTTGATTACATGCTCGCTCACAGAGCCTCCTTCTGCCATGTGACATGACCACAGTGCCTTTGTTATCTCATAACGCTCAGTCTTAGCCTGAGTCTGGTACATGGCCTTGAGTGCGACAATCATGTCGTATGCAGGAGTTTGGTCAAACTTCTTCTGCAACTCAGGTTCCATACATGTCAACATGAGACACTGAACAGAAATCGCCGTATCACTCTTCAAGGTGTACGCATCTGTTCAGCTTCTGACGCATTGTCAGCTGGCGCCTCGGGAAGAGGGCCATCGAGAACGTACTCGCTCTTCGCGTTCCTAAGAACAATCCTTAGGGCGCGAACCCAATCAGCATAGTTGCTCCCATTGCAGTCAGGGGCTTTTCTCAATCAGTGGTCCAAGGTTAAACGAGGGTGCTATCTTAGCCATTGATCTACAACAATTAAGTTCACTTAGACATGTTCATAATTATTATCTAGCATTAATATTTAAAACTAAATTAAAATGCTCCCACTAAAATTGATATTCCTCATGATCAAATTAGTGTATACGAAATCCACGCTCAACATACGATCAATAGATGGATACATGCCATTGAACGTAGTTTACAACGGGTAGGTCAACAGACCAATCACTTCCTACCATGACTTTCGCTTCATCTTTCGATGTGTGTGCTCCGAGCTCATAACTAGTTATGCTCGAACGTCAAGACAACCAACCGCTTTTGCTGTAGGTACGGTACACTACACGCCTCCCGAACCCTTGGCACACATTACTCATGGATACATGGCGTACGGTGACAAGCATCCGGTTTGACGCTGCTACGTGTTGGAAGAGCACGAACTCCTTGATATTTTCAATTTTAGCTCAAGTAATTAAACTCTGCAGCTACCGAGGAATCTCCCTAATAATCACACTACTACGCAATCAAGGGAAGAGCAAGAAAACAGATATAAAACATGCACAAGTAAATAACACTTCGTGATGTAGTATAGTCTTCTTCCTCCAGCTTCCGGTGGCGCCTCCACCGGTGTGGCCATGTCGAGGTTCACGACATTTGCATGCCTTCTCCTATCCTCCACTATCACCATAGCTCGACGAACAAGAACGAACGGCACGCCGGCCAACAAAACAAAGGTTAGTCAACAAAATAAATTTCGAGACTATTAGACGCCTCTAACGTTTGTTTGCATATTTTAGCGTGGCTGTAGGATCAACGGATAACCGGAAATTCTACGACCCTCACCAAGCATGTTCATTCATGTTGCTAGATTGACATTGCGGGGTGATGGACAACCCAACATTACGAAAACGTTGCGGCTCCCCATCTAAACGATCACATGTGCGCGTGACCCCCGTGTGGACCTAGTCCACATGCCCTTTCCGCTATCAAGTCAACGAGGCCAACTATAATAAGATTCGAAGCTACTGAAGCACTTCGTTGGCGCCGACGGGCATACTAGAGCAGCCGGAAGGTCCACGGATTGCCAGAAGTTCGAGATCTTACTATGCCGCTGGAAACAAGACGAGACCGCATATTGGGAAGCAAACATAAATAAATGAATGTTAGAAGAAAAGACATCAATAACATACCCGCACAAACTTATGCGGTGCCCGCACACCATGTGCTCTAGATCAAATCATGTATCTACGCATAGATCGCTCTGATACCACTATTGGGTTGCGTGTATAGTAAATTAAAATTTTCCGTATTGCTACGCAACAACTCCCAAGATCTACTATGAATATATATGCGAATACGAAGATCCAAAGATCTAGATAGAATACGTTACCAACACCGAAGTTGCGGAAGTAGTGTCGATGACGTAGTTGACGTAGCTCGTCGCCGTCTCTCTCAACCAAGCCTGGTAGAGAGATTCCGGCGTCTCCTCCTCCTCGCCTTGTCACCTTGATCCAACAGCGTGAGGGTCAACCGTCAAGATCGACGGATCACCCCTCCGAGAGCTTGCACACGTACGCCGAGAAAGGTTCAGCAGGGCTTCACCGTCCAAGCTTGAAGCACTACTGGTGTATATGAAGGTGGAATCTCAACACATGAGAAGAGAGAGAGAGATTATATCTAGTCTAATCGGATAGGTTGCCTCTAATTAGAGTTTCCTCTAATCCAACTAGAAGGGATCTAAACTTGAGAGAACTTGCGTCAACTTGTGTTGCAATTGTGTGTCCTCCAAATAGGAGGGGGTGGGGTTTATATAGATGGCCCAAGGGGTGGAGGGACTTGGGCAAGGGGAAAGCTTCCCCTAGTCCAACTCAGTTTGGACAAGGGGAAAGCCCCCCTTGCCCAATTCGGCTTGAGAAGGAGGAGTTGGAGTTGGACTCCAACTCCCCTCCCCCTCCACCGCCTCTCCCTCTTGCCGCCATCGGGTGGGGCCCACCCTATGCCGCACCGACCTAGGCAGGTGGGGCCTGCCCTAGGCCGGCTGCCTCTAGCCACCACTGCCGCCGCCTTCCCCATGGGCCGCAAGGCCCACTAGGGTTTTGGCTGGGGGGAGCTTCCCCCCTTCGACGCCTTGGCCCATCACCATCACATGGTGGTGCGGCTACCTTGGTGGGCCCTAGGGCCCATCTTGGTAGCCCATGGTGGGCTCCCATATTTTCCATAATTATTTATTAATTAAATAAATCAATATTTAATTAAATAATATTTTGTCTAATTAATTCTTATTTGAATATTTCCTTTTACAGAATATTTCACTGAATTAATTACCTATCATATAAAACACTTTTATATGATTCGGGACACCCAGTGTCCGCTGACAAAATACTCCAGATAAATATTTCCTTCTTATATAAACCCTCGGAATAAATTTCGACCGTGATAGCAACTTCTATCACAATACAATCTCTCCGATAAAACCATATCTATCACGCAGACACTATGTCGATGATACTCTCTTCATGTTCCAGACCAACCAATATACACAACTAACCAATCCTAGTTTAAGCGTGTCCACCCTACAGGTTCGATAACGTGTAGCTATAATTGGATATCCAATCACCGGCCAGGGTCAGGTCCGTGGACGACCTGAATAACTGCTACCGTTATGCGAAGACACTCTGTTGAACCTGCTGGCTATTTAATATATCATTCGCATTACTCGCGATTCCAAAACTTCGCCCGAGATATAGATCCGTGGATGTTACCATGAATCAATCATTGATTCACTATATCTTTGTCTATCTCGTTAACCGGCAAGTTCCATTTACTCGTTTCCATATTATGATATCCCACACGGTGTAACTTCAGCATGCATTGTCTACAGAACATATTGGATACCTTTATAATACCGAGAGGGGCCAGGGCGTATCTCTCTAATCACTGAGGAGTAATTTCCCATCTCAGAACATTAGGATATACACACACCTTGAAGTCACCCAGTAACTGCCGTTTTACTACCCAGTTACGGCCATAGTGTTGACATCACCAAAGTAACTCTTCCAGTATGCATAACCCTAATAACCTCATGGTTACAGGACATATTATATAATAACCTTACTGTGATAAAGCTAAGGACAAAAAGACAATTTAACGGAATCTCTTAGCATATCAAAACTTGGGTCTACCCAGCCATATTATTATCCAATAATATGCCACTCATTGATGCTGACATAAACAATGTCCATGACTAGGAAAGCAGTGTCATCTAGCAATCAACAAATTAGTCCGTAAAAGAACTAGGGTATATTTTACGTGTTCATATTCTCTACACGTGCGGGTGAGCTTTCCCCTAAATCACGTATTTAGAAATCACCGCAGTTATAGCATAGAGAATACAAATCATAATTAATGAATCAGATGTATAAATACATTGCCTTTTGGGCATACATCCAACAAAACTTGGCTTGTATATTCCAATCCGCCAAGCAGATGAATTGGATGGTGAAGAGGTTTTTCTCAATCCTTCTTCTTCATGATACCTCACTTGCTCGACTTCAAGCTGATCTCATATACGCAAAGAGCGCACTTTGGCTAAACCCTATTTTCGATTTATGAACCCTAGCAATGGTCAACCACTTAGATTTCACCTCGGAATTCTTAACTTCCTCCTCCTGAGTGAAAGCCTTGACCTCATCTTCCTACAATTGTAGCTTGCCGAGGAGGCCACCGGCATGGCGACATCTCCCTCTTCTTTCCCTTTGTGCTGCTAGATTAATCTTTCTCTGCCATTGCCAACCCTATGCCGTCCCAATCCATGCAAGAGAGGGAAGTCTGCAAGGTTTCCTGAAGATCTTACGTGGAACAGAGATCCTAATCGAATTCAATGCAATAACCAAAGAAACTCTTGACAAGGATTTTACTATTGTGAGGGGAAAATAAAACCCTAAATTTTTCGCAAGAGAAACGCATGTGTCCCTACAAGGATAGACTTGTTGTCATACCACTAGAAACAATGTCTACCAATATGGGTCGATTCAAAATGAACTTTAAGAACCAGCCACCCTGCATTATTAATTTATTATGTCGTCAGTTCATCGCATACACGAGAAAACGTAAAAAACATTACTAACTATATGAAAGACCATCCGTTTCGCGAGCTGTGAGCACCCGTGGTACTGTTCTAATGAACAGTAGCTACAGTGATGAACAGTACTTCCATCCCGCACCGTCGCCTGCTGATCCGACGGTCCCCGATGCATTTTTGCACAAAAGCCATCGCGTTTTCTAGAAATTACGAACAGGTCCCCCCATACAAATACGAAAACCCTAACCCTACCTCTCCACTGCGTTTCATTTTCCCCATTCTCCTCCCGATGCCCGCCGTCGCTCCCCGGCCCGCTCCCACCCCCATCCAGCCTGGCCGCCGGCGCCGCCCTCCACCCCCCGCCGCCCGCACCGCCTCCAGCCCCGGCCCCCCGGCCTCCACCCTCGACCGCCGCCGCCGGCTCCGCCGCCACAGCCTCCTCGATCAGCACCCGAGCTCGCCCGGCTTTGCCCTACCAGCCGTCGCTCGGCCGCCGCCGCTGCCTCGCGCTCTCCGCAACCTCCAGCCCGAGCCGCCACTCCTCCGGCGGCAGGGAGCCGCGCCGCCTCTCCTCCGACGGCATGGAAGCCGCCACCTCGAGCTCTCCGGCAACCTCCAGCCCGAGCCGCCACTCCTCTGGCGGCAGAGAGCCGCGCCGCCTCTCCTCCGGTGGCATGGAGACTCCCCGACGCGGCCACCTCCACCTCCACACCGCCGGCGCCCAAACAAGGAGGGTTTGTCGCCAACGTAGCGGTAGGTGACCTTTGATTCGCGGCTGCGCTCCATCTCTCTTCTGTGCAGGTCGTTCCTCTATCTCTAACCCTCCTCTGTCTCTTCCTTCTTTTTTCCATGCTATTCAATTTGATAGATCGTAACCTTCCCATATGTGCAGTTGTTGCTTGATTTGCTCTTCCGTTGGATCTATTGCTCCACGAGATGTGCTTGAGGTGAGTGGAAAAATCAAGAGGATCTGCCCTTATTTGTGTGCTCTTCGATTGGATCAATCATGGCATTTTTCTTTGTGAAGTTGTTGTTGCGATATGCTCTTTTGTTGGATCCGGTGCTTCACAGGACGTGCTGTTTTGAGGTGAGTGCAAAATTATTTTTTTCCCATCGGGTGCCCATTTGTAGAGGTAGAAGCGGCTAGCAGGACATATATTGTTTTGTTTGCCAGCCACGCTCTTGGACATGCTTAGATTTTTTATTGTTTACTTGCTCGATTGCTGGTCCGTTGTAATCATCAGACTGCAGTTTCTAGATTGTTAGGTTAGTGGAATTGACACCATCATCTTTAGCTTGCCCTTTTCTATAATAGTACACACCATATTATTATTCCCCTCATGAAGGAGGTTTGAATGGTGCACACATGCAGAACTGGAAGCACAAAACGAGGTTATACCTTTTTGCATCTTGCGTCATGTTAATTTCCGAGTGTATTATTTCTGTAAACTTTATGTGTGCGTACCTCGGAAAGAAAAAGTAGGATAAGAGAACTACAAATTTTAGAAAGAAATCCATAGAACCCCAACGTTTAAACTTTATATGTGCATTAAACTTTATATGTGCAGCTCGGAGACAAACAAGAAGAGGAGTAAGCTAGGCTAAGCTCCATTACAAGTCTCCGACTCAATGTCGACCGGCAGTGGCGGAATCTGGTCACCTGCGCGTTCCAGCTGGCTACGTGTTCAAGGTTCTCCGGCCACCATCCTCCAGCCAGTCCTTCCATTCCTACACATCTAAAGCATGGTGATCTTCCTAGCTTCCTTATGTTCTGTTTGCTAATAATAACTTTCTAGAGTTAATTATTAACAATTCAGCGATGTGGTGAGCAGCAGTGCATCATAACTTTAACTGTTTGCTAATAAATAACTTTCCAGAGTTAATTATTAACGATTCAGCGACGTGGTGAGCTGCAGCGCATCATAACATTAAGTTTGGAAATTACTAACTTTGTATAGTTTTAGTGTATCCAAAGGAAAATCACCCTTATTTGCAAAGGATTGTAGATGTCATTTACAAATATTAAATCCCACCGCACAAGCTACCAATAGCATACATTATTTGTAGCAGAGTTTGTGCTTACAACAACCTCAATTAATTGGTACATACCATAGCAAATTAAATACATGTTCTTCTTAATTACTTGCCATCTAGGTATTTTATGAACTCTAAATGGCACTCGGATAAATATAAGAACTGTGTTGTACGCCCTGTGTCAGCTGATTATATTATCATCATCACTTTATTAGTTGATTTCTTCTGATAGCTGCACCATTCACTTACATATGCCATCTCTTAGTTTTCCTAAAACTTTTATAATGAACTTTTATCAGCTTGGCTAAGCCATGTTACTTGAAAGATATTTATATATGTTCTCCTGGAGTACATTTGCTAAAAGGTTCAGGTTTCTGATTCCAATATTGATCCATATTTTTCTACTTTTGATGTGTTGCAGTAGGTAACAGTAGATATAAGCTAAATCCCCAATTTGCCGGATTCTAGGCGTCCTCTTTGTTCTTCATGCTGAATAAGAATTTAATTTCTCAAACAACTGTTGTTAGGCACCTTGCTTCCATGTACATCATGTCCTTCTATCTTCTCCCAGTTAGTATTAGTACACTGACGCGTAACAAGACATATTCATGACTTATTTGTTCACTGTATCTTTCAATCAACACTGAAGATATTTTGGATGGTAGGATATTTTTGTTTTTCCGCGCTGGCATATTTAACGGATGGTAGGATATTTCTGTTTTTTTGGTGTTGTCATGTTCAAAACACCGGTGGACATATAGGATGTTTTATAGAGTTAAAGTGAAATTAGAAAATTCTATTAGATATAATTGTGCCTTTGGGGAACTGTACACTGAATTGCTTGCATATCATGCAGGCTGGCACTCCTCTTGGAGCACAATTATATGGACATCAATAGCGAAACATGAGCTACATAATGGTAGTGCAATCCTGGAATCAACCTTCATTTAATTTTTGTCAAATTGACTCCATGATTTTATTCATGAATATTTTCTCTACGTTCCCATAACCTTCAATTTTGATTTAAACAGTGCATGAGAATTACAAAAGTATCTCACAGACCAATTTCTACTTTGTTGTACGACCACTCATGTTTTTTATGTGCAGAACCTTCCATTTATTTATCACGCCATTAGGAGTTATTTTAGTTTCTATTTTAGTACTACTTGCCTCTAGATTACAGTCAGATTCGTCAACAATCCGATGAGGCTCTTTAGTAAAACATTGCAATTTTTATTGCTTTGAATCCTTGATTGCTATTTTGTGTTTTTTGATGAGTACCAAATATTTTACTCCAGTTTCCATTTTGAATTTCCATTTGCACATATTCTGGATAGCAAAGTTCTAGCAAGTCACTTCCAGTTGTTGTATTACTGAGCATGGCTATTTTTCTATCTCCATGCATTGTTATTCACCACACTCTTAGCAGATCAATCGTCTTTTGCACATCTGGCCGAGGTAATCTTTCTTTGTTCATTTGCTCGGTGGCTTCTCATGTTTCATTGCAAGTAGGGTTGTAATCTCTATTTAGTTGATTTTCTTATAGCCGCCTACTCTCCTGACAATTAGTTCAGTCTAACATAAATAATTCTTCTTCACTTCAATTTCAGGAAAATATATGTCATTGTCTTGCAGATCAGCAGATAAAACGAAGTGCGAGCCTATACTTTGGAGTATAAACTTCCTGGTTGCACTTCTCGATTCATTAGTTACAGTCAATTAGTATTTGTGTTTATCTTCCTTCTACTCCAATTGATTTAATGAACGCGGTTCTTTTAATTCTTAGTCCCTGATCATTTATTTACATTTTGAAGAGATGGATCACCCTTGAAGTCTCAAGATCTATCAAGCTTAATTCTTTTTCAAGCTTAATAAAATGCAGCAGCAGCAGAAATCAAGCTAGAGTTGTACACTTACATGGAGGAGTGCTTTCTTTTTCTGTACAAAAAATCGATTTTGATGTATTTGGTTGGTGATTCATTACTTGCATGGTTCATTCGTGTTGTTGTGATATACTAAACGAATAATTTTTACCGTGATATATAGAACCGTGTTAACTTTTTCCTTGGTGGACGGTCGTTAGCCCTCTCGCCACACCCTTCGTAGCAGCCGAGTACAAATGCGACATGGACAAGACCGTCGTCTATTCACCTTCTTCTCATCTGGCAATAATTATGGTGTCTAAAGGTACATGTACACACCCTTTCAGTTTTATTAATTCATCCCCTGCACAAGTTTTACCTAAGTCTTGATCCGACTTATTGCATTATATTTCAGGTTGTAGCCGCTGCGCCAAATTCAATTATCCGGATTAAACTCGGAAACAACCCGAGAATGCAATTTGTCAGTCCAGGTGCCATCTTTTCCGAGTTTCTACCTATCTAATTGTCTTCTTTACACTTTGGCTCAATTTATTTCTTATTGCTTGGAATATAGTAGTATGATTATTATTTCAGTTAAGAAGAATATGATCCAAGTAACTTCCAGATTTATACACGTGTCTATTATTTCCCTATGTAGGACAATATGATAGAATCATAAAAGGCTGAAAGCCCATGATGGTCGTGCAGCTTTTCTTCAACATGTGTGCCAGAGATCAACTTTCTAATGTATGCAACTGGCTTCTTTTCTGAGAAAGTTTATACCCCCTCTTCATTTTTCAACTATGGATCATAAACCACTTTACATACATGAGTTTTGGTTGCTTCAATTGAACATGCATTCATTTCTTGTGTGAGAGTTTGAGAAAGACTTGATTATTAAGGTTTTGTTTCATTCCCTTATTGCTCTGCTGCTGTTTGGGGATTTTGATTGCAACACACTTTATTTGTTCGGGAACATATATGTGATGTTTTGGTGCCTCTCAGAAGATGCATTATGTGACGCCTCCTCTTGCAAACTACATCAAGCTTAATTGTCATTACTGAATTTACAAATATTTGTTCAAATATTAAGGATGCTAGACAATATTAAGGAGTTACCCCTATTTTCATCTAGAGCGCGGCGTAACGGCGCGCCAAATTCAACCAGTTACATTTGATGACTCACATGTTACAGGCACGACCGCACGAGTCATCGAGTCAGTACGACTATGACCCCATTTTTCCCAACTACTCCACCCACGTCTTCTCTGTGTTCAAACAAGGGTAGATTCCCATCCCCCTCCCGTTTCTTGGATTCGGGAGCCCCCGTCCATTTTTCTAAGTCGGAGCTCGGCTGTTGATCGATCCGGCCGCGCAAACCCGTAGCTTCCTCGGTGCTCCGGTGATCCCCCCGGCTCGCCCTAGTCGCCGAGCGCGAGGCTGGCCGTTTCCGCGGCTGGTCGAGTTCTTGACGGGGTCGGCCGCCAGCTGGGTTCCCCTCGTGTAGGAGGAAAGGTGAGCGAGCTCTCTTCTTTAAATCGAACTTAACTAATCGAATCGGTGCCTGGTCTCGGTTGATTGGGTTCTTTTCTTTTAATTCTCTTTTACAGTTTCCTTTCGCTTTATTCTTTGCGATGTATTTTGGTTCACCCTTTCGCTTTCTCCTCCGGGTTTATAAGACCTGAGTTGCCATCTTCGAATCTTTGCATTCAGCTCGGGAATTCGCTAGGTACGTGGTGGATAGAGCTTTGTCGGTGGCCGTACCCTTTCCCTGGGGGAACTCTCGTGGAGTTCTTGGAATAAAGGAGGGATTTTAGGTCCGTATTTAGGGCTAGTTCTTGGGAACTCCGGAGTGGAGTTTGCTCAGATATCTCGATCTGCTATCTCTGGCGGCCGAATCTTGTCCTGTTCTTCATGGGTTAGTTGATTATTTTCAGAGACTTTTTTGTTCCCTAGTTCAATTTCGTGCAATCCCCATAACCTTGTAAACCACCCAGTCCATGACGCAGTATACTAGTACCCTCGAGATGTGGTTTGATTACTAAGCCGGTTTATTATGGTAGCATAAAAGGCTGTATTATAATGTCTATCACTCTATCTTGGTTGTATCTATCACATAGGTAATTGCGTGGAGATATGGGACCTCATATGATAGAGAAGGATGGCGGGTAGGGAAGGGAGGGGGAGATTGAGAAAATTTGTCCGGCGGATGACAATGGAGTGCCTTTGCTCTGGGGAGCAGCTGAAAGGTGCAGATGAGACCGCCCGATCATCGGACTCTACAATCACCAAAGATTTCTCAGCCAGTGGGTACTCGTCCAGGAATGGGGAGGTAGAGAAATACCTTGATAATGGCAACATCGAGGAAGCCGAGTTGTCACTTCGGGAGGGCGTCTGCCTTAACTATGAGGTTGGTGTTTCCTTATGCGGAACTTTTTTTTTTGGATTGACAGAGTATGCTCTGTACAGCTGAATTCTCTTGTGGAACATGACATCTTTGGATCTGCTTTCCATTTATCTTGTGCTTCCCCTTGAAGTAGTGTTATCGAAAAATAGTTTGCCCTGTAGTTAAGTTATTCTTCAGTACCTATTTTTACTCTTATGCTTCCTTGTGAATGCAGTTGTATATGAATTTTTAATGTGCAGAACTAAACTGCTTTTATGAAATTAATCGAATGGAAGTGCTTATTTTATCTCCTACCAGAATTGGCCCACCAGCTTCTTACTATTTTAAGAAACCATCTATCTTATCCTTTTCTGGCATGCAATTCGGCAAACAAAAACGAGTTTCTAGTTTGAATTGTTACTTCTATATCTGCAATATACACTACTCATGCACTTCAGTTGAGAAGCTTAATCTGAGCAGTTTTTCTGCTCTTTCAAAAAATATTGATTTCATTATCATGAAGTCTATTTTTCATTTTGATCGTATGCTAGAATACTATTTTTTACAAGTTAACTACATCATTTGTGGATTTACTGATTCCAAGCTTAATTAACTCCCATATTTAGTGCAGAATTATACACATATATTTTGCCATTTATATTTTTGCAGGAGGCAAGGGCGCTGCTAGGAAGGCTAGAGTACCAACGTGGCATGTCGAAGCAGCACTTCGTGTGTTCGATGGAATAGACATAACTTCATTAGTTCCTAAGATGAAAATCTCAATTGCTAGAAAAGCACATCGCCGGAAGACTCGTTCACAGTGGGATTCTCCACCAATGCCCTTGCATGCGGTGAGCCTACTCATGGAGGCTATATATCTCAAAGCAAGAGCACTTCATGATCTTGGAAAGTTCAAAGGTAACACTCATCTCTCTGTCACTCAAATGAATAATGTGCAAACTCACACATGTGCGCAAAGTGATTCACATTTTGTTCTTGGGTGTTATGGAAAAATCATTTTAATTCTTGTTTAGCATTGCTGCAGTTTTGCGCGTGGTTACTTTAATGCTGTAAGCATAAGCATAACCTCAATTCAATTTGCTTGTGCAGACGCCGCACAAGAGTGCAGAATGATATTGGATATTGTGGAAGCAGCAATACCAGAAGGCTTACCAGCAGGATTTGGAAAAGGTTGTAAATTGAACGAAATAATATGCAAGGCTGTAGAGTTTCTCCCTGAATTATGGAAACTAGCGGGGTTTTCACTTGAAGCCATATCTGAATACAGGAGGTCTCTTCTCAATAACTGGAATCTTGATGGAGAGACCATAGCAAAAATACAAAGGGAATTTGCTGTTTTTCTTCTATACAGTGGCTGTGAAGCCCGCCCTCCAAATCTCCATTCTCAGTTGGATGGTTCGTTTGTACCACGAAACAATATGGAAGAGGCTACTCTTCTTTTGATGGTTCTGTTGAGGAAGTTTAATCTAAGGAGAGTTGCGCGGGATCCCACCGTGATGCATCACCTTACTTTTGCACTGTCCATGTCAGGGCAGCTAAAACCACTGGCTGTACAGTATGAAGAGCTGTTACCTGATCTGCTGGACAAAAGGGAATGGTCATACAATGTTGCGTTGTGTTACCTAGCAGAAGAAGATGATTCGACTGCCCTGAATCTACTCAAAAGGATATTGAAGTTAGGACAGGATTCTGACAATCTCAAAGAACTTCTCCTTGCGTCAAAGGTTTGTGTTGAGAACGATGCTCATGCTGAAGGTGCTGCGTATGCACGGGGGGCTATTGCTAATATACAGGGAGGGTGTGACCAATTGGCGGGCATTGCAGACGTTTTACTTGGTGTCTCCCTTTCTAATCAAGCTAGATATGCCATATCTGATAATGATCGGGCTTCTTGGCAGTGTGAAGCACTCAAAGTACTTGACCGTGCTGAAAAAAACATGCACTGGCAAGATTCTAGGGTATTGTACAATCTCAGCCTTGAATATGCTGATCAGAGGAAATTAGATGCAGCAGTTTTTTATGCAAAAAAATTGGTGAAGTTAGAGGCAGGATCAGAGTCGAGGAGTTGGCTTCTGTTAGCTCGAATACTGAGTGCACAACAACTGTTTGCAGATGCTGAAACCATTGTTGATGCTGCTCTTGATGAAACTGGGAAATGGAATCAAGGGGATCTGCTGCGAACCAAAGCCAGAATTCAGGCTGCACAGGGGCTATTCAGCGATGCAGTTGGGACATATACCCAACTTCTTGCTGTAATTCAACTTAGAACAAAAAAATTCAGCGCTGGGATCCCCTTGACAAAGGTGCTCTAAAGTTCTGTTTCAGATCTAATTGTGGAATCACATACTCTTGCTCATATGCCAAATTTATTTTGATTATTATACAAATTTAGGATTTCCATGTTTCTGTTAGACCGGTTAATCAAATATTTGGTAGCCTTGTCTGCAAGGGGGAGCAGCGTGCATTAAAAAAGGTTCAAAGACAATAAGAAATGAATATTGGATATACATTCATTTTGATTTAAAGCTTCGGGCGAGGGCGTTCTGTCGATGTAATAGTTGCTCTGATCTCTTTTCTGAGAACAGGAAAAGTTTTCAATAGGTCAGATTTTGATTAGCCAACAAGAGCCAGAGTAACAAACTAGAATCATAGGGTGATTCCTGCTGGAATATGTCCTCTCAGTTTATGTGCTATTGCTATGTTGAATTTGGCTGCATACATGCCTAAAACTAGTGGACACTTCGGGTCAAAAGCTTAGTGTAAACCATTGAGTACCTCTTCATCCTTTTATATTTGTGGTTATGTATCTTATGTTCATGGAAAAGTAGCAAATGGATGGTCACTATGTCTCTGAAGTTCTTATATCACTTTTTACAGGGAGCTCAAGATTATAAAAGCCTGGAAACAGAGACCTGGTATGATCTAGCTCTCTTGTATCTAGGGATGTCACAGTGGAGGGATACGGAGGTTTGTGTATCGAAGATAAGAGCCATCAGTTGTTATTCTGCCTTGGCTTGGCATGCTACAGGTTAGTCTTGTTTATCACTAACTCCAAATATAAGACATTTTGATAGGCTATTTTAGGCTACCAAAACGTCATATGTCTAGGTATAAAGGAAGTATTATGCAAATATACGACAAAAGTCTAAACAACAACAACAACAAAGCCTTTTGTTCCCACAACGACAAAAGTCTGATCAGGCTATTTTAGGCTACCAGAACGTCTTATATTTAGGTATAAAGGAAGTATTATGCAAATATACGACAAAAGATCTGTTTTAAAAATATGTTCGATGTAAAATCATCACATGTCTATTCAAATAGATATCAAAGCTCCAGTTGGGGCTTACTCTGTCATTTAGTATGATACATTTTGAATTCTTTTGTTTCACCTTTGAAAATATAATAGCATGTGATTCATAGTCACAATTATTTTTCGATATAATACTACAAGTCACAGCACATTTCATCTTGCTATTTCTTCATGAAATATTTTAAAGAGTTCTTTGGTTTTTTTCCTAAGATACTTTCTTCATATTATTTACTAAAATGTATTTGCAGGAAAACTGTATGAAGCGAAAGGTCTTCCAAAAGAAGCTTTGCGGGCTTATTTCCAAGCCTTAGACCTTGATGCTAAACATGTTGCAAGCCTGATATCGACTGCTATTATTCTACGACAACTTGGGGACAGGCCATTGCCTTCGTACGGTGCTTCCTGACTGATGCACTGCAACTTGATAGAACAAATCATATGGCATGGTTTAATCTTGGCCTACTCTACGAAGAGGAAGGTAACAGGTCAGCGGCTGAGGCTGCTGAATGTTTCCAAGCTGCTGCTCTTCTTGAAGAAACAGCACCTGTAGAACCTTTCAGATGACATATATGTATGAAAGCTATAGAAACTGCAAGCTGTTATATTCTTTCAAATTGTTTCACTTAAACTAACGAGGAGTAGTAGATTACAGAGTTCCAGTCATGACCTACATGGCTAGATCATTGAGAGATTATAGCATCAGACGCCTTTTTCTTTGATTAAAGTTCAATATATAGTTCCGGTTTGTTTTCTATACAATGAGAAGAAAAATGATGTTATTCTCAATTTACTTTGTGGATGAACTTCACTCATTGTGATCTACAGAGTCAGATAGCCAGTATAATGTCAATATAGACGTAAATTGTCTCAAGTTTTAGGTAATCAATGTTTTTGTTCATATGTTGAGAATCATATAAGATGCAAAATATTCCTGGGGCCTTCATATATTACTCCTGTTATTTCTGTCAACTATCATGTTCCAGCAGATAAAAAATCCAAGGGTATGTTATTTACTGTTGCATTACCAAGGCTCTGAAATGTGCTGTAATCCAGGTTGTACTTAATGCTGTGGGCCGTGATTGTGCTGGGTACTGGTGGCAATCGCATGAGTTTGCTAACAACAACTGAGGTTGTTGGGTGGACTGCACATACTTGTCAAGCATTAAGATTAGCTACTATTCCAAGAGTACTCTGTAGACTTTCTTGGATACCTTCCCCCATGGAATGCATTAAGATATCTTCCCTGTTGTTCGTGCAGAAGCTTAGTTAGTAATCTCTTGTCATGCATTAATGAGACGGTATTCTAGCAGCATCAACTTATGTAGCAATCTTCTGGTTGGTGGTTTTGCTCAGGTCTGATAAATATTTGCTGGCATCTGGTCTATTCAAGCGGTTCAGCAATGATGATTGAAGGAATCCCTTCTCATGATTGGCCAGTAAGGTCCCTACTTGTACATTCCTTGTTTTATGTGACTATGATTATGTCTCTACCATCAAAGATTTTTGCTGAGAACTTTGAGGAGTTTCTTTTATGGCTTGAAATGCGCAATGAAATTCTTACGACTTCGAGGTTACTGATTTTAAAAGGTTTTATCTAGTTTTACTTTCAGTTAATTTGACTAAAATTCTGAAGAATTAATAAGTAATTTTTTGGATAACTTATTGGATCTTAGCCTAGACTTTCATATGTTCAAATGACAGAATTGAGGCATTTTTCTTCTAATTGTTTCTGTTTAATGCCCTCCAGCATGACAACTTGATCATGCATTTTAGTTCCACCATGGAACAAGTTCTCTGTTCCATTTCCCGCCGATTTGTGGGTTAAGTTTTGGTGATGTGAATGTCGGATGAATAACCAGCATCTATCCATGTACGTTTTGGGGCTACTGTGATGTCGGTCAGTCAGCTATCCAGCCTTGAGTGATCTCCCAGGCTGTGCACATGGCAGAGTCACATGTCTGTAGCCTTAACTGTTCTTGTGCTGTTGGTCACAGTGATATCCTTGTATATACTTTAAAATTGCGTTACCGAGCCAAGCGAACATATCAAGTTTATTTTTGATAAACGGTATTAATCAAGTACACCCGGTCTTTCCAACAACTCAACATCACGAGTAATTCAAAACATCAAGGATGGACATAACCAAATTAATATGAAACATCTAAAAGAAAATCAATATAAATAATATACACAGTAATCAACGACAACATCAGCCACTGTCCTGACAACACACGTGTCACAAAAAGATTCTCTAAAAGCAACACCCTTCAATAAGATGCCAACATATCTGTCACCCTCATGAGTTCTCACCCTGGAGAGCAAGACCGGAATCCATGCTTCAACAAGTTAACGATATCGAAACAACGCTATTGCTAGATACAACCGATAATGGCCAGACAGAAGTTTTCACCCCGGAGATCCAGTCCCGAAGAAGCATCATAAAAACTCAACTACTCTGCAATTAATATGCATAAGCCTCATACATGAGAATAATGGAAGATGACATTGTAGAACTATTTTCTTGTGAAACATAGTATAAATACGCTCACATACACGTGCATACACTCACCCCTATGAGCACCTCCAAAAAACTGAGCCGGCGGGTCGGGTCTTGAGATTGACGAAGTCACCGCTCCTTGGTGTCAACGAGAACGTCGCCTCCCACTGAAGAATATTTCGTCAAAATAAGAAACACCAGTATAAACCTGGGGTTTGAACTCTGGTGAGCCGTGGGCCCACCCTTCTAACCATCCTATCATAGGCAGATTCTTGACATGTTAGAACTTAGAACATCTTCAAGAACATAGCGAGTTACATGCATATACACCAGTGTGAGCCAAAACAATCGGTGTATACCTTTTGCAAACTAGTGCAACTAAAAGAAGAGTAAACAATGCTATTTAGGAATGTTTGGAAATTTGTTTAATCTTGCCAGCATTTTTTTGGATCATAGGGAAAGTTCCATGTTTCAAAATTTACACTGGAGCTGATAAGATCCAATTAAGAGATCTAAGCTTGAGACATAAAGATCATTCTATTGTAGAAAGTTGTTTGAAATATTTCTATTCCATGTATGAAGTTTTGAAATGTGATGCCCACAAAGATTTTGTTCGAGTGGATGCTAAATTGGACGGATTGTTCCACTTGGTTGGTCAAGAATAATTCCTAAATTTGAGACTCCATACAACAAAAGTATTCTGGTAAATGATAGTATTGATCGGTGAATGACAACCGGGTGCTAGAGCTTATGAAAATGTAAGTCATATCACGTACCTTTATGATACAATTTGTTGTTGTTGAGATTTCGCAAGAGATCTGCACGCATCTTCTATATCTAAATAGGAATAGCCCACTACTTGATTTCTCTCAACATGCAAGCTACACACCTCAGCATGTCTCTAATTGGTCCAAATCATCAAGCCATCCAAGTAGATCATCTCCACTAACTCTTTCTCTTAACATGCAGCCTGCCACGTCATTATTATCCATGTAAACTCTCTCTCTGTCCCGTTTCTTCAGTCGGTCTCGGTTTAGTTCTTCCCGTCAGCCCCTTCCTCTACCAATCATCATTCCACGTCGTGGTATTGGAAGTTAAACAGCCCCGTCCATTGATTGTAAACAATAGGCAGTAACCCTGTCCAATCCCCTGCAGCCCTGCCCCACGGTGTCCCCTTCCCATCAAAACTCAAGTGCTAATCCCTTGCTCTTCATATTCTTCCACCTCTTAATCTTATATATAAATATGAGTAGTAGACCCCTCCTTCTCGATCTCGCAAAGCCGATCTGTTACCGACGTTTCTTCAAGACCCACAACGTTGCCCAATTGTCCAGTCCTGCCATGAGGCATCATCTTCCACGCTCAGGAAATCTACAGCATGTATGTCCACGCCTCTTTGGAACTTCAATGGGACCAATTTCCCCATGGATGGTTATTCAATCAGCTGGCCAGCTTCAGCACAAGCTACCAAGGTTCATTTTCGAGTTTGGTTGTGCAAATGCGGCTCAGGAGAATTTTATACTCAGCAATAATTCTCATATGGTAAGCATAAGAGGCCTCTGCAGTTTCACAATTTATATTATTCCATCCTGCAAAGCAAGCAATTTGTTGTTGAATCGTATATAGCTATCTTATTATTTTCTACATGTCTGCTATTCTGTCTTTTTCCATCTTTTTTCTATTTTTGCTGGATGCCTTTTCTTTCCTATTCAATTGCAGGGAAGGGCAATGTAGATGTGTATCTTGCTGTTTTATTTCCTCAAACGGTGTCTGGTAGCTATCTGTTCCAAAATAATTTGAGTACACAAATCTTCAGTTCCATCTCAGAGTATGAATGCATGGATTCAGTATTCATGAGTGCCGTACAGTGCAATTATACAAAGAAGAATACCTATGTCTTCTACAAAGGAGACGTAAATGATACTCTACAGGCTACATGTTAACTTATCTTAATATTATGTCATCCAAACATGTATATTTTAATTACCGCCATTTCTGCTACATGTAATGGTTCCACATGATTATTGCTCAAGCAAATACGTTCTAGACACAATGTATGGTGTGTATTAATTAAGCATGTTACAACAATGCAAAACGTCCTACAGTAAGTATTAGATTTGCTTGCATTTTGTGGAAGGTGGATGGGTATTTTCTTGCATTTTGATTGAAATAAAACAGCTAGGCTCCACATTTTGAAAACAAATCATGTAAGGCGAACTGAAAATGATTTGCACTGTTCATCTTGAGGTACGTTATGTGTAGTTCAAACGGTCTGTTCGAAGTAGTGTTTAATATGCCCCGCAGCAACGCGCGGGGTATCATCTAGTTTATATTTATAGGAAAAACCATGAACAACAAAAAAACAACAAGCAACACTGCCCACTTATGGACAGCGCCATGGCCTGGCCGAGCCTAATCGATCTCTCAGCCCACTTTTACATCTTACCCAAGCACGCCACTCGCTATTGATAACCTAAGGAAGGGAGTGAGCCGACACCGTTGCCATGTCGAAAACCCTGGCAGTGATTATGTCTACATGGGGCTATTGAAGTAACTATTTCGTGAATTCTGGACAAACCATGTGCACCTCTCCCCCTCCCTGTCTCATCTTCTTATTTTTTCGATTTTGATGTCAATCCTGGGCTTCCATGTCACACTGTTACCTCTCTCCACCATCTCTCCTTACGTCACACCTTCTCCCCGTCGCCCTTATGTCGTTCCTCCTTTTTAGAGCCAACACCATGCTATCTGCCATCAACATAGCCGTTCACTGCCACGGCATGTCGACAAGCTGTTCTCTCCACCTAATGACAGGTCGGGGTCAACAGTCAACTCCCCCTTCTCCTCCTACTTGTCTCTTTTTGTCTCTTTTTTGCTTTCTTTCCTGTATCTTCTTCCTACCCCTTTATTGATTTTTTTGTCCTACCGTTTATCCTGAATTTAATTCTAATTTCCAAAATAAAGTAGCGAAAATTATCTATGGTTTTGCTGGAGAATAAAAAAATCCAGAATTTTTTTTTACATTAAGAACACATGCAGTATCCAGAACGGGAGCTCCTATTTGCCGTCCTAAGCTGGGCGAGCGGGAGGCGCCGCACAGGGGCTCTTCCCTATGGCGCTTATATGGGCCGCGGCCCATCAGGTATGTTGATTTTTTTCTTTTTTCTGTTTTATTAAATCTGAACATTATTAAAAAAACTTAATATTTTTTAAATACGAAACATTTTTCAGTTCTGAACAGTTTTCAAAAAGTGTGTTTTGTTTAAATTTGAACAATTTTGAGATTTGAACAATTTTCACTTTTGAACAAAATTCGAATATGAACAAATTTTCGAATCTCAAACAATTTTGAATCTGAATAAATTTTAAAATCTGAACAAATTTCGAATCTGAACTAATTTTCGAATCTGAACAAAATTCGAATCTGAACAAATTTCCGAGTCTGAACAAATTTTAAAATTTGAACAAATTTTGAATCTAAACAAATTTTTGGATCTAAACAAAATTTGAATCTGAACAAATTTTAAAATTTGAAATTTTTGAATCCGAACCTAAACAAATTTCAAATCTGAACGAATTTTCAAATCTGAACAAATTTTCAAATTTGAACAAATTTTGAATTTGAACAAATTTTCAAGTTTGAACAAATATCAAGTTTGAAAATTTTAAAAATCATTTAAAAAGAAAAAGAAGCGTAAAAAAAGGGAAAAAAGAAACAAAACAGAAAGGAAACGAGAAAAAAACGCGAAAAAGGGCCGGCCCAATGCTGCGCGGGGGTGTGTGGCGTGAGCCTCCCCGCCGCAAAAGGCGGCAAATATGATTTGCCATCCAAAACGCACAAACGGAGCAACAACTCCTCGAGAAAGCCTTCCCGATAAACGGTGGCCTACAAGAATCTCGGCCCAGAGGCCATGCTCCAAGTCTTATTCCGAACGTCGCTGTTGGGTGATGTACGAGGCCCGTGGAGCTGTTCTGTCTAGGCGAGGTCGACGGCGCGGCGGCGGCCTCACTGGGGACTTTTGTTCCTCCGTCTTGTCCGCGATTTGGCGGCGTCTTCTCCAGCGCCATCACGAAGATGGAGGAGTTTCTGCAGGTACTGCGGTTGTTGGCCTGCTGCGTCATGCGGCGGGATGGATGGTGGTGCGGTCCGTGCAGGGTTTGTGGCAGGAGGCAGGCGGAGCTAGTGCTGCTCCTCGACTTCGTCGACGGGAGGGGCCGGTTCCGGAGGTTGAAGAGGAGCTTGGGCAGGTCCCCGACCCGTAAGCCACAGCGAAAGGTGGGCGTCTCTGGCGCTTCTTCTCGTGGTTCATAAAGCCTTTACGGCGATAGAGCTGCTTCAACCTCGGGCAGTTTGGCCTCCATCTCTTCTGCTCGTGGTGCTCGCCGGCGCCGGAGAAGAGTGGCGGAGTGGATTCGGTGTTGCAGGGCTACCGATGGACTTCTTTGTAATTTCTTGTTGTTTTCGGGGCCTTTCTGCAATATGTACAGGTCTGCGTGTCCTTCTAGACGTTTCCCTCGGGTTTGTACGTGTTTTGTACTCGTATTTGTCTATGACTTAATATATACGTATGCCTATAAAAAAAGTCTAACAGTTCCCTGACTGTGGCAAGCTGGAAGGTGGTCTCCTTCGTCTCCGACGCCGGCGTGGTTGGCGTTCTTGCTGCTCTGGTTCCGTTTCTTCCCACCTCGCTTTGTTGTTCTTCTTTGTTTTCTCAATGTACTCTGTATGTGGATGATCGGTGAATAGAAGTGGGTGTTGGATGTGTAAAAAAAAAAAAAAAAAACCGCGGAATCGGCGCACCTGGAAACTGAGCGCCCACCCCGGCCCAGATGCTCCTCCACTCTTCCGCTTGCCGCGGCAGTCTCCTCTTCCGCAGCGGCTTCCCCTTCGCGGCCACCGCCACCCCCAGAACCCTAAGGGCGCTCACAACCGTAGCAGCTACTCCCAACATGTACCGCGGCGGGCGCGGCGGCGGCGGTGGCACCAACTCCCAGCGCGGTCGCGGGCGCGGGCGCGGAAGAGGAGGAGGCAGGGGAGGCCGTGGGGGAGGCGGCGGAGGCCGAGGTGAGCAGAGGTGGTGGGACCCGCAGTGGCGCGCCGAGCGGCTACGGCAGATGGCCGGCGAGGTGAGGGCTCTACTCCATTCCCGTGTGTCGACGTGGCTGGATGATGTTTTGTGTGGATTACGTGATGCGTCGATGGCTTGACGCTGTCACGCCTGTAGTTTATGCTCCAGAGTGAGTTGTTCTCTTGTATGCAGGCTTGGAAGCCTTTAGGCTGTAGCTGGCGTCCAACTAGGTGCACAGATTAGTCGACAAGTTTATTGCTAATTTGTTGCCATGACAATCGAGTGAAGTCTACGTACTGGAATGGTCCCGCGATGGAGTTAGCTGTTTGATGTGTTAGTTTTCACTTTTCAGGAGGTTCGAATAATAACTAGTTAGACTGCGCACAACACATATAGACTGCATATCCTCGGATGTTTCTTCTGTCCAAATGTGTTGGTAACTGTTTCAACCACGTTAAGTTCCATCCAAATTGTATGGTTACAACTTACACAGGCTGTAGTGCAGCCTTTACTAAACTCCCCAATTTTTGAAATTATAGGATTTATCGTCTTCTAGGCATAGCCGGTCCCAAACCCGGATAAAGGAGGAGGGTTGTGATAGGCTTGGCGAGCCAACGTAAAAACTAGCCATTCCCATGGATATGAAACCCACGAGAGTAGTACTAGGGTGGGTGACCTCCTGGAAAGTCCTCATGAAAGGTTTCATATCTAAGGGTTGTGATAGGCTTGGCGAGCCAACGTAAAAACTAGCCAGTCCCATGGATATGAAACCCATTTGGGCGAGAGTAGTACCAGGATGGGTGACCTCCTGAGAAGTCCTCGTGACAGGGTTTCATATCTAGCCTACCCCAACTTGTTTGGGACAAAAGGCTTTGTTAAGTTAAGTTAAGTATAGGATTTATCGCGCTTGATTATAAGTTAATTCTGTAAGATTTACACTCTTGAATGTCTATCGTTCAGGTGGAGAAGGTCGATGAGACTGAGTGGTGGAATAAAATCGGACAACTAAGAGAAGGGTCTCAGCAGGAGTTAGTAGTCAAGAAGAATGTCGGACGTGATGGACAGAATACACTTGCAGATATGGCTCAGAGACATGGCCTTTACTTGTAAGTGTGGCACTCATATTCTGCACCATATTCTGTCATTGCCACCATGTTTAACTTCCACTGAATAGATGTGACACGTCCCTATCACCATTCACCAGTTCATCAATGTTTCCAGAATACAGTAATTTGCAACTAACTCTACTCAAATCTACGTCTCTTTAATAAAAGCAAGACTATCTGACTTCCTCACGTTGATCATTTGATGCCTTTTGTGATCTGATGAATTATAGTTTCCTTGTCTTGTGTTTTAATCTGGGGAAGATAGCAATGCATACAACAAAGGGAAGACACTTGTTTTCAGCAAAGTGCCACTACCTAATTACCGAGCAGATCTCGATGAGAGGCATGGATCAACACAAAATGAGGTCCTATTAGTGTCTTAGAGGTAGTGTACATTAGTATACATGTAATTTTGTTTGCTGATATACTTATGTTTGAACTATGGACAGATTAAGATGTCCAATGAAACAGAGAGACGAGTGGAAAACCTTTTGTCCAGGGCACAGTCGAATAACAATGGTTCTGCTAGCACATCCATTGTCTTAACAAGACAGTCTTTGCCTAGCACATCATCGTCAGTATCTGGATTAACAACGGATATTGACAAACAAAAGCTAAGCTCTCAGCTTAGGGATCTGCAGAATTCGAAAAAGGTAATGCCAGTGATTTTCCGGTGATTCAAACCCCATCATTGTCAAACATTCAGCATTCTGAAGTCGTACCATCCATGTTTTGTTTCAGATGAAGCCAAGTGCTAGATCAATGCAGTCTTTCAGGAAAAAACTACCTGCATTCAAAATGAGAGAGGAGTTTTTGAAAGCAGTGGCTGCCAATCAGGTAAGAAGAACTATGAGATGTTTCCAAATTTGATCTGCTTAGATGAATATCTTCACATACATTGTAGGAGGTGTAGATCTCAGCTCTTTGCCCCAGAGATAGGTACAGTAGGTTACTTAGTTAGAAAATATCTGTTTAGTTACGGAAGATATCGGTTAGTTAGGAAGATAAAGATATGGTCTGTTAGGAAGTTTGGATTCTAGTCTTAGGCATCAAGTCGAGTCTTCCCTACAAAGGTACACCATGTACCCCATATGGTTTATCCAGTAAATTATAATAAGCTACCAAAGATCTAATCCCCGTCCCCAACTTTCTCCCCTCTCAGGACACCATCGTCAGCCATCCCCTGCTTCTGGAGCTGTACTGCTAACCTTGTCATGTTCATTGGTCTTAGGAACTGTACCAGTTCTAGCACGTGACTACTTGGTATAAGAGCAGTCGTTCTTGAGTACCAGGCCACAGACGCGCGAGGCTATTAGTTTGCCTCTGTCGCAGGAAGATATGGATGGCATCATCAATAGCAAGCTCTCCGACCTCGCCAACCAGGCGCGCGCAACCCTATAAACCAACACTGTTGAGGTCAAAACCAATCTCCACAAGCTGATGGATACATTATCTAAGCTGTTCCAGCCTCAACGTAGAAGCAGTCAAGGTGAAGGTGGGAGGAGCAGAAGGGGAAGCAAGTGTGCTTCCTAACTGCTCAGCACCATCAAGAACCTGCAGCAGAACGGTATGGTGGACGAGCTGTATCAATTTCCCAGTCCCATATACAGGTGCGAAGCGATCCAAGCAGCACCAGATGGAGCTGCTCGCGGCCAACCTCCGCAAACCACTCCGGACAGGTGCGTTGCTGAAAATCTCTGGTAACCCTGGAGGGCGCAGTTGACCACTCCAGTGCCTACGAGGAGCGGAAAAGCTTGCGCCTGCGAGAAGCGGCAGTGGTGCAGCCTACAGCGGCGGCATGCAAACTCAAGTAACTGCATTGGAGTTCCTTCCACAGGCAGACATGCAATCAATATCGACGGCAATGATACACACAATAGCCATGTTGGCAGAGTTCTCTCCAGCTGGGGCGGTGGTAGCACAACTAGCAGCAGCGGTGGTGCCTTCCCTGCAGCAATGGCAGTCACACATCCACCCATGAGAGCAAGATGTTTCTCCTCGAAGCAATGTTGACTCTTCTACCACGGTGCTTAATTTCTAGCTGTTCCCAGCTCTTTGTATCGCCAGCAAGGAATGAGCAACTCCTACTTGCATCCCTCCCTTCAAACCCCAAGGCTCACGAGAATTCCTTGTTGGATTGAGCTTCTACCCAGGCCAAATGAGGTGACAACACCACTCCTATGCAGGCCAATTGGCCAACACAGTGGACAGAAGCAAACAGACCTTCAAACTGATCCACATCAATGCATGGATGCAGCTTGGTTCTTTGTCTCCAGAGCCAAACGCGCAGGCATAACCTGTCGACAGCATGAGGACTCCTTGGGCTCCAACCGTGTCCACCGCCGCAGCTCGATGACGAGCTGCTCAAAAAGTGTGGTGCAATGTCAGAGGTGTGAATCCTTGGTCATTATCCCATTAGAGATAACTATAGTAGATTTCACAGTTAATAAGGATATCTATTTAGCTAGGAAAGAGATAGGTTTAGTTAGTAGGTGGATAAATGTATGGTTTTTAGCATAGTCCGCATTCTATTCTTATGCATCAAGTCGACTTTTCCCATAAAAGACACCATATACCTCATATGGATTATCCAATGAATGAGAATAACCTAGCGAAGATCTAATCTTCTCCCCAACCTACTCTTCCTCTCATCCCTGGCACCATGGTTAGCCGACCCTCGCTCCTCAGAGCTGTGCCCCTTACCCTGTCGCTGTATCGGTCTTGGGAACAGTACCAATTCTAGCACATGAGATCTGTAGACTGACAATGTGTTGTCCTGAAACTACCAGGTTAATACCCTTAGTATCCAATAAATTTTTTTGCTAGTTTTTCGAATGATTTGGTGCAAGTTAACTTAACTTGAATCTTGTGACCAGTCAGTCTTGTGGGTTTATCATCTTTGTACTTCTTAATGCTGTCAGAGTTAATGTTGTACTGTTGCGGCTCTTGTTCATCATTGCTATCTTGTGATATTCACTATATTCTTAACATTTGCTATATAGTAGGGTTCGATAGTTCATCTTATAAGTACCTTACCTTAACAAAGCCTTTGGTCCCAAACAAGTTGGGGTAGGCTAGATATGAAACACTGTCACGAGGACTTCTCAGGAGGTCACCCATCCTGGTACTACTCTCGCCCAAATGGGTTTCATATCCATGGGACTGGCTAGTTTTTACGTTGGCTCGCCAAGCCTATCACAACCCTTAGATATGAAACCTTTCATGAGGACTTTCCAGGAGGTCACCCACCCTAGTACTACTCTCGTGGGTTTCATATCCATGGGACTGGCTAGTTTTTACGTTGGCTCGCCAAGCCTATCACAACCCTCCTCTTTTATCCGGGCTTGGGACCGGCTATGCCTAGAAGACATAGGCGGAGTTAAGGTAAGGTACTTATAAGTACACACATTTAATTTACTTTCTTACTGGATTTACTCTTTCAGGTTCTGGTCATTTCTGGCGAGACAGGCTGTGGTAAAACAACACAGCTTCCACAGTTCATACTAGAAGATGAGATAGATAACCTTCGTGGTGCTGATTGCAGCATAATATGCACACAACCCCGCCGTATATCCGCCATATCTGTTGCAGCACGTGTAGGATCCGAGAGAGGTGAAGAGCTTGGTGAGACTGTTGGATACCAGATTCGCCTCGAATCAAAACGGTCAGCACAAACACGTCTGCTCTTCTGCACCACAGGAGTTTTGCTTAGAAAACTGGTATGACTTCATTGGCAGAAAGATAGCTAAGCAGTTTTGACTTACCAGACCATGCCATCTTTGTAGTCTTTGTTTTTGTCGATTTGCTTGACGTGGTAAAAATAACTATATGTTCTGCCTTGTTTTTTGTTTGTTGACCATTGTCACTTTCTACATATCCTGAAACTTCTGGTTCAGTCTTAGCTTGATTTGTGCATGGTTTGTAGCTATATATCTTTCTCTAGGTTAAGTCCAGTAGTCCGAGGAAATTAAGCTTCATTATTTGCAAAATTACTAAGCTTGTGGCTATTATAGTCTGAACTTCTTATGCAGTTGTGTGTTCGGCACTCCTTCCACTTTGCTATCACTTGTCTCGGGAGCCTTGTTCAAAAAACCGGACCAGACTATTGGTCTGACTCGACCAGAAATGGTGCCTTGACCCGTTTGGTCTGCTTAAAAGACTGTTTCACCAAAAACCGGTAAAGAAAACTAGTAAACGAGGTGCGGGAAGCAGTAATCGAACTGATAAGTCAAGACCTTGGCCCACCATTTCGCACGCACTCGGGTGCCCAACCACCAGCTGGTCTGCATTACCTTTGTGACCAAGTTAGCCAACAACATCTGTTACTCCTCCATCTGTGTGTACAGATCCTGATAATCTTGTCTTAAGTCAATTTGTTTAAGTTTACCAAGTTTATATAAAAATATATCAACATCTACTATATCCGATGAATGTATTATGAATTTCATGATTCATAATAGATTTATGTTGATTTGGTACTTTAGATGTTGATATTTTCTCTATAAATTTGGTCAAACTTGAAAATATTGACTTAAGACAAAATTACTAGGCCTTGTAAACCCGGATGGGAGGGATTACCTATTTACTAGAGCATATGTAGTCAAATTTTCTTTGAACCTACTTGAATCAGTTTAACAGTTTGGCTGCATCAAACTGGGTGAGTCGCCGTTTAGACCTGCGAACCAATAGCTTAACCAATGCTCGGGATTCTATTTCAGAAATATTTGTCCATTTAGGAAACCAAGAGTGTACCTAATGCAGGGTTTCCACTATCTGCCCCTACTTTAATGCTTTGGAAGAGGTTAACTGGTTGTAGTGTGCCACTTTAGGGGTATGCATGCAGTGGCGGACCTTGACCAACATTATAGGAGGGGCCAAAACACATTAGACGGGAGCTGATGGGGCCAATTTAAATTATTTTATGTTTTGTATGGTCAAAAAGTGTAAATACTAAGTAGTATTGTGCAAATTTTAGTTGAGTTGGGGGGACCATGGCCCTTTTGGCCTCCACTATGGTCCGCCACTGTATGCATGGTCATTCTTCATAAACTTTTTCGTAGATTTAGTATTCCTTTGATCTCGGTGATGGTGGGGCTGTGGGTGATGACCGTCAGATATTGTGAAACTGAGTACTGGAAATTGTATACTTCATTTAACATGGTAGATTACAGTGGCAACGGGTAGTTCTGATTTTGACACAGGCTACACACAATATTTTGTTTATTTTCGTTAGAGATGTGAAAAAATTGAGGTCTTAGTGTTTCATTTACAGAAGATTTTCCAAAACTAGTCAAATATTGTGTGGTTTCTAGCAGTCCAATGATCCAATCTGATCACAACTGCAGCTCCTGTTAAGATACACGTGTGACCTTATAATTATGAAACATGCCACGGGCATGGTTTTTAAGGCCTCTCTAAGGCGCCAATTAGGACACCCTACGCTTGAAAAAACATGGCCACGGTCCTCTAGCTATAACCATTGCTGACCTGAAGTTTTATACTATGGCAGGGTGTTCCATTTGCTCTAGTTTATCTTGAGATTTGGCAAATCAAATTGAATTTCTATCTAGTTTCCAAAGTTTTTGTCATTTTGGTGTTATTAAACTTACATATGGTGCGAACACTATATGAAGTGCAGGTTCAGGAGCCGGACTTAGTTGGTGTAAGCCATATACTAGTTGATGAAATTCACGAACGTGGCATGAATGAAGATTTTCTCATCATCATTTTACGAGACCTTCTGCCAAGACGTCCTGACCTTCGTCTTGTACTGATGAGTGCAACCATAAATGCTGAACTTTTTTCCAAATACTTTGGAGAAGCTCCTATCATGCATATTCCGGTACTATAACCTTTTGCAAACCGCATACTAATTGAAGCACTGTTGTACATTATACTTATATTGAGGTGTTTTGATCAGGGTTTCACTTTTCCTGTTGCTGAGTTGTTTTTGGAGGACATTTTGGAAAAGTCCCACTACAAGATCAAATCTGAACGTGATAATTTTCAAGGAAATTCAAGAAGAAAGAGACCTGCTTCGGTTAAGAATGATCCGCTGTCTGATGTTTTTGAGGTAAACCTGAGCTACTTCTTTAATCTTGCCCGCATGCTGTAGTTTCCTCAGTGTTAATGTCAGGGGATCACAACTTCACAAGTCTGAGATGCCCAATTTATCAGATGATTTAGCTCTATCGTTGCTAAATGCTAATGCAGATAACACTAAACTAAAGTGTAGAATTTATATTGCACTAGTTAGTGTGCACGTGCAACGCACGTTTTTCTAATTACTCCACAATATTTTCTCTATTGTTAGAGTCATGTTCCAATATTCCAAGACAGAATATTTCCAGATTTTCACAACTCTTTTCATGACATTAAAGACGCCAAAGGTGTTCGTAACTGGGGGATATTATCTCAGCGGCAATTATAAAAGTTACACTTTCAGACCGATCCTTCCACCCGTGCAAGGATCGAGCTGCATGCCTCGATCAATAATATAATGTTCGTTCTGAAGCCAATAATATTCGTGAACCATGTTATCGAAAACAAGTGTGTGTGATGAAGTTCACATGAGTACAAACTATAACTTACAAAGTCTTGTACATATTTCTAAATCTATTTCAAAATTATTTTGTAAGTGGAAGTTTTGCAGTTCTTGGAGTTGATAAAGCTTTAAGGCCCATAGTATTGTTGATAAGAAATTGTCAGTATGGATGGGATTTGGTTCCCACCAAACCATTGGTTAGGTTAACCTAACCTAAAAAAGAACCCAATGGGCCAAATGGATAACCCACAATTCAATTAGGTTTTTCTAGGTTCGATCTAGAATAACCAAAGGTTATCCGGAATGCCTCCCGAGCGTGTCGTGCCGCACGCTTCACTGACCGGCTAACCGTCCCGACCGGCGGCTGACAAGCGCCAGGCGAGCCGCCACCACCGCCCCCCTCCCCGCCCTACTCCCCGCGTCGCTCCACCGTTCCCTTATTCCCCGTGCAGCGCACCGCAGCCAAGCGCCTCCCCGACCGCCCCCACGGCCCGTCGGCCACAGCAGCGAAGCGCCTTCCCGAGCACCTCCGCCGGCCACCACGGCCAGCACCTCCCCGACCGCCTCCGCCAGCCACATCCATGGCCAGAAGGTATGGGCTTCGTCCCCGGCTCTCCCTCCTGTCCCACTCCCGCTCAGTTCAGTTCTTGTGGATTTTCAGAGTTAATCTTTCATGTCCCCTAAATAATTTGCCTGCTGTCTACATCGTGTGGTTAAACTCTTGGATGTAATACAATATTAAACTTGCTTGCTGTGATCCATCTTGTTCTCTGCTGACTGCTATGAAATTGGTTGGTCTCATATATGTTAATCGCCAGTTCACCTCCTGCTGTTGTTCTCTGTAATTAATCTCGGATGTGAACTTGTGAAGAAGAAATTAATCTTGGTTGCCATGCATCTGCTCACTTCCTCACTGTGATTGTGTTGGTACTGTTGTATATGAAATTTATCATGGTTGCCATGCGTCTGCTCACTTCATCCATAGTTATTATGTCTGATCACTTCATCTGTAGTTATTATGAGCTGATATATTCTAGTTCACTGATTGTTTGAATCTTGCAATGCCTCGAGTTTACTATGCTAACACTTGTTCTGCCATTCTCTTTGCATGTAGGTGCGACTGATCGTAGTATGGCTGTTCAGTGAGGCAATCATTCAGCATCAGTTTCGCTGCAGAATACCTGTGAACTTTATTATTTACCTGAGTAGCCTGAGCATGTTGAGATTTCAAACTGATCTGTATCTATACTATTTCCGTCTGGTAGCAAATGGTTCTTTCGTCAGAATGTGAGAATTTTGGTACTGTAGTTTTGCGTTTTACATTGCATAAAGGTTCGAACCTTACTAACCATTGGTTAACCTTTTCTAACTCAATTAACCAAATGGTTAACCTAAATAACCATTTAGACAAAATGGTTAATTAGGTTCGTAACCGAAAAGTAAATGGTTAACCAAATCCCATCACGAATTGTCAGCATATAATCTCTGCCATGGTCAGAACAATCAGGATTCTTGGCACGCAGACTCTGCATTAATAAAAAGATACATGGTGCACGATTGCTAATAAGCGGGGAAAATTATCCTATTTATTAACAGAGAAGCCCATACACCAGGGTTCTTCCATAAATCCTTGGGCGTTTCAAACCTTTGGACGATTCAAGTTACACCTAAGGTATAGTCATAATCTACCATAATATGGAGGGTGTGTTACTCTTTCATCAGAGTAATAAGCTATAGGAGATAACTGGACAACGTTGTGCTTGACCTGAAACTTGCGCTTGCGGCTTTTTATTTCCTCATGTGACACTCGAAACCATGGCCCTGTTTGGGGGAAAACAGATAGATATTCTTGACATAAAACTGCAAACCATAGTATCCAATAATAATGAATATCTATTTCCTCGTGACAATTACTGACTAAAATGAATACTTCCTATAAGTGCACAACAAATATCTACAGTCTGCAAGTATAATATGATATTTGCTTATGACCAGACATGTATAGGGAGTAATTCTCATATATTTGTACTCTCTGTTCTAGGGCAACATGGCAGCAATGTAACGAAGAATATGGCAAAGCTTAAACCATCATTGTAAGAATCGACATTAAAACCTTGTAGGTTGAAGGGGATTCAACAGCGAAATATTCAGTTGTGATACACTGTACCTTGTTCTTTTTTAAATGTACATTGTGCCTTCTACATCATGATTTTTTTTACTTCAAGACCATGTAATTAATAACAAGCGACATCGGCTGGGAAAAAATCAACTCAGTCTCCGGAAAACCATTAAGGCCATGAGAACTCAATAAATTTGCTTGAACCAGGTTTGATAAATCAAGTTTTTGAGAATTTTTTTGGCGGAGGTATAAGTAGTGCATGTAACACCAAAACAGAAATTCAAATAAAGAATGCTTGGAAAATAGGTTGTCTGGTAGCCTACTCCGACTGCTTGTAAGTTGTAACCAAACCTATGTCAGTACATGATGATTAAAACCTGATGCAACATTCTCATGTTCTGCATTGTTACTGTCGTATTTACATTTGATCAAAAAATACCATCTTTTATGTGAGCTGAGGTGAGGGCCTAACCTGAGGTAGAGATTGATAGTGGCTGCTGGGAGGAACTCCCTCACGTTAGGGTTCTATCCTGGGAAGAGCCACCTTAAATAGGTCAGTCATTGGGCTGGGCCAGATGAGCCACAAAGAATAATAGGAAGGCCCAGTATATCTCCAACAGGTATCCAACACTCCCCCTCAAGATGGGTGATAAATGTCGATCATTCCCATCTTGTCACAAGCAAGATTTCACTCTTTTGTCCCCAATCCTTTTGTCAAACAGTCTGCCACTTGTTGTCCTGTCCGCACATAAGCCAATGATATAATTCCTGCATCAATCTTCTCTTTAATAAAAAACCTGTCTATCTCCACATGTTTGGTTCTGTCATGTTGGACTGGGTTATTTGCTATGTTTATGGCAGACATATTATCACACCACACCTTCAAACTTCCTTGCCTCAGCACTTTCAGTTCACTTAAGAGATTTCTTACCCATAACATTTCACTCAAGCCTTGTGACATAGCCCTATACTCTGCTTCAGCTGTTGATTTAGAGACAACAGATTGCTTCTTGCTTCTCTATGACACCAAGTTTCCTCCAACAAAGACACAATATCCTGAGGTGGATCTTCGATCATCCAAACAGCTAGCCAAATCTGCATCACAATAGCCATCTACATCCAGATGTCCATTAGCTTTGAACCAAACTCCTTTTCCTGGAGTGCCCTTCAAGTACCTCAAGATTCTTTGAGCTGCTTCCAAGTGTCCATCCCTGGGATCATGCATATAGCGACTCACAACACTCACTGCATATGATATATCTGGTCTTGTGTGGCATTAGTAGATTAGTCTGCCAACAAGCCTTTGATATTTCCCAGACTCTGCTGTAACTTTATTGTTTTGGTCAATAGGAGTTGAAGCTGCTCGACATCCCATCATGCCCATATCATCTAAGAGATCCAAGGTATACTTTCTTTGAGACAGTGCTATTCCTTTGGAAGATCTGGCAATTTCTATTCCAAGGAAGTATTTCAGTTTCCCTAGATCCTTCACCTCAAAGGCTTGACTCAAGCATTCTTTCAGTTTTGCTATTTGCACATCGTCATCTCCCGTGATGATAATATCATCAACATACACTGCAAGAATGGTGATTTTCTGTCCAGAATGTTTGTAAAATAATGTGTGATCTCCACTGCATTGACCATACCCATGCCACACACAGCTTGTCTAAACCTATCAAACCAGGCCCGTGGAGATTGTTTGAGGCCATATAGTGATTTCTTCAGTTTGCATACCTTCCCTTTAGTTTCAGGTGTGTCAAATCCTGGTGGCATCTCCATATACATCTCTTCCTGAAGATCACCATGCAAAAAGGCATTTTTGACATCCAGTTGATGCAAGGGCCATCCAAAATTTGTTGCACAAGAGATTAATATTCTAACAGTGCTCATTTTTGCCACTGGTGCAAAGGTCTCATCGTAATCGATGCCATAAGTCTGACTATATCCTCTTGCCACAAGTCTTGCCTTATATCATTTCACTTTTCCTTCTGCGTTTTGTTTTACTGTATAGATCCACTTGCAGCCTACTGCATTTTTTTCCTTTTGGGAGATAAGTTAACTCCCATGTTTTATTCCTCCTCAAAGCCTCTAATTCTTCCATCATCGCATTGCACCATCTTGGGTCCAACTTGGCTGCCTTCCAATCCTTAGGAACAGAAACAGTTTGCAGTGAAGCAACAAAAGCACGAAATGAGGCTGACAACGCTTTGTAGGAGATATAATTTCCTATGTCATAGTCATCATAACTATGTCGCTTTATGGGCTCCAGTTTCCTTATCCCTTTTCTTATTGCAATTGGCAAATCTAGGCAATTATTGGGTTCAGTCTGAGATTGATTTTTTTCAGCAGAATCTACACTTGTGCTCCCTTGGTTTTCATGTTCAGTGGGTTGCTCCCCCCATCCCTGATCTTGTTGCTTCTCCTGCTGATCAACTTGTTCCCTTTGAACTTCTCTTCTGAAGTACACAAGTGGATTCTGCAGCCATCTTTGTGGTGGTACGGGACTACCAGGTGGTGTAGGTGTACGAAGAATTGCAGGAATCTCCGCAACAATAGGAATTTGTTGATGTTGATGTTGCTGTTGATCACCACCTTGCTGCTGTTGGTTTCCAATCTTCTTCTCCCCCTCTTGAGCATCACCAAGATCACTCTCAACAAATTCATGCTGGAACAAGCCACTGAGATCACTCTCACCGCCATAAAAAGGTGCTGACTCGCGAAACGTAACATCCATGCTGACAAATGTCCTCCTGTCGGTGGGACTCCAACACTTGTAACCCTTCTGTCTGGAGGAATAGCCAATAAAAATGCACTTGATAGCCCGGTGATCTAGCTTGCCAACAGATGGCATGTGATCCCTTACAAAGCATGTACAACCAAAGAGTTTGGGTGGAACAACAAAGTCATTGTTATTTAGAAGAAGTTGGCATGGAGATTGCATACCTAGAATCTTTGAAGGCCTTCTATTGATCAAATACGTAGCAGTCATAACTGCCTCACTCCATAAGAATTTGGGAACATTCATTGTAAACATAAGAGACCGGGCCACTTCAAGAATGTGCCTATTCTTCCGCTCAGCAACTCCATTCTGGGGAGGGGTATCAGGACATGAAGTCTGGTGCAGTATACCTTGTGAAGATTGTAACATCCCAAATTTATAAACCAAGAAAAACTTAGTTTTACCAGACTCCCAAACTCCAGAACCAACAAATTTTTTTTAGAAATGCTTTGCTTATGATTGTGTTTTCCTTCCCATTGCTATGTTTGAACTGGTGTGACTTGTTGTTTGAGTTATGACTAGTAAATCTAAGACCCAACCAATATAAACATATATTCAACTTGGTGATCATGTTATGACAAGAACAAAATATTCCATACATCTTCTCTACTCTTATTTGGACCAACTTATTTTCAAAGGATGCTTTGTTTAGCAACAACCAAAATATCTACTCTTTGAGAAAACAAAAGTACTTTCAAAATTAATTGTTTCCAAAAATATGGAGATCTATATACTATCTCCAACCTTGCTACTTCCCTTGTATTGGTAGCCCTTGTCTTAAACTCACACTTTTATGTCTTTGAAAACAATAAAGGGGGAGGGAAGTATATTGCCCATATATTTTAGCAACCCTTTTTGGAAAAATATCAAATTATGAAGTTGAACTTTTCCCTACATTATTCTTGTCAGGATGATACTTGATCACCACCCCACCACCTGTCTGAGTGATTAAAAACTTGGTTAAGAATTTATAAATGGTTGTCTAGTGTTGGTTGTTATTTCCTGCCAAATTGATTGCTTGTGTGGTTAATTATTCAACTGTGCTTGAATCATTAAAACACCCCTGACAACAACTGGGAGGTGACTTGGTTATTCACACAAAAAAAACACTAACTAAAAGAAAAAGGTCTTACTTAAATCTCCCTCCCTATCTATATCTCTATTTTGCTATTACAATTATTTTATTTTATTTTATACAATCCTGGAATGAGATGCAATAATAACCATCTCATATTACCCTTCCCTCAAAATATCTAATTACAAAGATATTTTCAATTTGTCAAATTCTAAGACCCCTTCTTTAATCTTTAGGGGTTATTAGGAGTATGACACAAAAGTATTTCAAAGAAATTATTTCTTTTCAAACAAAACTTCAGGGGAGTGGTAGTATGATCTTACCCACTTAATTCTTGCAACTTCCCTCTCTCAAATAAATGTTTCCAAAAATCTAAATTCAATATCAAATCTCTTCTTTATCTTTTCCAAATCAAGAAATGTGCTATGTTGCACTGGTCTAATAAAGTTCTAAACAGCACAACAAATCTTGTTAAACATGTGTGAAACAAATTATGAAAATAAATCAGAAAAATTCAAATTAAAAGCTGATCACGCATTTCATCGAGCACTGGGTGAACACAGTGATGTTCATCCCAAATCCGAGAATTTGATCGGCAAGTTGGAGCTCAAATCGGCGCAATCCCGCGCCATTGTCGATCCCTCTCACTCCTCTCACCTCTCTCACTCGAAGGAGGACGAGAGCGACGTGCTCGTTGACCCCCAGAGCTGGTGTGCGGGCAACGCCACGCCATTGCGCTGTGTCGAGCTGCCGCTCTGGTCACCTCGTGGAGGAGGCAGACGCCACCTCAAAGCAACGCCGCGTCTTGTCCACCGCACCACACTCCACCCTCTGCTCCTGCTCGACGAGACCACACCGCTGCAAAGGCTCCCTAGCGTGCACGCCGCCCGTGCCCGTACGCGCCGCTCGCCATGGCGGGCCGAGCACGCCACCGAAGCTCGCGTGCCACCCCTGTCCCCCCCCGACCAGCCGACCACCTCTGCAGCTCCCCTAAGCTCCCAGTGACCTCCCAGACACCTCCACCTGGACCCCGCACCTCTCCTCCCCTCTCTGCACCGCCGTGCCATGGAGCACCGCAAACTCCCTCCGCTATAAAAACCACCCCGCACCCTCTCTTCTCCCCACACCTCGCCACCACTTCTCCCTCATTCCACTCGCTCTCCAGCATCGCCAGAAGGGCGAGCAAGCCACAGCAGCGGCCGTGTTCAAGCTCGACCGTGCGTGCCGCAGGCCGAGGTCGGAGTCGAGCATGGCAGACCCATGCCACCCCTCCCCTCTCTGTTCTCTGCCAGAAACCATAATCCCCATCATCACCGCATCCTCACTCGCCTTTTTCTCCGTTGTTTCGTGCACAGACGCGTCGATGAGCCCTCGCCGGAGTTGGAGCACAACCGTGGAGAAGCAGCCGCGCGCCACCGACGCCAGGAGTCTCCCCAGCAAGTGCACGCTCGCCCCCGAGCCTTCCCGTACACTCCGCCGTCGAACGCCACCCTCTCCACCGTCCCCAGGCCACCCAGGTACCCCATTGGCCACCCTCGCCGTCGCCGGAGCCACGGCTCCGTCGTACTCCGGTAGTCGAGGAAGAGGTTGATCCTGCGTCGTTGGATTTAAATCCAACGGTAGCGTACCGCTTCACCTTGTTAAGCCACCGACAAGCGGGACCCACCTGTCATAAGTTTAAACATTATCCACACGCAGGAATTATCCACTGAGTCACTGACTAGTAGGCCCCACATGTCAGTATTCTCAACATTATCCAGAGGAGAGGAATTTCCTAATTCTTTTTTTCTCTGGAATTTCAGTACTGGACCTAGTTTATAAATTCAATATCTCGAGTTCTATAAATCCAAATAAATCAAACTAAAATGTTCTGGAAAGCTTATGAAAATATTTAACTCACCAAAGTGGTCTCATCTCATTTAAATAAATAATAAAAATGTATTATTAAAAATGCTCCAGAAGGTTTGAAACACCAAACCATTTGTTTCTGGAGTTATATTAGTCCAAATGACTTCAAACCACTTTTGGTAGCTTTGTATTAGGATCCTTTAGCTCCCCAAATTTTGGTAGAATTTTTGGAACAGTTTAAAATCTTTAGCTTTTGGTTGAACTTTAGTAAACCCTTCTGCACTAAATCATTAGTGTGAATTAAGGGTAGATCCTTTTTAACTGAAACCAATTTTGTTAGGTCACATTCAACCAAGGTTAGCTACCCCTAAAAGGGTTTAATTTTTGAAGCAACATAAATTAATTAGTGGCTAAAACTTGATTAGTGAGTTTCTGGTTTAAAGCAAATGTGTAGGGAGTTTGATAACTCCAAAAGACCTCAATCCAATTGAGTAGTCTTCTACACATCAGTAGCTATCCATAGAATTTTAGTTTGAATTTTTGTGACCAACATAGATTAAATGGTGAATTAATTGGTGTACAACTAGTTTCTGCCTTAGTTTGAAAACAATTAAATAAAGATTAATTCAATTAAATTAAAACCACCTTGTGTTGCTTGATGTGTGCAGTAGCTAATTGTAGCATTTGCGATTGTAATGATGTGATGAGGTTGAGCTAGTGTAGTGATTGGTTGTTTTGCTTGTTTAACGTTTAGACGATACCGTTGACGGATTTATCGAAGAAGGAGGTTTCGTTGAACCCGAAGATCAGGACCAGTACCACTGTGTTGAACAAGGCAAGCTACTTCACTGAGCTTGCATCTATATACATCTATTTTGATTTACCTGTTTTACTTATAAGTAGCATAAATGATTTATGTGGTGTTGCCACAAAAGCTATGATTTTGAAAACCCTTTTCCAAAATACAAGTATATTATTGAGACACCCGATATAGAGGTGTTAGTGGTATACAGTGATTTCTAAATGAATTTGTTTTACTCAAAGCCTTCTACGAAAATCTTTTGGTGGGATGATGAACCACCCAAGTTTTGGTTAAAAGAATTTTGCTATGAGAATTGGAAATGATGTGAAAACCTTTTCAAAAGTTTATGAAAAACTATTTTGCCACTCTATGTAGAAATATCAGTTTGTTTATATAAAACTATAGGATGGGAAAAACATTGTTTATCAAAACTCCTTTGAAAATCCTTGGATGAATTTGGTATGCCGAGATGTCGGTGATGAATTGAGAAGTGGTGTGGTGATGTTTTGAAAAAATGCACATTGTGTCTGTACTTACCGAACAACCAATAACCTGTGCGACCACATTTACCCACATATGGGCAAGGGCGTAGTCATATAATTTGCTCGTGTTAGTACTGGATGCCTCAATAACGAGGATGACCTCGTTCCATGAGGGGATGGTTGGGACCTGCCCCTGACCTGGGTCCTCTTAAGTGAAGTCTACCGGAAGCCGGTATGAATTGTCGGAAAGAGGATTGAAGGGCTCCCTTGGGTCCGCCGGGCAGAACTACGAAGTCCTCACACTTAGTTTCTGAGGATTTAAGTGTCGATGGAACCGGTTTCGTAGCGGTAGGATCCTATACTAGCATGAGCAAAGGACAGGCTATGGCCGGGAACTCAACTTCGCATACCTCTGGTATGGCGGGACGTGGCTGACACGATGAGTGACCGGATGGGTGTGGGAAAAGCGTGCTACCTCTGCAGAGGGTAAAACTATTCGAATAGCCGAGTCCTCGGATATGGACAGTTGGGAGGCTGTCCTAAGACCATGTGCAAGTTTTACAAAGTTTTGGGTTTGAAAGGAAAATGAGTGGAAATTGTTTTATGCAACTATACCGAGGGTATGGTCTGAGGTTGCTGGTAAAATAAGTAACCATGAAGGGGTATGATCAGAAACCAGGAGGTTTCGGAGAAAGGGACAAGAGGGTGATTTTCGAGGAAAAAGTTTTAAAGGGTTTTCTCACCTTTTAAAACGAAGGTATATTTGCGGGAAAAAGGTTTAAAAAGACTTCTTACCTTTTTCAACAAAGGTAGGTGAGAAAACTACTCTCCAAATGTTTTGTCTTCAACAGGATTACAAATCTACTCTTCCCTTTTTAAATAAAGGTATCGTGATGTTTTCCTAAAAATAAAGGTCTTTGAAAATTAAAACTAGTGCTTGCTCCTGTTTGGGGTAGCTTGCGAGTACAATCAAATGTACTCATATTGGTTTCGTCCCTGGCTATTGTCTTAGCCAGATTGTGGAAGAAGAAGCAGTTCGAGGAAGAGGAGTTCACGGACGTCCTTGCGAACTAGGGCGCTTCCCAGTCAGCTGCCTGTAGGGTTAAGGCGAATGACTTGGGCTCCACGTTGTTTGGTGATTCCGCTGCAAGTACCTGATGAAGCTGATCACTTCCATCAAGTAAGTAAATAAATTCGGTATGTATGGATGTTCTTTGGTTACCAAGTTTAATTGTGCTTCAGCGACGCACTGATCATGGGATCGCTGACATGTAGGCACAAGGGTATTTCGGACAGTTAGTCCGGGGTCCCCACAGGCTTGGTATCAGAGCCATCCTGACTGTAACAGACCTTAGTTAGCATGGACGTTAGTTAGGAAAGAAGATATTTTGTTAAAAATATATTGATACCAAAATATATCTTTATCTCGGGAAGTCCAAAAATGACTCCCACTCTTCTCATCTTCTCAAATATTTCCGAGTCTTACCCTTCTATTTTAAGATTTTCCAAGAATTTTTCTACTCTCTTGTACCTGTTCAAAATACTTGACGATGAACCCAAAGGAGACCTAATTAGCTAACACCTACGAGAAGAAGCCCCCATTTTGAATATTCAACATTCAACATCAAGGTGGTTGATCTACAAACGCCAAGCTCATCGATATCAACAAAGCAAGAGGCTTCTGAAGACTTTCGTTCAACGTCAACCATTCTACTCCAGTTGCAACCCCAATCTCAAGTATTCCAGCTGAAGCCCGAGGTGATGAAATGGAGACTTCATCAACTATTTATAACCAAGGCCCCTAGGGAACTTTAGTATACTACCCACTACCACGAGTATTAGGCGTACCCCGGTACTACTTATGCCTTGTGTGTTTATTGTTTGCTTGTGACGTTCCCCTACAGTGAGTCAACGGATTTGACCCATCCCCGCCTAACCGGCATGGCCAGGCATCGGTTCACAGTAAAGTACAGTAGGACTTGTCCCCAACTACATGAGAGACGCTCACCAGGTTCTTCCATAGAAAGGAGCTGGCACAACCTAGCTTATATAAGGCCCCGTTCCATCTGCCGTCTATACCCACCCTCACTCACCGTTCTTAGCAACCCAACTCTCCTGAGGCAGGAATCCTGCGTTCTTATCCTTGCTCCCGAGCCAAAATAACCCTATGGCAAACCCCAGGGTCATTCTAGAAACCACTGCCGAAAATCACGGCGGGTTTCCACTGATGCTTTGGAAGGCCGTCTGCCATTTTCTTGGTAACCCTGCTCGCCCCCGATATGTGGTGTTCGAGAACTCCCTCTCACCTGCCGGGAGTGAATTCCAAGTCGACGTGCACATCAGCTCGTGTCCGTTGGGCACAAGTCAGGCCTACTTGATCCATGGTAAGAGCATGCCCACCCTAGATCAAGCCCTCCAGGTAGCAGCCTGGGAAGGCCTTGTCCGTCTCCGGTACGCAGAACCGGCGATGGCGCAGAGTCGAGCTTTCCACCTTCTTCCCGTCACTCCTCCGCTTGGAGAGGAGCCTGCTCAAATTCCCATTGAAAGAGAAGTCGATCCTGCCGTAATCACCCTGGTCACCTATGGAGCCTCCATGACAAGACTCCTCCATTCCCTGATGGCGGAACTCATAATCACAAGGCGCCACCTTGGTCGAGCCCACCTGGAACTGAGTCGAGCAAGGAACCCACCCACTTTCAATCATGTGCAAGCTCAGGAGTCAGGACAACCGTTCCCAGATGATTTGCTGGACCACAGCCTTGATGCATCTGTAGCACAAGTTTTAGCCCGAGCTCAGCAGCAACCCCAAGAGCGAGGTGTAATCCTCGAAGGCGTACCTGTAGTTCCCCACCCCGTGGAAGATGGAGACGTGGACACCACCCTTCGTCTCGCCCACGCTCCACCGACAACCAGAGGCCGTCAAGCAGAGTAGAACCTCTGTTTAGTTAGCCTGAGTGACGCTCGTATGTTGGTAGGTAAGAAGTAGGAGGATGGTTGTTTGTTGTTTGTTTTTCTCGTGTTTCTTGTAATGCAAGGTTGTTGTCTGTTCCCCGGTTGATGTCAGATCAGCCCGAAATAAAAACTTGGTGTTCTTATCATCTTGTTAACCACTTGGTTGACACCTGATGGAATGTCATGCTCTTTCGTCAGTTAAAGGTTTTAAAAGAAACAACAGATCACTTAAGACAGGAACCGTATATGTGACCCCAGACGCATATACCCCCCCCCCTGTGAATTAATGCAAACTTTGAATGGGACTAATTTGCAGTATGCAAAATTATTTTGTGTGTGGTCTCCTACATGCCTTCTTCGCAAGGTTCCTCACCCAATATGAACCTTGTGTGCTTCGCATGTTAAAGAAAGGGCCTGAGCCCTCCACGAGATATAACTCTCACAAGCCGTAGAATGTTTGCTGAGTGTCAATGCTCGCTGGAACACAGAAGGATTTCTTGTAGGGTGTTTTTAGTTGTTGTATCCAACCTATATGGTTGAAGTGTTATGCTACCACTGCAAATGGTTGGTACCATATAATGCAGTGTTATTTCCTAAAAATATATTTTCTCACTAAAGCAAGACTATTCTAGTACCTTTACCTCCTATCTGTGCTGCAAGATCAGATCTATTACGACTAAGGAAAATTCAGAGATACAAGTCTCACTTAAGGAGGCAAAGTGGATACATCAACTAAGTTCAGTACCGAAGCAAACAGAGGATACAAATTCTACTCCTACGAAGAACACTGCCAGTATTCAGCACGGATGCAACGACACCCCAGAGACTCCTACTCCCTCTCGAGCTCCAGGACGCCACCGGAGGAGGAGCCTGGCTCACCCGGAGCCGAGTCGCGAGTCGCGCGGCGGCGATAAACGACTCGAGCAGCCGGCTCACCTCCAGCGGGAAGATCTGCCACCTCATCCACCGGCACTGCAGCTGGTTCCTCCACCACAGCTTGCTCCCCCGTCGCCGCTTGCGCCACCGTCGCAGCACCAGCCCCAGCGCCAGACCACAAATTGCACATGGCCACGGCTAAGAGGACCACTGCTACGAACAGCAGGCTGTACACCATCGAAATCAAGAACACGAAGAGCACGAAGATGAAGAAGCCCTCGAGGATGCCCGCATCCTCCATCGCATCAACGTAGGCTCTGAAGAAATCACTAATGAAGCCCATGGCGACGATGCGATAGGAGAAATGTTTTCGAAGGTTACTAACTTATAACCAGGGCTCGGATGCCGCTCCTCGACACCGCTTTGCGCGGGAAAAAGGAAGGAATCCCGAGCAGTACTCACCTTAATGGCGCAAAACCACCCAGACGTCGTGTCCCAAAGCCGTGTCTGCCGCTGCATCAACGGACCGCACGCGCAGCAGTGCCGCAGAGGAGTGCTTCGCGCACTAAGAGCTGGACATGTACGAAGCCAAGGTGAGCAAGGAGGAAGGAGCGGAGGAAGGGAAGGAGAGACTGCCAGGTGGACCCTGGTCCCACATACCAGTGAGTAAGCAGACAATCCCCGTGTCCTTCTATCCTTTATTCTAAATCGTATCCCTCGCTTTCCCAGTATCCTTTGCAAAATAAATCCCTCTGGATAATCCAAATCCCCCTGTGTCTAAGAGCCAATTATTGGCGGCACAAATATTTTGTGTAAAAACCAACCCTGTATTTTCCAAAACCCGTGCCCTCGTATTCCCCTGTACCCCCGGGCAAATCTCGAGGACGAGATTTATTTTAAGGGGGGAAGGATCTGTAACATCCCAAATTTATAAACCAAGAAAAACTTAGTTTTACCAGACTCCCAAACTCCAGAACCAACAAAAAAATTTAGAAATGCTTTGCTTATGATTGTGTTTTCCTTCCCATTGCTATGTTTGAACTGGTGTGACTTGTTGTTTGAGTTATGACTAGTAAATCTAAGACCCAACCAATATAAACATATATTCAACTTGGTGATCATGTTATGACAAGAACAAAATATTCCATACATCTTCTCTACTCTTATTTGGACCAACTTATTTTCAAAGGATGCTTTGTTTAGCAACAACCAAAATATCTACTCTTTGAGAAAACAAAAGTACTTTCAAAATTAATTGTTTCCAAAAATATGGAGATCTATATACTATCTCCAACCTTGCTACTTCCCTTGTATTGGTAGCCCTTATCTTAAACTCACACTTTTATTTCTTTGAAAACAATAAAGGGGGGGGAAGTATATTGCCCATATATTTTAGCAACCCTTTTTGGAAAAATATCAAATTATGAAGTTGAACTTTTCCCTACATTATTCTTGTCAGGATGATACTTGATCACCACCCCACCACCTGTCTGAGTGATTAAAAACTTGGTTAAGAATTTATAAATGGTTGTCTAGTGTTGGTTGTTATTTCCTGCCAAATTGATTGCTTGTGTGGTTAATTATTCAACTGTGCTTGAATCATTAAAACACCCCTGACAACAACTGGGAGGTGACTTGGTTATTCACACAAAAAAAAACACTAACTAAAAGAAAAAGGTCTTACTTAAATCTCCCTCCCTATCTATATCTCTATTTTGCTATTACAATTATTTTATTTTATACAATCCTGGAATGAGATGCAATAATAACCATCTCATATTACCCTTCCCTCAAAATATCTAATTACAAAGATATTTTCAATTTGTCAAATTCTAAGACCCCTTCTTTAATCTTTAGGGGTTATTAGGAGTATGACACAAAAGTATTTCAAAGAAATTATTTCTTTTCAAACAAAACTTCAGGGGAGTGGTAGTATGATCTTACCCACTTAATTCTTGCAACTTCCCTCTCTCAAATAAATGTTTCCAAAAATCTAAATTCAATATCAAATCTCTTCTTTATCTTTTCCAAATCAAGAAATGTGCTATGTTGCACTGGTCTAATAAAGTTCTAAACAGCACAACAAATCTTGTTAAACATGTGTGAAACAAATTATGAAAATAAATCAGAAAAATTCAAATTAAAAGCTGATCACGCATTTCATCGAGCACTGGGTGAACACAGTGATGTTCATCCCAAATCCGAGAATTTGATCGGCAAGTTGGAGCTCAAATCGGCGCAATCCCGCGCCATTGTCGATCCCTCTCACTCCTCTCACCTCTCTCACTCGAAGGAGGACGAGAGCGACGTGCTCGTTGACCCCCAGAGCTGGTGTGCGGGCAACGCCACGCCATTGCGCTGTGTCGAGCTGCCGCTCTGGTCACCTCGTGGAGGAGGCAGACGCCACCTCAAAGCAACGCCGCGTCTTGTCCACCGCACCACACTCCACCCTCTGCTCCTGCTCGACGAGACCACACCGCTGCAAAGGCTCCCTAGCGTGCACGCCGCCCGTGCCCGTACGCGCCGCTCGCCATGGCGGGCCGAGCACGCCACCGAAGCTCGCGTGCCACCCCTGTCCCCCCCCGACCAGCCGACCACCTCTGCAGCTCCCCTAAGCTCCCAGTGACCTCCCAGACACCTCCACCTGGACCCCGCACCTCTCCTCCCCTCTCTGCACCGCCGTGCCATGGAGCACCGCAAGCTCCCTCCGCTATAAAAACCACCCCGCACCCTCTCTTCTCCCCACACCTCGCCACCACTTCTCCCTCATTCCACTCGCTCTCCAGCATCGCCAGAAGGGCGAGCAAGCCGCAGCAGCGGCCGTGTTCAAGCTCGACCGTGCGTGCCGCAGGCCGAGGTCGGAGTCGAGCATGGCAGACCCATGCCACCCCTCCCCTCTCTGTTCTCTGCCAGAAACCATAATCCCCATCATCACCGCATCCTCACTCGCCTTTTTCTCCGTTGTTTCGTGCACAGACGCGTCGATGAGCCCTCGCCGGAGTTGGAGCACAACCGTGGAGAAGCAGCCGCGCGCCACCGACGCCAGGAGTCTCCCCAGCAAGTGCACGCTCGCCCCCGAGCCTTCCCGTACACTCCGCCGTCGAACGCCACCCTCTCCACCGTCCCCAGGCCACCCAGGTACCCCATTGGCCACCCTCGCCGTCGCCGGAGCCACGGCTCCGTCGTACTCCGGTAGTCGAGGAAGAGGTTGATCCTGCGTCGTTGGATTTAAATCCAACGGTAGCGTACCGCTTCACCTTGTTAAGCCACCGACAAGCGGGACCCACCTGTCATAAGTTTAAACATTATCCACACGCAGGAATTATCCACTGAGTCACTGACTAGTAGGCCCCACATGTCAGTATTCTCAACATTATCCAGAGGAGAGGAATTTCCTAATTCTTTTTTCTCTGGAATTTCAGTACTGGACCTAGTTTATAAATTCAATATCTCGAGTTCTATAAATCCAAATAAATCAAACTAAAATGTTCTGGAAAGCTTATGAAAATCTTTAACTCACCAAAGTGGTCTCATCTCATTTAAATAAATAATAAAAATGTATTATTAAAAATGCTCCAGAAGGTTTGAAACACCAAACCATTTGTTTCTGGAGTTATATTAGTCCAAATGACTTCAAACCACTTTTGGTAGCTTTGTATTAGGATCCTTTAGCTCCCCAAATTTTGGTAGAATTTTTGGAACAGTTTAAAATCTTTAGCTTTTGGTTGAACTTTAGTAAACCCTTCTGCACTAAATCATTAGTGTGAATTAAGGGTAGATCCTTTTTAACTGAAACCAATTTTGTTAGGTCACATTCAACCAAGGTTAGCTACCCCTAAAAGGGTTTAATTTTTGAAGCAACATAAATTAATTAGTGGCTAAAACTTGATTAGTGAGTTTCTGGTTTAAAGCAAATGTGTAGGGAGTTTGATAACTCCAAAAGACCTCAATCCAATTGAGTAGTCTTCTACACATCAGTAGCTATCCATAGAATTTTAGTTTGAATTTTTGTGACCAACATAGATTAAATGGTGAATTAATTGGTGTACAACTAGTTTCTGCCTTAGTTTGAAAACAATTAAATAAAGATTAATTCAATTAAATTAAAACCACCTTGTGTTGCTTGATGTGTGCAGTAGCTAATTGTAGCATTTGCGATTGTAATGATGTGATGAGGTTGAGCTAGTGTAGTGATTGGTTGTTTTGCTTGTTTAACGTTTAGACGATACCGTTGACGGATTTATCGAAGAAGGAGGTTTCGTTGAACCCGAAGATCAGGACCAGTACCACTGTGTTGAACAAGGCAAGCTACTTCACTGAGCTTGCATCTATATACATCTATTTTGATTTACCTGTTTTACTTATAAGTAGCATAAACGATTTATGTGGTGTTGCCACAAAAGCCATGATTTTGAAAACTTTTCCAAAATACAAGTATATTGTTGAGACACCCGATATAGAGGTGTTAGTGGTATACAGTGATTTCTAAATGAATTTGTTTTACTCAAAGCCTTCTACGAAAATCTTTTGGTGGGATGACGAACCACCCAAGTTTTGGTTAAAAGAATTTTGCTATGAGAATTGGAAATGATGTGAAAACCTTTTCAAAAGTTTATGAAAAACATTTTGCCACTCTATGTAGAAATATCAGTTTGTTTAAATAAAACTATAGGATGGGAAAAACATTGTTTACAAAACTCCTTTGAAAATCCTTGGATGGATTTTGTATGCCGAGATGTCGGTGATGAAATTGAGAAGTGGTGTGGTGTGTTTCTGAAAAAATGCACATTGTGTCTGGTACTTACCGAACAACCAATAATCTGTGCGACCACATTTACCCACATATGGGCAAGGGCGTAGTCATATAATTTGCTCGTGTTAGTACTGGATGCCTCAATAACGAGGATGACCTCGTTCCATGAGGGGATGGTCTGAGGACCTGCCCCTGACCTGGGTCCTCTTAAATGAAGTCTACCGGAAGCCGGTATGAACGTGTCGGAAAAGAGGATTGAAGGGCTCCCTTGGGTCCGCCGGGCAGAACTACGAAGTCCTCACACTTAGTTTCTGAGGATTTAAGTGTCGATGGAACCGGTTTCGTAGCGGTAGGATCCTATACTAGCATGAGTAAAGGACATGCTATGGCCGGGAACTCAACTTCGCATACCTCTGGTATGGCGGGACGTGGCTGACACGATGAGTGACCGGATGGGTGTGGGAAAAGCGTGCTACCTCTGCAGAGGGTAAAACTATTCGAATAGCCGAGTCCTCGGATATGGACAGTTGGGAGGCTGTCCTAAGACCATGTGCAAGTTTTACAAAGTTTTGGGTTTGAAAGGAAAATGAGTGGAAATTGTTTTATGCAACTATACCGAGGGTATGGTCTGAGGTTGCTGGTAAAATAAGTAACCATGAAGGGGTATGATCAGAAACCAGGAGGTTTCGGAGAAAGGGACAAGAGGGTGATTTTCGAGGAAAAAGTTTTAAAGGGTTTCTCACCTTTTAAAACGAAGGTATATTTGCGGGGAAAAAGGTTTAAAAAGACTTCTTACCTTTTCAACAAAGGTAGGTGAGAAAACTACTCTCCAAAATGTTTTGTCTTCAACAGGATTACAAATCTACTCTTCCCTTTTTTTAAATAAAGGTATCGTGATGTTTTCCTAAAAATAAAGGTCTTTGAAAATTAAAACTAGTGCTTGCTCCTGTTTGGGGTAGCTTGCGAGTACAATCAAATGTACTCATATTGGTTTCGTCCCTGGCTATTGTCTTAGCCAGATTGTGGAAGAAGAAGCAGTTCGAGGAAGAGGAGTTCACGGACGTCCTTGCGAACTAGGGCGCTTCCCAGTCAGCTGCCTGTAGGGTTAAGGCGAATAACTTGGGCTCCACGTTGTTTGGTGATTCCGCTGCAAGTACCTGATGAAGCTGATCACTTCCATCAAGTAAGTAAATAAATTCGGTATGTATGGATGTTCTTTGGTTACCAAGTTTAATTGTGCTTCAGCGACGCACTGATCATGGGATCGCTGACATGTAGGCACAAGGGTATTTCGGACAGTTAGTCCGGGGTCCCCACAAAGATAAGAAAGCAGCAAAAGGTTTGTTGAGATATTCAGTACCATTATCAGTTCTGATCACTTGCACCTGAACATTGAATTGGTTTTTCACATAGGCACAAAAACTCTGAAAACAAGTGAACACTTCATCTTTGTGACGCATAAGATAGATCCAAGTCATTCTGGAGTAGCAATCAATAAAAGTCACAAAGTATTTCATACCACTTACTGACACAACAGGACACGCCCATACATCAGAGTGCACTAACACAAACGGGGATACACTTCTGATCCCTCTACTAACATAAGAGGTTCTTGTATGCTTAGCATATTCGCAAGCATCACAACATAATTTGGTTTTGTCCACTCCATTCATTACATCAGGAAAGACTCGAAACATTTTATCAAACGCCATGTGGCCCATTCGACAATGATGAACCAGTGCCATACTCTCCTTTCCTCCAACGATCGCAGCAAGCACAGAACTTGCCTCATGCCCCATCTTGTCACGATCCAGGTGCCAAAGACCTCTATGCCTGGTTGCAGTCCCAATCTTCTTGCTGCTCTCCCTCTCCTGAATTAAACACATATATCTATCAACTATTATACGGTAGTCCTGCTGATCAATTAAGGCACTTAGAGACAACAGATTTACTGGAAAAGCAGGAACATGTAGAACTGATGACAATTTTATGTTGGGTGTACAATGCACCGACCCCTCCCCTTTGATAGATTGTGATGTGCCATCTGCTGTTTGGATAGTGCCTCTATGTGTGGGAGGATACTGAATATAAGAGTCAAACTCATTAATATTCCCAGTGACATGTTTGGATGCTCCAGAATCAAGAATCCAATCTGAATTAACATTATGAGTGGCTATAGACACTCTATCAATATTACCTTCATCTTTGTAGACATAGTGAGCAAAGTTCCCAAAGGTTGCTTCATTTTGTAATTCTTCCTTTGATTGTCCCTGAGATGTACTGGTTGTTGGCTCTGAAGCTACTGCCAATTGTGCCTTGGGTGATGCAGCGTGCTGCTGTCCATCACCTCTGCCATATTGCTGTCCACCACCTCTGCCATACTGCTGCCCATATGGCTGTCCACCACCTCTGCCATATTGCTGTCCACCACCTCTGCCATACTACTGTCCATAGGGCTGTCCACCACCTCTGCCATATTGCTGTCCACCACCTCTACCATCACCTCTTCCTCTGTAGCTTCCTCTGCCATATGTGTATCCTCCTCTCCCCCTGCCGGGTGTAGCAAAGGGGGTACACTGATGCTTCAAGTGTCCTTGCTGTCCACAAGTATAGCATTCTCTCATCTCCTGTCTCTCGGTTGTGTAGAAGGTCGGATGAGAGACAAAATCGCTGCCCTTTGTCATGTTCAGACGCACTTCCTCTCTGGACATAGCCGCAATGGCTTCTTTGAGAGAAGGGGTAGTGGTTTGATGCAGTAAAGCAGCCCTTCTCCCCTCAAATTCTTGATTCAGACCTTTCAAGAACTTCATGACCCGCCGCCGTTCAATCCAGCCTGCAGCAGCACTCACACATTCACCATGGGCAAGTTCCAGAGGATCAACATGGTCTAAATCTCCCCAAAGATGCTGCAACTCAGCCACATATGCCATCACAGTTTTGTCTCCTTGTCGCAAGTCATGCACTTTATCCTCAATCTCAGCAATCAACATAATGTTCCCCTTTCCAGAATAGAGAATTGATAGGGTGTCCCATACCTCTGAAGCCTTTGTGAGTGCCTCTACTGAAGCAGCAATGTTAGGAACCAAAGAGTTAAGCAACCATGCCACAACCAGAGAATTTATGGCATTCCACTTCTTCCAATCAGGACTGGTCTTGTCTGTTGGTTCTGCAGCTTCAGCACTCAAACGTTCATCCAGCCCTTTTGAGTTCAGAATCAACAGAGCCCTCCTTGACCACCGGAGATAGTTGGTCACTCCTTCCAACTTGATTTCATTCGCCGGCAGCTCAAGTTTCTGAACGGCTTCGGAATGGGAAACGATTGCTCCCCCTCCAGCAGATGCCCCTTTGGTAGTGATAAGTTCTGCTAACTTCTCCATAACCTTGGTCAAGCCCTCGTTTTCCCCCATGCTTGCCTACGCTGTGGTACTGCCTTTTGCACCTCCAGCCAACTTGACAACAAACTAACCCCTCAAATACACCAAGGGCTTACCCGTAGGATGCCCTCTTCCTCCCCTTACTCTTCACTGCCTTCCCCTCCTTGCCGCCGCAGCAGCCTGCTTCCTTCCTCTTCCTCCTGGCCGCCGCAGCAGCCTGCTCCCTTCCTCTTCCTCCTAGCCACCGCAGCAGCCTAGGCTTCCAGATCAGCAATCCTTCCTGCCGTTGCCCTCACTGAACCTGGCTCTAATACCATGTGAGCTGAGGTGAGGGCCTAACCTGAGGTAGAGATTGATAGTGGCTGCTGGGAGGAACTCCCTCACGTTAGGGTTCTATCCTGGGAAGAACCACCTTAAATAGGTCAGTCATTGGGCTGGGCCAGATGGGCCACAAAGAATAATAGGAAGGCCCAGTATATCTCCAACATGTATCCAACATTTTACTAATTGTGGTGGCATGTATTCTGCCCATCACTTCCCTATCACAGTTTGTGCACATCAATTCAGAATTACAGCTTGCTGGCTTCTTACGTAGTAACCATTTCTGTAGTTCCCAACAGCCAACAAATACATGGTTTTAAAGGCGTCCGCCTAGGCGTCAAGGCGCCCCCCCTCCGCCTTGGAAAAACGACCGCCTTAGGCGCCTAGGCGCCAAGGCGCCCCACTTCGCCTTAGGACGCCTTAACGCCTTAAAAACCATGAACAAATACAACTTTTGCTATAGTCTGCAGTGGGAGGTGGATTAAACAAGAAAACTTGTACAACAAATAAGTCAATCAAAACATACTTGAGAAGAATAGATGGAAAAGTAAGTTAAGAAGTTGCAAGTAAATATCTAATCATCCAAAAAAAAGTTATCTGGCCTGCTTCAATCATGCCAATTCCATGGTTCACGTCATTTTTTCTTTTCTTTGCAGCCTCAGCAACCTCTCTTTAACATCCCTAAGGACAAATAACCACAAATATTCATCAAAATCAGAACTGTAAGTTCCAACAGCTTACGGGAAGAATTAACAAAAACAAATATTTTGTAACCATCGAATAGGGCAGGAATTATATAGTTAACAATTGTAACATCATAGAATCGATGAAAACATCGGCTACTTACAGTTCAAATTTGTGAACTATTCAAGAACATCCAGATCCAGAGGAAGAGTAGACATGTTGACTGTAGCATCAGGCGAGGAGGGTGGGCGGCTTGATGGCTGGCAGTCGGGGAACGGGCGGGCGCTCTTGAGGATGGTGGGGGCGCCATCTTCGACGTGGGATCGTGCAGGGCAGCAGCACGTGTGCCTCCTCCTTCGAGCAGCATCGACGCCGAGCGAGGGTTGCAGCCGCGGACGGAAGCCCGTGGTGAACTCGCTGGTTTAGGCCACGGCTCCAACATCGGCTCCATATGGGGGTAAGGTGGTGGTTCCAAAAGTGAGATGCGACTCTGATGGGATTCCGGCGACGGCTCGTGTGAGAAGAGGTATCTCCATCGGCGGCAAGAAGGGAGGAAATAAGAGAGAAATCATTAATACGAAAATCAGGGAGAGATCGCTGGTTTATGGCAGGCGTGGGTGGAGCGCGTCCTGTAATCTCGGATCGTGGCATGCGAATAGGAGGCGGACGGTAGAAATTTGGCAGACCGTGTTCTGCCGGTTGATAGGATCAATCTGAGCCGTTGGACTGTTTGAGGAACAACCAAGTAATATGGACTGTTCGATGACATGATCTAAGGGTCCTGGCTGATCTGTGTGCACTTGGTTTGGTGAACATAGCAAAGACTAGTTGAATTGGCGCGGCGACACGCCGCGTCCTTTAAGAGAAATTTTATGTATGAAATGTTTTGTTGTAATGACATAGTAAATGTTGAAGGAAATTCAAATTTGACAAAATTAGTGGAATGTTTGTGCGAATTTGGATACAAAATTGAGAAGTTAGAGTCGACCAAACTCGAAACCGATCACGGGGATGGAACCTAGCTGTCGACGCGCATATATTTCATGTGTATAATTTTTTGGGAACGCGGGGACTTTTCTGCAAAAAATTGGACAAAATTCGTCAAATGTCTGTGTGAATTTGGATCCAAAATTGAGGAGTTAGAGTCGACAAAACTCGAAACAGTTCACGGGGATGGAATCTACCCGTCGACGCACATATATTTCGTGCATATAAATTTTTGGAAACGCGGGGACTTTTCTGCAAAAAATTGGACAAAATGCGTCAAATGTTTGTGCGAATTTGGATCCAAAACTGAGGAGTTAGCTCGAAACCGTTCACGGGGATGGAAGCTACCCGTCGTCGCGCATATATTTCGTGCATATAAATTTTTGGAAACACGGGGCCTTTTCTGCAAAAAATTGGACAAAATGCCTCAAATGTTTGTGCGAATTTGGATCCAAAACTGAAGAGTTAGAGTCGATAGTACTCGAAACCGTTCACGGGGATGGAGCCTACCCGTCGACGCGCATACGTTATATTTCATGTGTATAATTTTTTGGGAACGCGGGGACTTTTCTGCAAAAAATTGGACAAAATTCGTCAAATGTCTGTGCGAATTTGGATCCAAAATTGAGGAGTTAGAGTCGACAAAACTCGAAACAGTTCACGGGGATGGAATCTACCCGTCGACGCGCATATATTTCGTGCATATAAATTTTTGGAAACGCGGGGACTTTTCTACAAAAAATTGGACAAAATGCGTCAAATGTTTGTGCGAATTTGGATCCAAAACTGAGGAGTTAGCTCGAAACCGTTCACGGGGATGGAAGCTACCCGTCGTCGCGCATATATTTCGTGCATATAAATTTTTGGAAACACGAGGGCTTTTCTGCAAAAAATTTGGACAAAATGCGTCAAATGTTTGTGCGAATTTGGATCCAAAACTGAAGAGTTAGAGTCAATAGTACTCGAAACCGTTCACGGGGATGGAGCCTACCTGTCGACGCGCATACGTTTCGTGTATATAATTTTTGGGGAAAAAATGTTAAAAAGATTTCCGGGGAAAAAAATTTGCAAAGAAGAAAAAAAGAAAGAGAACTGTTCACGTGAACAGTACTCGGGCGCGACCACAGCGCGAGAAAGTTTCCTCCCTTAATATACTAGGGTATAAAGTTCGCTCTTTTATTAGTAGTGGAGAAAAAGCAGACATGCTTGATTTTCATATCCGCTAAAACTAGGAGGGTCGATAGTTTTGTTGCTCACTTACTTTTTTTCCCAGGATGTTGACATTGATAAGGAGTATGGCAATTACAGCATTACAACGAGGCAGTCCCTTGAAGCTTGGTCTGTCACTGAACTGGATTTGAGCCTTGTATGTACTCTGAACTTTTCTTTTTTTCATGTGTATTTGTTTGTGCACTGAAGGACTGGCCTGGCGCAGTGGTGAAGTACTCCCCACTTGTGCCAAGAGGTCCTGGTTTCGATGCAGCCTCTCTGCATTGCACTGTGCTGTGCAGGGGTAAGGCTTGCCTCATATAATCCTTCCCCATAGCCCACCTGGTGTGGGAACTTCTAGCACTGGGTCTGTCCTTTTTTATAGTTTGTGTACTACTAACTGGAAGTTCGTGCTTGTTGAGATGAGATCTAGTTCGATATATGTATGATCAAATGCAATTAAGTGGAGATATATCAGCGATGTTGCTACAAATAACCAGCTAGTTGCCTATTGTTAATTAATCCATTAGGTATTAGCAGATCTGCAGATGTCTTGGATAGATTTCTTCGGTATTGAACGATCAAAATGGAAAAGACGTAAGGAAACACATGGAATATTAGGTAATGTTAGATGCAAATATGTGTAGTTATGTCCTGATTCCTGCCTGCTAACATCGTGGAAACTAGTGAGAAGAGAAGTGCTTTGTACATTTTTTTCAGCTTTTATAATTTGAACTTACACTCAAAATAAATTGAAAGAGACAAAAGAGAAGCTATGTTGTGTATTCTAACACTTCTTTGTTTGTCAACATATATTGTATGTGAGCAGTGAGCTTAATGTTTTGTACATAGTTATACTAAACCGAGTAGTGCATCTGGACTATTCTCTCCCCCAAAGAGTTTCATGTTAATTTGGTACCACAAACCAAAAGTGATTCATGCCAGCACCTGTTTGTGCATTGCACTTGATATCTCTCCAAAATGCAGCCTATATTTCTTGATATCCCAATATCATGTAGACATGTAATAACTATCTATGCTGCCAATATACTGCAATTTCATGACTTTATGTTAACATTTTTAGGTGGAAGGTACAATTGAGTATATCTGTCGTCATGAAGGAGAAGGAGCAATCCTTGTGTTCCTTACTGGTTGGGACGAAATTTCAAAACTTCTGGACAAGATTAAAGGGAACAATCTACTTGGCAATTCCAATAGATTCCTAGTTCTCCCATTGCATGGTTCTATGCCTACTGTCAATCAGCGTGAAATTTTTGACACAGCACCAACTAATATGAGGTAGCTAGTCACATAGATATATTCTATAGAAACATTTAATCTAGATTATGCTTTTTGAATATGATTTTGCTTTTACATATGTATAATGTGTTACAGACATAGCTCAGTCTTCCAACTTGCATACCATATCACTTGCTCAGGATCGAAGCTTCCACCATTATGATTATTACATAGGACTAGTGACATGATGGGCTTCTTGTCCATCTTGTTACCAGAAGCAGTGTTTTAATGGTAATTAAATCTTAGCACATATGTAGATCATAGGTAAACCTATGGCTGGTAGTAGGAACTACTGAAAGTACAAAGTTTTGATAAGACAAATTATGGCTGGGAAGGAACTACTGAAACTACAAAATTTTGATGATGATTTTGGATAGGCCCTGGCCATTAACCATGGAGTTAATTTGTCCATTTCCCCTCTCATTTTGCTTTTAAACATCTCGACCACGTAAAGTATTTTGTTTCTTACCCCTCATTTGGTGTACGGTTTTCATTATTGCTTTTTGTTAATTTACCAAATTATTTTACTTGAATAAGTTTTTTAATGCAATTTGTCTAAGTTCATTTCAGCACGTTGTCCTAAATCTGAATGGCTAATGCTATTTTTATTTGCCTAAATCTGAATGGCTAATGCTATTTTTATTTGAAAATCCGAAGTGTTTTAATTGCTTATTTCTATTATATATCTATTTTTGCAGGAAAATTGTTCTAAACAAATATTGCAGAAAGCAGTATTACAATAGATGATGTTGTATATGTAATTGATTGTGGTAAGGCAAAGGAGACAAGTTATGATGCATTGAATAAGCTAGCGTGCCTTCTACCATCGTGGATATCAAAAGCCTCTGCCCATCAGGTATGTTACTGCAGACCACTTATCCAGCTTTTGTGGTAAAACTGAATATCAAATACATATGTAGCTTATGACTTTCATGATGTTACGCAGCGGCGAGGTCGTGCAGGCCGTGTTCAGCCAGTTTTTGCTATAGGTTGTACCCAAAAGTCATTCATGATGCCATGCCACAGTTTCAGTTGCCTGAAATACTTAGGACTCCTTTGCAAGAGCTGTGCCTTACTATAAAAAACTTACAGCTTGGAGAGGTGGCTTCTTTCTTAGCCAAGTCACTGCAACCTCCTAATCCACTTTCTGTTAAGAATGCAATTGAGCTTCTGAAAACCATTGGGGCACTGGATGATTTGGAGGAGCTCACTTATTTAGGTTTGAAGTTTACTGCTACCCTGCACATTATTTTACCTGCTTAATTTTGTTGTACATGTTTTTATTTACTTTTGCCCATCTTAATTTAATGCAGGACGACATCTCTGTACACTTCCACTGGATCCAAACATTGGAAAGATGCTGCTCATTGGATCTGTTTTCCAGTGTCTGGATCCTGCACTAACAATTGCTGCTGCTCTCGCATATCGTAATCCATTTGTGCTCCCAATAGACAGAAAAGAAGAAGCTGATGCTGTCAAAAGATCATTTGCTGGTGACTCCTGCAGGTGATTATTATAATTTCTTTTCTGCTTAAATCACATTGATATTTCGTGAGGACATGTAGAAATGTCTTTTAACAGCCAATATTACAAACAGTCATACATTATGTTTTCAGTTTAATGGTCCCTTGTGTACCCAGAGAAGCAATTTCTTGAGTACTCATCAAATGCTGCTTCATTTAATGGTCCCTTCACCATATCTGTCCCCAGCCTACCATGCGCACAAACCAATGAAGCACTAAATCAAAGGAGATTTTAATGAAAAATAATCTTAAATCTCCCTCTGTCAATTGTAAGATGTTTTAGCTTTTTCTCTGAAATGCATGTGTCTAGATGTGTTTCAGTCTGTAGGTTCAGTCATTTTGCTCCGTATATAGTCCACATTGAAATGTCTAGAACATCTTATACTACTTGTGAACGGGGGGAGTACTTGTGAACGGAGGGAGTAACATATTACAGCCAATCAGCAATTCAAAAAGCAATTCCATGGTTTGACTTTGACCATCAATTTGATCAATAGAATGTGGATTATGTGCTATGAAAATTACATTGCATTCATATTCGATTTTCTTTTCTAATGGTATATTTTTTCTGATATAATTCTCATGTATTGTTGGTCAAATTCACGGTCAAAGTTAGTGCATGCAAAACCAGGACACCACATAATACAAATCTTATCCTGCAACTTGAATGGACTGCTACAACCTGTATTGCTTTATATTTGATACTCCCTCTGATCCACAAAAAATGTCGGGAGGAAACAATCTTGTACGTGCAATTTCCATGCGTAGCTGGCGACATTTTATTCGGATCGGAGGGAGTATTTGTTATCAGGGCACACCGTCACATGGTTTACAAAGCGTCCGCTTCAGGACGCCTAAGCGACGCCTAAGCGTCAAGGCGCCCCCCCTCCGCTTTGGAAAAACGCCCGCTTTAGGCGCTTAAGCGTCCAAAGCGCCCGCTTAGTCGTCGCTTAAGCGCCAAAGCGCCCCCCATCGCTTTGAGGACGCTTCACGCTTTGTAAACCATGCACCGTCACTTTGTCAGTGATAGCATCACCTGCAGAAAGTTTCACGCTGAAATACTGATAGTTTCTTGTGACCTCTTTGACCAGTGACCACATCGCCCTTCTTAAGGCATTTGAAGCATGGAAGGAAGCAAAAAGCAGTGGAAGGGAACGTTCTTTCTGTTGGGAAAATTTTCTGTCTCCGATGAGCCTGAAGATGATGGATGATATGCGAAATCAATTTTTTGATCTACTATCTGATATTGGATTTGTTAGCAAGACAAGAGGAGTGCAGGTTTTAAGATCTTGACCTCTCTTGCATTCCCAAACTAATTTAGTGTGATATAAAATATATAGCTGCTGTTCTGATTTGTTCTACCACGTGTCTTAACACTATACGTAACACACCACAAATTTTTGTAACCGCAAGAATAAGACATTAATGTTACTAAATTTCATTTGAAAACTCTTTTTGACTCCTGAGCTGTGATCCATTTATTTTACAAAAATCAAAAATAATATTTACAAGTTTAAAAAAAATCTGAAAACATGTTGGATGTGGTCAATGATGCATCCTACAAGTATGCAAAACTGCAACACTAAATTCTTTTAAATCTAGGCTACACAAAAATGAAAAATCTTAGAAATTTTTGTAGTTTTAAAAATATGCACTGTTCACTATACTCGGATCCATATTTTTTCATTTTTGTATAGCTTAGAATACAAAATATTTCAAAGTGAGATCTATCACGTTCGTAGGATACATCATTGAGTTCATCTAGAGTTTGTTTTCCATTTTTTTTAAAACTTGTAAATATAATTTTCAATTTTTCAAAATAAAGGGAGCACTGGAGCTCGGGAGCCAGGAATCCCTACTCAATTTCGTTCTGGTTTGTCATCTGTTTTAGCATTACACTGTGTATTAATTGATGCTTAATAAGCAACAGTTCAACTGAAAAAAAACTAAAATGTGAATTCTGGGACCTGTAGATAGCTGTCTATGTTTTTTTAATCATTTTAGCATGTCATCTTATGTGCTACCTCAGATCCGGAAGATTGACGTTGGAGGTGTGCTACACCAGTACTTTTTAATTGATGAGCTTCAGTGTTCATTGCGATTGCTTCCTGAATAAAGAAAAAAAAAAGAGAAGAGCCTCATAACCGTATACTAAAATTTCAGGCATATAACCATTATGGTAAGGATCTGGAGATGATTTCTGCTGTTTTATGCGCTGGGCTTTACCCAAATGTCATACAGTGCAAAAGACGGGGCAAGAGGACAGCATTCTATACCAAAGATGTTGGAAAGGTGGACATTCATCCATCATCAGTCAATGCTGGAGTGCAGCAATTCCCATTGCCTTATCTGGTTTACAGCGAGAAGGTCAAAACTGCTAGCATTTATGTGAGAGACTCCACAAACATATCAGATTACGCTCTTCTACTATTTGGTGGTTCCTTAAGTCCTAGTAACACTGGAGAAGGTATCGAGATGCTTGGGGGTATCTTCATTTCTCTGCACCAAAGCGGATCATAGAGTTGATTCAGGTATGACCAACTTCGTGACAATAACTTCTTTGAACATTTTTGAAATAAAGTAGTGTTAAGTAAATTTGCAACAAAAAGGTGACTGGATACTTAAGGTGCGGGTGCTTTGATTGGTTAAATTTGGAAATGCTGATCCTTGCTGCTTGATCTAGCTTCTCTTTTTCCATACGAGCTGGATTTCGTACAACAGTACTGAGCTGTGGTTATCATATAAGTTGGACTGACCGATATCTTGTTTTACTGTTTTGACTATCATTCATTTCAGGGAATCAAATAGGTTAAAATTTAGCTAAGATGTTCAAAATACCTGATTTATGCTCTGGTTTGCATAGACTATTTATGAGCAAATAGCAGTCAATTATGTAAATAATGTCGTTGCATTAAACCCATGTTTCATTTATGTAACGAGAGATTTTTTTTTACTTGGCAGAGATTAAGAGGTGAACTGGACAAACTCCTCCAGAGAAAGATCGAGGAACCAGCAATTGACATCTTTTCAGAAGGGAAAGGGGTTGTGGCTGCGGCCATAGAACTGTTGCACAGTCAAAACGTTTACCACTAGAATACTACTCGTAGATGCTACAATATATGTACATGTCGCAGAAGGCAATTCTTTTAGGTGTTTTCTGCCTGGTCTGTCTGACACGTTCGTGATTATGAATCATTTTTAACGTTGAGAAAAAACCAAGTATTTTCTGCCATCTCTTGAACTAACTAAAGCACAGTAAACTATGTCTTATTTGCTTACTAGGTATTTGAGCGCGGCAATGCCGCACGTGTGTTTTTGAATTTAAATTTGAAAATGATGATGTTGTAAAGTTGTCTAAGTTTGGAAATAATTAGAATTGAAATGTTTTCGTTTTAAAAATGGTTGGATATTTGAGATTGCTCAAATTTGGGGATTATTGTAATTGAATTTTAAATGTGTTTTGCTTTTTTGTGTGAAATTTTTTCTAAGTAGTTATTTTTTGTTTCTGTGAGTTGGTTCACACATTTTAGAGTTACGTTAAATGTTTAGTAAGTTGGAATGGTTTTATATGTTTGTATTTTGTCAAAATATTTTGTTTGGATTTATTTGAACTTTGTAATTAGGGAGAATGCAATATGTCAGATAATATGTGAGATATATATGTTTTAGAGTATTTCATTTTTTGGTCTTTTTTTTGTAGCAATTTGAATTTTTCAAATGTATTGCATGTATTTTTTTTGAGAATTTTGATATATTTTATCGTAGAAGTAGTAATTTGTTATATTGAGTATTTTTAGATATTTAGAAATTTTGGATGTTTGGATATATTTGAAGTATAACATAAAATTTGCGTCAACTTCATAATTAGGGTGAATGCAATTTGTGAGATATATTTTAGAGTGCTTCAAATTTTCTAGCAATTTAAAATGTTCGAGTGTGTTGCATTTTTTTAACGACCACTTCAAATGTGTTAGTTTTTTTTAAAGGTTGTGTGAGATAACATGTGAAGTATTTATATTTAGAGTTTTCCTTTTTTTGAGCAAATTGAGTTTTAGAAATGTGCTGCATGTATTTTTTTATGACAAATATGATATATTTTATCGTAGAAGAAGCAATTTGTCATATTGACTGTTTTCAGATATTTAGAAAATTGGGATGTCTGGATATATTTGAATTATATCGTAACCATTTGTTTCGACTACATAGTTAGGGTTAATGCATTTTGTCAGTTATATTTTAGAGTGTTTTAAATTTTCTAGCAATTCGAAATGTTCAAATGTGTTGCATTTGTTTGAACATTTATTTCAAGTGTGTGTTTTTTAAAGGGAAATACTTTGAAATAGTTAGTATTTTTTTGAGTGTCTTTATATGATATACGGTAACGGTAAATGTTTAGCAAATCAAAATGGTTATATATGTTTGTATTTTGCTGGAATATTTGTTTGTTATTTTTTAGTGTCTTTATATAATATACAGTATTGTCAAATGTTTAGCAAATTGAAATGGTTATATATGTTTGTATTTTGCTGGAATATTTGTTTGGGTTTCATAATTAGAGGACGTATAGTATAATTATTGTGTGGTTTATAACTGTTATTTCGAATTGCATGGTGAAAGATATGTATGTTATTTGTATTACTTTTTTTTTGAATTTTAGTATTTTTTTGTAATTGCTATTTTTGAATTTTAATATTTTACATGTAATTGGCTAGATATTGTTTGTATAAAGTATTTTAAAATTGTGGTTGTTTCTCCCATAAAATATAGTTCCATGTTGTCGTATTTTTTGTTTGCCATCGTAATTAAAGGGAATGTATTATTGTGAGCATTTTTTAAATATATTCTATAATTAAGAGAAATTGAATTTTTATTTCCTATAAATATCTGTAACAAATTGTGTGTTCAAATTGTTTTGAACTTATAGAAAATGTGTAATATTTTATTGGGGGGGGGGGGGGGGGGGGGGAGGGGGGATATCTGTTGTTAAAAAATCTAACAAATCTTGTTTGGAATGTAGTTTGAAATTAATTGGAACCTGTGGATATTTTTTTTATGGAGGAAGAATTATTCGGGATTTTTTTGGGTGCATTTTAGTTTTATGCAAGGTTTGCATAGTTTTAATTATTAAATTAAAGTTCTTAGTTATTGTTGAGTTTTTGAAATCCATGTTGGAATGTAGATAGGAAATGAATATTTTGGAGAGATTTTTTTTGTGTTTTTTTACACATGGGGTGCATTGTGTGTTTCATGAATTTGAAGAATTTGATTTTGTGAATTATTGAATTTTATGTTAGAACTTACCAAAAATAATCTGTTTTTTTTGTTTATGCATTTTGTATGTATGATTTGTATTATTATAATCAATAAGTTTAAAGTTTTAACACTTGTGTTTTTTCGAAATATATTAAGGAGGACTTATGTATTATTTGAATTTTTTTAAGCTTGGAAATAATTTTTGAAAGTTCCCAATGCGCTTGAAATGCTGTTTTTTGTTTTGTTTTTATTTTTTTAGAAATTGATTTGAATCGATTTGAAGATGTTTTTGAAAAGTTTTGAAATTTTTGAGTTATAAAAAAAAGAGAAAAAAAGGGTGAGGCAGCTGCTGGGCCGAGCCAGCCTGCCCAGCCCAACTGGAAGCCTAGCCCAGCCGGACCTGACGTCATCGATGATGTTGCCAGGCGGCGGCCATGGCCAGGGCGGCGGAGCTCGGGCGAGCACGCTCCGCTCGCCCCAGCACGCTCCTGAGGGCGGCAGTGCGCGGATCCGCGCGAAGGCAGTGCGGGGGAGCCGTTTTGGCGGCTCGCTGGACCAAATTGTCGCCGGAGCCACCGGCGGCGACCATTTTCGTCGCGGCGGACGCCGAGCGCGCCGACGGCGAATCCGGAGTCGATCCGGCGTCCCGGCAAGCGGATTTCGGCGAGAAGGTAGAGGGCGGCGCGGCGGAGCTCTCCGTGGGCACAAATTTGGCCGAGGAGGCGCGGAATGGCGGCGCGGCGGCAGTGGCGGCGACTGCGCCGTCGCGCGGGGAGAAGAGAAGAGGAAGGAGGAGATGCGGTGTCAGTTTTACACGGAGGTCCTCAAAGTTTCTCGAATTTATGAACAAGTCCTTTGCGGGTGGTTTTTTGCAAAAGGTATGCTGTGGCGCGACGTGTCGGTGTCCCATTGGTAGAAATTGCCTGCTACAGTGTTACTGTAGCTTGCGCGAATTTTGACGTCATCTGGACCGTTGGCAGCTGCGATCGAACGGCTGAGAAAAAAGAGACGACGTGGACAGCGGAGAGGGAGAGGTTTGCACCAACTTTTATATACTAGGGAATGTATGGCCGTGTTTGGTTACCTTGGGCTTTTTTTACTCCTGGGGACATTGCCAGTCAGGGATAGATTTGAGTCGGCACCTCGAACACCTCCGGGACTAGGAGGGAGGAATGGGGATGAGTTTCTGACCCTGGCTAAAGTTATCGTGGATCATGGCCTACAATGTTTACCATCAAGACAATTGCATCACTAGAATGGTTACCGTCAAGAGAAATGTGTCATTGGCTAATGGGTTAATCTTCACTGCATGCTGTCATGTATAAGGGGAAAACTGGTATAAGGATGAGAATTTTAATGTGTATAACCAACCCTTGTACCGACGATCTCCCTAATACATGTACTACACAAACAACAAAGATAATCTGTCATAGCACATTATTTACCACATGCTCGCAACATCATCAAAAGCATCACTATCACAATATCAAGATCTAACCACAACATTAACTATCGCCGCATCTATCCCATCATTATCTACCACATGCTCACAACATTACCTACTACATCGTCAAGTTCTACCACAACATCATCAAGAGCATCACTGCCACAACATCATCAAGAGCATCACTGCCGAAAATGCTACCCAATCGTAACATAACTTCATTATCTATCACATGCTCACACTAAATCACGAGACAATACAATTTTCGCACTTCGCACTACATCACAACCTACAGATTTACAAGATGTTCGCAGATCTAAACTACAAGGTCTAGGGTTGAAGATAACTTAAATCGTGAGACAATACTTGTTCACACTTCGCACAATATAACAGAGGCGGAGGATGCTAGGCTCAGCTTGAAGAAGAGGAGGAACAAGAAGCCGCTGCTTACCTGCTCGTGGTTGAAAAATCTTTGCTGTCGGGAGGAAGAGATTGAACGGGGAGAAATGGTGACAGGGATTTAGCGGTGAGCCAGGGAGTGAAATAGGGGGAGCGAAATGGCTGGCGGTGACAAAAAAATTCGTTGTATTTTGCTTCCACATGCAAACTCACCCCATCTACAAGAACTCACCCCATCTACAAGATCGCACGACCACGGCACCGCGTTCACCCTCCCTTCACGCGAAGAGGGTGGCTCTGAGGAAACAACCGATTCAACCGTTTCTACAAGGCCAGGCTCCATGATGCTTCAAAATTTATGAGGGATAATGTTTAGTTGCGTCTTAGGCTACTAAACATGTCCAAATTGAATACCTAGAGTATGCATGGTGGTAATGCGACCAACCAAACATGCCCTAAGTAGCCCAGTGAGTTGTGCTGCACCCGGTCGCGAGAGAGAAGAAATAGTGCCAGCTACAAGTTGTCGCATGTAACCCCTATTGCTCATCCTTTACGCGGGTGCTATCGTTGGGCCGCGGAGAGAGAGTAAGTCATCTGAATGACTTGGCGAGGTGACCCATCAGTCCTCTTATGGGTGGCCAAATGCGACTGTCATACGGATAATCACGAGATGACGGTGCACGAATTGCGGCTAAAACAAGCTAAATCTTGGAGTATGGCGCGCCTATATTTGACGCGTTAGATGTTGAGAAGCTGACGTTTTACGTGCCGTATCTTCTAGAGGATCTGGACCTGTACCCAACCATCTAATAATACTCCTCTATCTCCCCTCCCTCCTCCCCACCAACCCCGGAACAGGAAGTGTCTAATTCCACCGCCCCATGGTTACCCCACCAATGGGCGACCATCTTGAAATAAGCTTTCACTCCACTTTATAAATAAATGAACCACACCCATACACAGAATACAAGCGGAAGAAAATAAAACGAGTTTGCTAGACAACAACACAAACATGCAAACAAAAAACTCTAAAAAGAGTGATGAGATCAGCAGCTAGACTACTAAGCGAGATGGCTACTTGCCACTTGAACATCATCAATCATGCCGTCAACCGGTACAAATCCCGCTGCCTATATCACGGGTGCCACTGATATAAAAATGCCAATATTGAAACACATAGTAGGAAGTACATTGTAAGAAGACCCGTCTGACAACCACCTTATTCTGAATAGTGCACAAGATTAATATTAACATCACAAACACTGACCGAAAAAGACCCATCGTCCTATCAGAGCATCTCTAGCGTCACCCCCCAAATTCTTGTCCGGCACCCCCTCAATGGAGGCCCTATTGGGGGGTGTCGGACATGTGTCTGCCACATTGGGGGGAGGGGTGTGCAGCCCACATCGGCGCACTCCAAAGGCCCGTCACCCAAATTGCTCAAAATTTCAAGCAAACCAACAAACACGTTGCTGGCGCCGAATCATCCCTTCTTCATGTAACACCCCGGCCCATCCCCGGGCCAGGCCTATCACCCCTGGCAACTCTCTAGGATCTCTAGACTAGCCCCACAGATCAACACCGGTCTTTTCTGCGCACTTTGTGCTCACTCGTGCGCACCCGGGAAGTACTTCCCGGTCGGTCACCCATCCTTGGGAGTGCTCCAGGCCAAACACGCTTAATCTCGGAGTTCCTTCCAGATGAGCTTCCGGAAAACAAGTTGCAACTTGTTGATATGAGTATTCTATCAATCCTATTTAAGTCCTGAGCCAGGATCTCACATCCTTCCCCATTAGAAGACCGACGCCCTCGTCGGTCAGCCCCCAGTCCAGGAACTTCTCCCCTTGGCACCCGTCCATGCGTCCAGTGCCGGCACATGTCCACATGTCCGCACCCTGACCCGCACACGCCCGAGTTACCGCGAGGGTCAGGTCTGATGTCACCCCTGACAACTCTATAGGATCTCTAGACTGGCCCCACAGATCAACACCGGTCTTTTCTGCGCACTTTGTCCTTACTCATGCGCACCGGGGAAGTACTTCCCGGTCGGTCACCCATCCTTGGGAGTGCTCCAGGCCAAGCATGCTTAATCTCGGAGTTCCTTCCAGATGAGCTTCCAGAAAAGAAGTTGCAACTTGTTGATATGGGTATTCTATCAATCCTATTTAAGTCCTGAGCCAGGATCTCACATCCTTCCCCCTTAGAAGACTGACGCCCTCGTCGGTCAGCCCCAGTCCAGGAACTTCCCCCCTTGGCACCCGTCCATGCGTCCAGTGCCGGCACATGTCCACATGTCCGTGCCCTGACCCGCACACGCCCGAGTTACCGCGAGGGTCGGCTCTGATGTCACCCCTGGCAACTCTCTAGGATCTCTAGACTGGCCCCACAGATCAACACCGATCTTTTCTGCGCACTTTGTCCTCACTCGTGCGCACCCGGGAAGTACTTCCCGGTCGGTCACCCATCCTTGGGAGTGCTCCAGGCAAAGCACGCTTAACCTCGGAGTTCCTTCCAGATGAGCTTCCGGAAAAGAAGTTGCAACTTGTTGATATGAGTATTCTATCAATCCTATTTAAGTCCTGAGCCAGGATCTCACACTTCAACTTCACGTCGCGTGGGAACACGACGGTTAGTGTCGACGCGCAACCGCCACCGCGTCTCTTTAGGGTGGCGTTCGCACCGCTTCACATGAATATAACGCTCATCGCCGGCCGCACGTCGCTCACCTTCTCTCCACGCACCACCGCCCACAACTCGCCCACGATGTGGTTGCCTGAGAAGGATGCCGTGGTGGCCGATCCGGAGTAGGAGAAGGAGGCCGTGGTGGCCGATCAGGTGGCCGGTCAGGAGGCCGTGGTGGCCGAGCTAGAGCAGGACTAGGAGGACGATGAGCCATCACCGAGATGCTCGGCTTTCTCACCGTGAGAACCTTGGTCCCCGTGGCCGGTCCGTGTGGCTGGTGGAGCTGCAGCACCGGCCGTCCCCCAGGCACCGGCACCGGAGTGGCATCCGGGAACTCCGGACGCGGCGCCGACGGGCGACGGGCCTGGAACACCGCCACCCAAGGCCGAATCGGATGACGACGAGTAGTGGTTAGGGTTTCTAGTTGTAATCGTCTATAAATGTGATGCATGCATTAATAAAAGTCTCCATAGTTCGGCTACCAAATAGTCTCGGCCGCGCTGGAGAACAAGTATCAAATTCCGGCGATCACATAGTTTCAGCCGCTTGGGAGAACAAGTCTCCAATGCCGGTCATCAAAAGGGCACCCCAACGCTATGATGCAAGCATATCACGCGTTGGCATCCTCGTCCTCTTCCTCTTCCGCCGCCGCCTGAGCGGCCATCGCCACCTCAGCTTGGATGCGTCCTTGTTCGTCCACGAAGTAGGCCTTCTAGTTGGGGCTCATGTCGTTGGTGTTGGTGGCCATGAGCAAACGCTACTCGCTCCTCTCCGAGGCCTTGAGCTTGGTGTTTTGCATGTCGAAGAAGGTGCGCCACTTTTCTTCGTTGTCGGCGTGCATCTTCAACTTCTGAGCCGTCGCCGCGGACACCTCGTTGAAGTAGAGGACGATCGAATCTTTGATGGTGCCCGAGGATGCTGTCTTCTTGCCTGCATTGGCCGCCTTGCACGCCTTGACTCCATCTGGACGCTCTGCGCTGGAGGCCGGCATCTTTCTGTCATCTCCCTCGACGCCCTCCTTGTCATTCGAACTCAGTCGATGCTTCTTCCACTTTGGAGAATTGCGAACCGATTCCCAACAATGCATCAACTTGTAAGGCTTCTAGTTGTCCATTTCCAAGTCGATGTACATGTAGAGAGCATCGTTCAACTACACAAACAAACACAAGTCAAATATAGGTGCAAATATGGCCAGCTACAATCAAGACACAAGTTAAGATGGCCGGCTTACTTTGTCGCCGTCGTTCTTGCCACTCTCATCTCTCAACGTTATTTGCTCATGGCAACCATGGAACTCGTTGGTGAGCATATGTATGACGCCCCACTGGTTTTCAACCGATTTGGCATTGTGATCTGGAAACACATCGTAAGGTGGATAGGACCTCCGGTGTAGTCCTTTTGAATCTGTTTCCAATATGATCCCTTTGCTTGGTGCCCTGGTCGTGCCGTTTAGGCTCACCGCCATCCATGCCTCACACAACAACACGTCCTCCTTCTCGCTCCAAGTCCGGCCTCTTGAAACTGCCTTCTTGTCGATCTCGTCAGTCTCGAGATCCTGCACGTCCACATCCTCTTTGTCTTCGCCTTGGTCGCCGTCCACATCTTCGCCCTAGCCGAACTGATCTGCATGTCTGACGCCTCCGTTGGCACCTCTGGCGGTCAATTTTGCTATCGCCTTGGCAGCAGCATCCTACACCACAAATGGCAACATGCATTGCACAAACAAATTTTCACGACACGCTAGCAACACAATTAATGAGGAAAAGAACACAATTATGTTGACCGCTGGCAATAAATGCACACAACAACAATATTCATCCGTCATGCAACACAATAAATGAGCACAACAACAAGATAAATAGCACATACCTCGCCAAGTGGGTCATCCATGTTGGCGCCTTGATCCCCAAAGAGTTGGCCGCGGGAAGTCATCGAGTCGCCGCTTTTGGATGCCGTCCGCCGTAGCGCCGGCGAGTCGGCGAAGACGGGCGTCTCGTTCAGGTCGATGCCCGGCTCGTCGGGCGAGATGGGCGCCGGCGGCTTGCGAACCTTCGGTTTCGAGAGGCCGACAGGCTTTGGTGGCATGGTCGCGGAAGGCGCGGAGGTCTCGGCGGAGGTGAAAGGGTTTTGGAAATGGAATGGAGATTGAGAATTAAGACGTCTAGGACGGCAATGTAGAGGAAGGTGAATTGTGCCGTCGTTATGTCTATTACGGGCGGGCGCCTAGTTTCCGACACCCCCGAGAGGGCCTCCAAATTTGGGGCCTTTTCAGGTGGTGCGCCGGCGTTATGTCTGTTACGGGCGGACGCCCAGTTTCCGACACCCCGAGAGGGCCTTCAAATTTGGTGCCTTTTCAAGGGGTGCGGACACAAATTGATTTGGATCTAGCACTTTAAAGATTTGGCTGTGCGCGATTTTTGCGTCCGAACACTGTTGAGCCTTTGAGCCTTTGTAGGCGAAAACCGTGCGAGCGATCGCACGGCGACTCTTGCTCGCTCGTTCCATTCCTTCTGCTGGAGCGTAACGTATGTACCTACAACGCGTACCTGGGCTAGCTGGTCCCTTCCTTTTCCCTCTTACGTGTCCATGTAGAGTACAGTTAATTGTTTTCTTTTTTCAGGTGCGTGGCATCCTAATCTCATTTTTACCTTTACACGAGTACGGACAACGTGAGCTGACCAACAATCTTTTTTTTTTTTTTTTTTGAAAAAAAGGTCCGATCCACATATATAAGCCAGCTCGAGCACATTACAAATAGGTCCACAGAAGAAAAGAAATTACAAAACGACCTAGGAATATGCAAGAAACACCCCTAGCCACCGAGAAAGATCACGATCGGACCCGCACGCCGCGCGCCGGAACACCTAGCCGTCGCCGGAGCCGTCGTACCACCTGCCGCCGGGGAGAGAGCGCCTCCACTCGTTGTAGAAGGCCGCAAAGCCGTCCGCCACGCCGCGACGGAAACCGATGCCGATGAACGTGCACGACCATAGCGCCAACCTCCCCGCACCACCCTTCTTCCCGCCGACTCGACGCCGACCAAGCCCACCACCAGCAGTACCCAACAACTTCCCGGCGCCCGCTCCCCTCGCCACCACGGCCGGCCAGAGCAGAAACGTCGAAGAAGACCACCACCGCAACCACCACCAAAACCGGAGCACCCACCGCCACCAGCATCCGCCCTCGCCGCCACGGCCGGTCGGAGAAATAGAGGTGGAGGAGAGCAACCGACGAGCGCCCAACTCCACAGCTTCCCCAGCAAGGGAGGGAGAAGACTTATTCATCGCCGCCGCCGCCATCGACTCCGACAAGAAGCCTCCGGCGAAGCAAGCGAGAACTACAGAAACTAACCCTAAACTACCCACCCGACGAGATCCAGAGCTTCCCCCCATCTCACGGCGCCACGGCGGCGCCGGAGACGGAGGGAAGCGGCGGATTCACCGGCGGAAACTCTGGATCGCCTTTCCGCCTCTCTTCTACTGTAGACGGGGAGGGAAAGCGAACTTCTCCCAATAATCTTTTTTTCCTTTGTCCTATTCCCTTAAATTTTGTTTTAGAGAACATATTTTATATCAAGAATCATACTTAGGCTATTCCATTTTATATGGAAACATATATTTTGTATGGAATCATTTTTCTTAGAACAAATTTATTTTATTTTGCCTTTTTGGACTTGTGATTTTTTACGGGAAAAACGGCCCTAAGAGTTCATCCTCAATATTTTCCATTCCCTTTTTACTATTCCCTTTACACGCTAAAAAATAACATAGTTTAAATTAACATATCTTTTATATCAAAGAATCATTCTTAGGACCTATAAGTGCATGCTCAATTTTTCTATTGCCTTTGTTTTATGGGAACATGTATTTTTGTATGAAAATCATTTTTCTTAGATCAAATTTATTTTGATTTTCCTTTTTGGGCCAGTGGTTTTCAGGGAAAAGATAATGGTCCTAAGAGTTCATTTTCAATTTTTCCATTCCCTTTGCGCGCTAAAAAATAGATTTGATTTTTGCTTGTACAAAATACCAAGTATAATTTTTCAATTCCCTTTTTGGGACAATGTTTTTTAGGGTAAATAAAAATGGATGGGGAATAGGACAAATCCACTTTCTACTAGTACAAAAATTAGAATAGAAAAGCACCACCACTTTATACCAGTATAAATATGACTAGAAAACATAATTTATAAAACTACGTATTTTGATCATAATAGATTCCATATAAACGACAAATAATATGTAAAGAAAAAGTAAATATAACGGTAAAATGATAACTATGATGGATATTATGAAAACATAATAGACATGGGAACATAGTTATCATGGTGTTGAGGTGGTTACCAAGGAGTTAACAATGGTTGTTGTCAAAGTGTTGATGATGTAGTTATCAATGTGTCAAGCAAGAAGTTACTTCCATGTTGACGATTAAAGTACCAAGGTGTTGCTAATATAGGTACCGGTGGTCGATCGAGTGGTTACCGTCTTTGCTCATGATGGTGTTATTAAGATGTCGTCGATTAGTTACCAAGGTGCTGAATAGTCACCACCATGTTTTAGATGAAGTTACCAATATGTTGCTAACATAGTTACCATGGGTCAACTGAAAACTTACCACATTTTTTTGTAATAAAGTTACCAAGGTATTGCTGATTAGTTATTAAGGTGTTGAAAATATAGTTACCTAGGGTGATAATGTAGTTACCAAGGTACGGAACAGTTAGCATCCTGTTTGTGATGATGTTATAAAGGTGTTACTAACATAATTATCAATGGGTCGACTGTAAACTTACAACATTTTTTAAGATAAAGTTACCACGGTGTTGCTGAATAGTTATTAAGATAGTTCTAATGTAGTTACCAAGGTACAGAATAGTTACCGCCATGTTTACGATCATGTTACCAAGGTCTTGCTACATAATTACCAAGGGTCGATTGAAAACATACCTTATTTTTGGGAGCGTCAAGGGTGCGCGCGTGCTCCCGCACGGAAGCTGGCGCTCGTGTCATGCACGCAAGGGTCACTACGAGCCTGCCACGTGCCGGGTCGGCAGAGCGCGGGGAGCTTCTGCTAGCTAGCTAGCTAAGTTCGATCGATGGATCGATCGATGTAAAACGAGAGGTAGCACGCCGTGACAGCCCACGCGAGCGAGCAGTGTCGTCCCGATGCCTTTTTTCTTTACTTTTCCCCCAGCGAGCAGTGCTTGCTGGTGCTGGTCACGACTGCCTGCTTGCATGCGTCTGTGCTTGCTGCTCACGATCCATGTTGCCTCACTACATGTGCGCCTGCTTCTCCTTTTCATATTTTTCAGCCAAAACATTGTTGCATGTTGAGAGCAGATCATGATTTTCGCGTAATATTTTGTAGGGTATATATTTTTGTAGTGCGCGTTACGAGCTATGCTCTAGCACGGCGCCTTCGACGCATTAAGCATTCATATAAATCTTGAATGAGTTACATTGGTCGTTGCGCCTAGTATTTCGTAGGAACATTCGTCGTAGTGCGTGCTGCAGGCTGCGCCATGTTTAAAGGCAGGACATCGGTACACTGAAAGGCAGTGAAAGGCAGTGCAACAGAGGTACTCAGAGTAGTATATCATAAGGCAGAACAAAAGTGCGGTGAAAGACAATGCAAAACAGGTACTAAAGGCAGAACATGACGACGCTGCCCAATCAAAAGCAGTGCACCGCAAAGGAGAAGGCAGTGCAAGAGGGCAGTGCAAAAAGTAGGCAGGGCAGTGCACTGCAAAAGAGAAGGCAATACACTGCCCCATATGAGGCAGTGCACTGCAATGTACTGCGTTCTAGAAAACAGAAAGACAATGCAATCTACATACTCCGGGCAGGGCAAAAAAAGTTCGTCCAAATATATCAACATTGATCTAGTTTTAAAGTTCTTGACGCGACTAATCCATTCCAGAAAACGGATTGTGATTTGGACACTCGATTTAAAAGATATTTCGTTTTTAAACTTCGGATTAAAAAACAAATTGAACAGGAGCCACCAAAACCCGTACCCCAAGAAACCAACGAAGCACCAGGAAACGAGCGCACGCTCGACCGACACGTGGTGGCTACTGAAGGACTTACGCGGGAGGAGCAGCGATGCGTCTGGCAGCTCCACGTGCTGGATGTGGATGCGACGCGCGAGGCGTGCTTCCCGGAAGCGCGTGTTTTTTCTAACATTTTCCCATATTTTTTATGATAAACCAAGGTGTTGATAATTTGGTTACCAAGGGTGCAATGATATAGTTAACAAGGTGCTGAATAGTGACCACCATGTTTACGATAAAAATACCAAGGTGTTGCTAACATAATCACCAAGGGTCGTATCAAACTTACCACATTTTTTATGATAAAGTTACCTTGTGTTGATAACTTAGTTATCAAGGATGGGATGATATAGTTACCACCATCTTTACGATTAAGTTATCAAGGTGTTTCTACTAGAATCACTAATAGTTAACTGAAAACTTACGATATTTTTTGTGGTAAAGTTACCAAAGTGTTGATAATTTAGTTACCAAGGATAATGAAAAATCCACACAATTTTGAGTATGGTAAATTTTTGAGTTTACCCTTGGTAACATGGTTGTTAACTTCCTATGTTTTGCCCCTTCATAAGTAATGTAATGCGGGTTGATAACTTTTGCCCAAAATATCAAGGTGTGATGATTTATTTATCAAGGTGTTGATGATACAATTAGTAACATGTATATTATATGCTTGCCAAGGTGTGATGATGTAGTTATCATGATGTCGAGCGAAGAGTATAGAATTTTGACGTCGTAACTTCTTAATTTTTTCCTAGATAACTAACGCACTGCATGTTGTAACTTTTAGCCCTCCTAGAAGGTTCTCGGATCATATCAACATGGGATTTAATTTCAAATATCTCGTCACGACTGATTTATTGATAAATAAATCAGATTTTTGGTTTGAGAGATAAAACGACGTTTGAGCTTTGGGGGGCGTCGCATTGAACGGGGCCACGCGGCGCTGCCCCAATGAGGAGTTGGCCTCATGGTCGTGCTTCCAGGTCCACTTCATCGGCATTGCACGGTGTTAGGCTAGGGTTACGCTACTGCCGGCGGGGGGAGCAGAGTGGGGGAAGTGGAGTCGACGCCCCACACGTGACATGAAAAATGACCTATCAGGAAACTAGCGGGCCGTAGGGTCGCTGCCATTATGGGTCCGGGGCGGACACCGATTAGACGCTTAGACCATGGGTCGTGGTAAAAACCGGACGTGGAAGACGTAATGCGTACCCGAGTTGGAGTTGTCCTTATGGTATAGTTTATGAGAATGTCGACGCAAAAATGCATTTAATTTTGAGATTGGTAACTTTTTATGTTTTATCCTTGATAACTCACATGCAGTGGGGTTGGTTACTTTTTGCCCAAAAAAGTTGTTAAAACATATCAACATGAGATTTAGTTTTGAAAATCTCATCGCGACCGATTTAATGATGAAAACAGATTTTCAGTTTGATTTGTAGTTTAAAAGATAAAACATTTTGAAATTTAGAACCCAGAGAGAACCTGAATGACCTTACCATTTTTGTCACGTAGTGCCTGCATACACCGATCAATTACTTCATCCGTGCCAGCACGAAAATTAAGGAGGGGAATGCGAACTTCGTAGTGCATGCATGCGTGATTAAGCTGGTTAGTGAAAATTAACCCGTAAATTTTCCATAAAGAGAATAGAGGAAAAGCACCACACAAAGAAAGTTTTTCTAATCGGGACACGAGACGGTCGAAAACCGTACGATCGATAGCAAACGATCGAACGTGTGAAAACTAGCCATTCCTTCTAGGTGTCAATTGGAGACGCTGTTGGAGATGCACTACAGTTAGCCCGCACCTTCAAACTCGCCAAGTTGCCACTCAGATCTCATATGCTGGCGGACGAAGCTTACGTAAAAAACGCGCAGCTGCAGAGGAGAAAATGGTTGTCCGCTCCAGGCGGAAATCTTAATCAGTATAGAGAAATCGGAGCTTTCCACTCAGAGAGTTGCATCTCAAGGTTGGCCCGCGGCCAAGAGCGCGATACGCTGCCGACCTGACCGAGAAGATCCCCGAGAGGGAGAGGTGCAGGATACAATGTCCGGGGAAGACCTCCCAGTCCCAGAGGAGTTCACAGTTCGTCTTCCCGACGGACGCCCTATCATCGCCTACACTGATACGCATGGGAGAGTTGTCACGCGCGACGGTTCTGCTCCTGGCGAGCCGCCACGACTCTTCGCAGATCTATTCCTCGAAGCCGTTCTCCGGTCGAGGCACCGCAATGCGCCGCAGCCTCCACCGTACGAATATCCTCCTTTCCACCGTTTCTCTCTCTGCTCTAGTTGTCGAAATAGAGTTGTTTTCTCTTGGATCCTTAGGAGGGAGGGTACTCGTGTAGGTCTCTGTGTATTTCGGTTGGATTTTTGGGCAGTAGATCGCAAGTTGCCGGTAGGTTTCTGTAAGGTCCTCTACAGATTCAAGCTGTCCATAGTACCATGACTAGCGAAATACCCGTGCGTTGCTACGGGCAGATGATACAGTTCAACAATTAATATTTTATAGTGTAAGACCCGTACGTTGCAACGTTCAATAAATGATAAAGAGTTGTGCATTGTATGAAATCACTAACATCTATATCATGAAATGATAAATACCCGTGCATTCTATGAAATCAGTAATGTCTATACCTGGTGGCGTATTGTTCTATATGAGTCGTGTTTTGGCTATCTACTATTTTAGACTCGCTGCGTGTGCATGTTCGATCTCTCAGCCAAGTTTTTTTTATGGAGCTAGTTAGCTGCCTATAGCTCCTGGTCTCACACGATCATAGTAAGCTACGCAGGGATCTGAGTGATTACTGCCAAGCAAAACAATCTAACTTCCATTGGCCGGTTGGGCCTAATCACAGTCACATGCCCATAGCACAAGCTACATACGCCTTAGCCCACAAGATAGCACGCATGGGCTATCGATGCGAACGGATCGATCCAGATTCCAGAGTCCGAGGGAAACTCTAATTCTGATTTTGGCAAACGGGAAAATCCTGGGAACGAGGGATCGGGGAGTTACGAAGGCAAAACGGCAAGGGGTCATCGCGACGTACCAAGCGAGACGTACGACCGCCACGACTAGTCGTATTATATAGTAGAGATAATATGTACTATTCATCTCCTAACATAAGTAAATGGTTCTACTCACTGACCCTGTTCTGTTCCTCTTCAGGTTACCAGATTCATTGGTCGTCCCCAACAATGCACAATTGTTGGACACTGAATCATTGAAGGAATCGTCTGTCACTAGCACTTCCTCTTCCTCTCCACAGGAAGTGGCAGTGGCTCATGACACCATCGAGATCTTCCCACCACCTGGCCGCTTGTCTCTTGGATCGCCCATTTTGTCCCGGATACCTTATGATTGCCATCTTGTATTTTTCATCAGAATTGATCGTGGTGGATCTTTCCACATATATCCTCACATCGGTCGGCCATATCAGAGCTTAGAGGATGCTGATAATGCTATCACTCACCATCTTGATGACCGGCGAGAGAAGAATGTGTAAAATTTTCCCTACTTTGCTCTAGATTTCCAGCACTTCATGTCCCCCATTCTGCGTGTTCAAACTTGCCATTGATCATGTTCAAAAAAGGACTAAATAGCCATATGCTTCTGTGATGTAGGCACACACAATATTATCGCAGTTTCTACAGCACAAAGCAGGAAAGAACAATTGCCCTAAGTAGACTATAGGATAGCTGACAAGTTGGTTAAAGTCTTCTTCTGGGTCCTTCAAGTTAAGGGAACATTTTTTAAACTGTATTTGTGATAGAGTTCTGGAGTAGCTGAAAAAAAACACAGTTTATATAGATGCTATGTATCATAATAATTAACAAAGTACAAAAAAATTACAGGACTTACAACTTGTAAAATATGTTTAACTTCTAGTCAGGCTCACTCACATAAGTCTGTTTTGTCAGCTAAACAATGGTAATAGCCTATTCACCTGTCACAAGTGTGTGGTGAGAGCACACTAAGTTGAAGGTCTGAAAAAAAGAGACGGATACCATTTATTTTTAAACTACTATCTTTTCTAGTGTTGTTGTTTCTGATCAGGAAATAATCTTATTGTTCACAGATCCTGGTAGGAAGAACTCAGCCACCCTCGAGTTCATGCACACTGTAAGGTCATCCAACTGGGTGCTAGAGTCAAAATCGCAGTCAATGTTAGGGTCGATGCTTTTTTAGCTTGTTTGGGATTTATTCCCAACGCAAGCCTAGCATTAATGCTTAATTTGGAGTCCGGCGCTTAAGTGAATTGTTGCTACTTTTTAGTAGTCTAAGCACTGTTGTGACACTTACGTAGACAGTTGTGTTGTTCTCCTTCTTAAGCATCTACATAAGGCGTGCTTGCATTCGGGATGACCTAATGTACCTCCGCAGTAACTTCTGGTACTTGAGAATTAATCTTTCTTCTTTGTCAGTTATGTTCGTATTTTTACGAGCGAGGATCGATCTTGTGTGTCTTCCGATAGCTATTAAGCTAATCAAGAGATGTGCCACAGAGAACAATGCAAGCATGCATTTTTATATCTTGACCGACCGCAATTAGCGTACACATGGGTGCACACACGTATTAGTAAAGGGATGGAAACATGAAATAAAACATGAGGCGTAACAGCTCAACTAATTTACGAATAGTGTGGGGCATCTATTAATTAGAGGAGTACCTGAATTTTCAGAGTGTCATGTAAATGTTTTTGTTATTTCTGTGTCTGTGTGTATATATCGGGGAATATCTGGTGGGCTTCTAATAGATAGCATGTAAACTGGAATATAACTTAACACTTATGCAAGTAACACAAACGTATGAACAACTTTTACCTGGCTACATTGTTGCATGATGAGATCCATGCTAGGTAGAGAAAGCATCAGTAGCATACAATGCCTGCATACGTTTGTGTTACTTGCATAAGTGTCTGCTAGGACTTATTAAATGGGCATACTAGGTATTTGCGTAAATATCTATGGAAGTTGAAGATTCCTTTAAAAATCAAGATTTTTCTATGGTTTCTAAATAGAAAAGAACTTTTAACAAAAGACAACTTGGCCAAAAGACGGTGGACAGGTTGTAAGAAATGTGTCTTCTGTGATGAGGATGAGAATGCTGAACATCTTTTTGTAAAATGCACCTTCGCTAGAGATATTTGGAGACTCGTACATTTTACGTTTAATGTATGCCCTCCGACTAGTATCTCTAATATGTTTGGTAGCTGGTTGAATGGGATTGATAAAGTTACAAAAGCTCGCATTCGGATTGGTTTAGCGGCCATCTTGTGGGCTATTTGGAATTGCCGGAATGATATTATATTTAACAAATCATCATCTATCCATTATTTGCAGGTTATACACAAGGCGTTGTACTGGATCCATTCATAGTCTTTCCTGCTTCCTGTGGATCAGTGTGGCCTTATGGACGCTGGATGTACCCGTATGATTACAGTAGTGCGGGCTATCTTCAATCGACATGGGTGGCTACACACTAGAAGGATTGATGCGAGCTGAACTTCTTTTCGAGTGGCTGATTTTTGTAGCTACCTTAAGTGATCCATGAATTGTAAACTTTGATGATATTGGAGTTTTAATAATTGCGGATGGCTGTATGCATCTCTTTGATGCAGAGGCCGGGGATCCGTACCCCCTTATCTAAAAAAAACAATGCCTGCTTTAGAAGGAAAAAACAACAGAGATGTGCATTTCAGTATCTAATACGGAAAGAGTGACACTTCCTTGGTGTAAGGTCTTGGCCAATGATGTTTCCATCCGGAAACCTTTGGAGTTTGTATTCAGAATGAATTCCATCTATTGTTTAAAACAACCGTATTCGACATAAACTCGTCATTGCAGATCTGGCTTCTATCCGGTTAAATACTGACCAGATATTGCAGATCTAACTATTGAATTTAATTTGGATCATATGGATGAACGTGGTGTATTTTTTTTTTAAGGAAGAAGGTAGAGGAGAGGGTCCTCTACCTTATGTCATTCATTTCGTCCGGAGGCTTTACATTTACAAAAGGTAGAAAAAGAAAAAGGGAACATTCTGCCGCAGGTGTAGGATGGTCAATGAACGTGGTGTCTTTAAGAAGAATCCCGCATCTTTCTTTTAATAAATAAATAATAGGTGCACGAAAAGTTTAGTCTTGTATGCATAGTTCAGTTTAGTTTTTGTTTATCATTGCTACCCTGATTACTACCATGAGCTTTTTGATGGCCAATTCAAAACTAATTCATCCTAACATTATGTCTATCCTAGAACATTGCTTACTTCATATCATTTTGTGTATTCTCCACTTTTCACAAAGTACAATGCAATGTACTTATCAAATTGAATGTTCTGATCTAAATTAGGTGCCTAGATGGGCTTTCCCGGATGGAGATTTGTGTGCGGCGTCATCTGTACTTGCCTGATGGCACAAGGAGGAAGCTTTCAAAGTTGTATAGAGCTCAGGAAAGCCATAAGAATGCGTGCCTATTGGTTCAAGCTCTACTTGACAAGTACAACGAGGATCACAATTTTGTGGGCGCTTTCTCTCCCTCACTCTTCCTATTGTCATACTCGTGTAACAGTTACTGATACGACTCTTGTTTCAAAAAAACACAGTTACTGATACGACTCATTCTTCCTATTTTAGAATCCTGCATATGAACTTAAAGATATCATGTGCATCGAATCAATTTATGACGGCAGCCCTCATAAGTGGTACTATCATCTCAATTTCACTGCAAGGACCAAAGGAGACGATGTGTTTAACAGTGTCATCGACAATCTGTTCTTTGCTGAAATCACACGTATTGGAGGAGCATATAAAGAGTTTGCGCTTAGCTGTTTCTACATGCTTAAACCTAACGATAATGGTATTATATATACTCTTGGCTTATATAATTTTTGTAGGGTTCACACTCATTTGAACTTATCTGTTACATATAATCGTAAATATGTTTGGTTATCCCTTGTGTTGTGTTTCCTTTGTCTATCCATTATCCCTACAACTTTAATATCTCAAACTGGTTCATGAACAGTCATGTATGGTGGGTGATTGCACACTTTTTCTTTTCTTCGAGTTATTTAGTTGCCTTTATGTGTTTGTGCCTGTTTCGCTCTTTTATTTGGTGGTCAAATGACACATCTCCCATGTCTCCTTTATTGAATAAAGGTCACTGCCGTGGTTGTACAAGTAATGGAAGTGTTACCCTGAGGCACCCCAATGAATCTGATGAATACACTGGTGGTCACTTGGATGTGTACTTGCCATTTGGTGGTGACACCAATATACAGCACAGCAGCTCTGATAACAACTACGTATGATGATTTACTTTATGGTGTCCCACTAACATTTTGTTGCTTCACTGTTTTCTTATATGACTCGCCTCGTCTTTTTACAGTTGAATGCTGAGGAAGAGGAGGCTAGGCTGCAAGCCGAGGAGGAGGCTAGGTTAAAACGTACATATGAGGTAATATTATATCTTTTGTGGATAATACCATTTGTAGTAACATGGTGTATTACTTGACTGATTATTCCTTGTTTGTGCATTCATTTTCTTCAGTTCTGGGATAATCCAAGTTTTTTGGAGAAAATGAGAATACGCTTCAAAAATGATCCGCGTGCAGAAACCTTTTTCAACCAAGAAAAAGAGTAGATCATCAGCATTTAACACCTTTGGCGGAAGACCATGCTTCAGTGGAAGACTGAAGCGGCCTGATGCGGCACCACCAACTTATTTGCAAGACACACACCCCCTTTCCCAAAAAGCACAGACGCTCTTCGAGATATAACATTGACCAAGATAGAAATTCTAATGACCATGGAAGTAGGGAGAAAATGCATTAACCATATTTTTAAATAATTCTCTAAGTTCGAGCGTGAAATAGCTTGTTATTTTCTGTCTTTTGGTATTTTAGAGTGGCAAGTAGAGAATCACTTTGTTTGAAATGGACCAATTCATAGTATAAGTACTTTTGGTATTTTAGAGTGGATAGGAGAGAATCACTTTGCTTGAAATGGACCACTAGCTTTTATTTACTCTCTTTTGGTATTTTAGTTACATATAACAAGTAATACCTCCGTTACACAATTCTTGTCATGGTCGGAAAACCAACGATGACAAGAATTATGGAACAGAGGGAGTTTTTTAATGGCATTCACATATACTTGCACTCTAAATCACATCATGCTGCTTTTCATGGCTTCTTTGACCAGGTTTATGGAATTGATGGACCATGCATGCTTATAAGTTATAGCCACAATAAAAAGTACTCCCTTCGTTCCCAAATATAAGATGTTTAAAGTTTTGTCCACATTCACATGCACACAAATGTATCTAGACATGTTTCATGTGTATGTTTACTCATTTTAATATGCATATAGACAACATGTGTAACATCTAAAACATCTTACATTTAGGAACGGAGTGAGTACTCAATTGACCGATATGTTCTTTTTTTTTGTTGCAAAAATGCAGCAGGAACGCTGCCTATTTCTTTAAGAGAGAAGAGAACATTATAGACACCGTGGGGGGGGGGGGGGGGGGGGGGGGGGGCACCCTCCGGAGATCCACATGCGGATTACTCCCAAAACGGTAGAACTCCCGTTGGCCCCGTAGGGCGCAACACACTAAGAATCTGAGCTAGCTCCCAAAAAGCCAAAAAGGCAACCTCAAGATAAGTGAGTCGTGTCGCATTGAAGATGTGCCGGTTCCTCTCTTTCCAAACATTCGACATGACATAGATGATTCTCCCGCTTCTGCCCGGGCCATGTTGGAGTTGGTGTTGGAAGTGAGCGCACACCACCAAGAGTCAACAAGTCGTGCTGCTGAGCGGGCGGGCCGGGGGGAGGCAAGATTGTCCATAGACCAGACCGGTCAGATTTTGCTGCCGATTTCGGTCTAACTAGGCTAAATAGGAAGGTACTCCCATGCAATAATAAGCGATGGCCTTGCTTTCGACCTCTTTAATTCAACGGAACAAAGGAATGTCGTATAGGCTTTCATACATGAATTGTTTGATTTGGGGGGATTAGACACCATGAGAATTTTCTTGTTGCTGGAAGTTTCTATTTTTCCTTGCTGTAACCAAATAAACTTTTTTCCATACTACGGTCTTTAATCCTGAAAGATTCAAGATGAAATGGTACTACAATCTGCATATTTGTTTCCCTCTGCCTGCATTCTTTCAAATCCATCCCGCGGTCAAAGAAGGTCCTCATGTACAGTCCAGGTCTGCTACTCTCATTCTTTCGTAATCAGTTTTTTTTTTTGAAATAAAGGCAAAAGCTTCGGTAGAGATTTTTTGATCCGAGCTCCAGTGATCCCTTCTGTTTAAAAATTTTGAAAATCATATTTATAATTTTTAAAAATTCTGAAAAAAAATCCAGAGGTAGCTAATGATATATCCTACGCACGTGCAAAATATAAAGTTCAAATTTGTTGTATTTGGAGCTACACAAAAATGACAAAATTGTTGATGTAAGTATGCATATTTTCAAATCTCCAAGTTTTGTCATATTTGTTATTTTTGTGTAGCCTAAAAATATAACGTATCCCGAAGTGAAAATTTACACGTTCGTGGGATATATGATTGACTACATCCCTATTTTTTCCGAATTTTTTGAAACTCCTAAATATGATTTTCAATTTTTTTAAATAGGAGGGTGCACTGGAGGCTGAGATCAAAAGGCACTTTCCGCAAAAGCTATGCCTTTTATATTGATATAGAAGGAGCAAACATGGAAGACATAGGCCAAAATAAAAACGAAGATACATGACTGGCCGAATTAAAACTTCGCCGGTCAAAACTTCAACCAAACTCGGCCCTCGTCATGGTCCACAACACGCTGGATAGGGCAGAAGAACTAGGCGTATGCTTCCTACTCAGCTGAATGCGTGATCTCCACACCCCCTAGACCAGCCAAGCCCAAGAGGGCGTCGTCAATGGTGGAAAGGCTCGGCATGTTGAGATTAAAAAGATGAGCGGACAACTGCGTCTTTAAGCTACCCATAAATTACGAGCCTGATTCAAAGGGACATCATCTGCCATTTGATTTCCCATCATTTTGTTGGGCATGCGGATAGCTTTATCCATGACCGACATCTTCGGTTTGGCTCCCAGCCAGGCATTGTGGCATCTTCGTAATCAGTTTTCTTACCCATGCTTTTTTTCAATCCCAACAACTTGGACCACCCTTATTTGTGCTCTGGGTGCTGGATGGTTGCACGAGAAAGATGCACCAAATCTGCTTTTACAGGTGAGGATATTACTATGTTACGAATGCCGCGAGGAATATTACTATCTGACAGGTCAATGCATGCTATCATTTGCTTGTCATTCAGTCACAGAGCCAAGGAAAAAGGCACAAGAAGAAAAGAATGCCACGCTACATTTCTCAGATTACTTTTTCTTTCAGCACAATAAACTGCAAGCCCACAGGGCCACAATTCACGAGTTTAGTATCCATTGTGTGGAATACAGTGATACAATCTCCACCTTTAACAATTCATCATGCGTGCATGGAGACAGTCTGCTTATTTTGTCGATAATTAAGACTAGACAAAACACCATCCTTATTTTCCAAGTCCAAAGTACAATCAGATGAGATCACACAGGTATGTTACCGCATGAACATGCAGCGTCTTTCCCCAGCACCAACCATCTCAAGATGCGTTGCTGGCCGACCTTGACGCCATCGCCATATGTTCAGATTTCTGCACATGTGATGAACAAAGATGGTTAAAACACCTTTTAACACACAGTGGTAAGGAGGCCTCCCACCTCAAAATAGTTTGTACAAGTATGCCTATTAGACAGCAAATTCAGATGAGACGATACTATGCTTAACATGGTATAAACATAGGACGACTATTATTTAGATTCGAAACTGCCTCCTCGTTCAATAATCATGCATTGAAATTCAGTTGTAAGATTGGTAGTCATATTGTCATACTAATCGAAGATTTTTGTAGGAATAGAACACGAGGAAAACCTGGAGAAATAACAAACCTGCTCGGTGTAAGGCAGATACTTCCCATCAAATGTGACCACCACACGAACTTTCCCATCAGCCCCTTGAACCTTGTCAACTGAGCAGTAGAAGTCTATAGCCGACATGCTGCAATTGGAAGCATTTGAAAAAAGCAGTATCATAAGGTAGGCATCAAATTATGTAATCTTTATAATACTGATGGGTATATTAGATTAGTAAACAAAGGTCTGTTGGGAAAACACAATCCTTGGAAGTTGGACCCAATAGCTGTGCACATATCAGACAACCTTGGGATATTACTTTTTTTTAATTTGTTTTTGGAAAAACAAAACCAAATCATCTCAAGTTCTGGAAGAGGTTCTAACTTGTCAAACACACCTATTGATAGACACAAAACATAATCAATAAGCGTAACAGAAGTGCGCATGTCTGGTAAGAACACAGGAAAACAACATACAGAATTATAAACATTATCAATAAATTTATCTGATTTTCAAGTAATCGGAACTAATGCATAAATTGAGTATAGGTGGGTCGCTTACATTCCATCACCAAAGTCCTCATTGATGATTTCCTTGATGCTCTCTCCAAAATGCATAACAGCTTCATTCAGTCTGCATTCAGTATAATACAACAATTAAGAAACCCTGGAAGATGAGAGTTGGCACTTGGGACAAGACAAACCATAACACAGCTGGTGAGCACTTGGGACAAGACAAACCATAACACAGCTGGTGGCACTTTCGCAACGTCCCTCCCTCATGTCCTGATCCAGCACAACACCAAATAATCCCCCATTTTGCACAAGCAATAAATTTAGCTATCACTTTGTTTCACCACATCACGCACTACGTTAAGTGTTTGAAGTAATTGATGAAAACAGAAAGTAGGATTTGTTTTCGCTGACATGGTTGCTCGTATCAACATGATACTCCACGCATTGCAAAGCTCTCATACCTGCTTAGAAACGGAACCCGGAGATAAGATAACTACGACCCGTTGGACAAGGCTGGGCGGTCGGCACGCACCTGTATATGGCAGGCTCGTGGACGATGTCCGGGTGGTAGGACCGGAACGGCGGCCGCATCATGAGCTCCACGAGCTCGTCGGTGAGCGCGGGACGGCGGCCCGGAGCGCGGGCGCCGTGTCGGGCTTGAGCTGCGCCTGACGGCGTAGCAGCTGCGCGACGTAGACGTTGGTGAGCCCTGTCTCGGCCGCGATGTCCGAGAAGCTCTTCCCCGACTCCGCCTTCGCCGCCAGCAGGCGTGGCACCACCGCCTCGCGCTCGCGCCGCTCTCCTCCATGGCTGGCTGCCTACCTTGCTCGCGAGGCGCTCGACGGAATTGTGGGGTGGGTAGGTGAGGCACGGCAGTCGGGACACTAGTGGCCGTGGTCACGGTGGGTTTGCGGCTGGCGGCGACGGCTAAACGACGGGGAAATGGTACTTTTTTCCATTATTTTACGGAAAGGACGGGGAAAGTTTTGGCAGGTAACTCGTGGTCAGGACTCAGGACGGGCAAATCCTATTTGCCGCGTAACGCGGACGTGATTGCGCTCCGCGTACCCTTCGCGTCTATTTGGGCTAGGCCCAGTTTCCCTTCGTTGCCTCCTTCTTCCTATTCTTTCTTCATTCCTCTTCCGACAGAGTTTGAATCGAGTGTGCCCTTCCTTGGTTCTACGATTTCAGATCCGCTCACGTAGCATTGTGGTTGTCTATCCTCGCCGCCGACCGCCGTTGATGGCAGAGCAAGGTAGGTGCTCATCTTCCGTGCCCCCACGCACCCCGCACGGCGAACCCCCCATGTTTCTAGGCTTTTTTTCGGGATCTAGGTAGCTGCTACTTTTCTTAGCGCCCTACGTCCTGACACTCCACTGGTTCTAGGGTTTTTCTCAGATTATGTAGTAGGGTGACCTAGTTCTTATCCAGTTATGTAGCTCATCTAGGTTTTATGCTTTTTTCCTAGTGCTCTATACTGACATGAGAAGTGATTTTTGGCAGCCATTCGGGTCTTTAGCTGATAGATCTAGGAGGGGGGGCTGTAGCTGATAGATTTATATAGTTTTTCCTAGTTGATCACCTGGTCTGTGAAACGATTTTGGTAGCCACTTGGCTCATTGGGTTGTTCGGTTATCAGTATGCATAGTACTGCTATTATTTTGGTCTATAGGTTTATCAATTTACTGCTTCATAGTCGTGTGCAATTTCAATCAGGTAAGTTTTGGCTACCACTTTTTTTTTAAGTTCTACTGATTTCTCCAATTTTTCGTTTTCTGCTGCCTTTTTTCACAGCATAATCTGTTACTTTTTTGTGTTTTATAGGAAATAATACGAAAATACAGGATGCTGAAAGCCTACAATATGTTCTACTCAGCGCCGAATGAAACCGAAGTCGAAATATACGACAAGATTAAGATTCAGAAGAGGTTGTAGGTGCGATAGGACATCTGCTTTTTCTTTGTGATGAACTGTTATGTACTGCTAGCCTTGTAGTTTGGATAAGATGTTTTCCTTGTATATCACCATCACGAAGTACCTTAATGTCGAGACAAGATTATGCTTGCAAACCAATAACCACTTTTTTTTTGTCAAAGCCAAAAGGCTAGCATGCTTTTCCATGTTTCAGTACCATATTATTATTTTGCTTCACTACAGAATTTTTGCCTTCTTTATTTTGTACAAGTTAATATGCTAGAGGTAGTTCTGCAATCAGTACCTACTTTTTAAACATAGATTCTTAACCCTAAGGTTTTCGCAAAGTTGTAAAGAAAGTTTAAGAAAAATATGTTTTTATCTCAAAAGGCAGCATGTCACATTTGTTTTAGCTACCAGATTAGTTTTTATGGTCTTTTTTTTGACCTGCTGCAGTCGTAGTCAACCACACTTTCTTTGGTGGCAAAGTTCCTTATTTTTTCAAGCACGAAGACAATTTTTTGGGATATTTTTAATAGGGCTATTGTTGACAAAGTGTTTGGGTTTCAATCTGGCACTGCCCTTTCTTTGTTCTGCATAGCAACGATCCTGAAGTTTTTAGAGAGGTAGAATCCCCTCCTGGAATAAATATCTTTTTGTTGGGACTTGGGGTACCATTTTCTAGTTAGTAGGATTGAATTTTCGAAAAGACAAAATTAGTACTTTCCTATTTATGTTCATCTTATATGTTGTTTTGACCTCGGATCTCAAAGTTCAAACATACTTTCTGTTCAAACTTGAAATATTTCAAAACTTAGTTTCCGTTTCACCTACATTTTTTTAACTCGTGATATAAATCATTAAAATTTAGTTTATTGTCATCTTATATTTTGTTTTCACTTTTGGATCTCGTACCGTTCAAAACATACTTTCTGTTGAACTTAATCTTTTTTTGTTCATCGCTCGAAATTTGTTTTATGTTCACCTAATTTTTTTGTATACCCGGATATAAATCGTTCAATTTTTTCTGTTCATATTATACGTTATTTTGACCCCAGATCTCAGATGCTTTCTATTAGCTCGAAATTGTTTCAATATTTTTTACGTGGCTTTGTGAAAATTGTTCAAAAGTTATTTTTCTGTTCACCTACATTTTTTCTTCTACCCGTTGATATAAATGGTTCAAATTTAGTTTATGTTCATCTTATATGTTGCTTGGACTTTGGATTTCAAACGGTTCAAACATACTTTATATTCAACTTAAAAAGAGGCCCTTATATTTCGAATTCGTTCAAACTAATATGCCTTTATCGAGTTTTCCAAATCTTTAAAACCCACATTCCGTTCACCTCGTTTTTCAGAATCGTTCAAAACCTAGATATGTTTCACCTAGTTTTTCAAAATCGTTCAACCTTGTACTCCTAGTATTTCATATCGTTTAAACCCAGATTAAATTCACTTAGTTTTTCAAAATGTTTAATCCTAGATTCTGTTCAACAGATTTTTCAAAACGTTCAAACATACATTTTGTTCACCGGATTTTCCAAATCCGTTCAAACCTAGTTTAAGTCCACATGGATTTCCAAATACGTTTACATTTCGTTCACTGGGTTTTTCAAAAAAAGTTTAAACCTAGTTTACGTTCACGAGGGTTTTCCAAATCCGTTCAAGACCACAATCTGTTCATATGGGTTTTCAAATATAATTCAAGACCACAATCTATTCAAATGGGTTTTCAAAAATTGTTTAAGACCAAATTCTGTTCAACGGCGTTTTCAAAAATCGTTCAAGACTGGATTATGTTCAAATGGGTTTTTCCAAAATTGTTCAAACCATTGTTTTTAAAAATCGTTCAAGACCAGTTTCTATTCAAATGGGTTTTCAAAGATTGTTCAAGACCACAATCTATTCAAATGGGTTTTCAAGAATTGTTCGAAGACTACTTTATGTTCAACGGTGTTTTCAAAAATCGTTCAAGACCACAATCTGTTCAAATGGTTTTCAAAAATCGTTCAAGACCAAATTCTGTTCAACGACGTTTTAAAAAATCGTTCAAGACCAAATTCAGTTCAACGACGTTTTCAAAATTGTTCAAACCATTGTTTTTAAAAATCGTTCAAGGCCAGTTTCTGTTCAAACGGGTTTTGAAAGATCGTTCATGACCACAATCTGTTCAAACGGGTTTTCAAAAATCGTTCAAGACCACTTTCGGTTCATATGGGTTTTCAAATATCGTTCATGACCACAATCTGTTCAAATGAGTTTTCAAACATTGTTCAAGACCAAATTCTGTTCAACGACGTTTTCAAAAATCGTTCAACACTGGATTATGTTCAAATGGGTTTTCCAAAATTGTTCAAACCATTGTTTTTAAAAATTGTTCAAGACCTGTTTTCTATTTAAATGGGTTTTCAAAGATCATTCAAGACCACAATCTGTTCAAATGGGTTTTCAAGAATCGTTCGAAGACTAATTTATGTTCAAAAATCATTCAAGTACACAATATGTTCAAACGGGTTTTCAAAAATCGTTCAAGACAACAATCTGTTCGAAGACGGGTTTTCAAAAATCGTTCAAGACTAATTTATGTTCATATGGGTTTTCAAATATCGTTCATGACCACAGTCTATTCAAATGGGTTTTCAAAAATCGTTTAAGACCAAATTCTGTTCAACGACGTTTTAAAAAATTGTTCAAGACTGGATTGTGTTCAAATGGGTTTTACAAAATTGTTCAAACCATTGTTTTTAAAAATCATTCAAGACCAGTTTCTGTTCAAACGGGTTTTCAAAAATCGTTCAAGACAACAATCTGTTCGAAGACGTGTTTTCAAAAATTGTTCAAGACTAATTTATGTTCATATGGGTTTTCAAATATCGTTCATGACATAATCTGTTCAAATTTTCAAAATATCGTTCATGAACACAATCTGTTCAAAAGGGTTTTCAAAAATCGTTCAAGACCAAATTCTGTTCAACAGCGTTTTCAAAAATCGTTCAACACTGGATTATGTTCAAATGGGTTTTCCAAAATTGTTCAAACCATTGTTTTCAAAAATCGTTCAAGACCAGTTTTCTGTTCAAATGGGTTTTCAAAGATCGTTCAAGACCACAGTCTGTTCAAATGGGTTTTCAAGAATCGTTCGAAGACTAATTCATGTTCAACGACGTTTTCAAAAATCATTCAAGACCACAATCTGTTCAAACGGGTTTTCAAAAATCGTTCAAGACCACAATCTGTTTTCATTTCACATTGACAAAGACATAGATGAGTCGTATGGAAAGCAGTGTTAGTCACTTAAATTGTACTAATACCCCCTATATGATTTCCCTTTTTTCTAGGGATCCAAGTTACCAGGAGAATGCTTCAACAGAAGTCAAATAGTTTTCCGAACAAGAAAACCACAACAACTTTATGAACAAAGAATTGTCTGATTCATTCCTATTTGTGTAACTAGCACATTTTAGTTTTGTTTTATTGCTGTGATGTTTCAGAGATAACGTGAATTTTTGCATGCTTTCCAAATTATTTCGAACAGTTAAACCCGTTTGTTCTATTGTTCCCAGGATTTCCAAATAAACTAAGCAGCAAAAGGTGCGAACCAGTCAAAACAAACCAAGACGTGCGAAACCGAAAATGCAACAATTCTTCTGAACCAAAGCTCGCAGTCAAAAAGACGTGCGAAGAGTAAAAAAAAGCCAAAGACGTGCGAACCAGTCAAAATAGGACGTGCGAACCAGTCGAACCAGTAGAAACAGTCAAAATGGGCCAGGCCCATTACAGCCAGGGGGTGCGCGGAGCGCTCTTAACTCCGCGTACCGCGGCAACTAGGTGCTCCCCTCAGGACGCGCCTCGTCGCTTCGTGGTACAATTCGGCCGGGAATTTTGGGCAGGGTCGACTCGGGCCGCCTGGGCCGGGCTTCCCATGGCACAGTCTATTCCTGAGTTCGGTATGGTAACACCCAGACGGGGCCTGTTAAGCTTGCTTTGGGCTGGTGGAGTACCTTGGACTGGACATTTGAGAAAAAAATCCTTACAAAAAGAAAGAGTTTTTTTTTTATGTTATGGAAAGTACCTACTTTACCTGAGAAACACAAACGCCTAATACAACTCATCCAACGCAGACCCCTGCATGCAAATGAAAGCACTCATGAGCTGCCTATCGAATACTAGACTTGTGGAGCTTCCTTAATCTTTATCTCCACTATCATGGACGTCATCGAATGATGTGGAAGATCCTCGTGTTGCTCTTTACAAATCTCCTAAGAGACTAACGAAGTCATGAACTTTCTGGATAACCTCGCTTATGGATGACGGTCGTCCACCGATCATTGATGGAGTTCGAAGTGTGTCAATCAGGGGGACATGTCATGGTGGCCGAGCCATGAGTTGAAATTTGACCACATAGTGTGATCCCTAGTGCCTACTAATAAAAAACTTAATATCTTGGAAACAAGATTGTATATAAAGGTTAATGCCTTGGAAAGGACGAAGGAGGCCTTCCAATGTTTTATTACTAGAAACTAGTTTTATAAATAAAGAGGAAATACTTAAGATCTATTAGAAAAAGTTAGAAAACACTATTCAAGGTAATTAAAATTCAGCAGACTTCACTAGTCGTTAGAACCATCCTGATTTTTGTTTGTGAAAAGGGAGTACGTACCTCCCTGGTTCCATTGCAAGCAAAGAAACCCAGTGTAACAATGTCATTACGATCGGAAATTTTGATGTCAAATTTCAAAGTATTCAGAAAAAAAATCAGTAAGTCCTATAAGTTTACTTATGCAATATGAGAAAGTTTTGTTTAATTTGGATAAATGGTTTGTGATTTATTAGCATTTCTGTTTTAAAATATGAAAATCTATATAATGATAAACCATTTATCCAAATGAAGTCAAACTTTCTCAACATACATAACAAACATATAGAACTTACTGGAAATTTCTCAAAATTTTCATATTTTTTGAAATTTTAGATACAAATTTGGACCATCGGATGTCAATCCAACGGAGATTAAAGGTTGACTAAAGTTACAACGTGACTTCAGGTGGTGAAGTCATTGTATCTCGGTCATGTTGCCCTAACTAAAGTTGCATAGAACAGTCAGTCATTTTACCATAGCTTCGATACGTCGGTGGGGTGCAGATTTCTGATGAGTGGGGGAGATCGTGCACTCATGCTAGCCCGACATCCGTGACAATGATGATTGGACGTGTTATTACAAACGACTATATCCGGTGATTTTGTTTTTAGTGATCGATATAATTATTAATGTTTCGTAGCAACACACAGACATTCAACTACTGAACATTGTGTACTAATAAAAAACTTAATATTTTGGAAACAAGATTTGCATATATAGGTTAATGCCTTGGAAAGGACGAAGGATGCCTTCCAATGTTTTATTATTAGAAAATAGTTTGACAAATCAAGAGGAAATACTTAAGATGTGTTAGAAAACGTTTAAAAATACTATTCAAGGTAATTGAACAGTGCTTTTACCTTGAATAGTGTTCTTTAGGTTCAAAGAAAAAAAACTATTCAAGGTAATTAAAATTCAGCAGACTTCAGTAGGCGTTAGAACCATCCTGATTTTTTTTTTTTTGTGAAAGGGAGTACGTAGCTCCGTGGTTCCACTGCAAGCAAAGAAACCCAGTGTAACAATGTCATTACAGGACCAGAAATACAAGCAACTAAGAACCCCCAAATGCAAAAAAAAAGTGAGCTGTAATTTAGAAGTAAAAAACAGATCTCATTCCTTGTATTAAAGGCGATTGAGAGATGAGTTTTTTCGGACAGATATCATTCCTAGTATTAAAGGCAAAAAAAATCGGAAATCCATAACGGGTAGTGAGTGCAAATGCACCCACTGCCCAAAACACAAACTTTAAAATGTCAAAAAATTCAAAATAAAAATTTCGGATATACTTCAAGACATTTTATGTTAGTACAAAAAGTTACGCGAAGAAAAAATATTTTTTATGACCTGTAAAAAAAGAAAAATCCAGGCACTCCAAAATGATTTTATACGAGACTTTTTTGTCGTTTTTGTTCAAGTCACAAAAAATATTTTTTCTCCACGACACTTTTTTATGCCAAGACAAAATGTCCTAATGTATATTCGAATTTTTTCTATAATATTTTGACATTTTTAAATGGAAATATAAATGTTTTTGCGACTAGTAATCAAAAGGTCGCCTCCAAATTTGTTGGTTTGCCTTGCCCGGCCACACTTGGGAGTACTTTTCGCAGCGATTGAATCCTGTCGGCCGCATTCTATGCGCTCGCCGAGAACGGCCGGGCAGCGGTGCGATGACCGGCTATGTCTGGTGCATTCACGTGTCCCCGGAGCCACCTCGATCGTGTACCTACAGTATCATCATCAAACAACAACAGGTCGAGGCAGACTTTCTTTCTTCTCTCTTCCTCTAGCTTCTCCCGTTCCTCTTGAGAGTCGGCTTTCGCTCTCCGGCGTCGCCCCGCTTCCTCTTCCTCTCCGGCGGCTCTGCTGCTTGGTGGGAAGATGGATCCGGTGGCTGGCTTCCCCTGTGCATAGTAGATCTAGGGTTAGTTGCTCGTTTTGCCTGCGTGGCGTCTTGGAGTAGAGCATCGGCGTCCATCGGCCGGCGTTGGTGCGTGCTTGCTCGGTGTCTTGTTCTCTTGCAGCTCCGGTGGCGGGAGTTGTTGTTGGGGGCGAGTCCTCGGCAGGAGATCTCAGTGAATAAGGCCGTCTTCCCCTCTCTGAGCTTCTCTGCCCTGCTGCGGCGCGGTGTGGGGTGGTGGTGCTGCTCTCTTTGTGGCCGGCTTCCATGGAGGAAGCTTGTTGCGGATAGCTCAGTTCCGGCTCAATTCAATAAGTGCCACATATGCCTTCTTCAACTCTGCGGTGTTGCAGCCTGGTTGCTCTCTCTGTCCTGCCGTGGTGGTGAGGGGATGGAGCGGCCGGTCGCTGCGGCAGCGGTGCTGGCGAAGGTCGGGAAGATGATACTGCATCTCGCCGGAGAAGAATCTCGGTGGCCCAGGCTTGGCCATCGACCGAAGAAGCTGGCGGGCAGCTGCTCCGAGACTTGACGCAGTCGCGTCAGGTTATCTTCTACCTCCTTTGGAGGCCCTTGGGTGGAATCGCGTCGGCATCTACTCCCGCCCTGCATCAAGTGGTTTCGTCCCCGATGCTTGTGTGGGGGCCGTCGCTCGAGACCACGAGCTCAACGGCGACGACGGATGCGGCGAAGGACTCCATTGCGTTTCCTTTTCTGTGTCTGGGGTATGTTCTAGAAAAATCAGGGACCTTGTTGTATTTTCATATTTTCTGAGGGTCCTACTTATACTTTGTTTCGTCGTTCTGATTTATATATGCAGTGTCTAGGCCCTTCGGGGCCCTTCCCTTTCAAAAAAAAAAACAACAACAACAGGTCCTTGCCGACCGAATCTCGAGCCCAAGTTCCTGTGTTATCCCTGCACCACAGACATTGCCCTAGTGCTGGTCCGTCCCATACCAGCTCGCAGTCTCACGTGCAGATCAATGCTGTGATATATTCAGAATGGCCTCCAACCGATTGCAGCAAAGATATATTCAGAGTTCACATCTTGACATCAGTTACAGGTTACAGCTGATGTGAAGAACAAGGTGACGAGCAGTGGAAAAGTGTGAGGTGGCCCTGTAATGTCACACTGTAAAACCCTCTTTTCAAGTCCTAATGCGACTATGACAGGCTTGACAGCAACCGTGGTTGCATGCCCTTGAAAAAAAAACATCTTGACATCGCTGCAGGCCTAAAAGATTTAGAGTTCATTGTAAGACGTTGTAAGAGATTCTTTGGCGAGGCACGCGCCATCACATGGCATAGTACACCGGACATATGGCTATGTCGGCAGTTGGTAAGTACTTGTACTACTGTAGATACTACCTTACAATTACAATGTGTCTAGATACACCTATTTTAGTGTCAAGTAATATGGAACGGAGGGAGTATCATTAATGGGGTCGAAAGGGTTGTCAAGAATGTCTCATTTCTCTTTTAGGCCATCGTTGACCATCCGCCACAGACAGTAAGAGAAAAATCTGAAGTACCTACTCCTTCCGTTCGGAAAATGATGTCACAAAGACCATTTTTATGACATCTTTTTTCGAACGGAGGGAGTACTATATACTAACTGTATAGTGAACAGACACTGTTATCTGTGGAATCGATTCACATAGCGGCGGTAACATTGTAGCGAATCTTGTTTATGAACTTGGATCGCTGTCAGCATGCATCCTTCAGATTAATTAGCGGCTAATCACAGAACAGGCAGGCACACAGCAGATGCAAAATATTCCAATCATGTGGGAGGCCGATCGGTCGGACCTTGATAGCAAACTGGTATTAATTGGGACAGCACACCAATTCAGGCCCTCGTTAAATTTAATAAGATTCGCTGTAACAGCGTTAATATAAATGAATAGCAATGGTTTAGACTTGCGTACGTCTTGCTGACCATTAGTTAATGGAATCTACTTAAGTCAACTAAATTCCAAGGACCTCTAGTTAAGGATGAATGAGGTCATGAGAGAAGTACACAAGACTAGTCATATTGGGAGTAACATAGGTACTAGTAACATAGATTCCACATAGACAAAAAAGATGAGGTGACATATAATTAATGAGTAGAGTCAAATGAAGTAAAATAGGTAGTTAGACCATCCACTATGTGGATGCGGTTCAAGTAAAAAGTAGTCAGAGTTAGGAATCGATCCATTCTTGCTACAATGTATAGGCTCCGCTTTACTGTGCATGTTGGGACCCACTACCAAATTAACAATAATTTCTTTCTACCCCTTCCGCATAGCATGCAACGCATCCAAAGGTTAAAGGCCCCACAGCAATAGTGATTGTTCGGCTAGGAAGCGAATCATGCATGCGGTTCGCTTCTTTTTTCTGACGCATTGAACCGATGCTCTACTATGTGTGGCATCAAACCAAAAGCCACTTTGGTTCGCTTTTCCCTCACATAGTGCATGGTCTTACCGTACCATAACGCTTCCCAATGCAAATTGAGTCTATGAAGCAATAATTGCATGCCTCTATGTTACCACACATATGGCACTCTCCACTATAGAGCTAGTACTATAGAGCTATTAACATAGAATAGTAATATATGCAGAAGAAAACTTCAAATGAAGGCCGGGCTACAGGTAGCCCGGTATCCTGACCACCTGTGTTGCCTCTCCGATCCTCTCTGTGGCAGTTTTGCATTTAATATAGGTTGTATTATGAAAAGTATAGTTCTGTATTCACCTTTATGCACAGTAAAGTGGCCCATGAAATGCATCTGAGAGGGTTCGTAACCAAATAACGTGGGATTTATGACACCAAGTTTGGCCAGTTAGTCAGCAAATAAGATATTTTTTTAGCAAATGAAATCTCACTAATGACAACCGCTAATGATTCTGGACAAATTAAATCTACCAACACGGCCAAATAAGCAACTAGATGCTAAGAACAATTATTTTTTATAAGAATAGATCAGTGCCAAGAACAAATTAGCGCCAAGTAAAATTACACTTTATAAAAATCAATTATATTTTTTGCCAGAACAGTTAAGTGGCAAATAAATTTTATACTTTGCCAAGAACAAATTAGTATATGATCATAATCTTACACGACTATTTTTGGGCACCAATCATTAATGAAAAAAGATAGTGCCTTGATCATGATATTGCAGTTTTTTTGCACAAAGTATTTGCCAAGAATTTGATTACACCACACAAACGGAGCAAGGCATCACAATGACTTTTTTAGCATCAGAGGAGATTCAAGAATGACTAGAGATCAGGAGATGAAGAACCTACAAGAAAAAGACACAAATCACAGTGAATCATTGTCCACGTACAAATTTGTGGCCAAAAGGAAATTTTGCATACATGATTTCACTATAAATAAGTGACACGACTGCTAGGAAATTGGCTTTTGGCTAAGCCATGACTTTTGGAGTACCGTTTCTTGAGTACATGGGCTAGCTGTGCCATACCTAAGCCCACGTGAACCTGAGGAGTTCTCACATGGCATCGTGATATTTCACTCCCCATCACCCCTTCCTATCTCTCTCTTCTATAGGCGAGGTCGCGTGTCGTCCACCAGACGGCGACGAGGTCCAGACCTCCAACGCAGGCGGACTAAGGGGTGATGGGGAGTGAAATATCACGATGCCATGTGAGTATAAGAATTGGTATTGCAAGGAAATTGGCTTTTGGCTCAGATCACGAGACGAAAGTAACGACAAGGATACCGGGCTACCAGCACGGCCTCCAAAAGTCCGCTCTCGCCATGTGCATGTTACTACTCTATATTACTCCCCACTATGAGTATTCTAAACAAGCCAAGTCGACGCGACATGGTGGAGTACATAGACAAGCAAGTGCAAGAAATGGCCGCGCCTATTTCAACGCCGTTTCACCAAGAAGATTTGGTCTTCCTTGAAGTCATGGCTTGGGCTACATGATCTTGAACCGTCAGAGTGGCACGCTTTGAAAAATATGAAGAAATGGTGTACTAACTATAGTTCACAAGAAATGAGGCAATTGGAAGGTTTTGGCCTCACTTGCCATGGAAGTTTGGTTGAAACGGAGAAGTTATGGAACACCACCATGACGTTAGTAGAAAAGATCAAACACAAAACGGCTATTAGTGTAGCGTCGGCGTTAAACCGTTGGGTAATATAATGCCGCGGGAGTTCTTGACCTTCTTTAGTCAAGCCTTGGCTTGTAAACACCTCTAAAACTTCCCTCCTAATGAACATGGTAGATTTTAGACTATTGTCTGCGATTGCGCCGGTTGACGAAGTGGCGCCTCTTTTTTTTATGAATAGGGCCCCTTTGAGGGGGAGCCCCACAGTTCCATTACTCGAATGAAACTAGCCACATTATTCAGGTTTTATAGAGACGAAAGTTCTAAAAGCAGGAAACAAACTAAGAGTTCAAGACAAGATTGTAGCTAAAGGTCTTTTCTGCAATATAGTAGCGGTGGCACAAGCCTGGAACAAAAAACAAGATAGAATTATTCAACCAACCTCCAACTTTGGCTCTGTGTTTCTTCAGGTGGATGACTCTCCGTAGGGACACGGATATCAACGATCTCACGGAGCTTTGACCTGATCTCATGATGAGGTAGGGTCTCGGCAGGCAGCAGTGGCTTCCCCCAGATCTTCAGTGCAGCAGGAGTCAGAGGTGAGGCCGCAAGCGGTTGCTGGTAGCAGGGCAGGGTGACAGGCGCGGCTACTGCAGCTCGTGACAGAGGAAGCGAGTCGACTAGGGAGCTCAGCGACTTCAGCCACAAAGTTACCCCACGGCAATGCTGGAATCTCCTGTAGCTTCTCCAGTACCATTTGCTTGAAACTGTCGATCATTTCCAGCATGTTTTGCTTAACAGAAGTCTCCGCTTCTTTATAGTCCTGAGAACCAGCCACCAAATCTGTTTCATACAAAGCCATGTTTGGTTATCAAAAATCAAAGCATTACGAAACTTCCAAATGCCCCAAAGCACTGCAGCACAAATTGCATTTATAGTAGCATGCTTTTTATTGAAATCCAAAACATAGCTATTGACATGTAAATAGATCCAACAACAAAACTAGAGAAAGTTGAAACCGAAGACCAAATTTCCTTAGAGATGATGCATTCAAAAACAAGTGATCAATCGTTTCAGATTCTTTACAAAAAACACATTCTACAGGTTTATGCATTTTGCGTTTAAGGAGGTTGTCACGAGTCATCATCTTGTTGTTTGATAGCAACCAAAGGAAAATATGTACCCTGGGTGGGATGATCAAAGACCAAACTGTAGGTACAAAAACCTGCGTCACACCCTTGAAACTAACAATTTTATAGAGGAAACTAGTGGAATAAACCCCATTGAAATCGTAAGCCTAGACAATGGAGCCACAATCAGCAGAAATGTTAGCACTGCTAACAATCTGCTTCAGCTCATACTCCCTCCGTTTACAATTAGTTTGCGTTCTGAGTTTAGTCAAAGTCAAACTTTATTAAGTTTGATCAAATAAATAGTACAAAATATTAACATTTACAACAAAATTTTAACATTATTAGAATCTTTATAAGATATATTTTCATATTATTTTTATTTAATTTTATTGATGTTGATTTTTTCGTATATACTTGGTCAATCTTTGAAAAGTTTGACTTTAAAAAAACCCAAAACGCGAACTAAATAAAAATGGAGGGAGTACCATTTTTGCATCAATCCTGTACAAGTGTGGAGTAGGGCTGAGAGGATAGCCCGCTTTGTTGCATTTTACCATGCCATTCGACGTAATGAACGGCATGATGAGCTTCAAAAGGATCTAATCGAGGAGTGTGGGGGGCATGGAATGGGCAACAATGAGTTTAAAGGTGTATGTTTGTTTTATATTTATTGTATTGTTGATGAACTATTCATTCTATTGTTTAGTGAACTATTTGTATTCAAGAAAAACTATTTGTTTGCGTTGTAATAATAATGAAACTATTTATTGTTGATTTATTTGGTGTCTGTTTGATCTTCTTTGTTGCATGTTTGAGTGCAAATGTTGTTTGTGCTAGGCGCGCGCTGGAGTTTAGCGCGTCTGGAAAACCGTCCCATTTTCGCGCTATATTATAGCGCGGCTGCTAAAACAAAACATGCGCGCAGCGCGCTAAACGTCTATTTTAGCGCTAAAAAAAGTTATACCGCGCCGGCGTGTTGGGTCGGCTGTTGGAGACAAGGGCAGAGGCGGGGGACCAGCAGGGCCCTGGCCCCCTAACACCACGGATTCCTTTGTATTAAGCACATGAACGGTGCAGTTTTAATTTTTTTACTTAGCCCAGCCCCTCAACATACAAATTAGGCTAATCCTGCCTCCACGTCTGGTTGGAGATGCTCTAAATACGGAGGATATGTCGATGTATCACTAGCTCGAGAGCCCATCTACAAGCTCCTCCTCGCCGAGATCCGCGGACGAAATAATTAGCACTCTAGTACTATTGCTGTCTGAGACTTCACTGGTGCCGGTGCATGCATGCATGCTGCCACAAGGGTATGGGATGACCTCCTCTGCGATTCCGCATGGTCGGATTTTCTTGACAATGCGACGACTCATGAACGCACGCGCGCGCGCCAACCTCCACTTGGACCTCCCCATGCCTCTAATGTATTTATTTATTTTTGCATGGTTGCCTCTAATGTATTTCTCTTGTATCAAAATAACTGTCTCAAATTTGACTAAAAGTGGATATATATAAAGACATGCATGAAACACATCTAAATACATTTTTAATATGAGATAGTTATTTTGAGATGGAGGGAGTACGTCGGTTCTTGAGCGGTATTTGGTGCTGAGTGTGAAAGTTAAGAGCATGCACAATGCAATAGTGCGGGAGCTCATTTTCCCCCTTCCAGTCTCTCTCCTCTCTCGAGCTCTCCTCTCCCGTTGAGAGTCCTCTGTGGCTTGCCGGCTCGGCGGCTCGCTCCTCCCTCCTCTCTGGCGACGCCGCCATCCAGGGTCGAGGAGGATGCGAGGCCAGGCCTGTACATCGTAGTCTAGGGCTAGTAGGTAGTGCTAGATCTAGGGTTTCCTTTCAGTCTTCCGTGGCGGCTGGCGTCATGCTGTGGGGACTTGGTGCTTCGGCGTGTCGCGGCGTCGAGCAGGTCCGGGAGAAGCGCTTCGTCAAGCTTTCGAGGTGGAGGCATGGCGGTGGCGGCAGATCTGGGGCGGTCCTCTTCAATAAGCGCGGTCACGGTGCGGGTCGAGTTTGCCGGAGATGGTTTTCTCTCTCTGCTTGGTGTCGTGGTGGCCCTGACAGAGGTGAGCATGCCTCTGAGGTGGCTCAAGCAGCCCGGTGGCCGTCGGGTTCCAAGGATGGCCGGCTTGCTGCAGCATCTAGAGTTCATCAACGGCAACGATGGCGTCGCCGTTATCTTCGACAACCGGAGTCACTCCAAGCCGGAGCTCAAGTTCTGCTCCGGATTCTTCCTCCCCAGTTGGAGGATCTTAGGGAGCTCAATCTGGGCATACTACGGCGCGTCCTCGTCAAGTGGTTTCGTCCCCGACGACGGCGTTGACGGCCGAGGCGTAGAGCTCTTCTCTGCCGACAGTGGTCCATGACCTGATTGCGTTTCTTCGGAGCATTTTAGAGTGTCTGTTGTAATAGTTCAGCCCTTATCTGTAATTATGTTAGTGCAATGGGGTATTTCTATAAGTTTGACCACGAGTTAATGCAGCAGCGGCCCCTTGATGTCCTTATCTTGTGCAAAAAAAAAAAACAATGCAACGGTGTTTAGAAATGTGTTTATGAAAAGGAAATCCATTGCTAAGCAGTAGCACCTATTTATATAACGACCCGCCTAATATGAGACATCTTTGGTGTAGAAATAAGCATTGGGGCTAACGAATAAAGCAGTCTATTTTGAGTGAATTCAATGTGTTTGCCTTATTCATGACACTACTAACCCCCATGTAGTGGAAATTTGTATAGATTACATGTTGGACCTCTTTGTCTTTATGCAATGTCCGCTGAGAAAAGTACGAAGTGATGGTTGAGACTAATTTTTTTGGACGACGATCAAAATGGAACATATGATGAAGAGGATGTACATGATCCTCGACGATGCTCTCTGATGTATACATACTTTGTCGTACACATCGATATAGCATGCCGATCTTATCGAACAAAACATGTAGAATGCTAAAATTTGGGGGGGGGAAACCGTGCTCAGAATTTCATGGATAGTATTTTGGTAAATTTTTCATGAAATATAGTAATGTGTATCACAAATGAGCAACTATGAGATACGGAGTGGAAATTCACTCTTATTCTTATGAACACCTCACTAATCACCTTACATTGTACGTGCTCTTAGCATGGACCCTAAGGATTACCACAATGAATAAGGCGAGACTTAGAAATTGCCACGTATGCCTTATATATTGTGTGCTCTTTTGCACCTAGACCCAGTGGATGCCCTTATAACGTGTCCCCTGAAAATAAGGGCCCCTTTTGATTAAACTTTTTTTTTAAGAAAAGGAGGATTCCAGTTCGCAGGGTTATTCTTGTAAGGAGTCCTTCCGAATGACACTTACATATCTCCTATGGATTGCAGTGCTACACCTCAGTCTCATTGGAATTTCAATATTCACTCTAACCTCATTTTTTTACTCATTCACACAGGATCGATGAAATTTTCATGTGTTCCATCCATCCTGTGATAGAAAAACATAATATCTAACGTACGTATATTAGATATTGCGAGCAGTGTCTACGGTATCTACCTAGCCAGGGACGGAGACAAGGGGGGACGAGCAGGGGCTACGCCCCCCTATGCTCATGCTTTTCATTGCAATATTAGCCACTATGGCTACTTGATTAGTGTAATTTAGCTTGATTAGCCCCTCATCAAGATCACATACACAATTAAGATAATCTTGCCCCCGCTGATCTCAGATTCTGGCTCCGTCCCGTACCTAGCTAGGACTAGAGCCGATCATATATATGCATGTGCATGGTTGGTCCCAGATATGGAAGATATGGACGTGTCACCAGCCCGATCCCATATACGTACACACGTACCGCAATCAGCCGAACAGACTCGAAGCCGTCGAATTAATTCAACCCGGCGATCGGCGGATGCACACACTTCGCGCGAGATTACAACCAGATCATAAAGTTTGCATCGAGCTAATTTACCTTCTTTTTTTGAACAAGGAATTTACCTAGAAATAGAACTAAAACTTGAAATAAAACTAGATAAACTAGATCCGGTGGTGTTCTTCTTCACCGGCTTGCTTCCTCGAAGCCGAGGTATTGAAGGGTGGTCGACGAGCGCAACGCCACGCCAGCTCTTGCTCCGCCACTGTGGCTTTGAGGCAGGCCGGAGCACCCTCCTTGCCGTCCGCCACCACTTTCGCGGTTGCTCCGTTGGACGCATGACAGAATGTGCTCGAAGAGCACATCTTAGGTGCATGCCCCGGTTCACGCGCCGCCCATGGAGATGACCTCCTCCTCCTCCTCCGGCACCACGTTCGGCACCTCAATAGGAACCACACGAGAGCTACCTGCCTCCGTGTCGTGTCGTGGCGGGGCGGCGCAGTCTCCTCACAGGGGTGGCCTGAGGGAGCAGCCCGGCTACGGATGGCACCCGCCAGGTTCGGGGCCGGGTATGGCACCCTCATACCCGCACCCGACCCTTCTACCCGCACCCGCCACCCGCCCTCATACCCGCCGCCGGGTCTAAATCTCCACCATACCGGCCGCCACCCGCCAGGTTTGTGGGACCCGACGGGAACCCGCCAAGTCCTCCTCGATGTAGGTAAGCAATGGCATGGGGAAGAGTGGTGGCGACGTCCTTCTCGATGCAGTTACCGCTGGAGGCGAGGTCACGAGGATGCTTCCCCTCGAGCCCCCTCTGCCTCCTCCTTCCTGCGCACGCGGCCGCGCCGCTCCCGTGATGCGGCGGTCCGCGCCGGCGAAGTCTAGGGCAGGTCCGCGCCGGCGAAGTCTAGGGGTAGGTCGCGCAGCGGCTCGGAGGGAGAGGGCCGCGTTTGCCTGGCTTGGTCGGCGGCGGGAAGAGGAGACGAAGAAGAGACATAGATCGATCTATGGCTGAGAGGTGAGAGGTTGGGGCGTCCTCCGGCCGCGCACATCTCTGCCTCTTCCGGCCGCAAGGGCGACAGAGGACGGACGAGGGGGAGATGATTTGGGGGAGGGCCCCGCCACGGGCTGCTTCCCCTCGAGCTCGCTACAAGATTTGGTCGCCGGAGCCCCCCTCGTCAACCTTCATGGGATTGAGCGGCGGCGGCGGCCCGGCGCAGGGAGGTGCGGTGGCGGCGCTGGAGAAGGTGCAGGGCAGAGCTGGATACGAGAGAGAGGAAGAGGAGATAGCAGAGTAGGGGTGTGCGGCGGCGGCGGCATGAGGGTGAGAGAGAGGAAGAGGAGAGAGCATAGCGCGTGCGTGCTGTACTGGTGTGTGCTTCAGTGCGTGCGTGATGTACTGGTGTGTGGTGCGTGCGTGGTGTGGCCCTGTGGTGTGGTGCGTGCGTGGTGTGTGGGGATGGATAAGATTAGGTGAGTGTGTGAGGATGAGGCAATGACATGTGGGTCACATGTTTATGTCGGGTTGGCGGTGCGGGTTTGGCACCCCATACCCGCCTCCGCTAGACCCGACGGGTCTGTATCTTTACCGTTAAGTAGTCCCGCGGGTGCAGATTGTCACCAAACCCTCCCCATTTAGTGCGGGTACCTGTCGGGTTAGCGGGTATCGGGTACCCATTGCCATCCGGAAGCCCGGCCCACCTGTGCCCTCCTCCTCTCGCCCGGAGGCGGACGACATTCGCCACGCCCACCACTGTCGTGCATCGACAAGGCTGCTATCGACCATTCAGAACGGGGGCGAAACAGGCTATAGGTCATGAGTAATCGCTCGCTAGCGGTGGCGGAGAAGAAATTGATGCGGAATGAACCAGGCAGAGAAACCTAAATGTCCCCACTCCCCCCCCCCCCCTCCCCTCCTGATATCATTGATAGAAGGGCGGGGCCATCGCTTATCTGGATTCTCGCTTATCTGGATTCTCGGATAAATCTATCGGACCGGTTTATATGCGATGTCTATTCCTGCTCAGTCTAACTCGGATATTGGCCGTAATTTTCGGGGGAGGGAGCTTTCCGGGATCTGTGATGCTCTCACATCAAGAGATCGTTGGAAGTTTTAACCGAATTACTGTTTTAGCTGTCTTCTCAGGACTTGGATATGGTCCGGATGATCCAGTACTACGCGGCACATACGGTCGGGCTGGATATGGGTTACGCCATGCATGCACATTCCGATCAAGTCGGTGCAGTGGTATAACTTTTTTTTTTTTGAAAAGGAACACTCTTGCATTCCATTAAACTGTTGCACTGGACAAATCACCAGCGCACAGGTTAAGTACAGACTGAGGTAGATGACCAACCCAAACGTCCCGGTTGCCATCTCCTAACAGAGCGCCTTGCCTAGCAAGTTCATGCGCTACAGAGTTACATGACCTTGGACATACAGAAATTTTTACATCATCGAAAGAAACATTTAACAAGGCCTTTATTTCTCTAAAGATCACTCCCAGCGGTGAGAGGTCGTAATTCTCTGTGGTTATGGCTTGCTTCAATGTGGTAGCATCTGTTTCTAGCATCACCCGGCTGCAGCCCATGGCAGAAGTGAGACGCACAGCCTGTAGCAGTGCAAGAGCTTCCGTATGAAGCGCATTGCTGACCACCTGAAGATGCCCGTGCCCTGCTGCCACCGCAACACCCTGATCATTTCTGACTACGAAGCCCCAGCCACCTGAAAGAGAAGCCTCCCGGAAAGCACCATCAGTATTAACTTTCAGATAATTATGCATTGGCCGAGACCATTGCGGGTTAGGCTGGTTCTTAATAGAAGCATTTGAAAGGACATTTTTGTATCCCTTAGTTTTGTGTGTTAGTTAACAACACATGTGATAGTTTTAATCTGGTGTTAAGTGTTTGCAGGTTTTAAATGTGTCCAGCACATGTGCATCTACACCAAAAAGAGAAAAGAAGCTTTTTGGAGCCTTTTAGGCCGGAGTATCCGGTCCCCAGGACCGGAGTCTCCGGACTCAGAGGTTTCTGGCCTCTGTGCAGAAAATGTGCTCAGCCTCTGGTGGGGGCCGGAGTTTCCGGCCCCAGTGACCGGAGTTTCCGCCCCCAGGCCGGAGTTTCCGGCCTCCAGGACCGGAATGTTTGCTGAGCCTCGCTTGGCCGAAAAGATGTTCAGCCCCTGGAGGGGGCCGGAGTATCCGGCCCCAGGAAACCGGAGTTTCCGCCCCAAGGCCGGAGTATCCGGCCACTAGCTCCGGATACTCCGGTGTGAAGAGAGCTGCAACGGCTAGTTTTTCCCCTCCACTCTCCTCCAGCCAGTGAGCTCGACCAGAATACAAGATCCCCATTGTTGCAAGCTCAAGAATCACTAGATCTCCCAATCCCTCCACCCAAACTTGTTGATCTTTGGAGGATTGAAGGAGAAGGCCCCGATCTACATCTTCACCGAGCCGTTTGTCATTTCCCCCTCATTCACTTGAGGGACCATTGCTAGGGTTTCCACTAGGAAAACCTAGCCCCCTATTGTACTCACTTGATTGTCTTTGTGACAGATTGTAGCTGTTTGGGAGCCCCCAATCCTTTGTGGGTTGTGCCCCAAATCGTTGTTGTAAAGGCTCCGGACTCCGCCTCGAAGGTTTCCGATAGTTGAAGTGAACCAAACCTTTGTGGTGCGGTTCACCGGAGAAGAGGGTGAGGCCTTTGTGGCCGTTGAACCATTGTGTTGGTTCACACCTCTCCAACGAGACGTACTCCCCTAAAAAGGAGGAACTCGGGATTACATCCGTGTCTCCGCGTGCTTTGACTTCGGTTACCTCTATCCTTGTTTACCGCCTTATTATATCGTGCTTAGTTGCTAGCTTGTCATATAGGTAAATTCACCGTAGTTGCATATCTAGAGAATTTACCTTTTGTGTCAAGCCTAAATTGAAAAAGACTAAAATTGGAGTAGCACCTATTCACCCCCCCCTCTAGGTGTCATACCGATCCTTTCAATTGGTATCAGAGCTAGGCTCTCTTGTTTTGGGTTTAACCGCCTAAGAGAAGTATGACACAAAGTGAGGATGAGGCCGATCTTGCCAAGGCCAAGAGACCATGGCATCCATGGCCGATATCAAATCGTTGGAAACAACATTGACATCGTCCATGAATGACATGAATGTCAAATTTGATGAGTTGCGTGACATGCTCATGAAACTCACAAATGCCAAGGTTTCGGAAACCATCCCACTAGAGGGCATCTCTAACTCCGATGAAGGTGATTCCGAGGAGGGTAAAAAGAAAAATGAGAAGGGGTGGAAACCACCTCCGATCTAAACCAACTCCTCCTACCAAGCATGAAGATGGGAAGGAAGAGTACCATAACGTTCCGGGATGGTACCCTATCGACCCACCTATCACCACCCGCATAAACCCCATTGGTCCTCCACCTAAGCTTAATGCATTAGCCTTTGCTAGTTGGCAACGCTCAATGAAATCTCATATTAACAGTGCCTCTATCGAGCTTTGGAGGATCATTGAAGAGGGTACAAGGTTGCGGATCCAAGCAATGTGACAAGAAGAGAATTTGCCGAAAAGCAACTCAATGCCTCCGCACTCCATATGATTGAACTTTCAGTGGGTGAAAGTGACAAGCATTATGTTCTCAATGCCTCCACCGCCAAAGAAGCTTGGAATTGTCTTGAGGTTGCATTTCTTGGGAATGAAAGCATGAAGAGAAACCGATATGAGTCTTTGAGCAATGATGCCGAAGGATTCTACATGTTTGACAATGAGACTCATGAAGACATGTATGGAAGACTCAAGACTCTTGCAAAGGCCTTCTTTGATGTGGGGGCAACCTATGTGGATGATGCTTATGTCAAGAGGAAGTATGTGAATGCTCTCTTGCCTTCCGAGCCCATCGAGGTGAAGGCCATTCAAGGAAGACACAACTACAACGAAATGACATCCAATGAAGTTATGCAAGAAGTGCAAGCCTCCAAGGTTGCCACCAAGAATGCCGAAGATAGCCGTGCTAGGGCCATGGGGATGAAACAAGGCCCCTCACTTGCTTTGAAGGCCAAGGTGGTATGTCTTGATGAGGTTGAAGCGTGCCCAAGCAACATTGCTCCAAATGATCTTGAACCGGCTCTAAATGGTCATATAGCTCTTGCCACAAGAGAGTTTTGGCAAGACCCGGCAAAAGCTAAAGCCAAGGTTGATAAAGAGAACAACTCAAGTGGGAAGAAAGAGCTAGCCTCAAAGTGGAAGACGTGCTATAATTGTCATGACAAGAACCACTACATAAGAGAGTGTCCTTATGAGAACCGAGAGCAAAATGGTGGGAAGCTCATCCCCAAGGACCATTCAAAGTTGATCCAAAAGAAGCCCGCAAGACCAAGGAAGCCTTTCTTCAAGAAGGCACCAAGAATTGTGTTGGTGGCACAAGAAGAATATGCCACAAGTGATTCCGAAGATGAAGATGCACCTACTAAAGAGGTAGCCGCATTGGCTATTGTATCAACTTCATCATCTTCTCTCTTTGAATCCCCCAATGAGAACTTCTCCACCAACAACGCTCGTTGCCTCATGGCTAATGTCACCGAGGTATCATCTCCTTCTCCCAAGACTATGCATGAAATGAGTGATCAATCTAGTCTTGTGATTAAGAAAGAACTTGTTGCTTTCGATACGTTCATGACTAACTTGCAAGGTGAAGCTAAGGAACATGTTGAGTCTCTCATGAGACAACTATGTGCGGCCGAAGAACTTCTTCAAGAAAAGAGTAAGATTGAGAGAGAGGATTCTCTCACCATTGCCTCTTTGAATGCTTCCGTAGCATCCTTGAATGCCTCTCTTGATGAAGAGAGTGAAGAAAGATGTTCTCTTGAGGAAAGACTTGAGTCTCTTGATGCTAAAAATGATGATATCATTAATAAAATCATTAAGGATAGAGATCATGTTGTTGCTAAATATAAAGTGCTTAAAAAGGAGAAAGTTGAACTTGGGGTTGCTAATGCTAGACTTCTTGAGGTATGGAGAAGCTTGACAAGGCTCACAAGGCCTTGGAAACAACTCACTCCCTTTTAGTCAAGTCTCATGAGCAACTTCAAACTCAACTTTCTAAATCTAGCTCAACTAGCATATCTATTCTTCCTCGTGTTCATGAAAATGTTATTGAAGAAAATGTTAGTGCCAAGACCTCTATTCCCAAAGTAAAGATAAGGGTATTGCTTACTTATTTGAGCAAAAACCACACAAAGGGAAGGAGGGTCTTGGTTATGTAGCCGAGCCCAAGAAGAAAGTGGGCAACAACAAGAAGATCAAGACCAAGCCCGCACAAGCCGAGACTTCCATTGCGGGTGGTAGTGCCACAAGGGGCAAGACCACTCGTAGTGACTTTGCGGGGCATAACAACCCCAACTATATTCTTTATGTTGATTATTATGGGGATGTTTATGCTCAATATGTTGGTCCATATGATGGTTACATTGATTACTCTATTTGGGTTCCTAAGACCCTTGTTGCTAACCAAAGAGGACCCATTGAGAAATGGGTACCTAAATCCAAGCAATGATTTCTTGTAGGACTATGCTTCCGGTGGATCTAAATGGGTGGTTGATAGTGGATGCACTAGTCATATGACCGGAAGCAAGGAGATTATGACGGATTGAGACCAAATCTAGATTATACAATAACCGTCTCTTATGGTGATAATTCAAAAGCTGAGGTAAAGAGTCTCGGCAAGGTGGTAGTTGCAAGGGATATCACCCTTGTAAATGTCATGCTTGTTGAGTCTCTAGGTTACAATCTTATGTCCGTTCGTGCTCTTAATAAGATGAACTTTGATGTCCATTTTACTATTGATATGGTGGTACTCTTGAGGAGCAAGACTCTAAAGGTCATGTTCGTTGGGTATGTTGAAAATGAGTTGTTTGTGGTAGACTTTTCGGGGTCTACCAACACTCAAGCAATATGCCTATTCGGAAAGGCCGACGTGGGGTGGTTGTGGCATCGCCGCTTGTCCCATGTCAACATGAGAACTTTGCAAAGTCTTCACAAGGGTGGCCACATTCTTGGACTAAAAGACAATGTTTCTTTTTCAGAGATCGTCTTTGTAGGGCTTGTGTTGAAGGAAAGATGCATGATTCTCCCCATCCGGGCAAGACCATTATTTCATCAACGAGGATTTTGGAACTTCTTCATGTTGATCTCTTTGGTGCCGTGCCTCAACCTAGTCTTGGTGGGAAGAAATATTGTTTGGTGATTGTTGATGACTATTCAAGATTTACTTGGGTTTATTTCTTCAAGACGAAGGATGAAACCCAACAAACCATCATCGACTTTTCCAATATTGTTCAACGCCAATACAATGTCCCTATTTTGGTCATTAGGAGTGATAATGGCTCCGAGTTCAAGAACTACACCTTAAATGAGTTTCTTAGTGAAGAGGGGATTCGTCATCAATATTCCGCTGCATATACCCCTCAACAAAATGGTGTAGCCGAAAGGAAGAACCGGACTCTCATGGATATGGCAAGGTCTATGTTGGCGGAGTTTAAGTCTCCGCTATTCTTATGGGCCGAGGCTATCTCCACGGCGTGTCACTCATCTAACCGGTTATTCTTTCGTGTTGGCAAGAAGTTTACATCTTATGAGATGCTCACCGGCAACAAGCCCAATGTCTCCTACTACCGAGTTTTTGGTTGTAAGTGTTTCTATAAGAACAAAAGTGTTCGTTTGTCTAAATTTGAATCTAAAGCTTTAGAGGGTGTTTTTGTTGGTTACGGTGCCGAATCTCACACCTATAGAGTCTATGACAAGACCGTTGGGAAAGTCATAGAATCTTGTGATGTGAGGTTCGATGAGAATGACGGCTCCCAAGTGGCGCAATTTCATGTTTGTGATGTAGATAATGAGGAACCTCAAGAAGCAATAAGAAGAATGGGGGTTGGTTTCCATCGCCCCATTGAAATCCGTCATGAGCCTCCTCAAGCAAGTCCTAGCTCCACTCATGTGGAGAATCCATCATCACAAGTTGAAGTTGCACCTTCTATGGAAGCAAATGATGCACCTATCCAAGAACAAGTTCAAGGCCCTCCTCAAGTTGACCAAGAGGCTATTCAAGAACCAAGTTCTCCTATTGTCAACACTAGCCAAGGTCAAGACCAAGATCAACCCTCTCCTTCTTTTGTTGAAGATGAGCTTCAAGATGATCAAGGTCAACATCCGGTCAAGACGGGGACTCAAATGATCAAGCCGAAATTCCTCGCATCAATGAGGATATCGAAACCCGTCGTATAGCAAGAGTCAAAAAGGATTGGAGAAGAAAGAGTCTTCATCTAGAGAATATCATTGTTAATGTCAAGAACAAGGTCACCACAAGAAAACAATTGGCAAATTTCAATGAACATCAAGCTCACATCTCTATGGTGGAACCAAAGAAAGTCTTTGAAGCTCTTGAAGATCCGGATTGGTTGGAAGCCATGCATGAAGAACTCAATAACTTCAAGCGCAACAAAGTGTGGAATCTAGTGGAGAAGCCAAAAGATTGCCTCAATGTTATAGGCACCAAGTGGATATTCAAGAACAAGCAAGATGAGCATGGAATGGTTGTGAGGAACAAGGCAAGATTGGTAGCTCAAGGGTACTCTCAAGTTGAAGGCATTGATTTTGGAGAGACCTATGCTCCCGTGGCTCGCCTTGAGTCCATCCGTATCCTTCTTGCATATGCATCACATCATAATTTCAAGTTGCAACAAATGGATGTGAAAAGTGCCTTTCTTAATGGTCCTTTAAAGGAGTTGGTATATGTTAAGCAACCTCCGGGATTTGAGGATCCACACTTCCCTAACCATGTCTACAAACTTGATAAGGCGCTCTATGGTCTCAAACAAGCACCTCGTGCTTGGTATGAGCACCTAAGAGAGCTATTGTAGACCGTGGCTTTGAAGTGGGGCAAATCGATCCCACTCTTTTTACCAAGAGGGTTAAAGGGGAGCTTTTCATATGCCAACTTTATGTTGATGATATCATATTTGGCTCTTCTAACAAAGCTTTTAATGATGAATTTTCAAAGCTTATGACCGATAGGTTCGAGATGTCCATGATGGGAGAGTTGAAGTACTTCCTTGGTTTTGAGATCAAGCAATTGAGTGGAGGGACCTTCATCTCTCAAGCCAAATATATCCAAGACATGCTCAAGAGGTTCAAGATGCAAAATGCTAAAGAGAAGAAGTTTCCTATGGACACCAAGTGTCATCTTGAACTTAATCCAAAGGGTGATAAGGATGTTGATCAAAAGCTCTATCGTTCTATGATTGGTTCTTTGCTTTATCTTTGTGCATCTAGACCCGATATTGTGTTGAGTGTAGGAGTGTGTGCAAGGTACCAAGCGGCTCCCAAAGAAAGCCACCAAACGGCGGTTCTTCGAATCTTTCGATATTTGGTTCATACCCCAAGGTTTGGTTTGTGGTATCCTAAAGGCTCAACTTTCTCTCTTGCCGGTTACACGGATTCGGATTGGGCCGGTTGCAAGGATGATAGGAAATCAACTTCCGGGGCTTGCCAATTCCTTGGTAGGTCCTTGGTGAGTTGGTCTTCTAAGAAGCAAAATTGCATATCTCTCTCCACCACCGAAGCCGAGTATGTGGCGGCCGCTAGTTGTTGCACTCAATTGTTGTGGATGAGGCAAACTTTAAAGGAATACGGTGTCCATTGTGACAAAGTGCCTCTTTTATGTGACAATGAAAGTGCTATCAAGATTGGCCACAACCCGGTGGAGCACTCAAGAACGAAGCATATTGAGATTCGCTATCACTTCATCCGTGATCACATCATCCGGGGTGACATTGAGCTTGGCTATATTCCCACGAAGATCCAACTTGCCGATATGTTCACGAAGCCACTTGATGAAGCAAGGTTCACTTATTTGAGGCATGAGCTAAATATCATCGATTCGGGGAGCGTCGCTTGACTATCTTGCATACACACCTATTTCTTGACTATCTATTTGGTTTAGGTGTAGGCATGGACATAGGGGGAGTGCGGTCCTAATCCATTGGACTATCCCTCCCCCCATTATGCCGATAGTAAGAACTCATTTTGTCTCTATATGTTCATTTTATGAATTGTGAGCTTAAATGACGAGTAGTGGCGTGAACCCAAGATATATCTTCGCGGTGTCACACCACACACTCATACATGGTGGCCTAGGCCACCGCCCTCTTCTTTGTGAAGAGTTGATCTTATTTGGTCTTTTATTGGATTTTATTGCCTATCCGTTGTTCTTTATGGAAAACACGCTCAAATGATGATTCTTATTTGATTTTTGTGCCTCTTACCAAGTTTGAGTGTGAAGTACCATTTCAGTGACTTTGTGTCTTATCCCAGGCCTATCTTATCCCAAAGCTTGCTCTTCTTGCATCCTTCATGTCCAACAGAAAAAAATCCAGCATTTTGAGTTGGTGGGGCCGGATAATCCGGTCCATAAGGCCGGATAATCCGGTCTGACAGAAGTATCCGCCCTAAACCCCGGAATCTCTGGCTCAGGCCGGAGACTCCGGTGTGTTTAGGCCGGATACTCCGGTCCGGCAGTTTCGCAGGGATCTTAAAGGGGATCGGGGTGGGAGTTGTATTCACAACTTCCTCACACCCCCGACCCCCATCCACTCCCCTGCCGCCGCCACCACCTCGAAGTGCTGCTCCGGCTGCTCCCCGCCGCCGGAATCCGCCGTGCCTCCGGCCTCCTCCTCCTCACCGACGCTGGGGACCTTCCTCTCCTCCGTTTGGGCTGCACCATGGACAAAAAGGGTACCTCACTCTCTCTCCCTAGGTTTTCTTCTCGATCTAGGTTTGGAGAGTAGTTCCCTTAGTTTTTCTTGGTGCAAAACCTTTTAGATGGCAAGGTGTATCCTAGAAGTAACCCTAGAATTATTTGCACAAAGTTCTTGAACTAAATCGAGGTTTCCCCTCTCAGGGGCCGGATAATCCGGTGTTGCAGGCCGGATTCTCCGGTCTGGACCGGATAATCCGCCCCCTGAGGCCGGAAACTCCGGTGTAGATCAAGATTTTAGTGCCCAGAATTCTTTAGTTACTTCTTCTTTTTGTTCCTGGACATGCAAGCTTATCTACATGCTTTCCTACTACTCTGTTTCTCACAGGTGCTCTGAGGACTAAGGCCTCCGTCTCAAATCCTCACAAGGTTTCAAGGAAAGAACGTAGTCAAACAAGGGACAAGCTGTTGTTTGATAGCAGCGCTGGTCGGTTGCGTCAGCAGAGTGCCATAGATGAGGAAGCCACAAGGCATGCTGCCCTAGGTGGGTTCGATGATGAAGAAGAGGCCGAGAGAGCCCATTTTGATTCCTTGACCACAGTTTTGGGTATGGGGAAGCTTGAGTTCCGCCGGATGAGATCTCAGTCCTTCTTTGACTTGCCGCCCAACACCAATGATCCTAACTTTCCAAGGAAAGAGCAGCAGCTGATTATGCATGAGATTTATGCCCGTATTGAGAAACATGTGGTTTGTGAGCAAAAAGTGTTGAGTCTTGATGCCTTGAACTTGAAGCCGTACTTTCAAGAGGCAGTGTGGATTGTTCGGAAGCTTGGTCTTGAGAAGCTTATCTCCACTCAACAAGGCTATGATATTCAGCTTATTCATCAGTTCTTCGCCACAGTTGTTTTTGATCATGATGAAGAAGTCACAATGACTTGGATGACCGGTCCTCACAAGTGCACCTCCAACTTTGTGGAATTTGGACAGTTTTTGGGCTATGTGTTCAAGGGGGCTACTACCCCAGTTGGGAAGAGGATGCATGTGGAAGGGGTCGCCTACAACAAGCTCAACAATGGTAGTGTCACTCCTCCTCCGGAAGAAGATGAAGATGGGAATCCTATTCTCTCCTCCTCGTCCGCCGAGACTCTCTCATATAGCAAATGGAATGAAGACGTCTTTCCTTGGTCCGATTATGCGGATGTGACCTCTTTGCCATCATCTTCTCGCAACACCGGCAAAGCTCCCATGAACATTTCAGATGAAGACTACAATGGAGAAGGGGATGGTGATGAGGACGGTGAAGACTCCGAGTGATCTCCATGGGTTACGTTAGTAATGCTCTTTTCCCTTTTTAGCGTCTCGATGCCAAAGGGGGAGAAGTAGTTCTATTAGATTCTCTCCGTGGGATTTGCATGGGTCGGACACAAGCATATGGTGCTTTTTATCATTCTTGTTGCGCTTGTGTCCCTTTATGTTATTTGGAACTTTTATTTGCATCTTATGTGTTGAGAACTATGGATGTTATCTATGTGAGTGTAAGACATATGGATTTCTTATTATGTATGGTTGAGCCTACATTAGTGTGCTATGGTTTATATGGATGTTATCTACATTTGTATGCACAAGGTATGGTTTTATCTCTAGACTCAACCTATATTGTGATATGTCCTTTTGGGAAATGTGGTTGTTTCCATATCATGTTGCTATTTGGTTAAGACTTGTCTCTCTATGTGTGTGCTTATGCATTCCAAGGTAATTGTTTATATGCACACATCTAGGGGGAGTATCTCCTTTTGTTAGACATGATATGATCTTGTTTTTTATCGCAAATCCTTGTGTTGTCATCTAACACCAAAAAGGGGGAGATTGAAAGGACATTTTTGTATCCCTTAGTTTTGTGTGTTAGTTAACAACACATGTGATAGTTTTAATCTGGTGTTAAGTGTTTGCAGGTTTTAAATGTGTCCAGCACATGTGCATCTACACCAAAAAGAGAAAAGAAGCTTTTTGGAGCCTTTTAGGCCGGAGTATCCGGTCCCCAGGACCGGAGTCTCCGGACTCAGAGGTTTCTGGCCTCTGTGCAGAAAATGTGCTCAGCCTCTGGTGGGGGCCGGAGTTTCCGGCCCCAGTGACCGGAGTTTCCGCCCCCAGGCCGGAGTTTCCGGCCTCCAGGACCGGAATGTTTGCTGAGCCTCGCTTGGCCGAAAAGATGTTCAGCCCCTGGAGGGGGCCGGAGTATCCGGCCCCAGGAAACCGGAGTTTCCGCCCCAAGGCTAGAGTATCCGGCCACTAGCTCCGGATACTCCGGTGTGAAGAGAGCTGCAACGGCTAGTTTTTCAGGGAGGGGTATAAATACCCCTCCACTCTCCTCCAGCCAGTGAGCTCGACCAGAATACAAGATCCCCATTGTTGCAAGCTCAAGAATCACTAGATCTCCCAATCCCTCCACCCAAACTTGTTGATCTTTGGAGGATTGAAGGAGAAGGCCCCGATCTACATCTTCACCGAGCCGTTTGTCATTTCCCCCTCATTCACTTGAGGGACCATTGCTAGGGTTTCCACTAGGAAAACCTAGCCCCCTATTGTACTCACTTGATTGTCTTTGTGACAGATTGTAGCTGTTTGGGAGCCCCCAATCCTTTGTGGGTTGTGCCCCAAATCGTTGTTGTAAAGGCTCCGGACTCCGCCTCGAAGGTTTCCGATAGTTGAAGTGAACCAAACCTTTGTGGTGCGGTTCACCGGAGAAGAGGGTGAGGCCTTTGTGGCCGTTGAACCATTGTGTTGGTTCACACCTCTCCAACGAGACGTACTCCCCTAAAAAGGAGGAACTCGGGATTACATCCGTGTCTCCGCGTGCTTTGACTTCGGTTACCTCTATCCTTGTTTACCGCCTTATTATATCGTGCTTAGTTGCTAGCTTGTCATATAGGTAAATTCACCGTAGTTGCATATCTAGAGAATTTACCTTTTGTGTCAAGCCTAAATTGAAAAAGACTAAAATTGGAGTAGCACCTATTCACCCCCCCCCTCTAGGTGTCATACCGATCCTTTCAGCATTCTTCTCTTTCAAAGCCATGTACTCCATGACATGAATAGATATGGAGGATACAATTTTGTCAGAAGTTCTTATCTTTCTTCCAGCATTAGCCTTGTTCCTCTCCGCCCACCATATCCAAAGAAGACAACATATAGTGATCTTCTTCTCTTCGTCCAGTCTGAAGACTTCATCAAACAGAGAAGTGGCACTTGGGCATTCAGCAAGCTTTCCTCTTATTTCTTCTAATTGCAGTGATCTCCATATTAGTTTAACCATCTTGCACTTGCAAAATATGTGCCCTCCGTCTTCGTCCAGTCGGTAACAGATGGGGCATCTGGTGTCTATCTCCATTCCTCTTTGTTTTAGCTTCATACGAAAGGGGAGACTATTAGTAGCTATCCTCCAAAGGAAGTGCAGAATTTTACTTGGTAGAGGAAGTGCCCATAATTTCACCCAGTTGAATTCCTTATATGTATTGCTAACATTGGAGCTTGCAGGCAGGCCTCTTACGGAATCATGTGCCTCACAATCCCTTGCGAGCTTATAGGCTGATTTTACTGAAAAGAGCCCTCTCTTGTCGAAATGCCAGGCTGGGAAATCATCAAACTGGTCATGAATTGGAATTTTTGATATTACCTGTACATCCTCTTGCACCAGCGATTGATTCAACAGCTGCATGTCCCAACTATTTGTAACTGGGTCTATGAGCTCTTCTACCCGAGTGATAATACTATTTCCTTTCCTTGAGATTACTCGCCTTGATATCCCCCGTGGAATCCATGGATCTTTCCATAGGTTAATGCTTCTGCCATTTCCCACCCTCCATATTATTCCTCTCCTTAGAAGGTTGACTCCCTTCAACAAGCTTCTCCAAGCATAGGACATTCCTCTTACTGGTTTTGCATTCAGTATATGTTCAGCTGGGTAATATTTTGCTGCTAAGACCTGAGCACACAATGAACCTGGATTCTGAAGTAGCCGCCATGCTTGTCTTGCTAGCATTGCAATATTAAACGAGTGGAGGTTTCTGAATCCCAAACCGCCATCCCGTTTTGGCATCGTCATTCTTTCCCAGCTTACCCAGTGTATCTTGTTATCTTGGTCCATCTGGCTCCACCAATACCTACAAATCATCATACTTACTTCATTACAGAAGGTTTTGGTGAGGTCAAAACATGCCATGGCAAAAACTGGTATAGGCAACGGCTTTAATTAATATTTCTTTTCCTGCTTTAGACAGGAGTTTCTCCTTCCAGCCTTGGATCTTTCTCCATATTCTCTCCTTCAAGTATGCAAAGGTTTTACTTTTTGATTTTCCAACATATACCGGTAGGCCAAGATATTTCCCGGAATGTCCTTCTTTGCTAATATTGAGGATAGTCTTCACTTCTTCCTTATGTGCCTGTTTTGTGTTCTTGCTGAACATGACAAACGATTTATCTCTGTTGATCATTTGACCTGAGCACTTTTCGTAAACATCAAGAATATGATGGACTTCTCTTGCACTCCTTTCTTCAGCTTCAATTAACAATAAAGAGTCATCGGCAAATAATAGATGGCTGACGCTAGGAGCATTATTACAGATTTTTATACCCTTTAGTCGGCCCTTAATTTCAGATTCATGAAGCATGGCCGAGAACCCTTCCGCACAAATAAGGAAAAGATAGGGGGAGAGGGGATCCCCCTGTCTTAGTCCTCGTTGCGGGATGATCACCTCTGTGACGTCATTGTTAACCTTGATCAGGTATTTTACTGTAGTGACACATTTCATAACCAGATTGACCCATTGCCTTTTAAATCCCAGCTTTATCAACATCCCTTCCAAGAAGCTCCATTCGACCCGGTCGTAAGCTTTACTCATATCTAATTTCAGTGCTGCATATCCTTTTCCTCCAGTTCTTTTGTTCTGTAAGTAGTGAGTTAGCTCATATGCAAGCAAAATATTATCTGAAATAATACGCCCGGGTACAAAGGCGCTTTGATTATGTGAAATTATTTCAGGAAGGATAACTTTCAACCTGTTTGTTATTACTTTGGAGACCACTTTATACACTACATTACATAAACTTATGGGCCTCAGCTCCTTCAGGTTTACCGGCTTACTTGTTTTCGGGATGAGGACAACCAGGGTGTTGTTCCAACCTTCTGGCATTGATCCACCTCTTAATACATTCAGCGCCTCATGAACTACTTTATCCCCCACAATATTCCAGAAGCGCTTGAAAAAGATGGCAGGCATCCCGTCCGGGCCAGGGGCTTTTAGATCTCCAATGTTGCTTAAAGCGTCCTTGACTTCTTCCGACGAGTAATCTGCGCACAACAACTCATTCATACTTCTATCAACTCTAGCAGGGACTGCGTGTAATATTTCCTCAATGTTATGACCTGCTGTCGACGAGAACAGGTTGAAAAAATAGCTTGTTACGTGGTCCTTCAGCTGGTCATTATTTTCCACCCAAGATCCATCCTCTTTTTGTAGCTTTTTAATTGTGTTCCTTTTCATCCTCTCAGAAGCAAATGTGTGGAAGTATGTTGTATTTCGATCACCGTGGTGCAGCCATTTTACATGGGCTCGTTGCTTCCAGAAGGTGTCCAATTGATTTTCCAGCTTATTTAGTTTTTCTTTGGTCACATGCTCTCAAGTAACAGTGTCAGGACTGATGTCACTTCTTCTAATCAATTCAAGCTCAGCTTCCAGGCTCTTAATTCGTTTTTGCAGTCTCCCAACACATTGTTATCCCACTCTTTTAGATCTGTAGCTACTCTTTTCAATCCCGCCATCAGTCTGCCATCAGTTTCCAGTTCATCTTTGCTCCAGGCTGTATTGACTATTTCTTCGCAGTTTTCTTCCTCCAGCCATTTGGCCTCAAATCTAAAGAAGTTGACTCCACCGTTTAGACTACTTCGCCTGTTATTTTCTTCTCCTAACACCACCATTATTGGTCTGTGGTCTGAGTGTCTTTGGTCCCCATTAATGACTCCATAGGAAGAGAATCTCTCGCACCAAGACCTCGATCCTAGAGCTTGGTCTAGTCTCTCCTTGACATACTTATTTGCCTTCAAGCTGTTATTGCGCCATGTATATTTGTCTTCACTATAGCCCAGATCTCTTAAACCACATTCTTCAATTGTCAATCTGAACTTATCCATTTCATTCTGAGACCGTGGGGTTCCTCCTTTTTTCTCATGTGCAAAGAGAATCTCGTTGAAATCCCCCATGCATAGCCAAGGTAATTTTGACTGGTGGTTAAGAATACGCATTAATCTCCAGGTCTTCTCCTTTTTATCCTTGGCTGGTTCTCCATAGACCTCAGTGAACCTCCACCTGAACCATCGTTTTCTATTATTTCCACATCTATATGATATTTTGAATAGTTCCTTAATTCGACATGTACTTCTTTTTTCCAAAATAATGCTAAGCCTCCGCTTTTTCCATCACAATCTTTAACCACCATCCCTGGCATCCCTAACATCCACTTGAATTTGCGAATGTTAGCCTCAACCATCTTGGTTTCGCACAAAAAGAGCACGTCCAGGTCCTCCTGCTTCTGGAGTGCCAGAGGCCCTTGAACTGCCGGGCCATTGCCCAACCCCCGGCAGTTCCATGATCCAAGTCTCATTGGGGACCGCCGGGCTGTCCCCGCAGCCCAGCTTCCATTGTTTTAGAAAGAACTACTTCTTCCAAGTCGTCCCCATTCACCTCATTTATCTTCACGTTTGTTTTGTCGAGCTCCAGTTTTGTTCTCTTGGGAAATTCCAGCGCCACTTCAATCTCCATGTCGTCTGCACCCCTTTTCTTTGTAAACAATTCCTCTGCTGATTTTGTTTTCCCCCAATGGCCCTTGGCAGTCTCTTAAAGGTGCTTTGCTTGCCATTCTTCATCGGGTTCTTCATTGTTCCTTCCCCTTCCTTGTTGACATCCGTCTCCTTATTTTTATCTTTTGTTGTTTTAGCTGGATTATCTTCTACTCCACCCCTATGTTGAAACATAGCTGCATGTGTTGCCTCTGTTTGAGATGGAGCTTGGACACCCTCTCCTTCTTTTCCTTTGCACATTCCTTTCTCATCAGAAAAGAACTTTCTACCACCGAGGTTCATTTTCTCCTCTCCCTTTTGTTCCTTCAATGGGCTTGTCCCCTCTTTCTCTTCTCCTTTTCTAGATGTTGTTGCACCTTCAGTTTCAGATGAGGATTTCCTCCATGAGTCTGCATCACTGCCCTTACTCCTCCACTAGTGCTTTTTCCAAAACCCCACTTGTCATATGATCCCCTGCTTCTATCCTCGTCACTTGGAGATTTTCTCCAGGTATCAGCTCGCAGCCAGGGCCCAAATTTAATTTTATTTCCTACTTTTTGCTTGCTTGGGCAAGCTCTGTCATTATGCCCGATTATTCCACATAAGTAGCAGAAGTCAGGGAGGTGTTCGTATTTGAAACCCACTTGTCGTTTCTGCTGATTCTGCTTCTCTTCATCCTCATCTTCCACAATGGCGTCTACATCTGTTTCTTCATCCTCATCCTCCTCTTTTTCCACGAACACCGTGATACCCCTCATAAGTGGCTTCGTGATATCCAATCTGACCTTTACCCTCATGTATTCTCCCATGGCCATTCCACAATCGTCAACATCTACGTCCAAGAACTCACCAATTTATTTCCCTATCTGTTCATCTGATTCCTTGTTCATTGACCCCATTGGAATGCTGTATATCCTCACCCAGATTGGCGTCTTCTTGAATTCATATTCATCTAGGGTCTTGGCCGGATTGAACTTCTCTAGCACGAGCAGACTTTTGTTGAACATCCACGGACCATATTCAAGTGCTTTTTTCTTCCCCGCTTCCTCACGGAATGAAAACAGGAACCTATTCATGCCCAGGTCCTTACATTCAATCCCCTTGAATGGACACCAGATCCTGCCTAGAGTGCTTACCAGCGCATCCACTCTTGCAGGTTTATCGGACATGAGCTTGCCCACGGCCAGCATCTTCGCGGCTCCTTGTTGGCTTGCATTTCTCTTTCCAAGATTCACTCCTTTCTTCTCTGCTTCAGAGAGGTTCAGTGACTTCAGCTTCCTCTCGACGCCTTCCATCGAAACACCACCGTACAATCACCTCTCCGAGCTGAAGCGTGTAGGGCGCCGCCCACACCGCCGTCGGGCGTCGCCCCAACCTTGACTCCTCGCCGCCCCTTTCCTTTTTTTTTTTTTGAACAGGAACCGCCACATATATTAAGGAGCTCAGGCAAATTACAGCCAGGTCCAGAAAGACCAAGATTTACAACCAGACCCAGACAACTTGCACAAAACACCTCAGAAGAAAGGAAAGAACACCAGCGGCTCCACCCACACACCCAGCAACTAGCCGCCGCCGGAGAACGCCGTACCACCAAGCCCAGGGGAGCAAGCACCTTCGACGTTGAAGAAGGCTGCAACACCGGCCGCCGCGCCGCGACGGACACCCAAAGCGTTGAACGAGCACAGCCAAGCACCTGCAACCACAGACCACCGATCTTCCCGCCGTCCCCGAAGCAGCCAGACCAGCCGACCCGCACACCCGTTCCCCGGCTACCGCTCCCCTCGCCGCCACGGCCGGCCGGAGCAAAGACACCGCAGAGAGCCACCACCACCACCGCGCCAACCAAAAACGGAAGAAGCTCCTCCACCTCGATCTCCCTTTGCCACCATGGCCAGACAGAGAGGACGCCAGAGGAACTTACCCGGATCGACCACCTCCTCCTCCCAGAGCCGCCACAGAAGGAGGCCCGACGACGCCAGAGGAGAGGGACAAAGACCCGAAGAGTGCAAACGCCGGCGCCGCCACGGCATCCACTCGGGGGAAGCAGCCTCGCCGGATCCACAGATCCGCAAGAACCAAGACGCCAGATCCGAAGAACGGCGACACAAAACCGGCCACCACCCGCCGTCGCCAGCAGGGAAGAGGAAGGAGGCCGCACCTAGCTACCCTATCGACGGCGAGACCCTCCCAGAGACGCCGCCGAGGGGACTAAAACCTACCCTAACTACACGCCGGGAGACCGGGGACGAGACCCCCACCCACCCCCACCGCCGCAGCGGCGAGAGGCGGCGGAGATCTGCCCCGACTCCGGCGAGAGGAGGAGGAGAAACCCGAGTCGCCCTTTTCGCCTCTCTCAGGCACTGTAGCAGGAGGGAGGGGAGGGGAATGGATGATCCGCCGCCCTTTCCCTTCCGCCCCCTGCTAGGTTATGGGTGTTTTACGATCGTGAGACCTAGCCACACACGAAAGGTTGAAGAACTGGATGGGAAGGAAGATTGTGAATGGATTTGGGCGAAATCGAACGGGATTTGTTGATTATTTGGATGAATTAAGCTCACGCCCTGACTTCCGCTCGTACTTCACTAAAGCTCTGTTTTGGTGGAAAAACTGTTCGATCCAAACTCACCGCAGGCTAAAGGGAAGAAGGATCGGAACAGTAGCACGAAAGCAGTAAATTTAGGTGGTTGGATGATGGTTGCCGCCGGACCTTGCCGGAACAGTAGCCTCGGTCGCTCGAAGGCACTAGAACCGTCACGAGGAGGACGGACCGGTGCAGTGGTATAACTGACGTGACATGACATGCGCTTCCTTCATTCACAAAGCTGGCTAGGGAAACAGTGTACCCAGCACACGTCGACACACATATTTAATGCCCTTTTAATTTTGAACTGCTAGCTTAGCAAGACGCAAAGAGACGTTTCCGCAACTTTGCGGCAATCATTCATGCATGCATGCGTGACTCAACATTCGCCTTGACAGTAGTTAATGCCGGACGTGCCTGCCAAAGTGCCAATAATTAAACATGTCCAGACCTAGCTACTTGACACGGTGGAGGACACGTACTCCACCGGCGTTTTAACCGCGCTCTCAATAATCGTAGAGAAAATTTCTTACATGACACTCCTTAAAACGATGTTCCTTATTTGACACAGGTAAATTTTTTCTTGCCTATGTGTCTTCTATTCAAAATTTCTTTCACCACCGTTAGCTCCGTTACACTGTTCCGTCAAAAAATAACTGGGCGGACAAAAATGCCCTTGTCTCTATACTATCGAATCGAACCCGCCGAACCGGGGACGTGCTTGCCGCCGCCCAGCCGTGTGGTGCGGGCGCGGCCGAAGTGAGGTGCGCCGCCAAGGATGGCTGCTGGACTACGCGCGGCGGGCCGCGACGACGAGCACCTCGAGGCCGGCGCGTCGGGAGCGCATCGCCGTGACGCCGGGGAAGGATGTCGACGAGAGGGCCGCGAGCTCCGAAGCCCACAACTCCGGCGGCGACCGCGTCGGGAAGAGCGCCTCGTTTCAGCTGGAGGCGACCAGGCAGAGGAGGGCGTCTAGCGCTTGGCCGCCAAAAGCTCGCCGCGTTGGAACCGAGCGCCGCTGGCCGTCGTCCCTGATGGCGTGCGGAGGCGCGAGGGGAATGTGCATACAGTGGCAGCCAGGAACCAGCCGCCGAAAAGCACGGCAAGGAGGAGCAGAGCCAGCGCTACCCACACGCATATGCTCACCGGCGACGGGCCTGCGTCGGTGGGATTTCCCTTTCTAGATCGGTGGGGTTTTTTTTTCAGAGAGAGAAAGGTAGATTTTTCTTTGACTAGAGAAAGGTAGATTTTTTTTTTGAAACTGAGAAAGGTAGATTTAGTAAATCCGTAAACTAGCCCATCGGTGTATTCTGCTCTGCTGTTACTAAATACCGTTGTTTTTTGCAAAAAAACGCAGCTATTGTACTGTACAATTTTTGGTCACATTACGTACTAGGGGTAAAAAAGTCTTTTCACACCTCAGGGGTAAAAAAGTCTTTTCACACCTCAATTAAACACCGTTGGTAAACAAAATGAACTAGAGTGTCATATAGGGAATGAAATTTTGAGAAGAGGTCACATAGGGAAGAAAAATTTAACGATGTCAAATAAGGAACATCATTTTAAGAGTGTCATATAAGGAATTTTCTCATAATCGTATTGGGACGTCCGGCACGAAAACGATGCCCAACCGCGGCAATTTAGGTGCATATGGAGTGGTTCTAGTTGCCCCGCATGCCGGGTGGTTCTCGTCGGGCCACAACTTCTTCCCCACCTCCGGTAGTCGCTCGCCGAATGTCGAGTGATTATCATAGGGTGATGGGATGCATATGGAGTCCGACGACACCGATGAGCTCGGTGATGAGGAGTTCAGGATGAGGTCGGGAAGTGGAGCGGCATGCAGATAACGACTGAAGCGTCGACGCCGCCATCACCACCATCTGTGCCGACCACGAGCATCCGTGTGAGAAAAACAAAAATCAGTGCCCCGTGTCAAATAAATTGAAGAAGACTTCGAACAATTCTGGAAATGATTAGGGACAAACATGTCAAAAGTTTTACACGCACGTGAAGAACTAACATTTCTTGTGCCCCGTGTGAGAAAAACAAAAATCAGTGCCCACATAGGATTTAAAAATGTCATTTTAGAGCACTGATTTTTTTTTCACACAGCACAAAAAATATCATTTCTTACGAAATTTTGCAAGTATGTAGTAAACTTGGACCATGCTCGTCTCTGATTCACGTCAGAAACTTTTACAATATTGTTGTATTTTCTCGAATTTTGTACTAAAACAGTAGCATATGAGCTTGGGACTCAAAACCGCTCTCCTAATTTTGTGTAAGTTTGTTAAATTTCAATGAAAAATCACCAATTCCAGTTTTCTTTTGAAAAAAAACCTATTAGGTGTCGTCATCGGAGCAGTCGCTCCAATAAAACGGCAACATGTGTCGGTGCTTTCAATATGCTCCGTCCGGCTCACTTATCGGACAATCTATTTGAAATGTCCACTACTAGAAACGAGACCTTTCGTCTAGGGCCGATTTTGCCTCTAGTCCCGGGTGGCTTATGACCCGAGACTAGAGGGGGGCACTAGTCCCGGGTTAAACCTTTTCCACTGGTCCCGGGCCGTGAGGGAGCACTAGTCCCGGGTCGTAATACGGCCCGGGACTAGAGGGGTGGTGGTAACTGTTTGCCTGGCGCGAGCCCCTCTAGTCCCGGGTCGTAATACCGCCCGGGACTAAAGGTCCGGACGGTTTGCCTCCCGCGCGCCCGAGCGATCAAAACACACGGGAACCGTGATTGCTACAGTAACCGCGGCCATTTCTGTTCGTCTCCCTCTCCTCTCTTTTTCCCCATCCTTTCACCATGAATCCAATCACTCGCTACGGGGAGGTGCTCGCACATGGCACGACCAATCTCAATGTCGTCTACACGAACGACAATGCCAAGGTGCCGGATTTTCTTGCCAATTTCGAGTATGGGCTTGAAGAGGAGGAAGACAACAACAAGAAGTTCATGGGTCTTGATCTCGAGTACACGGCCGTGTAGGGATATGCGCGACAGAAAATCAAAATTTTCTCTCACATGCGGAAGCAACATCCAAAGATCTTATCTAAGGAGATGCAAGTAACGGGGAGGGTAATCAACATACCCTCGAAGAACACGAGCGTTGAACGTTAATCACAACGCAGCTTGGTGTAGACCTTGATGCGGTTCACTCCGATCAGCACCACAACGAGCGGTGCCTCCGAGATTTACACACGTATGGCTCAGCAACGTCTCCTCCTCTTGATCCAGCAAGCTTGAAGGAGAAGTAGATGGGATCCAAACCAGCAGCATGACGGTGTGGTGGTTCGGTGAGATCTCACGCGGGCAGGGCTTCACCAAGCCAAGACCACAAGAGAAAGGAGCAAGAGGAAGTGTACCAGCTTAGGAATCAAAATCATAATTCTTTCCCCAAATGGTACCCTCCTTATATAGGATGTGGGGAGGGGGTGTGAGGCTATCTTCCCCAGGAAGAAACCAGCCTCCAAATCTTCCCCAGGAAGGAACTTGGCTGCCAAATCTTCCCTGGGAAGGAACCAGCCTCCAAGGCTTCCCCAGGAAGGAACCTAGCTGCCAAGACTTCTCAAGGAAGGAACTTGGCTGCCAAATATCCTATGTGGGACGTTCGGGATAGTGGGCCCCACCATGGGACCCACCGAAACATTTCAGGAAAAACCCGATACAATATCAATTAATTCCTGAACCTTTCCGAAACCCAAAAACCACATTCCTATATATGAAACTTTATATCCGGACTGTTCCGGAGCTCCTTGTGATATCCCAGATCCTATCTGGGACTCCGAACAACCTTCGGTCTCACCATTATAATTATCCCAAAGCTACTCTAGCGTTACCAAACTTTAAGTGTGTGACCCTACGGGTTCGAGAACAAGTGGACATGATCGAGACTCCTTTACAATCAATAACCATTAGCGGGACCTGGATGCCCATAATGACTCCCACAAGTTCAACGAAGATCGTTATCGGTGTGAACCACAATGTCAACGTATTCCATTTCCTTTGTCTCACGATATTTTACTTACCCGAGATCTGATCGGCGGTATCACCATACCTAGCTCAATCTCGTTACTAGTAAGTACTCTTTACTCATTCCATAATACAACATTCCATGTGGCTAACTCTTTAGTCACATGCTTGCAAGCGATACCGAATGTGCATTACCGAGTGGGCCCAGATTATATCTCTCCGTCACACGGAGGGACAAATCCCAGTCTTGATACATGCAAATCAACAAGTACTTTCGGAGATACCTGTAAGACACCTTTATAGTCACCCAGTTACGAAGTGACGTTTGAAGTCCCCAAGACGTATTCCTCAGTACCCGGGATAGACATAATCTCATGGTCAAAGAAACAAGATACTTGACAATACAAGACATGGCAATATATACTTATTGATCCGATCAATATTGTTGTGCTTGGTTGGGTCTGTCCATCACGTCATTCTCCAATGACATGACCTCGTTATTAATTGACAACTCATGTCCAAGGTTAGGAAACCATAACCATCATTAATCAACGAGCTAGTCTAGTAGAGGCTTACTAGGGACTCTGTGTTGTTTACATAACCACACATGTATTAGGTTTTCGGTTAATACAATTATAGCATGGAGAATAAACATTACCATGAACATGGAAATATGATAATAACTCTTTATTATTGCCTCTAGGGCATATTTCCAACAGTCTCCCACTTGCACTAGAGTCAATAATCTAGTTTACATTGGTAAAGATCTAACACCCATGGGCTTATGGTGTTGATCATGTTTGGCTAGTGGAAGAAGTTTTAGTCAACGGGTCTGACACCTCAGGTCCGTTTGTATTTTGCATATCTTTGCGTCTTCACGCTCCACTCATTCATAATGATGTGGAATCAGCTTTGTATATATTCGAATCTCTGGTGGAACCTTAACTCTTCGGCATTAATTATGGAGCCAAACATTGTCTCACAATGGAGCTCCATAGCTTTACCTTCGTCGGAGCTACACCAAGTTCAGTTATGAACTTTTGATTCAACACCCTCCTTCGCTGCTTCCAAGGTGGCGATATACTCAGCTATCATTGTAGAATTCGTCACAGTGTTAAACTATGGAACACTTCCAAATCCAGCATGGAACTCCTTCCAGCTTACTGCGTCTCCGAATAACCAGCAAGTTTGATTGAGATCGATAATCGTCAGGATTAGTCATGAGTCTAGCATCGGTGTAACCCCTTACAACGAGCTCATCATGACCTCCATAGAACGAGAAACAACTCCTTAGTACCGAATGTGCATTACCGAGTGGGCCCAGAGTATATCTCTCCGTCACACGGAGGGACAAATCCCAGTCTTGATACATGCAAATCAACAAGTACTTTCGGAGATACCTGTAAGACACCTTTATAGTCACCCAGTTACGAAGTGACGTTTGAAGTCCCCAAGACGTATTCCTCAGTACCCGGGATAGACATAATCTCATGGTCAAAGAAACAGGATACTTGACAATACAAGACATGGCAATATATACTTATTGATCCGATCAATATTGCTATGCTTGGTTGGGTCTGTCCATCACGTCATTCTCCAATGACATGACCTCGTTATTAATTGACAACTCATGTCCATGGTTAGGAAACCATAACCATCATTAATCAACGAGCTAGTCTAGTAGAGGCTTACTAGGGACTCTGTGTTGTTTACATAACCACACATGTATTAGGTTTCCGGTTAATACAATTATAGCATGGAGAATAAACATTACCATGAACATGGAAATATGATAATAACTCTTTATTATTGCCTCTAGGGCATATTTCCAACAATCTCCCACTTGCACTAGAGTCAATAATCTAGTTAACATTGTAAGGATCTAACACCCATGGGCTTATGGTGTTGATCATGTTTGGCTAGTGGAAGAAGTTTTAGTCAACGGGTCTGACACCTCAGGTCCGTTTGTATTTTGCATATCTTTGCGTCTTCACGCTCCACTCATTCATAATGATGTGGAATCAGCTTTGTATATGTTCGAATCTCTGGTGGAACCTTAACTCTCGGCATTAATTATGGAGCCAAACATTGTCTCACAATGGAGCTCCATAGCTTTACCTTCGTCGGAGCTACACCAAGTTCAGTTATGAACTTTTGATTCAACACCCTCCTTCGCTGCTTCCAAAGCGGCGATATACTCAGCTATCATTGTAGAATTCGTCACAGTGTTAAACTTTGGAACACTTCCAAATCCAGCATGGAACTCCTTCCAGCTTACTGCGTCTCCGAATAACCAGCAAGTTTGATTGAGATCGATAATCGTCAGGATTAGTCATGAGTCTAGCATCGGTGTAACCCCTTACAACGAGCTCATCATGACCTCCATAGAACGAGAAACAACTCCTTAGTCCTTCTCAAGTACTTAAGGAAGTTTTTCACTGTTGTCCAGTGATCATCATCCATGATCACTCTGGTATCTGCTCATAACACTTATGGCATAGGACACATCTGGTTGTGTACATGTTATGGTATGAATGATTGATCCAATCAATCATGCATTCTTGCTCATCATGTGTCGAAGACACTGAGTCTTGCTCAACTTCAACCATATGAACATGGTAAGAACACTTCTTGCCTTTTCATACCGAACTACTTCAGTACTATGTCCATGTACTCTGGCTTAGCCATATTAGGTATCGGAATCTATCTCCATAGATCTTTATATCCAATATGTAGGCATCTTTGCTTTAATCATTCATAGAAAACTATTTTCAATGAAGATTTAGCTGTATTAAGAAAATATACATTATTTCAAATCAACAATATGTCTCCACATAAAGTTTTAGAAATATTTCTCGGCGCTCCCACTTACTTTCTTGAATTCTCAAGCATCTTTGCCGTCCACGATGAAGTCAAAACATTTTAACACTTCATCTAGGCAAATATTCCAACTCCGTCATGCTTGCTTCAGTTCCATAAAATGAATTCTGAAGTGAGCATACCTTTCTAGCATTATATGCAACGACAAACCCTCAGATTGCATCAAATGCATGTCCTCGGTTAGCTTCCATTAGGAACGCTGTTTTGAAGTCCATTTGCCATATCATATATGTAGCAATTGCTAGATTTATCCGAACAGACTTTCAAGCTTGCTACGGGAGACAAATCTCATCGTAGTCAACTCTTTGAACTTGACAGAAACACCTTTCATAAGTCAAGCTTCATGGATGTAAACATCCATATCTGTTATAGATCCATATACGTTCGTAGGCATTACGCCTTCCGTAGGGACTACCAAGTTCCAAACTTGATTTTCGTAAATGGAGTCTATCTCGGGTCTCATGGCGCCTAGCCATTTAGCGGAGTCAGGGCCCATCATTGCTTATGTGTAGGTAGCAGGCTTATCATTGTCTAACAATAATATTCCATCCGATAACCATTCTGGTTTCGGGTGAGTCCTACTACATCTTCATGGTTCAGCTGCTGGCTCGACTGAAGTTACTACATCACATGTAGAAGCTTCCGTATCAGTCAAAGTGAGAAACTCCGGAACCTCTTCCGATGCGCCACTCTGACCTGAAGACGAAGATTCACAATCTCGTCGAGCTGCACTGTCCTCCCACTCATGTTTTTGCAAGAAACTCTTTCTCGTAAAACACACATTGTTCCTGACAAACATTTTGCCTTACGTGCGGTAGCCGAGGAATACCAAAACGTTTTTGGCATAACCAACGAAGAAACAAAACATATCCGTTTTAGGATCGAGCTAATAGTAAACTCCTTTACATATGCATCGCATCCCCGTGCCATATCTCATATGGTGTCGTTCAAACGGATTTAGATGGCGCTCTTTTCAGTGTGTAAGCGACAGTCTCTAAAGCACAACTACAAAAGATAATGGCAGATTAATAACATCATCGATCTCACCATGTCAAAATAGGCTCGATCACGTCTCTCGGACACATCATACACCTATGGTGTTCCGGGTGACGTAAGTTGTGGAACAATTCCGCAACCTTTCAGATGTTCGCTAAACTTGTAACTCAAATACTTATCTCCGTGATCCAATCATAGAGATTTTATTTTCTTGTTACAATGATTTCCACTTCATGCTGAAATTATTGAACTTTTCAAAAGTTTCAGTCTTATGTATCGTTTGAACATATACTCATATATCTATTCAACACATCCGAGAAGGATATGAAGTAAAAGAATCTACTGCCCACGGTTACACTTCTGTGCCACATACATCACATGTATGATCTCCAACAAGTTAACCGTTTGTTCAACATTGCCTATGAACGACGTCTCGTCATTTCCTTTTGAAATGATTCACAAGCGTCAAATGATTCATAATCAAATGACTCCAGAAATTCCATCACTATGGAGTCTCTTCATGTGATTCTTTCCAATATGACTTAGACGGCAGTACCACAAAATGTGGAATTCTAATCATGAATCTTACGACGTTTAGCGCCAGTGTTATAGATGTATTTTGTTACTTGTCAAGATTTCACCAAATCCTGAATGTATGACGACGACCGTAGCAACTATTGCTTCGTTCTTGTCACACACCATAACATCCTTTGTTGGTCTCTTAGGCCATTGTATTTCTTGCATCGAGTTGCAAACAAGAGCAACCGACCTGGTATCCTTGTGATCAACAATTGGTCACTATACCCAAGAAGTAAATTGTTTGACCAACAAACAATACATCAATAACATGTATAACAATTATACCTGAGCTGGACATTTCCAGACTTTTATTTTACTGCCAGATTCTTTCTGTAGTTCCTCTTCCGGTTTCCCCGTGTCTGAAAGTTTTACCATCATCAAATGATTGGCGTTCTTCTAGATTCCACTCTTAACAGTCTTTTAAGCATAGTGATCAAATCACCCATACTGTTTTCCATCTCAGTCATGAACAATTCATGAGAATGCTACTATTGCACGGAGGGAGGGAAAACAAGAATACTATCAGTGCCCAACTGGTTGGGGTTTAGGACGCCAAGCGTCTACAACATTGACATGTACCTAGACAATCTAGGTATACATGTTAACTCACTGAATTATCCTTGGTCATTTGCACACAAACCAATCTTTTGATATCATATATCATTCAACCATTGGTTGTGTCTGAAACAATTTCAGCTCCTGGATTGTCTCTCAGACACTCAGTGCTCAAAAACATTTCTGAGGTTTGAGTTCCACTGAGGCAAGTATGACATAAGACGCTAAACTGGAATCAATGCTCTTAGATCACATCTATATATGCATATCTCATAGATCATATCTAATGACATACATTGAGCAGGAGGGTTACCAAAAGTTTGCAATAGGACTAAATCTTAACTTGATACCTTTGAGGACAATCCTCACAGTACGGTACTAGTCCGTAAAGATAATTACCAGATATCTAACAGTTTAATCTATCTCAATCAATCAAGCCTAGTGGTAGTTGAGAAAACGAATGCCATTGACTACAATGAATGATGCAAATACATAATTTGGACTATGTTCATGATAAAGAGTTCAGCGTAATCAAATTACCAAGTGAACTCCCACTTAAACCAACATCCCTCATAGTTGTTAAGTGGAACACGATCCAAATCCACCACACCAAACTCCGATCATCACGTGAGCCGATGTAGCTTCAATGGTGAACATCAACCATGTTGATCATATCAACCATATGATTCGTGTTTAACCTTTCGGTTCTTGTGTTCCGAGGCCATGTCTGCACATGCTAGGCTCGTTAAGCTAACCCAAGTATATCTGCCTGTGTGCCGAGGCCATGTCTGTACATGCTAGGCTCGAGCAACACCCGCTGTGTGGAACGTAGAATCCATCACACCCGATCATCACGTGGTGCTTAGAAACGAAGAACTGTCTTGGCGGTGGCATACTTGGGGAGAACACGATCTTAATTTTGAGTGAGGGATCATCTTATAATGCTACCGTCGTGCACACGCAGAATAAGATGCATAAAGGATAAACATCACATGCTTAAACAATGTGATATGGTATAGCCCTTTTCTTGCGTCTTGATCTCCATCTAGAACGCACGGCATGATCTCCATCATCCCTCCAGCAAGATGCATGGTTGCCTCCACCATCACGTTGCATCCACAACTATTGCTAACTCCTTAGCGATAAAGTAATGCAATTACATGGCGTATTAAGTTGACACGCAGGTCACAAAATAATAAGACAACCATTTGGCTCCTGCCGGCTGCCGATCTCATGACACGCAGGTCACAAAATAATATTACAATCAATGTGCATCTCATACAACAAATATTGTAAAATTGGGCTATACCAAATCACAACCACCCCTGCAAAAACAAGTTAGACGCCTCTCCCTTGATTTTTGCAATTTTACGTGGCTTCTAGGGGCTGCGTAAGAACCGTTCTTACCTACGCAAAAACCACAACGCTGATAATACAAGTTGCTTATTAACTTCTATAAGCCCTCCATTGTAAATCCGGTTTCACTATGATAAGAGCGACAGACACCCGCCAGCCGCATATGCAAACCAGTTGCATGTCAAGTGCGGAACCGGTCTCAATCCGAAGACTGTAAAGTTGGTCCGGGCCGCTGCATCTTACCATGCCACAAAACCAAGAAGTACACGCGAGAGGGTAGCAACAATAAATATCAAACGCCACACAACTCCTTGTGTTCTATCCGTACAAAGCAACTACGCAAAGCACGGCTCTGATACCACTGTAGGGATATGCGCGACAGAAAATCAAAATTTTCTCTCACATGCGGAAGCAACACCCAAAGATCTTATCTAAGGAGATGCAAGTAACGGGGAGGGTAATCAACATACCCTCGAAGAACACGAGCGTTGGACGTTAATCACAACGCAGCTTGGTGTAGACCTTGATGCGGTTCACTCCGATCAGCACCACAACGAGCGGTGCCTCCGAGATTTACACACGTACGGCTCAGCAACGTCTCCTCTTCTTGATCCAGCAAGCTTGAAGGAGAAGTAGATGGGATCCAAACCAGCAGCACGACGGTGTGGTGGTTCGGTGAGATCTCACGCGGGCAGGGCTTCACCAAGCCAAGACCACAAGAGAAAGGAGCAAGAGGAAGTGTACCAGCTTAGGAATCAAAATCATATTCTTTCCCCAAATGGTACCCTCCTTATATAGGATGTGGGGAGGGGGTGTGAGGCTATCTTCCCCAGGAAGAAACCAGCCTCCAAATCTTCCTTAGGAAGAAACCAGCCTCCAAATCTTCCCCAGGAAGGAACTTGGCTGCCAAATCTTCCCCAGGAAGGAACCAGCCTCCAAGGCTTCCCCAGGAAGGAACCTAGCTGCCAAGACTTCTCAAGGAAGGAACTTGGCTGCCAAATATCCTATGTGGGACGTTCGGGATAGTGGGCCCCACCATGGGACCCACCGGAACATTTCAGGAAAAACCCGATACAATATCGATTAATTCCTGAACCTTTCCGGAACCCAAAAACCACATTCCTATATATGAAACTTTATCTCCGGACTCTTCCGGAGCTCCTTGTGATATCCCGGATCCTATCCGGGACTCCGAACAACCTTCGGTCTCACCATTATAATTATCCCAAAGCTACTCTAGCGTTACCGAACTTTAAGTGTGTGACCCTACGGGTTCGAGAACAAGTGGACATGATCGAGACTCCTCTACGATCAATAACCATTAGCGGGACCTGGATGCCCATAATGACTCCCACAAGTTCAACGAAGATCGTTATCGGTGTGAACCACAATGTCAACGTATTCCATTTCCTTTGTCTCACGATATTTTACTTACCCGAGATCTGATCGGCGGTATCACCATACCTAGCTCAATCTCGTTACTAGTAAGTACTCTTTACTCGTTCATAATACAACATTCCATGTGGCTAACTCTTTAGTCACGTGCTTGCAAGCGATACCGAATGTGCATTACCGAGTGGGCCCAGAGTATATCTCTCCGTCACACGGAGGGACAAATCCCAGTCTTGATACATGCAAATCAACAAGTACTTTCGGAGATACCTGTAAGACACCTTTATAGTCACCCAGTTACGAAGTGACGTTTGAAGTCCCCAAGACGTATTCCTCAGTATCCGGGATAGACATAATCTCATGGTCAAAGAAACAGGATACTTGACAATACAAGATATGGCAATATATACTTATTGATCCGATCAATATTGCTGTGCTTGGTTGGGTCTGTCCATCACGTCATTCTCCAATGACATGACCTCGTTATTAATTGACAACTCATGTCCATGGTTAGGAAACCATAACCATCATTAATCAACGAGCTAGTCTAGTAGAGGCTTACTAGGGACTCTTTGTTGTTTACATAACCACACATGTATTAGGTTTCCGGTTAATAAAATTATAGCATGGAGAATAAACATTACCATGAACATGGAAATATGATAATAACTCTTTATTATTGCCTCTAGGGCATATTTCCAACAGGCCGATCAAAAAGATGTTGCCGTCATCTAACTTTGTTTCAGGAAACATGTCATGGTCTTCCAGTGGGCAAGGTAATCGAATAGATGACGGTTCTAGTCCCTCTTATATATATGTGATCCTTATATGTAAATTAATCCGTGAAACCGTGAAAACGGGAAGCATACTGCAACATCCCTAGCTTTTCAAAAAGCTAAAAAATCAGAAAAATTTAAAACTTTTGAAAACTATTATGTATTTTGCTTTGAAAAGAAAATTCATGCATACATTCATCATCTTATTGCATTATTGCATTTGGATACTTCAAAAGTGAGAATTAAAAATTCCACTGGAAAACATATGTAAGAAAGTATAATAAAAGGGCAAATTATGCCCTATATATATTAATTGGACTTTTATTGTTTTATTTGTTCTATTCAAATTTTGGCGGTGACTTGATGATACTTGTTTAATCCCAAATTTACTTGTGTGGTGTTTTATTTAAGAAACAAATTTTGTGTTCCAAAACCTATATTTTAAAATAGACATTAAGTTTCAAAATTCCTTTTTACCACATTTCAAAAATTCTTGTGACAAAATAATAGTTAAAATTTCATTCGAAAGTTTCAAAACAAAGACTTTGATTTTATAAAACTATAGGAGTTGGTTTGATTTGATTTGGATTTATAAATCAAAGGTTACAAAAGTTTGCAAAAAAAATTTGAAAAGGAGAAAGAAACAAAAAAAAGGAGAGGAACCGAGCAAATGGGCCGAGCCCACTGCCTCTCTCGCGCGCGTGCCCTGCAGCAGCCCAGCTCCAGCCCAACCCCGGCCTCTCCCCTTTCTCTCACTGCCAGGTAGGCCCCACCCATGACGCCAGCCATGACGTCACGGGTCTTCAACCTCTCTCGCAAGAAACTCTCCCGAAACCCTAACCAAACTCGGATCAAATTCGTTGAGATTTGCTGCGTGTTTTGCACGAACTCCGGCCCCATATAAACCCCCATGATCTCCGCGTCAAAAGCCCCCAAAAACCCTAGCGAATACGCCCCCAGGCTGCTCGCATCGATCCCCGCCGTGCCGCCACTGCCGCCGCCGTGTTCTTCAAACTCCGGTGAACATCGACCACCTCGAGCCTTCTCCCCTGCCCCATCTTCTTTGTAATGTCCATGCGCAACCGTATGAATTTTCCCGTGGTTTGTTTTGCCCCAGATCGCCGTGTCCGTGCTCGACCGAAGCTCGCCGCCGCTCACTTGACTCCAGCGAGGTTTTCACGACGAACCAGCGTGTCCCCGTCCACCGCGGGACCTTCATCGACTTCGCCTCGACGCGCTGCACCCAGTGGTACGACTCGCGCATCTCGAACTCCTCTCCTCCGCCGCATGCGTCCACGCCGACCATGGCGCCACCGCGGGAGCTAGGTTTCCGGCGAACAACGCCGCTCGTTTTAGGTCAAACGAATCTCGGCCGTCCGATCTCGTTTTAACGCGTGAGATTAGATCCATCCGATGAACCGGTACCGGCGAATCAGAGCGCGCCACGTCGATAGCCCAGTCAGTAGTAGCGTCAGCAGCACAGTCAGCAGCTCCGCACCAACCAGAAGACGCCACATCGACGGAGGACTTCAGCGCGAGGATCTTTTCAGTTTTCTTTACGTTTTAGTCCCTGCGCATCACAGATTAGTCCCTAGATTTTAGATTCATTATTAATTTTTATTCCTTTAGCCAAAAATTTTGAAATTTATATTTTTGGAAAGATAATAATGTGTAGAAACTTTCTGTATGCTTAATTTGGGGTTTGGACGAAATTAATTTAGATAAATTTTAAAAATGTTTAATTGATATTTTGGCTATAATTTAATTTTAAAAATTGATAATTGAGCAAAATATTTTGCTATATTTTTGTTTGTATAAATAATGGCCGTAGCATTGCTCTGTATTTTTGTAGAAGTGTTTTTATGTGTTTTGCATGTAAATTGTTTTTATTGCTTTTTAGGTGTTATTTTAATAAGTAAATTATATTAAAATTGTTCTCCACATTAATTTCGAATAGAAATTTTAGCTAAGTCATGATGATCATGTTAGATGCAAAATAACTTAGAAATATTTCACCTCTCCCACAAAAGTGTTATTTCTTCCTTAGAAAAATTTTGAGTAATAAAATTTTGACAACACTTTTCCTTGGAAAATTTCCTTAGAAAATATTTGATAATTATTTTGACAACACTATTTCCCTTAGAAAATTTCAACATCTTAAAAGTGTTAAATCTTTTCCTTAGAAAAATTTAGCATCTTGAAAACTTAGTGGTTTTAGAATATTTTCCTAAGTGTTATTTTTGACAAGTGTGTGTCCTTAGAAATTTTATCAACTATGGTTTTAAAAGTATTTTTCCTTAGAAAAATACCAACACCTTATTTTATGAACTCTTACTTAGAAATTATTTTGACTTATTGTTTGACCTCTTTAGTCCTTAGTTATTTTTGGAACCTCTTGTTTGCTTGCATTTCCTTAGAGCTTTTACATAAGCATGGCATGCATAATTAAGTCCTTAGTATTATTTTATACTTTCACATGACCTCCTCCTTAGAAATTTTGAGGATGAATGCTAGCTCTTTTGACCCCTCTAGTTAAAAACACTAAGTTAGAAATTAGTGGAAACAATCAAGAACCAAAGAAGGACTTAGCCAAGAAGACAAGACTCGGGAACATCTCCAAGAAGAAAAGTACTTAGAAGAAATCAAGAGAAAGTTCATGAAGACCAACCAGCTACATTTTCTAAGCCTTTCTTTCCTTTCTCTCCTTTCTTCCTCCTTCTCCTAAACTTCATGGTGGCTAAGTTATATCCAAGATCAATCTTCTGCCAACATCATCAAGTCTTCAGAATCAACAAGTCCACAAATGCGCAATGAAGTCATCACATCAAGTAAAACTACAAGGAAGCAAAGAGAAGAATTTTAGAAGACCAACTACTTCTTTTCTTTCTATCTCCTTTCTATTTCTGTCTCACTTTGGACATAGGCCAAGTCCTCGGTGTTTAAGACTAAGTTCATAGAGTGCTATTTGAAGATCAATGAAGCTGCAAGGGAGTTGAAGATTATTTGAAGACCAAACTTGTGAAGACTTAGAGTAGCTTTACAACCTTCAAGTGGTGGTTTTATCAATTTATTTTACTCTACCTTTACCTTGCCTTAGCTGAATGGGATAATGTTATTTTGTTGTCTTTCCCTTATTTTGTTTTGCTTGTCTTTTATACCACATTTCTCTGTGTCATCCTGCATCACATGCATATCATATTTTTCTAAGTGTTGCATTTATGATTGCATGTTTATTTGTGATTTGTTTGACTTGTTAGAAATTCCGGAGAGAGACGAAGGTGGTTGCAACTTCTACACCTGTTCTTCTGTTTGCCAAGGCAAGTGGCACACCCTCATGAATTTCCTAAGTATTTTTACTATGCATGACTTAGAATATTTCTTTATATGCATGTGTAGGATAGTATTGCTATGCTGAAACAACTATCTCCTTTACACTAGTTGTGTCTAGAATCCTATTGATAACTTGGTAGAATTATTGATGCTATGCAAATTGTTTTATTCAAAGCTTAAATTCTACTAAGTTAATTTATCACCTGGGTGGATTTGGGATTGCAAGGATGACGAGAGTTGAGTGTTGTCCCGAAGGGATATTCACTTGTGGTTTGCCACCCAGGGTATTAAAGGGACCAATGTTTCTCTAAGTGATGTTGCTTACCGTGCAGCCATTAGTCATATGGGCTCTGGCTAGATGGATTAAGTTGCGTGGACTCGTCCCGACTTGACAGGTGGTGGTAGAATGGTTAGAATGGGAGCGCGTCAAGTCGGTATGGGATGGGAAAATGCTTCTGAAAAGTCTCGTCTCAACTCTCTCCTTTTCCTTAGCACAATTTGAGTGCTTGAGGATAGTTTGGGTTTGTTGGGTCTAATGGTGAAAGTGCACAACCTCTGCAGAGTTAAAACTAAGTACTTAGCCGTATCCCCGGTTACGGACAATTTGAGCAGCTGATCAAGGATGGCAACAGAGGCTCCCAACATCTTATTCCTCTAAGTAAAATTTTGATGGGTGAACAAGGGTAGACGAGACTATGGATTTCATGCCATATTGTCTCAAACATTTGAAGAAAATGTTTTAGAAAGTGTTAGGCAAAATTGGCTTTTATGCAAAACAGCCTTGAACTCACCAACCAAATATGCATATAGGCTATAGAGTTATTCCAATAAGTGTCCACATAGTGTCACTTGCCAGATCCATTTTTTAATGGTATCTGACCCACTCTGTTGCAAATTTTTATTTGTTGCAGATTGTTCTGACGACGAGTGAGTTTCGTTAAGGGTTTCGAGTCTGCAACCAACATGTTTTCGCCTGTGGCACATGATGATGATGGAGACTCCATGAAGAATAATTTTCCGCTGCTTTACTCTTTCAAGGCTAGCTTCGTGCTATGCAATTTGTAAAGGATATTTCCTAAGTACTGGATCTTCGTGTAATAATTGATACAATGTTGTGATATTTCATCTTAGACTGTGTGTGCAAATGAATCGATCCAGGGGTTTGCACTATACACAGGTACCTTGCCAATTTCTAAGTGCAGGTACGCTACAGATGGTATCAGAGCATAGTGTTGCCTGTAGGTTCGAAACCCTAAGTCTGGTTAGAAATAAGAAAGCCCATAGGACAAAACTTATTTGCTTTTTGTCTAAAAACTTTTGATATCATTCTTGTAACTTCTTAACTATTCGAGTTCTAAATGTCTTCTCTTATTTATAGATGTTCCGCCTCCTGGAATCACTCAAGAAAGGTCCAGCAATGACCATGACCTTGGAATGTGAGACTGAGTTTCCAAAAGCTTTGAAGGACCTCATGTTGAGCATTGGACTTGAAGGAGCAGCAGTCTATAAAGGATTTCCTTTCAAGGGTGAAGGTCAAGAGTACTGGTGGGTACAACTCCATCTATACAAGAACAAGACGATGACCACAAGACCAAAGGTTGCTACTTGTTCACAAACCCAATAATTCGAACGTCATTCTTTGATTCAGCAAGAAGTGCAGCATGGGAGGCCATCGAGCACCTTGGAGGAAGACTTCAATTTAGACTTCACAACACTCAGAAATACCTTGATGAACTCAATGGAATAGAGGAAGAACTCGATACAATCAGGAAGTAGATAGAATAGACCCCCTTATGTATTAGAATAAAGAAACCATGTTGATGTATTGACCTATCAAATTGTGGTATGGCAGTACTATCATATTGCTTCCCCATATCCTGGGCATACTTTCGATCCAAAGACGACTAGTTGTTTTTCTCAAAAATTTGTGAGTTTTATTCTGTGTGTTTGATTGTTAAATTGCTTGTATGGGTAGGAAATATTTCTCTGTGGGATAATGTTATTTTGTTGTCTTTCCCTTATTTTGTTTTGCTTGTCTTTTATACCACATTTCTCTGTGTCATCCTGCATCACATGCATATCATATTTTTCTAAGTGTTGCATTTATGATTGCATGTTTATTTGTGATTTGTTTGACTTGTTAGAAATTCGGAGAGAGATGAAGGTGGTTGCAACTGCTACACCTGTTCTTCTGTTTGCCAAGGCAAGTGGCACACCCTCATGAATTCCTAAGTATTTTTACTATGCATGACTTAGAATATTTCTTTATATGCATGTGTAGGATAGTATTGCTATGCTGAAACAACTATCTCCTTTACACTAGTTGTGTCTAGAATCCTATTGATAACTTGGTAGAATTATTGATGCTATGCAAATTGTTTTATTCAAAGCTTAAATTCTACTAAGTTAATTTATCACCTGGGTGGATTTGGGATTGCAAGGATGACGAGAGTTGAGTGTTGTCCCGAAGGGATATTCACTTGTGGTTTGCCACCCAGGGAAGCATACTTGTGCCAAAATAAATATAGTACTTGTCATGATTCTTATTATACATACTTGTGCATGCCGAATATACTTGTTGCAGCAGTATTTAACATGTGTTCCACTCATGTAAATTATATATAGTACTTGTGCCAAAATAAATATATATATACTTGTCATGATTCTTATTATACATACTTGTGCATGCCGAATATACTTGTTGCAGCAGTATTTAACATGTGTTCCACTTTGTTGTTGCAGTAGTGACAAGCACTGTCCAGAACTCATGGAGGTCCTTCTTCGCAGCGGCATACATTTTGTTAGCGTTGATATAACGAATGACAAGATCAAGATGAGGCGCACCTGGGGTATTGAGATACCAGCTGCCTGCCACATTGATCTCCAACGCATTTTCAAGCTTGAGGATGACAAGACTTCAATGGCTAAGATGGCATTCGCGTTGATCAACGAGGAGTACGCTGATATGAAGACAAAATTCCACAAGGATCAACACAAACTCTGGGAGAAGACCCGACTTGACGCTACCAACATTGAGTATGCAGCAATAGATGCGTATGTTGCATACGAGGTGTACCGCAAGATTAGAATCGTCAACTATGGGCAGCGTCACCTAGTACCACCACCAGTGCCCCATGGGTCTCCTGCTTGGGGGAATTCTGATTCGGAGGACGAGTAGTGTTTGCAATGGCGAACACTTATATATCTCTATTATTATGTAGTGCTTGGGGTCTCCTGATCTAGGTTTGTAGATGTTTGCAGTTTCATATGTGTGTATCTTTAATTATGCTGTAATGGATATCTGAACTATTATTTGTATTAATTATGTCCCTGTTTAAGTATGATGTGATCAAGCTTTCTGAAGCTTTTGATGTATGTGCTGAATTTTTAGATCATGTCATTCTATTATAGTTGTTTCTACATGATAGTGCCTTTTTATTGCATATTGCCGTTACTTTATTGAAGTTTATGAGTTCTCCACGAGAGATCCTATACAACGCTTGAGGCGTTAATCCGTAATTCCGTATATGAGCTGGCCTAGGTACTTAGCATGGCACACTTATTCGATGTGGTTCATTGTTTTCCCATTTTGCTATTTGCTGCCCAGGAAAAAAAACATATTTAGAAGTTTTTCATATTTAAATTCATATTTAGAAGTTTTTCATATTTAAATTCATATTTAGAAGTTTTTCATATTTAAATTCATATTTAGAAGTTTTTCATATTTAAATTCATATTTAGAAGTTTTTCATATTTTTGCGCGCAAATTTTGAATTTTCACCCAAAACAGAGCTCTAGTGCAAAAATTGACAACTCATGTCCATGGTTAGGAAACCATAACCATCATTAATCAACGAGCTAGTCTAGTAGAGGCTTACTAGGGACTCTGTGTTGTTTACATAACCAGACATGTATTAGGTTTCCGGTTAATACAATTATAGCATGGAGAATAAACATTACCATGAATATGGAAATATGATAATAACTCTTTATTATTGCCTCTAGGGCATATTTCCAACAGGCCGATCAAAAAGACCTTCTAAATTTTTTTCATAATAACTCGTTTGCGAAAACACCTCTGGTCCCGGGCCGTGGCTCCGCCCGGGGACCAGAGGTCCTCTACTATAAAAACAACCGCGTTGACCCAGGTCGAGCCACGACCCGGGAGAACATCCATCTACACCGGCCCCCGCCGCCGCCGCTCTCGACGACGCCGTGAGGCTGCCCGACGCACCGACACCGCCCTCCGCCTCCGCCACGCCGTCCTCCGCCTCCGCCGCGCCCCCCTCTGCCTCCGCCGCGCCCCCCTCCGTCGCGCCCCCCTCCGCCTCCGCCGCGCCCCCCTCCGTCGCGCCCCCCTCCGCCTCCGCCGCGCCCCCCTCCGCCTCTGTCGCCACGCCGCCGCGTCGCCCTCCGCCGTCGCCTCCGTCTCCGCCTCTCTGCAGCCGCAGCGCCGCCCTCCGCCTCCTCCGCCCACTCCGCCGCCGGCGGCCGCCCTCCACCGCACGCCGCAGCGCCGGCTCCGCCGTTGGAAGAGGTAATTTTTTTTTTCTTTTTTAGCTAAGTTAGATTTTTTAGCTAAGTTAGTTGTAATTAAGCGAAGTTAGTTGTTAATTAGATTATCTAGGTAGATTTTTAGCTAAGTTAGATTTTTTAGCTAAGTTAGTTGTAATTAAGCTAAGTTAGTTGTTAATTAGATTATCTAGGTAGATTATTGTTATACAATACACATGAAGATCGCGTTGATGACACATACAAATTAAGTCGGGAAATCGGAAAGTCGTTAAGTCGGGAAGTCGTGTAGTCGGAAAGTCGTAAAGTCGTGTAGTAGGAAAGTCGTGTAGTCGGGAAAGTCGGGATGTCGGAACGGAAAGTCGGAAAGTCGTGAAGTCGGGAAGTCGCAACGGAAAGTCGTGAAGTAGGGAAATCGGAAAGTCGTGAAGTCGGAAGACTTTCCGATTTCCCGACTTCACGACTTTTCGACTTCCCGGTTTCACGTTTTCCCGGTTTCACGTTTTCCCAGTTTCACGTTTTCCCGGCTTCCCGGCTTCACGTTTTCACGTTTTCCCGGTTTCCCGGTTTCACGTTTTCCCGGCTTTCCGGTTTCACGTTTTCCCGGCTTACCGGCTTCCCGGTTTCCCGGTTTCACGTTTTCCCGGTAACACATACAATACACATGAAGTATCGCTCATGTTAGTTTAAATTTTGATGTGGTATATTTGTTGATGTAATTTTGCTAAGTGTAAAGTTCGCTACATTGAATTATTCTGCTAATGCTATCATTGTTTTATTTTCTTTTGTAATAGTTAAGCAATGGACGATGGAGATGTTCCTCCCTTCCAAAACAGAGAAGGGAAAGATGTGTTGCTCGACTATATCCGGCAACCCGCGGATGGTGATGAACACATTGGAGCAGAAGAAGATGGCTCCGAGTTTTTGAACGACTCCGGTCCGGGAATGGAGGTGGAACGAAGCGTCAAGGACAAACTAGCACAGCTGGTGAACCCCCGCAGTCCGACGTGGTATATTAAGCTTCTATTTGATAGATGTAAAATTGTATTTGTATATATATATATATTAACAAATGTTTCTTCTTTTTAGACCTCCGCATCGACCCAAACTAGTAAACGAGGCCATGCCAAAGGGTTGGGAATAAAAGATCATTTCAGAATTGAGTCAGTCTCTTCAGATGGCAAACCGTTGGCGCCTCTGAAGAGCGCATCTAAGTTTGTGCACCAATGTGGAGTTGTTGTCAGGGACAATGTTCCGATCAGCCTTTCGGAATGGAATCAGATAAAAAACTTAGAGGGCAATTATTATGTCACCGAGAGAACTAAAAATATATATTGGAAGAAGCTCATGGCACATTTCACTCTGCCGGTGTTGGATAGTCCCGAAAGGACAAAAATCATGATGGACAAAGTCAAGCATTGGGCTCTGAAGAAGATGGCTGAACAATTCAATAAATGAAAGAACAGATTATACCGTGATTGGGTCGACAAAAAGAAAGTTCCAGATTTCACTGGGACACTAGAGAGGCAGCGGGCTCACTGGCCGGCATTTATGCAATACAAGGATACAGAACTAGCCAAGGAAAGATCGGCAAAGAATAAGTTGAATGCAGCGAAGAAGATATATAACCATAAGTTGGGTGGAGGTGGCTACGTAACTGTCGAGCCTAAGTGGGATCGGATTGAGGCCACTATGCGTGAAAAAGGGATCATTCCAGTTACAGATATGTGGCCCCGTAGGGTCAGAAATTGGATACTTGCTCATGGGGGGGAGTATGATGCATCAGGCGATGTAACGAAAGAAACTCCTATACCCCGGCAAACAATTCTGGATGCAATCACCGATGCTCGTGAGGGAAGGTTTTTTCCCAACAGAGAATACGATGAGCTGTGGAAGGCTCTCGGTACTAAAGAAAAAGGAGGATCTGTTCGAGGCAGGTGAGGTGTGACGTGGCATGAAGGGTTTCCTGAGGACCGTGACTCTTATAGAAGCCGAGAAAGAGCAAAGAGGAGGAAGGAGCAGGAGCAACACGACCAGTTGAGCAAAGTGGAAAATATCATTAGCCAACAACAACAGGAACTAGATGAATTGCGGCGCGCGCAATCTTCTCGAGGGGTAACTCATGAGCTGCAGCTGCAAGATGAGGGTCCGTCTCAACGGAAAAGCAGCTAGGCTTCCACGACGGTCGGTGCGATGAGGCATCGAACCAAACATACCCCGTGGATTCTATCACTGAGAAGAAAACTTGTGAGCTACATGAGGCAGTGAGAAACTTAACCATGAAGGCGGCTGATACGTCTCCAACGTATCCATAATTTCTGCTGTTCCATGCTTATATTATACCATTTGCTACATGTTTTATATACACTTCATATCACTTTTATGCATTTTCTGGGACTAACCTATTAACAAGATGCCACAGTGCCAGTTCCCTGTTTTCTGCTGTTTTTGGTTTCAGAAAGTTACTTCTGGAAATATTCTCGGAATTGCACGAAACAAAAGGCCAAGTCCCTATTTTTCCAGCACGTACACGGAGTCCGAAGGAGAGACGAAGGAGAGCCACGAGGTGGCCAAACCACCTGGCGCGCGGCAGTGGGCCCAGCCGCGCCGCCTGTGGTTTGGGCCCCTCGGGGGTCCGCCGACATCGCCCCTTCGCCTATTTATTCCCCGAGACGTGAAAACCCTAAAACACCGAGCCTTTCATCCAGAACATATTCGCTGCCGCCGCCGTCGTCAACCCTAACTCGGGGGGTTCTGAAGCTCTTCCCGGCACCCTGCCGGAGAGGGGAATCATCACCGGAGGGCTCTACATCGCCATGCCCGCCTCCGGAGTGATGCGTGAGTAGTTCATCCTTGGACTATGGGTCCATAGCAGTAGCTAGATGGTTGTCTTCTCCACTTGTGCCATCATGTTTAGATCTTGTGAGCTGCCTATCATGATCAAGATCATCTTATTGTAATGCTACATGTTGTGTTTGCTGGGATCTGACTTATATTGATACCTATGTGGAGCTGAATATTATATTATCATGTCTATGTCATTTGTGATCTTGCATGCTCTCCGTTACTTGTTGAAGCCTTGGCCAAGTGAATACTTGTGACTCCAAGAGGGGTATTTATGCATGATAGTTGGGTTCAACCTCTATTTAACCTGGGATAGTGACAGCAAGTTCTAAGGTTGTAGATGTGTTGTTGCCACTAGGGGTAAAACAGCAATGCTTTATTCAAGGATGAATGTATTGTTTACATTACGCACATTACTTAATGCAATTGTCTGTTGCTTGCAACTTAATACTGGAAGGGGTACGGATGTTAACCGGAAAGTGGACTATTTAGGCATAGATGCATGCTGGATAGCGGTCTATGTACTTTGTCGTAATGCCCAAATGAATCTCATAGTAGACACCACAGCTCACACATGCATGTTATATGCACTTATCAATTGTCAATTGCCCAGCTGTAATTTGTTTACCCAGCATGTTAGTTATCTTATTGGAGAGACACCACTAGTGAACTGTGGACCCCGGTCCATTCTTTTACATCTGAAATACAATCTACTGCAATCATTGTTCTCTACTGTTTTATGCAAACAAACATCATTTCCATTCGATACGTTTAACCCTTTGTTTTCAGCAAGCCGGTGAGATTGACAACCTCACTGTTAAGTTGGGGCAAAGTAATTTGATTGTGTTGTGCAGGTTCCACGTTGGCACCGGAATCCCTGGTGTTGCGCCGCACTACACTCCTTCACCAACACCTTCGAAGCAAACCTCGTTTTCCTACTGGTTCGATTAAACCTTGGTTTCATACTGAGGGAAAACTTGCTGCTGCACTCATCATACCTTCCTCTTGGGGTTCCCAACTGACGTGTGACGTACAAGCATTGTTTCTGCTGTTGCCGGGGAGATATTCCCTCGTCAACAGCCTAGCAACACGTTTTCTGGCGCCGTTGCCGGGGAAAACCGAATTGCTTCTGCAAGGGGAGTCTCTCACACCCAATCTCTTTACTTTGTTATTTGTCTTGCTTAGTTTATTTTTATTTAGTCTTGTTTGCTCTCTTTATCAAAAACACAAAAAAATTAGTTACTTGTTTAATTGTTTGATTTTGTTTTTCAAAATGAGTACTCCTGAGAACACTAAGTTGTGTGACTTCACTAGCACAAACAACAATGATTTCATATGCACTCCTATTGCTCCACCTGCTTCTACAGCAGAATTTTATGAAATTAAACCTGCTCTATTAAATCTTGTTATGAAAGAGCAATTTTCTGGTGTTAGTACTGATGATGCTGCTGCCCATCTTAATAACTTTGTTGAACTTTGTGAAATGCAAAAGTATAAGGATATGGATGGGGATATTATAAAACTGAAACTTTTTCCTTTCTCCTTGAGAGGAAGAGCTAAAGAATGGTTGCTTTCTTTGCCTAGAAATAGTATTGATTCTTGGACAAAATGCAAAGATGCTTTCATAGGGAAATATTATCCTCCTGCTAAGATTATATCCTTGAGAAGTAGCATTATGAATTTTAAACAACTTGATAATGAACATGTTGCTCAAGCTTGGGAAAGAATGAAATCTTTGGTGAAGAATTGTCCCACTCATGGACTGACTACTTGGATGATCATCCAAACCTTTTATGCAGGATTAAATTTTTCCTCAAGGAACTTATTGGATTCAGCCTCTGGAGGAACCTTTATGTCCATCACTTTAGGTGCAGCAACAAAGCTACTTGATGATATGATGATCAACTATTCCGAATGGCACACCGAAAGAGCTCCTCAAGGTAAGAAGGTAAATTCTGTTGAAGAAACCTCCTCTTTGAGTGATAAGATTGATGCTATTATGTCTATGCTTGTGAATGGTAGATCTCATGTTGATCCTAATAATGTTCCTTTAGCTTCATTGGTTGCTCAAGAAGAGCATGTTGATGTAAACTTCATTAAAAACAACAACTTCAACAACAATGCTTATAGGAATAATTTTGGTAGCAACAACTATAAGCCTTATCCTTCAAATGGTTATGGCAATTCTTATGGTAATTCCTACAGCAACAATAGAAGTGTGTCCTCTGATCTTGAAGCTATGCTTAAAGAATTTATTAGCACACAAAAAGCTTTCAATAAAACTGTTGAGGAAAAGTTTGAAAAAATTGATGATCTTGCTCTAAAGTTGATAGTCTTGCTCATGATGTTGAAATTCTAAAACTGAAAGTTATGCCTAATGAAGTTAAAGATATTAAGTCATTTGCTACAGCAAATGCCATCCAAGTTCGAATTGATAATAATATTAGGATGTTGGCTGAATTGCATGCTAGGTGGGAAAAAGAGGAAGAACTTGAAAAAGAGAATAGTATAGTTAGAGTTTGTACTATCACCACCACTAGTAATGCTAATGTTTACATGCTAGTAAGCCTCCTACTATTGATGGTAATGTTATTGGTGTTGGTAATGTCTCTACTACTTCTGCAAAGCGTTTGAAATTGCCTAAAACTGCTGAAACTTTTTCTGATAAAAGTGCTGAAATTTTTCAAACTATTGGAGACAATGGTTCCACCACCATTGACAATAATGATTTTGATTTTGATGATTGTAACATCTCTGAAGTTATTATGTTCTTGCAAAAATTAGCTAGAAGTCCCAATGCTAGCACTATTAATTTGGCTTTTACAAAGCATATTACAAATGCTCTTTTGCAAGCTAGGGAGGAGAAGTTGAAACTTAAAGCTTCTATTCCTAGGAAATTAGAAGATGGTTGGGAACCCATCATTAAGGTAAAGGTGAATGATTTTGATTGCAATGCCTTGTGTGATCTTGGTGCAAGTATTTCGGTTTTGCCCAAGAAGCTTTATGATATTCTTGATTTGCCACCTTTGGAACATTGTTATTTGGATGTTTTTCTCGCTGATAATGCTATGAAGAAACCTTTGGGGCGAGTTAATGATGTTTTTATTACAGTAAACAATAACCTTGTCCCGTTGATTTTATTGTTATGGATATTGAATGCAATGCATCTTGTCCTATTGTTTTGGGAAGACCTTTTCTTCGAACTGTTGGTGCCATCATTGATATGAAAGAAGGTAATATAAGGTACCAATTTCCTCTCAAGAAAGGTATGGAACACTTCCCTAGGAAGAGAATGAAGTTACCTTTTGACTCTATTGTTAGAGCAAGTTATGATGTTGATGCTTCTTCTCTTGACAACACTTGATTTTCACTTTCTGCGCCTAGCTGAAAGGCGTTAAAGAAAAGCGCTTATGGGAGACAACCCATCGTTTTTATTTGCTGTTATTTTTGTTTTCTTTGAGTCAAGGAGTTTTGTTACTTCTGTAGCAACTCCTTTGTATCTTTATTTTATCGCAATGTTGTGCCAAGTAAAGTTCTATATTGAAAGTTGATGCAAGATTTGGATTTCTGCGCAGTGACAGATTTTTAGCTGTCACGGATTTGAGCTTATCTCCCTGTAGAAAATTCAAAAAATTCTGAAAAAATCACGCATATTCCTGAGATATGTACGCAACTTTCATTATTTTAGGCCAGATCCATCTGAGCAACTTAAGTGCCTCGAAAAAATTCGTCATTCCAGACTGTTCTGTTTTTGACAGATTCTGCCTTTTGTTTTGCATTCGCTCTTTTACTGTGTTTGTGTGGATTTCTTTGCTCCACAAAGCATTGGTGGCTGTAGCTAATGTCCAGAAGCTTTGGGATTGATTGTATCATTACAGAATATGAGAATTTTTGATTATGCACTAACCCTCTAATGAGAACTGTCTTGAGTTTGGTGTGAAGGAAGTTTTCAAGGATCAAGCGAGAAGGGTGATATTATGTGATCAAGAAGAGTGAAAAGCCTAAGCTTGGGGATGCCCCCGTGGTTCATCCCAACCATATTCAGAGAGACTCAAGCGTCTAAGCTTGGGGATGCCCAAGGCATCCCCTTCTTCATCAACAAACTTATCAGGTCATCTCTAGTGAAACTATATTTTAATTCTTTCACATCTTATGCGCTTTACTTGGAGCGTCTGTGTGTTTTTATTTTTGTTTTTGTTTGAATAAATTCGGATCCTAGCAATCCTTGTGTGGGAGAGAGACACGCTCCGCTTTTTCATGTGAATACTCATGTTCTTCACTTATATTTGTTGAGTATTCTTAACTAGCTACTGCAGTGCTTTTAGCTCCTGTTTTTCATGCATCTCTTCGAGCTGTTAGCACTTGTTTATAAATACTCTCTTGCTGCATTATATTATCATTTGGAGAGTTTATGTTTAAATAAATTGATTGGTGTTTGTTTGGAAGAAAGAAAATGCTACATGTAGTAGTTGGTATTGGAAAAGACATATGCATTCTTGTAGATCATTGTCTTGTTTCGATTTGATGCTTTGCAATTGTTTTGAGCTCTCAAGTAGATCATGTTTAAGCTCTTGCATCATGTAGTTAAAGCCTAGTAGTGGAGAACTACCGTAGAGCTTGTTGAGACTTGGGATGCATATTTGTTCTCTCTAAGGTCTAGATATTTTCTGGTAAAATGTTTGAGCAACAAGGAAGACAGTGTAGAGTCTTATAATACTTGCAATATGTTTTTATGTGATTCTTGCTGTACCGGTTTATACTTGTGTTTGCTTCAAACAACCTTGCTAGCCTAAACTCTGTACTGAGAGGGAATGCTTCTCGTGCATCCAAAACTTGAGCCAAAACCCATGCCATTTGTGTCCACCATACCTACCTACTATGTGGTATTTCCTGCCATTCCAAGTAAATATTTCATGTGCTACCTTTAAACTATTCAAAACTTTATTACTCCTTATTTGTGTCAATGTTTTATAGCTCATGAGGAAGTATGTGGTGTTTTATCTTTCAATCTTGTCATTTACTTCTGACAGACTTTCACCAATGGACTAGTGGCATATACATCCGCTTATCCAATAATTTGCAAAAAGAGCTGGCAACGGGGTGCCCAGCCCCAATTAATTACAACTTTCATTAATAATTCTCTTCACATGTTTTGCCCTGATTTATCAGTAAGCAACTTAATTTGCAAATAGACACTCCTCCATGGTATGTGAATGTTGGAAGGCACCCGAGGATTCGGTTAGCCATGGCTTGTGTAAGCAAAAGGTTGGGAGGAGTGTCATCTATAAAGAAACTAAAATACATGTGTAAACAAAAGAGAAGAGGGATGATCTACCTTGCTGGTAGAGATAACGTCCTTCATGGGAGCCGCTCTTGAAAGTCTGGTTGACAAGGGGGTTAGAGTGCCCACTACCATTCGTTGACAACAACAAACACCTCTCAAATACTTATTTTGTGCTCTCTATATGCTTTCGAAAACTTAAAAAGCTCTAGCACATGATTTAATCCCTGCTTCCCTCTGCGAAGGGCCTATCTTTTACTTTATGTTGAGTCAGTTTACCTACTCCTTTCTATCTTAGAAGCAAACACTTGTGTCAACTTTGTGTGCATTGATTCTTACATGTTTACTTATTGCACTTGTTATATTGCTTTATGTTGACAACTATCCATGAGATATACATGTTACAAGTTGAAAGCAAATGCTGAAACTTAATCATCCTTTGTGTTGCTTCAATGCCTTTTACTTTGAATCTATTGCTTTATGAGTTACCTCTTATGCAAAACTTTTTGATGCTTGTCTTGAAAGTACTATTCATGAAAAGTTTTTGCTTATATGATTCATTGTTTACTCTTTATCTATTTGTTAGCAAACTATAGACCTGTAACACCCCGGCCACCCCCGGGCCAGGCCTGTCACCCCTGGCAACTCTCCAGGATCTCCAGACTGGCCCCACAAATCAACACTAGTCTTTTCTGCGCACTTTGTCCTCACTCGTGCGCACCCGGGAACCAGTTCCCGGTCGGTCACCCATCCTTGGAGTGCTCCGGGCCAAGCATGCTTAACCTCGGAGTTCCTTCCAGATGAGCTTCCGGAAAGAAGTTGCAACTTATTGATATGAGTATTCTGTCAATCCTATTAAGCCCTGAGCGAGGATCTCACATCCTTCCCCCCTTAGAAGACCGACGCCCTCGTCGGTTGACCTCCAGTCCAGGAACTTCCCCTCTTGGTACACATCTGTGCGTCCAGTGCCGGCACATGCTCCACATGTCCGCGCCCCTGACCCTCACACGCCCGTGTTGCCGCGAAGGTCGGCTCTGATACCAAATTGTAACACCCCGGCCACCCCCGGGCCAGGCCTGTCACCCCTGGCAACTCTCCAGGATCTCCATACTGGCCCCACAGATCAACACTAGTCTTTTCTGCGCACTTTGTCCTCACTCGTGCGCACCCGGGAACCAGTTCCCGGTCGGTCACCCATCCTTGGAGTGCTCCGGGCCAAGCACACTTAACCTCGGAGTTCCTTCCAGATGAGCTTCCGGAAAAGAAGTTGCAACTTATTGATATGAGTATTCTGTCAATCCTGTTAAGCCCTGAGCCATGATCTCACAAGACCATTGCTTTGAGTCACTTCATTCATGACATGAGCCTTGCAATATATTGATCAAGATTGTGTGAAAGCATGTCTCCTCAGAAATTATTTGTTGTTATCGTTTTACCTACTCGAGGACGAGTAGAACTAAGCTTGGGGATGCTTGATACGTCTCCAACGTATCCATAATTTCTGTTGTTACATGCTTATATTATACCATTTGCTACATGTTTTGTATACACTTCATATCACTTTTATGCATTTTCTGGGACTAACCTATTAACAAGATGCCACAGTGCCAGTTCCTGTTTTCTGCTGTTTTTGGTTTCAGAAAGTTACTTCTGGAAATATTCTCGGAATTGCACGAAACAAAAGGCCAAGTCCCTATTTTTCCAACTCGTACACGGAGTCCGAAGGAGAGACGAAGGAGAGCCACGAGGTGGCCAAACCACCTGGCGGCGCGGCAGTGGGCCCAGCCGCGCCAGCCTGTGGTTTGGGCCCCTCGGGGTCCGCCGACATCGCCCCTTCGCCTATTATTCCCCGAGGCGTGAAAACCCTAAAACACCGAGCCTTTCATCCAGAACATATTCGCTGCCGCCGCCGTCGTCAACCCTAACTCGGGGGGTTCTGAAGCTCTTCCCGGCACCCTGCCGGAGAGGGGAATCATCACCGGAGGGCTCTACATCGCCATGCCCGCCTCCGGAGTGATGTGTGAGTAGTTCATCCTTGGACTATGGGTCCATAGCAGTAGCTAGATGGTTGTCTTCTCCACTTGTGCCATCATGTTTAGATCTTGTGAGCTGCCTATCATGATCAAGATCATCTTATTGTAATGCTACATGTTGTGTTTGCTGGGATCTGACTTATATTGATACCTATGTGGAGCTGAATATTATATTATCATGTCTATGTCATTTGTGATCTTGCATGCTCTCCGTTACTTGTTGAAGCCTTGGCCAAGTGAATACTTGTGACTCCAAGAGAGGGTATTTATGCATGATAGTTGGGTTCAACCTCTATTTAACCTGGGATAGTGACAGCAAGTTCTAAGGTTGTAGATGTGTTGTTGCCACTAGGGTAAAACAGCAATGCTTTATTGAAGGATGAATGTATTGTTTACATTATGCACATTACTTAATGCAATTGTCTGTTGCTTGCAACTTAATACTGGAAGGGGTACGGATGTTAACCGGAAAGTGGACTATTTAGACATAGATGCATGCTGGATAGCGGTCTATGTACTTTGTCGTAATGCCCAAATGAATCTCATAGTAGACACCACAGCTCACACATGCACGTTATATGCACTTATCAATTGTCAATTGCCCAGCTGTAATTTGTTTACCCAGCATGTTAGTTATCTTATTGGAGAGACACCACTAGTGAACTGTGGACCCCGATCCATTCTTTTACATCTGAAATACAATCTACTTCAATCATTGTTCTCTACTGATTTATGCAAACAAACATCATATTCCATTCGATACGTTTAACCCTTTGTTTTTAGCAAGCCGGTGAGATTGACAACCTCACTGTTAAGTTGGGGCAAAGTAATTTGATTGTGTTGTGCAGGTTCCACGTTGGCACCGGAATCCCTGGTGTTGCGCCGCACTACACTCCTTCACCAACACTTTCGAAGCAAACCTCGTTTTCCTACTGGTTCGATTAAACCTTGGTTTCATACTGAGGGAAAACTTGCTGCTACACTCATCATACCTTCCTCTTGGGGTTCCCAACTGACGTGTGACATACAAGCATTGTTTCGGGTGCTGTTGCCGGGGAGATATTCCCTCATCAACCCAGCGCTAGCAGCGGCGGACGGCTATGCTTTACCTTGTGAATCTACAACACTGTATCGTGGCAATGAGATTCCAGATGGCTATGCTCGTGTCGGCGTGGATCAAGTTTACCCCGAATTTGAATTACTCGAACTTCAAATCCCTGGAGGTGATGATGAGAGGACACTGGGAGATGTCCAGGGTGGACTCATTCTATGGCCCAAGAAATTGATCATGTTTCCAGGCTGGAAACCGCCGCCAAGGCCACCATCGCCTTCTCGGTCTCCGTCGCCGCGTCACTCGCCGCGTCAGCCGACTCCTGAGCCATCTCCACCGCCTCCGCCCACTAAGGCTAACGGTTGAAAGGGGATGAAGACCACCGCCATGGGTTCCTGACCCAAACCCCGACTTGAGCCCCTGCCAAAAGTACCGAAGGTTCCTCCCCCGAGACCTTACGACGTCGAGTGTACTCAAGAGGAAGCCAGGGTGTGGCTACAAACAGAATCGAGAAGACAGTTTGCAGAAATGGCTGAGAAAAGAAAACCTAAGCTAAAGGAAAAGTATTCGGAAGCTCAAACACAATTTGCTGTTAGTTTCCTTACTCGGCCATCGCAAATTTCGTTAAATAGGCCAGATGACTATGTACGGACTATGAGGAAAATTCCACCCGGCGGGAAAAGGAGAAGAGATGTTGCCCAGCTCGGACATCAGTCAAATCAGTCCATCTCCCCGCTCAAGGTGGCCACTGATATGGGCTCTGCGCTTGAGAACGATAGCGCTTACCGCGCGCAATTTGCTGCAGATATTGGTATTTTCACTTTCTCAACTGGATGCAGATGATATCCCCCCCCCCCTTATGGGACCTACTAGATGGACCTGGGAATACGGGAAGGATCTAGTGTCACCTGATGAGCTCCAGAATCTACCAACACAAATGACAAGACTGCATAAATGATACAAGAATGTCACAAGTGAAGGTCGAATATTGATCCCGTGAAAATTACAGATGAACATTTCAACGGTGCAGACGAGATAACTATACCTATTGAAGAAATCTATCAGTTATACAGATTGACGCCCTCGACTTGAGCATGCTCACTACCTATTGTCTGTAAGTGATTCAATTCATTTATTTTCTAAAATAAAGTCTATAGCTTAGCTCGGTCATTGCCTGTTCTAATTATGCTCACTACGGTATTATGCAGAATGAAGAGCGATGAATGTGACAGAAACCGAGTGTTTGAGATTGGGTTCATCGACCCAGGCCGAGTTAATGAAAAATTGCTACGTGACCACCACGAGGAAACGGTGAACACCTTGTTTAGGTCCATCCGGGACCAAAATTATAAAGGGAAGATATTGTTTCCTTACCACTTCAGGTAAGAGTCTTACTGTCTTGTACACATTGATTTTTGCTTTCGCGATGTTAAGTGTAACTGATTAGTTACTGACATATATAAACATGTGCAGCGTCCATTACATTCTGTTAATCATTCAAATCGATAGAGCAGAATTTGAAATCTTGGACTCATTGCACTGGCCCAAAGAGCGGCACGAATATATCCAAGGAGTGATCAAACGGTAATTTCAATCTTTATCGTATTACATCGGTCTCTTTCCTTCCATTCCTAAGATATCAAGTAACTAATTAATAACTCATTTATTCAATTGTTTGATGGGCAGGGTTTGGGAAGCTTTCCGAAATGCTACACCTGGTCAATTTAAAGAGGAACTTACTTTTGTTTACCCCAAAGTAAGTAGTACGAGCTAGGTGTTCGCGCATCCCTTTTAATTCAAATTTCAATACCATCGTGATGCTTGATTATTATTTGATTGAAATCTATTCTCGTGTAGTACTTGGATAGGCAGCCTCCCGGGACCAATTTGTGTGGATATTACGTCTGCGAGTGGATTCGCACGATAGTCTCTGAGCGGAACCCAGGGACATTTATCGAAGTAAGTGAACAAATAAATTCACAATTTCATTTTATAACCATCAATTGTGTTGAGTGTCATTCATAATTTCTGTTATGATGATTGAAATTCATATTAATCTCCCTTCTTTTATAGATGGATCGAATGCGGAGGGACCTGCAACTAAAGGACCGCTTTCGACCAATTTGCGAGGAAATTGCGGGCTTTTGGATGAACTATGTCTTAGACATGAAGGGAAAATACAATGGCACCAGATCAAATTAGATGACGGGCTCTAGTAGTGGCTTCATGATCTCCATGTAATCGAATAGATGACGGTTCCAGTCCCTCTTATATATGATCTTTATATGTAAATTAATCCGGGAAGCCAGAAAAACATGAAACCGGGAAGCCGGGAAAACGTGAAACCGGGAAATCGGGAAGCCGGGAAAACGTGAAGCCGGGGAAACCGGGAAGCCGGCTAGCTGGTCGTTGGGCGTTAGAGTTGGAGTTTGAAGTCCCCCTTGTGTCGGATCTCAGTCCCGGGTGCAGGGAAAATGAACTAGTGCACCGGAATCACACGACAAATGCGTACTGAAGCTCTACAGTATGTGGCAGTGACTCGCCTCGGTCCTCCTGTAGGCCGTCCAGCATCTGATGACAACCCCACCCTAATTATTTTGTAGATTTCTTATGTCTGACATGCACTATTGACAAGTCTAGCTCCTGTGGACATTTATTTGTTTAGCTAGGGAGTTGGGAGCACTTGCCAGGAATTTTACCATACGGTGCATATCCACCCAATATTCAAATTGCACTTCTCAAATTCAAAAATTCAAAACAAAACTTTATTCAAAATTACATAACACAATACAATCAAGTGCATTTCACTACCAGAAACGGCAAAGTTGCCGAGTGCCGTGATAGTTCCCATTTCATCAGGCAATCGACAACTACCCCACTAAACCGAGCGCCCTTTAAATTTTGTACAATAAAAGACTAGAGCTTAAACAGATGTATGATTTCTCATTTTTCAAGATGCATCACTGCGTCAGTTTGCTTACACACTCGCATGTGTGTGCTAATATTGTTTAACTAAAATTTACGTGTTTACATGTTACATCATTATATGCACGTATCGTATTGTGACGCCCGGCACTAAAACGATGCTCAACCATGGCAATTTAGATGCATATGAAGTGGTTCTGTCGTCGGGCCACATCTCCTTCCCCACCTCCGGCAGTCGCTCGCTGCGTGCCGAGTGATGCACCCGTCATATGAAACATTTTTAAAATATAAAAAACTAAATAAAATGTAGGTTATACATCATAAACTTTTATGTTAGCACAAAAAGTTTCGCGAAGAAAAGATATTTTTGTGACCTCTGCAAAAAGACAAAAAAGATCGCGTACAAAGTCATTTTGAAAAACCCAGATTTATCTTTTTTGTACAGCCCACAAAAAATGTCTTTTCTTCGCGAAACATTTTGTGCTAACATATATAAAGTGTCATCTAATATATCCGAAAATTTTATTTAGAATTTTTAACATTTAAAAATGTTTTTCAGCAGTGGGTGCATCTAGAGCTACGAGCCGATATGGATTCTCGGCATATCCACCCAATATTCATATTACACTTCTCAAATTCAAAATATTGAGGAAAAAGCTTTATTCAAAATTACATAAAACAATAAAATCAAGTGCATTTCACTACCGGAAACGCCAAAGTTGTCGAGTGCGGCGATGGTTACCACTTCATTAGACAATAGGCAACTAACCCACTGAACTGAGGGCCTTTAAAATTTTGTACAATAAAAAACTAGAGCTTAAACAGATGTATGATTTCCCTTTTTTTTCAAGACGCATCACTGCATCAGTTTGCTTGCTCACTCGTGTGTGTGCTAATATTGTTTAACTAAAATTTACGTGTTCACATGTTACATCATTATATGCATATTCAGAGAAAAATCGGAACACATAAGTAAAAAAGGAATGGCATTTTGATTGTCGTCATACCGAGCGGCTAATTGTTTTGTTTGCAGGGTGCTACCTCTCGACAAGTTTTGTTTCAGGGGGAATTGAAGAGGTCATGCTAATTTCTGCTTAGGTGCAGACACATATATAGGTCTAAAGACTTGCAAGTTGTGAAGAATTATCAAAACATACTCAATATATAACTATTGTTGTGGAGAAGATTATCAGCAGTGTCAAGAAATTGAAACTGAAGTCAACAGAGCCACAAACACAATCATTGTCATAGCCGATGATGAAGCGGGGCATCGCGTTGATGAAGTCTCGGTCATGGTCAAAACAAAGTTCCGCATGGAGTTTTCAACTTGTTTTGTGACCTAGATATAAATCATCTTGCTATTTTCAGCGTCATTCTGATCTTCGAGCGAGTTGGTCCTACAACTTATTTGAACACTCATTCGTACTCTCTATCCTTCTTTCTTGTGCTCCAAAAGTTTTGATAACTCCCATTTCTTCCATCCAAATTCTCGGGAAAAGGAAGGGAGATCCCGATCTACAATTCCAACCAGCAAAAAGTAAACCCCCTTGAGTTCATCATGATACTTGTTACTCTTGGTCTATGAGAAAACCAATGCATCACCCGGAAGCAGCCAATGTGTGAATTTGAGTTCCAATAAGTTTGTGATCGTTTGGAGGTGTCAGATCCTGTAGTTATAGGTCCCGTGACGGTAGATATTAAGTATGTGCATTTGGCATGCATGCAAATCAAATTTTGGAAAACTTTCTAACCTTTTTTTTTACAGAAGGGGCAAAGTGATCGGACTTCCACTTTTGTCGAGGATCTTGAAATAGAGTTCTGACAAAAAGCGTGATAAGTTTCAACATGACATTTGTAGATTATAGCAGTTGGAACAACATAAAATATAAAAATAAGGATTTTTGATGAGTTACTAGCACAAGTTTCAAACTCAAATTCATTCAAACATTTGAATATGAACCATCGACAACTGTAATAAGTGTTTTCCATTATTCCTACAAGTATAACTCACAACAATTATTACATGGTTAAATAATCAAGAAATAGATAATCACACCATTATTATTACATTTTTTATTACATGGAGATTTTTCACAAACAAATAAACAGAGAAGATTACATAGGAATTGAATTCCTAAAAGACTAAACTAAACTAAAAGCCTAAAATTACATGGGCATTGGGATGGGAAGAAAATAAAACCCATGTGCTAAGAGCCTTGCAGAAGTGGGTTGAGAAACTTACTCATGGAAGTGGCCAACCTTTGGAGGCCTCCCCCTCTGCCTCTTCGAAGTGCTAGAGAAGCTTTTGATGTAGCCCAACCTACGGCTCCTACAACGAACGGTCCAATGACAAGAGCAAGAGTCAAAGCCATCCATGCTAAGGTGAATTCACTACTATCTATGTGTGATATCGACACTCCTTTGAATGGGTTGCTACTTCATTCAGATACCTTGTATGTGCTAAGGTACAAGCCTCATGAAGATACGCCACCAAGTGATGAAGATGGGCAAGTGTTGAGCCAAGCGGATGAAGATGAAGAGCAAGAAGCCCCAGGTCCCGGTACTACCGCCCAGACCGCCGGTACTACCGGAAGCCTCCGACCGGCACCACCGGCGCAGCTACCGCCGAAGCCCGAAGCTCCTGGAGTCCGCCGGTACTACCGGTTAATTGACCGGTACTACCGACGCTGCGCGCCCCGCCCCTGGAGTCGACCGGTACTACCGGTTAATTCACCGGTACTACCAGCCCTTGAGACGCACCGGTACTACCGGGGTGAACTCACCGGTACTACCGGACCTGCGCGAGCCTGTGTGCTGAGATGGCCCTCGAGCCATGTAATCCTAGCCACTCATCTACCTTTTTGCATCTAGACTATAAATAGGTGTCTCCCACCTCAGATCTAGGGTAAGACTGAGATTAGACTTGAGTTGAGCATAGGATCCTTTCCCACCCCATGTGGTGTTGCCTCTTAGGAGATGAATCAAGGCCTCCCCATGTGGAGATGAACCAAGACCTCCCCTTGTGGAGAAGATCTCTCTAGTGGATTCCAAGGCCTCTTCTTGTAGTTGCGATTACTTGCCAATCATTCATCTTCGGGTGACTCTATTGGGACGGTTGGATTGACCGTTGAGAGAAACAATCCTAAGAGTAAGGTGTGTTTGGAGAAGGAGAATCGGGGGCTGCCCTTGGGGACTTGTTACCGGTTGACTTTGGCCGAATTATGCTTTGCTAGTTATGTTTACTTGCTTTTCCCCTTTTGTGTTCTTGTGTTCTTCGTGTTCATCGTTCACTACGCCCAAATCCGGGAAGATCGGGACCTACCCTACATCAGCTTTCCTCACCAACAACCTCGGGGTTAGCATTTCCAAGGATTAGCTTGCAAGTAGAGCACACAAAAAGTATGCCTCATAATTAGAACATTAACACACTATTTATGCAGTACGACAACTTATAATGTACAAAACACGCCAAAAATGTGCCTCATATGAACAAAACACTCAATGTACTTCCAAGAGATGGAACTAATATACCACGAAAAATGCGCAACTAATGTACTTGTACATAGCACGAGATACTTTTGACCAACCCTTGAACACAATGGGCCATAGTTTAATCTTTCTCACACTAAAATTCAGAAAACGGTTAAAGCGGGAAGTGGCTCATACAAAGCACACCCAAAAGTTCCAACAAATGAGTCTATAATATCATGGGGAATGCACATCCAGACTATTTGTACCATAGCAGGTATTTTAGAACGTGTGCAGAACACATTGTGCCACCTATTAATCATTGGCAGATGCAAAAAAATAGTGAAAAGCAAAATATTAGCCTTTTACTAACATAGCACACACATTCCAAAGGAATAATCTAGGTATACTGTCGTGGTGGTATCACGGCAGATGTCATAGGATGGCTAAAGTGTGGGGCCGATGGACGCTGGTGGAATCCGGGAGAGGGCTAGCGCGCTAAGAAGCACACACGAAGAACACCACAGCACACCAAGATCTACCCAGATTCAGGGCCCTCGTGAGGAGGTAAAACCTCTACTCCTGCCTGTCTCTCTGTATATATCTCGGTATCACAAATACAAGCTTGCTCCTTGAGCTGTGTCACACAACAATGGGGAAGAACACAAGGTAGAAGATGAAGCTACGTGGAGAAGTGTATCTCCGGGCCTCGTCCCTCACGCAGGAGGGGGTGAGGGCATATATATAGGCTAAACCGGGTTACCGGAATACCCCTCCACTTGCAACGGTCACCTTTCCGTACCGGCACTGCATACACGCACGCCTGCACGTCATGATTGTCTCTGCATAGTGGACAGGACGTGGCTTGCCCATGTCCTGTCCCAGGTCTCTGCTCCAAAGTACGCCCGAGGTCAGCGACAAGACAGGGCCTGCCCATGCCTCTGCTTCGCAGTCTGATCCCGTATAACCCGGAGTCAGCGGTGGAATGATGGCCTGCCATCTCGATCCCCTGCACGTTCCCGTGTCAGGCACTTCCGTGCCAGACGGGATATGACAGGAGCATTGACTCTTGTCCGACATATGGATAACCTGGCATGGACATACCGGATCCTCCTTCCTCAAATATCCTTCCTTGCACATAAGAAAACACACAGGTTACCGACATACATGTGTCGGTTACGTTAACTCGGATCCTTATCTCGGATCCCTTGTCTCGGTCGACACATGCTGGCTGTCACCAGCATGATACCTCGGTCCCTTTAGGCCAGGGTTAACTCGGTACGCTTATGCCGGTTTGCACCTACATCACGCTCCTAAGTCCAGGTACCCCGGTTTTTACTGTAACCTGGCCCACACTTGGGCACAACTTTTACCACACCATGACCCTACCCGGGGGTAGCCCCCCGACATGTACCAAGGAGCATGAACAACCAAGGGTGTCACAAATTAACCATTGTGGCTATGTGAACAAAACCGTGTAAATATGTAGTCCTATCATAGTGCATTGTGTGTACCAAGACCAATCATAATGGGCATGCACTTGATGAAACCCATTGAGATCCTTGCCACACAACATGCGAATTGATCATCAGCCTAATTAGTGGTCTCACACTAAACAGTGAACTTCCCCCAAATCGGCCAAAGAAAAACCATAAACAGACAATGTCCCAAAATCGGGCTAAGAAGAAACTATAAACAAAAAATATCCCCATATCAGGCTAAGATGAAACCATGAAAAGACAATATCCCTATATCAGGCTAAGATGAAAGCCGAAATCGAACCCTATCAAAGTTACATCTGCACATTATCAACCGTTCATGCCATAAAAAAGAACATACCTAGAAAATTACATAATGATCTACTATCCTACAATACGTTGCACAAGTGGTTGAGGGCTTATCACTGTTGAAAGAGGGATGAGTGGATGTTCCGATTGTGATGAAGCTGTGTCATCGGTGTTGATGAACCACGTTCCAGCGGAGGAGCAGAGGTCGTCGTCCTGATCTTCCGACCGCCGATCTACGCCGTGGTGCTCTGTATGTGATGGCGTGAGTGGAACCGCAGAAGGTGAGAGGAGAGTGACAACGGAGAGTGAGCGGTGATATAATATATGACACTTCTTCCCGAAACGTCGCGGCGTCTCCCGCTTTTCCCCCACGCGTGCAACTTGCGCTCCATTGGGTTTGGCTCCACGGAAATGGTCGATTTGGCTGTTATTTCAGAGCCAATCTCTTGATTGTTTTGTGTTTTGCATAGCGGCCGAACGCGTAGATAACAACCAGACAAATTTTTGCCCCGGTTAGATCCTGCATGGTTGTTTTACAGGCAACCAAACATACCCTTATCATATCGTACAAAAAGCTTTTAAGATACGAGTGACTTGCTTCGGAGAGGACTTTAATTTTACCTTCATTAGTTAGACCAGCCGCCACTTTGGCAGTGTCATATGTAAGGCCGCCACTTTGAGTCTTTTGACGGAAAAGGCAGTCTAGCCTGCTTTTCATTCAATTAGAAGAGTGTACAGGAGTACAAAGGGTAAAAAAAGAACAGAAGCTACAAAAAAGAAGAAAGTCTACAGCGAGCTAACTGTAGACTGCAAAAAACAAGGGCAACCAGCTAGTCAGGTTCCCTTGGTCTAAACAGCAGGTCCGCAGCATTGGTCTTCCCAGCGTTTTTCCAGCATCGAGCTTCTTCTAAAATACCCAGAAAAATGCGATTGAGAGGTTCTGCTTTGTTGTTAAAAATTCGGGCGTTTCTTTCTTTCCAAATTGACCACCAAGTTAGATGTGCTACAGCAGTCCAGCTTTTCTTCATCGTATTGGGCAGCCGTTGATGAGCAGACCAAAGCCAGGCCTCCAAACTGACAGTGTTGGTCGTAGGAACCAGATAATTGGGCAGAGCAGCTGTGTGGATGATCTTCTGCCAAAGCCTAATGATGACAGGGCAGGAGGTAAGAAGGTGCAGTGTGGTTTCAGGCTCGCTGAGGCAGAAAACGCAAGCTGCATTGTGAGGCCAGCCCTTCTTTTGAAGACAGTCAGTAGTGTGGCATTTGCCGAGGATCGCCAGCCAACCAAAGACGCGGCATTTGAGCAGTGCTCCGCTGGTCCAGACAATATCTTTGAAGCACGAGCGGATGGAGCCTTCAAACTGCATGTCATAGGCAGAAGTGGCACTGTATTTACCATTAGTTGTCCAGAGCCAGGTGATTGTGTCTGGCGTGTCGTGCTGCAGATGCACTTCATTTAACATTTCGCAAAGCTGGAGGAATTGGCGGAGAGCAGCAGCGGAGAGGTTCTGCTTGAAATGTCTCATCCACTTGTTGCCAGTGATGGCCTGAGCAACGGAGAGGTTACGCTTGGTACAACATTTGAATAGATCAGGTGCAAAACTTGCAAGGCTGCAGTGCTCAGCAGTCCAGGGATCGTGCCAAAAGTTGATCTTTTGTCCATTTCCAAGATTGAATCTGACGGCAGAGTTGAACAAGCTTTTGGCACGGTCGTCCATTCCAAGAGGCAGCCCAGTCCAGGATTTTTCAGTGTCAGCCCAAGAGAGCCACAGCCATCTCACCCGCAGAGCGGTAGCCTTCCGTTGCAGGTCAGTAATACCCAACCCTCCAAACACAGTTGGCCGACAGATTACATCCCACCTCACGAGACAGCGCCCACCGGTGGCCAGCTCGTCGTTGCACCAGAGGAAGCCACGACGCAACTTATCGATTGCTTTGATTAGCCAAGCCGGCGGGTCGATCACTAGTAGCTGATAAATGCTCATTGCCGATAGCACATGTTTGACAAGGAGCAACCTAGCATCAAGTGAAAAACCACCCTTGTTCCAGCCTTTGACCTTGCTCGCAAGCTTGTCAAGGTATGGCTGCAAGTCACCTTTGCGAAGCCGCTGGTCAGATAGAGGCAGTCCAAGATATTTGCAAGGGAAGCTCTGAATTGGGCAATCAAGAATGGCGGCAAGCGCGGCAGTGTCAATGTGCGAGCACTGAATGGGTATGATGGAGCTTTTCTCAAAATTTGTTAGCAAGCCAGATGCCTCCCCGAAGCATTGCATGAGCAACTTGATAGAGTGTAGTTCCTCTTGATCAGGCTCGGCAAAAATGACTACATCATCAGCATACATAGATATTCGATTCTTGGCTTGAAGAAGTGCATTGGTTTTCAGGGCACCCAGACGGTCAGCAAAGGCAAAAAGCTCAGCCAATATGTCAGTGGCGATGACAAAGAGTTGGGGTGAAAGCGGATCACCTTGCCGCAGTCCTCGCCTGTGATAGATAAAATCAGAGAGTTCCCCATTGACAGTGATTTGGGTGGATGCGGTGAACAGCAAGCAGGCGATCCAGTCTCTCCATTTTTGTCCAAAACCCTTTGCTTCAAGTACCTCGAGCAGGAATTCCCAGGAGATGGAGTCAAAGGCCTTCTGCAGGTCTAGCTTAATCAAGAGCGTCGGACACTTTTTCTGTCTGAACAGCTTCGCTTGAGCCCGAACAAAAACAAAGTTATCGTGGATAGCACGATCTTTGATGAAAGCACTCTGGCAAGGGTTAACAAGCTCGTGCATTCTGTTGCGCAGCCGCAGAGCTAAGATTTTGGTGAACAGCTTCGCAAAAAAGTGGATCAGGCTAATGGGTCTGAATTCACTAGGTTTAGCAGCATCAGGGGACTTGGGCAGCAGAATCATGATGGCTGAGTTGAGGAGGTTGAGGTTGCGGGATGTACAGCATTCAAGAGCACCAATGGCACGCATAACATCAAATTTGATGATGTGCCAACACGTTTTATAGAACAGGGCGGAGAAACCATCACTGCCAGGAGCTTTGTCAGAGGGTAGATCCATGATGGCAGACCGAACTTCATCAGCTGTGATGGTGGCTTCGAGCTCAGACAGGTCTACAGGCTCAATACCTAAGAGAGCAAGGTTGAGAGAATGCTGCCGCGGTCGAGCCTCACCAATGAGTTTGTGGAAAAAGTCCCAGACAGCATCAATCTTGTCCTGCTGGTCAGTGTGCACATGACCATTATATTCAATGCGAGGAATGAAGCTCTTGCGCCTGCGTGTGTTTGCTTTAGCGTGGAAGAACCTTGTACTGGCGTCACCCTCCTTCAGCCACTGGATGCGAGATCGCTGGCGCCATTGGGTTCTCTGGATAGCCTCAATACCCAGCCTGTTCATTTTCAACATGGATCTGAACTGTCTCTCCTCATCTGTCAGCTGCCTGCTATCCATGGCCTAGTCCAGTTTAAAGATGAGCTCACTGGTAATGGCAGCACGCAGCTCCAAGTCAGAGGTGAACTGGGCACTCCACTTGGATAAGGCCTGAGCAGTGGAAGTGAGCTTGACATGCAAATTGATGAAGGGATCGACATGGTACGGTGTGGAATTCCAGGCCGCAAGCACCACGTCCAAGAAATCCTCTCTCACTTTGAGTCTTTGACTCATTAGTTAGAGGGGACTTGAGTTTGACTCATTAGTTAGACCAGCCGTTCTTTGTCACCCCATGGGCTCGGCTCGTAAAATAATTTGGTTATAATCCTCTGGGCAGAGGCCGGAAAATATCTCCTTTTGAAAGAAAAAAGATAGCCGTAGTTGGAACCGACATTGTGTTTTAATTAGACGGCATGCCCCTGTGCAGAGGCACAGTCGCACCCACACCCAAGCCGATCGAGTCTATAAATGGATGGAACTACCACACAGAAGCCAGTGTACTCAGGCAAGCATCGTGGCATGCCCTTTTAGAAGAGATATAATTAAGCAGCAAGCAAGAAGCTCCAAGCAAGGCGCCATGGCCACGAACCCCGGCCTCTTCACCGAGTGGCCATGGAAAAGGCTTGGCAGCTTCAAGTACATCGTGCTGGCGCCGTGGTTTGTGCACGGCCTCCACACCGTGGCGACCAAGGGGTGGCGCGAGGCCGACCTGGGGTACCTCGTCATCCTCCCGTCGATGTTCCTCCGGGCGGTCCACAACCAGGCCTGGATCACGGTGTCCCGGCTCCAGAACGCGCGCGGCAAGCGGCAGATCGTGGAGCGCGGCATCGAGTTCGAGCAGGTCGACCGCGAGCGCAACTGGTAAGTAACCTTCTTCGGCTTCCCGGTCGACGTGAGAGAGAGGGAGAAGATGATGATGATGATGATGATGATGACGACTGTTGGGTGCTTGTGCAGGGACGACCAGATCATCCTGAGCGCGATCCTCTTCTACCTGGGGGCGGTGCACCTTCCCGGCGGGCAGCACCTGCCGCTGTGGAGGACGGACGGCGCGGTGCTGATCGCGCTGCTGCACGCGGGCCCCGTGGAGCTCCTCTACTACTGGTTCCACCGCGCGCTGCACCACCACTTCCTGTACACGCGCTACCACTCCCACCACCACGCATCCATCGTCACCGAGCCCATCACCTGTAAGTATCCATCTATCGTTTCACGTGATTTGTACAGTACGTTTTCCTTGCATGGTATGCATGCCTGTTTAGAGTACGTACAAACGTGTGTCTGCGTCTACTGTATATGATCTCCCGCGCGTGCTAGCTGGCTTTTTTTTACAGTGCATCAGGCTGAGATCCTCTTTCTAGTGGATGCGCCAGTTTAATAGTACGAGCATCCGTCTCATATTAGTTTTAGTACTAGATACATCCGTTGTAATGATAATTAATATGGGACGGAGGGAGTACCGGTATATATATATATCTTTCTGAAAGAACATGGGCACATTCCGTTGTCCTTTCGAACGATCGATTTTCAGATCTAGAAAAAAAATTGATTGCACCTTACATATACAAATCTGCTGAATACAGTTTTCACAGAGTATCCGTAGTTGCCTACCATTAGCCACACACCCATGAGGTAATTAAGCTAGGTCAGTGATGAGCCGGCAGGGTTGGCGCCCGTTGGTGTGATCTCGATCGTACTTGGGCTCTGCAGGGCTTGAGCTTGATAGGCTGGTTGCGACCAATGAAGGAAGTCAAGTAACATAGGACGTACTGTACGAGACATATTCCGTGACCATTCGAAAGCCGAGTGTGTCTGTTGCCGCTCAAGCATGCTTCCTTTATGACCAAACAGAACCAAGCACTTTGTTGTCACAACTTTCGCATGGACCCCCCTATGTATATATATTATATATATATAGAGACAGCACGTAGCGTCAGGACGATTGTACGTACTGATACGTGTCGATACGTATGAGATCGCTTCTTCTTGCAAGCAATTTCAGCAGCTGTCCTCCTATTCTTCAATATCATATATTAATGGTACTCCCTCCGTCCTAAATATAAGATAAGATGTTGGAGCAGTTCAAATATAACACGTCTTATGTTCAGGGACAGAGGAAGTACTGTTGTATTATTAGGCATAATTTTTATGATTAATTTCAGAATAGAAAGCATGACAACCACAGCTACTAACATGTTAAACACAAACATATTAGATATACTAATTGACATGAACAGCAGCAACACATACGCCAACATATCCATAGTAAAACATTTCGGTTTATGCAGCGCGTACCGAACAGTTGCAGATGAAGCAGCCGTTGAAGCAGCGATGGCAGCAGCTTGAGCGGCTTCGGTGTCGGCAACAGCTCGAAGAAGACGACGTTGGAGATGAGCCGCCCGCGGATCCGGCGATCTTCCAGGGAGGCGAGCCGTGATGAAGAACTTGAAAGCAGTCGCGCGGAGCGCTTCCCAAAAACCTTATTCGCCCTCTCCCGTACAGGATCACAAGGACGAGCGTTCCGGAGACCTGCTGTCCCGTTCGCCGGTGCACGCCGGCGCACGGGATGGAGTAGACTACGGTGGCGGCGCAAGGTGCGAGATTGGCAAAACCTAGATTGGTTCGGTGTGTGACGGCGCACGCAGTGCACGGCAATATATAGTGCGGTTCGGAAAACCCTAACGGGTACAACGTGGGCCGGCCACGTCGCACACGTTTGAGTCGGTTACAGCAGCCCACGATCCGGTAGCGATCCGAATTGGCTAAGCTGTACACGTACGCTACACGACTCGTTTTTCCTGAACTGCAAAAATATAAGCATCGGCTCGGCTCATTCCCGCAACCCGCGGCGTGTCGTGACGGACGGCGGCGGAGGAGGAGGAGGAGGAGTGCGCACGAGAGAGCCTTCTATTCTCAGCCAGCACACCAAGTGATAGAACACTCCACTATATAAAGTGGTGCAGCTCTCTCTAAGCTAGCAGTATGGGACTAAACTTTAGTCACGTACATGCACCTCCAAAATTCTGCCATGCACATGGGCCAATTTGAGATTTTCAGAATTGCTTATATGGGCTGCCCACTAATGGGCCCAATATTCTAACAATCCCCCACCAGATCTCAAATTCCCATTTAGAGATTTTGCCAAACCTCGTTTCTTGTTTATATACCAGTGTTTCAGCAGAGACTGTTAAGTTGAACTTCGCCTAGAGCTTCAAGCTACATCTACCAGCAACTTGAACAATGGACGAACCTTGAATTGCAAGTTTGGTGCCAATAGACTTCACTCAAAGTCATAACCAGTACGTGGCTGCCAGTAGCCTACCCCGCGGGTGGAGCATATGCGTCATACTCCCTGGTCTCTTCATGAGTTTACTAGAGATCACCCAAATCTCATAGACTGCGACGTTTAACAGTCGGACTCATATAGGTGTGTTCTTTCAAGGTCGCTCTGTAGGATAGCACCTTTGCTACGAATAGCCAACAGAAACACATTAAGGCATATTGCCAACCTGCCTTACAGAATTGAGAGTTATGCATCTTCACGAGAGGGTTAAAAAAAACTCTCCTCTGTTAAACCACTAGCTTGTTCTTCCCAGGTCCTAATTCACGGGATCTCCGATCACATAGGTTGGGTTACCACTATGGTGTAACGCTCACGGGTCTCAACCCCATCTCTCTCGATGCACTATCTATCACATTACGTGATAGTCCCTTGTAAAGGGATCTGCCAGGTTTTTGTCAGTTTGAATATAACTAACAGTCATTACTCCGGAGTTTCTCATTTTCCTGACAGACTTCAAGCGTCTTTTAACGTGTCTTGATGACTTCGCATTATCCTTAGCACTGTTCACTTTCATGATAACCGTTTGGTTGTCACATTCATAAGGATGGCCGGTAATGGTTCTCAACCACCGGCAAGTCCATCAAGAGCTCACGCAGCCATTCTGTCTCAACAGAAGCTGTATCTAAAGCAGTAAGTTCTGCTTCCATGGTTGACCTCGTCAAAATGGTCTGTTTGCAAGACCTCCATGACACTGCGCCACCTCCAAGAATAAATGCATATCCACTTGTGGCGTAGAGCTCATCAACATCTGAGATCCAGTTCGCATCACAGTATCCCTCAAGCACCGCAGGGTGCCCTGAATAGTGAATCCCATAACTCATTGTACCGTTCAGATAGCGCATGACCCTTTCAAGTGCATGCCAATGATCAATACCCGGGTTAGACATGAACCTGCTCAACTTGCTCACAGCAAAAGAGATGTCAGGTCTGTCGCGCTCGCAAGGTACATGAGTGAACCGATCACTTGAGAATATCTTAATTGATCTCTCGTTTCCTTCTTGTTCTTTCTGAGTGTCACACTGGGATCATAGGGTGTTGGAGAAGGCTTGCTGTCTATATAACCAAAGCGGCTCAAGACCTTCTCAACATAGTGTGATTGCGTTAACGTAATCCCACTCTCATCCCTAATCAGCTTAATGTTCAGGATCACATCAGCTTGTCCCAGATCTTTCATATCAAAGCTCTTTGAAAAGACTTGACCTCATTTATCACTATCATGCTTGTACCGAAAATCAGTATGTCATCAACATACAAGCATAATATAACACTATCGCCCCCACCATGGCGATAATATACACACCTATCAGCCTCATTAATGGCAAAGCCTGCAGAAGTTAAAGTTCTGTCAAACTTCTCATGCCATTGCTTAGGTGCTTGCTTCAGCCCATACAAAGATTTTAACAATTTGCACACCTTTCTCTCTTCACCTTTTACTACAAACCCATCAGGCTGATCCATATAATTTCCTCTTCCAACTCTCCGTTAAGGAAAGCTGTCTTCACGTCCATTTGATGAACGAAGAGATTATAGGAGGCAGCCAGGGAAAGTAGTACACGAATGGTGGTGAGACGAGCAACAGGTGAATAGGTGTCAAAGTAATCTTCGCCTTCACGCTGGGTGTAGCCCTTGGCCACAAGCCTTGCCTTGTACTTTCAATAGTACCATCAGGCTTAGCTTCTTCTTGAACACCCACTTACAACCCACGGTTTGCAACCGTAGGGTCTTTCAGATAATTCCCAAGTTCCATTAGAAAGAATCGAGTCCATCTCATTATGGACAGCTTCTTTCCAGTCATCAGCATCAGGAGATGCAAATGCCTCTGCAATGGACGTGGGAGTATTGTCCACAAGGTACACAATGAAATCATCACCAAAGGATTTTTCAGTCCTCTGTCTCTTGCTCCTCTTGGGAGCTGATTCATTGTCATCCTTCTCAAGGACTTCCTCAACAAGTGGTTGTTCAGAATGATCAACAGATGTACTAGGTTCAACAATATCTCAGAAGAAATTCTAGCAATGCTATGCATATCCTTCATAGGAAATATGTTCTCAAAAATGTTGCATCACGAGATTCAAAATAGTATCAACATGCATATCAGGTATCTCAGATTTAACCACTAAAAATCTATAGCAAATGCTCCGATGAGCATAGCCTAGAAAGACACAATCCACTGTCTTTGGTCCAAGTTTACGTTTCTTAGGAATTGGACATTGACTTTCGCCAAACATCCCCAAGTGCGTAAATAAGAAAGTGATGGTGTTCTCCCAGACCACTCCTCGTAAGGGTCTTCTTTTTATCCTTGTTTGGAACTCTATTCAGGACATGACACGAAGTCAATAAAGCCTCCCCCCACCATGCCTTAGATAAACCAGCAGTGTCCAACATGGCATTCACCAAGTCGGTCAGCGTGCGGTTTTTCCTCTCAGCAACCCCGTTTGATTGGGGAATAGGGAGGCGTCCTCTCATGAATAATACCATGTTCCTCACAGAATTCATCAAATATTTTGGAGAAATACTCGCCACCACGATCCGACCTAAGACGTTTGATCTTTCTCTCTAATTGATTTTCTACTTCAGCTTTATAGATTTTAAAGTAGTCCATAGCTCATCTTTAGTGTGCAACAAGTATACATAACAGAACCTAGTAGCATCATCGATTAAAGTCATGAATATTCTTATCACCTTTTGTCAACACGCCATTCATCTCACACAGATCCGAATGTACGAGTTCTAGAGGTGCCAAGTTTCTCTCCTCGGCTGCCTTGTGAGGCTTTCGAGGTTGCTTAGATTGCACACAGCTATGGCACTTAGAACCTTTGGCAATGGTGAAAGTAGGAATTAAACTCAAGCTGGAAAGTCTACTCATTAAACCAAAATTAACATGACATAAACGAGAGTGCCACACATTGCATCCGAATCCACACTGCCACAAATATGGTTTACTGACTTATTACAAAAATCCGATAATGAAAAGCGGAACAAGCCTCCGCACTCATACCCTTTACCAATAAATTGTCCAAACTTTGACACAACTACTTTATTGGACTCCAAGACTAATTTAAACCCATCTCTGCATAGAAGGGAGCCGCTAACGAGATTCTTGTTCATAGTAGGGACATGCTGCACGTTCCTCAGCTGCACGATCTTCCCCGAAGTAAACTTCAGATCTACCGTGCCAACACCACGAACAGAAGCATGTGATCCATTCCCCATTAAGACGCTTGAATCGGCGACCTGATAAGAGTGAACATAGAGATGTCAGCGCACACATGAACATTAGCACCCGTATCAATCCACCAACATGGAGATTGAAATACTGAAAGCACAAATGGTAAATTACCATTGTTCAGGAATTCGTTAACTGGTAACGGCTCGGTCGGCCACTGAGTAGCGATTAATCGTGAATCGGACGATTAACTGGATTAATCGGTCGATCATTAATCGGTCGAGAAAACAGGATATGACAATATTCCTATGTTACCAACTATGTAACTGTACTGAAATATGGCATACAAATGGTACCTGGGCGCTCTGGTCTTGATGCATCCAAACCGAGAGGCAACAAACCTACAAAACAATAAACATACCATTAGTGTGTGCTCTAAACTTGTCAAGATAAATGACAACCACAAATTGGCAAATTGGTAACACAATGACAAGCAAGATAATGAGTAAATGACAAGCCACATAACAAGGTTCACACGTCACAGATAATGACAACCAAATAACAAGGTTCACACGTCACAGACCACAAATAGCTCTCACAACTCACATAGTCTCCACAAACAAAGTAGCAAACTAAAGTAGCAAACCAACCAGCTGGAAGCAACACATCACAAGCAAGCAAAATAAGGTCTTATGGTAGGTAACTACGATGCACAACAAGTAAATCAACGAAATTAACAAGTTTTCAGTGCAAAACAATAGCAAGAACTATCAATACATTACTAGCACTAGCAGTCTATCAATGAGGAGATCCAGCAATTAACAAGTTTGCAGCCATCAATCGCGTCCAGCAACATAGATCTACTGCAGCAACTAGAGCAACAAAAAAACTACAGCAACATAGAGAGAAAGAGGGAGGTTTTACCTTGCTAGCTGGTGAAGCCATGGTGGAGGAGCTGCTGCAGCACGCAGGTCGGAGGAGCTGCTGCAGGTCGAGGCGCAGATCAAGGTTGGAGGGCGCAGGTCCGGGCTGGAGGACGATGGAGAGGTGCTGGATGGGAGGGAAAGGGGAGGGAGAAGGAGGTCGGCGGTGTCTGCGGTGGCCGGCGGTGGCTGGAGCTCGAGGATGGCCGCCGGAGAAGCCAGCCGCCAGGGGAAGCCAGCCGCCAGGAGAAGATAGAGCGGGAGGAGAACCCTAGCTTTGGTCGAGCGGGAGCCCCTCCAGTCACGGGCTAAATATTGGCCTGCCAAAAAAAAAAGTTAAATCTTGTCAAAAAAAAAAAGTTAAATGGTGCGGCCGATTATTCGGTCTGACACCGATTAATCGGTTTGACAGCCGATTAACGGCCAGTTAATCGGGCTCACCAGTTAACTCGCCGAATACATGCTATTCGCGTCGGTGACCCTCCGAGTAGCGATTAACTGGCCAGTTAATCGCTGATTCGGCCGAATTCGTGAACAGTGTAAATTACCATACCCATCAGTATTGCTAGCGGTCACGACGTTGACATGCTTCTTCCCTTTCTTGTCTGCACGATCTGGGCAGTCCACAGAGAAGTGTCCGAGCTCTCCACAAGTGTAGCACTTTAGCTCAGATTTGTTCAGCATCTTCTTCTTCTTCTTGAAAGAAGTAGTCTTGGTAGGCATGTTGAAGGAAGGCTTACTCTTTGCCTTGTTCTTGCCATGGTGAAAGTTCTTCTGCACCATATTGGCGCTAGACTGACCTTCACTTTTCTCAGCGGTGTCCTTAGCCCGAGCCTTCTCCTCAACATCAAGAGACGCTATCAGGTTTTCAACCGATATCTCCTATCTCTTGTGTTTGAGAGTTGTGGCGAAGTTCCTCCATGAAGAGGGCAACTTTGCAATAATGCAACCAGCCACAAACTTGTCAGGTAAGGCACACTTAGCGTGCTCAAACTCCTTCGCAATGCACTGTATCTCATGAGCCTGTTCGACTACAGAACGGTTGTTAACCATCCCGAAGTCATGGAAGCTCTCCATGATGTACAGTTCACTGCCAGCATCTGCTACACCGAACTTAGCGTTCAGTGCCTCCCAGAGTTCTTTGGCATCTGTGATGTGCATGTACACATCAAACAGTTTGTTGCTAAGAGCACTCAGAACGAGTCCCACAAAGGCAGTATTGGTTTCCTTGAACTTGTTCTGATCCTGGTCAGATATAGTTCCTTCAGGTAAACCCTCACTAGCCTCGAACACTTTCAGAGATCACAACCACAGCGTGGTCTTGTATTGCCATCTCTTAAAGTCCACACCGGCAAACTTGTCCGGTCTCAGCGCATCGGATAGATGTCCCATGTTTAACTCAGGAAATTGCCTATAACACATGTAATGTTTTTGGATTGTTGGATTATTAGGCATAATTTCCATGATTAATTCCAGAATAGAAAGCATGACAACCACAGCTACTAACATGTTAAACACAAACATACTAGATGTACTAATTGACATGAACAGCAGCAACACATACGCCAACATATCCATAGTAAAATATTTCGGTTTATGCAGCGCGTACCGAACATTTCGGTTTATTCGCCCTCTCCCGTACAGGATCACAAGGACGAGCGGTTCCGGAGACCTGCTGTCCGTTCGCCGGTGCACGCCGGCGCACGGGATGGAGTATACTACGATGGCGGCGCAAGGTGCGAGATTGGCAAAACCTAGATTGGTTCGATGTGTGACGGCGCACGCAGTGCACGGCAATATATAGTGCGGTTCGGAAAACCCTAACGGGTACAACGTGGGCCGGCCACGTCGCACACGTTTGAGTCGGTTACAGCAGCCCACGATCCGGTAGCGATCCGAATTTGCTAAGCTGTACACGTACGCTTACACGACTCGTTTTTCCTGAACTGCAAAAATATAAGCATCGGCTCATTCCCGCAACCCGCGGCGTATCGTGACGGACGGCGGCGGAGGAGGAGGAGGAGTGCGCACGAGAGAGCCTTCTATTCTCAGCCAGCACACCAAGTGATAGAACACTCCACTATATAAAGTGGTGCAGCTCTCTTTAAGCTAGCAGTATGGGATTAAACTTTAGTCACGTACATGCACCTCCAAAATTCTGCCATGCACATGGGCCAATTTGAGATTTTCAGAATTGCTTATATGGGCTGCCCACTAATGGGCCCAATATTCTAACATGTACTAGAGAAGAAAAAAGAGAAGTCATATAAGGGCACAACTCTATATACATAAGATCGCTAATAAATCTAAATACCACTTTATGTTCGTGCAGCCGTCATTCATCCGTTTGCGGAGCTGGTGGCCTACGAGCTGCTCTTCTCGATCCCACTGATCGCCTGCGCCCTGACAGGAACTGCTTCAATCATGGCATTTGAGCTCTACATGCTCTACATCGACTTCATGAACAACATGGGCCACTGCAACTTCGAGTTGGTGCCCACCTGGATCTTCAAATGGTTCCCACCGCTCAAGTATATCATGTACACGCCATCGTAAGTATTTTGACCACTGACATTATATTCCTACCAAGGTAGAAAATTTAGTCTGTAAAAAGGATGCTGCTTTCTCACCACGAGCCCGTGATTATGTCTGTTTCTCAGTACGTGTGATCTGAAATTTGTCCATGTCTTAGGTTTCATTCTCTTCACCACACCCAGTTCCGGACAAACTACTCTCTCTTCATGCCCTTCTACGACTACATATACAACACAATGGACAAGTCATCGGATAAGCTGCACGAGAACTCACTCAAGAACAAGGAGGAATCTCTAGATGTGGTTCACCTTACCCATCTTACCAGCCTGCAGTCCATCTACCACATGAGGCCCGGATTCGCCGAGTACGCGTCCAAGCCCTATGCCTCCAAGTGGTACATGCGCATCATGTGGCCTCTTTCGTGGCTATCCATGGTCCTCACATGGGTCTATGGTTCTTGGTTCACCGTCGAGAGGAATGTCATGAAGAAACTCAAGATCCAGTCATGGGCCATACCAAGATACAATTTCCATGTAAGAATTATGTTAGATTCACAAGACATGGTTACTAAATGGAGATATGGAGATATGATTTATATCAATTATAATAACCAACAATGAACTAACATTTCCGTTTTCGCAGTACGGATTGAATTGGGAGAAGGAAGCAATTAATAGCCTGATTGTAAAGGCGATATGTGAAGCAGACAAGAAAGGAGCCAAAGTTGTTAGTCTTGGACTCCTGAATCAGGTATACATTATTTCTTGAGTGAAAGGCACCAGAGGTCACGAAGTTGCGCGAAAAGTAAGGATTGGTCACCAAGTTGAAAAACCTCAAAACGAGGTCACGAAGTTGTGCAGTAGTCAATTTTTGGTCATTCCGTCACGGTGGGCGTCAAGTTGCTGACGTGGCAGTGTGTTTTTTTACAAAAAAACACCTTGAACTTTTATATATTCTAATTGTTAGATCCTTCTCCATATTTATTTTCGTGAAACGCACCAGAGGTCACGAAGTTGCGCAAAAATTAAGTATTGGTCACCAACTTGAAAAAACTCAAAACCGGGCACGAAGTTGTGAGTTAGCCAATCTTTGGTCACTCCGTCACGACGGACGTTAAGTCGCTGACGTGGCGGACTGTTTTTTTACAAATATCCCCTTAGAATTTTGTTTCTTCCAATTATTAGGTCCTTTTTTGAATTTTTTTTCTTCTTACAAATACTCCAAATAAACTGGTGCGGCGCGTGGAGCAGTTCATCTCTTCTGTGCATTACATCCGGCGTCCGGCAGCGGCGTCCGGCGTCGGCGTCCACGCACGGCTCGCCGAGCAGCACGGGAACAACGCCGCAGTCGTAGCCTGCAGCGCGGCGAGGTTGGGGGCAGTCGACCGCCTCCACGACGGCTCTCTGTCCTGCGCCCGTGCGCCACTATGCTGAGGGCCTTGCCCCGCGCGAACGACGCCACTGCACCGTGCTCGGCGGCTAGAGGGAGCCGGAGGGCGGGAAGGAGACGACGGGCGCGGAGGGCGCGAGCGGGCAGCCATCGGAGGTTAGGTAGGAGGAGGGAGGGAGAGGAGGAGGTCGGAGACCGGGAGATTGGACGCGACGGTGAGGTGACGACGGCGAGCAAAAATAAAATTTGAGACCAAATTGTGCCCAGATTTATCGAGAAGGACCTAGCTATTAGAATAAACAAAATTTTAAGGGGATATTTGTAAAAAAACAGTCCGCCACGTCAGCGATTTAACGTCCATCGTGACGGAGTGACCAAAGATTGGCTAACTCACAACTTCGTGACCCAGTTTTGAGCTTTTTCAAGTTGGTGACCAATTCTTAATTTTTGCGCAACTTCGTGACATCTGGTGCGTTTCATTCGAAAATAAATATGGAGAAGTACCTAACAATTAGAATATATAAAAGTTCAAGGTGTTTTTTGTAAAAAACACATTGCCACGTCAGCAACTTGACGCCCACCATGACGGAATGACCAAAAATTGACTACTCCACAACTTCGTGACCTCGTTTTGAGGTTTTTCAACTTGGTGACCAATCCTTACTTTTCGTGCAACTTCGTGACCTCTGGGGCCTTTCACTCTTATTTCTTCAGCTGTTCAAACTTAAAACTATTCTTCATCCCAAATTCACATGCTCATGCTTAGAAGTACTGATGCAAAGTATAGCTGCTATCTTTTATAAAACTACGCTGTGTGTGGAAAACCTAGAGACACAATAGTGATTGCTTAAACAGATATCATTCTTCAAAATAATACTCACTAGTATGATGATACTTTAACCCAACAGGCACAGAGCCTCAATGGAAGTGGCGAACTTTATCTGCAAAAGTACCCAAAGTTGGGGGTAAAACTGGTGGATGGCACCAGCCTAGCTGCTGCAGTGGTTGTCAATAGAATCCCCCAAGGCACAGATCAAGTTGTTCTTGCAGGAAATATTTCGAAGGTGGCCCGTGTTGTGGCTGCCGCATTGTGCAAGAAAAACATCAAGGTCGGGTCTGTGTATTCAGATGTGCTTCGTTTTAATCACATGGAGAGATGATGTTTTTATACTAAAAAGCAACTCCTCTTGTGCAGGTCATAATGACAAACAAGCAAGATTATCATTTCCTTAAGCCCAAAATAACAGAAGATGCAGCTGATAACCTTTTATTATCAAAAACTGGCATTGCAAACGTAAGAAGAAAATTAATTCATTTCTGAGTAGGAGGACATCTTATAATTAGAAATCATGTATTTTCAGTTAATGGAATGCCTGGTTGAATTTTGCAGGTGTGGGTAATTGGAGAAGGTTTAGATACTGCTGAACAGTTCAGGGCACCGAAAGGAACACTGTTTATCCCATACTCACAGTTCCCACCAAGAACGGTACGCAAGGACTGCTGCACCTACTCGACAACTCCAGCAATGAGGGTACCTAAACACTGCAGAACGTTCATTCATGCGAGGTAATAAGGAACCAATGAATTGCAATGCTTCAGGAACTGCACTACATGATCTTAATAAGCTAACCACCTACAAAACATTTCAGAACTGGCTGCCAAGGAGGGTGATGAGTGCGTGGCGCATCGCTGGAATTGTTCATGCAATGGAGGGATGGAACGAGCATGAGTGCGGAGACACGGTGCTAGACATGGACAAAGTTTGGTCTGCAGCAATTCTGCACGGGTTCCGCCCTGTTGCTGAAGCATGAAGGTCTGGTTACAAGCCAACGGAATAAGCATATGCAGATATAGATGCCATATGCTCGCTGGAGCCATGCTAAGGAAGAAGAAGCAGAAACATTGGCTAGCAGAAGCCTACCCTATAATTAAGTAGTTCGATCAACCAAGGTTACTTGGTTAGCTATTTCCGCACTTTTCATGTCCTATGATAATGAGTTATGCATCAATAATGCAATTCAACAAAAAGAAAAACAAGAACAGGTGGTTGTGCAGTGCTTCCCATTGACTTGGAGCTAATGTGCCGTACAACTTAATCGCAATAACAATTAAAGTAGAGGTATGTGGTTTCGTGTGGTTCAACAAACCAACAGAACTGAGTCCCTGCCGTGCCTGACGGATGCAAAAAATTAAGAAAGGTTGACCAATTTATGATGCGCTACCGACAAAAAGAAAAGTAATTCCCAGGCAAGCTCTTTGGAAATATATAAGTTAGTGGTACTAGCAGTTATCACTGCAGTACGGGATTACTGAACAAAGAGATTCCCAGTTCTGTTCAAACTTTCTCTCAATGTTTAGTAGTAACTACTACTAATCGGTTATGCACTTTGTTTGCCAGTATATCCATCTGAACTGATGAAATTTTGTCTTGGACTGCACTATAAATTATTAAAACTGTACACTCCTCCCAGGTGATCAGTGAGACAGTGATTACACGTTAGTATTCACACGGTTTAAGAGTTGGCTACTACTGCCATCAGCTTCATGTTTGATGTGAAATTAAAGAAAATCACGGACCCGAACAGGACGAACAAGCTAATCCGGATTGTTTGTGCTCCGGAATAAAAAGACTAAGGTCGGAATACCGGAGTTGTAAGAAGCAAAAAGTACCGCACTGCAGGCGAAGGAGAAATAAAAGTCACCCCTTCCATCTATATATACAAGGCCACTTACTCTTGTCTTTAAGTCAAAGCTATTTAAGTTTGACCGTTTGTAGAAAAATACCAAAATTTACAATACCCAATTCATATGAAATATATTTCATGATAGATTTAGTGACGTTGATTTGATTTTTCCTGTAAAATTTGATCAAACTTGAACAAGTTTGACTCGAGACAAGAGTAAGTGGCATTATATATGGACGGAAGGAGTAATAAAAGTCACCCCTTCAAGCATTCAAGCTGAGCCTTCTAGAGGGTCCACGACCAGGGGCGGATCCAGGGGGTGCTAGCAGGGTCAGACCCCCCCCCCCCCCCCCCAAACCGCTGGCCCCCTCAATAATCTACAGTGGTGAATACTGGTATTAGGATACCCATGTACGTACTAATGGCCAAAATTAATCATAGTTCTTAAGCCCAAATTCAAGCATTTGTACACGTAAAGCCCAACAGGTAAAACGAATAGCCCAGCTACCGAGTAGCCACGCCCACGTACGGCAATGATCGATCCTAAAGCCTGGTCGTTTCCACCTTCGTCATCCCTAATCAGATCGATCGCATGCCAATTGCCAGGGTGCAAGGAAGCAAGCCGCCTCTCGCTGCCGCCGGCCGCCGCGGACGATAGAATTTGATTGCCGGTTTGTCTAGGCGGCCGAGTAATACGGCGGCAGCTGCCCGCTTACCGTGAGTTCATCATCATCCCGTCAATTCACCACAGGGTCAAGGTATACAGTACTGCTAATTTGATCGAAGTCTTTTAATTGTTCTGCTATAGTTTAGCTAATGCTTCTTTACTTAGTTCAGGAACGATGAGGAAGAATTCATTAGATTGATTTTTTCCACCAATTGATTCAATCTCGAATCTGGCCAAGTGTTAAACTTCAGGATTCAGTCCGTGGTATCATTCTAGCTATATTTAAATTAGGAAAAAATAGCTATCTTGTGGCCAAACATATGCTGACTTTGCTTGCCGATTTTAACGTTTATAATACTAAATATACATGTTAGATTACGGTCGAACATAGGTTGATCTTAAGTTATTTTCAAACTCGACACCTTAGTATACTTGCCCTAGTGGTGCCATCGTGGTCGGCCGTTGTACACACTTTCTGAAATGAGAGGAATAGTCGTGTCTCAAGCGACAGTCGTCACACTCACACCTATGTTGAGGTGGCTAAGATTGTTTTCGACGACATCAGCATCACACTCTCGCTTTTGGGGCCGCCCTTCAGGCTTCTGCCGACAAGTATGCATTAGCTACCTCTTAAGTTTTCATCGCTCGCCCCACCTAAGTTCAAATCCTGGCTCCGCCCCTGTCCACGACATATATGGGGACTGGTTGGCTTGTTAATTCATAGCATGCTAGTAACATCTAACTGCCTGGAGTGCTTATTCATTGCTGATGGGCGCTGTGTTTACAGTGTCATGATTATGGGTACACAATTACAAGTCTTACATGAACTCAAAGAAGCAGGCAGGAGGTTGGGTCCTGGGAAGTACTACACTTACTGCCTGGAGTACCTGTCAAGTACTACACTTTACATACTTCCTCTAAAAGGGTACTACCAATGAACTACTTGTGTGGCAGCTTTCACTCGTAAGTAATCTTCTCTTTCTGCACAGGAATATTCTTTAGCTAACTCTCAGAAAGAAATAAAAATAGCACTTTTCTAAGAACATGTAACATGTTCTTACTACCACATACGTACAGAATACCATACTCAGCATATTGAGGAAAGAGTATAGGAGTATTCACAGCATCTTCTAGCAAAGAGAGGAAAAAGACCAAGCCTGTGGCTGCAGTGTGCCAGTCCTCTATATTCATGGCCAGTCCGGGCATCAGGGGTCCTCATTCACAAGAGTTATTGTATAAGCACTAATCTTTTCCCCTGATTCAGTTGTAAAATCATTTTTTGATGCATCATAGAAATAGTTTGTCTCCAAACTCACTCACAAAATACAAGATACTTGTTGATGACAATACCCATTGATAAAAAAATTCATTCTCTAAAGATAAACTGCATAGGTGTGTTCCTGGAAATCCCATACCGGTTTCTCCTCTCCTCCATTAGTTGCACCAAATCATACAAGATAACAGGATGCAGGCGATGTGTAGTTGCCTATGGCATGGCTATCCTTTGGGCATTGGAGGTTACAATACAGCATACCACACTATACATGCAGTTGTGCTGGGGCCCCTGGCTTTTGGTTGGGCAGTGCAACAACATCATCTGCAAGACTGCAATGCTCTCCAGTCTCCACCATGGACAATCACGCATAAAAGAGAGTGATAATACGCTCAATAATATCAATCCGTGATATTATCAGTGTGGATGGGCATCCGGCCAGACCAGATGAAATAACGTAAAGTTGCTCCCTCCCACCTGGGTTCAATCTACAGGATTTTAACACGTCGTGCCTTTTGCATCATCATTCCATCTTGGGCCATGGAAAAAAAGGTGTGACAGTAGTCATGGTGGAGTGAGACGTACTACGTACTGTACCAGGCTGCAGCATCTCCTCATCTGAGAGAGTCATTGTAACTTCATCATCAATAAGATTTTTGTGGAGCCGAGCGCACAGCTAGCTCTCATCCAGTCATAGACCTTGGACCTTTTTTTTTTTTAGCGAAAAGGACCCCGGAACCTATTGCCAACCGAATGAAGTGCAGTTATGTTGACACCAATTGGTACTAGACCGCTTTACCCTCAGGCTCAGCACCCACACAATATCCAGCCTATAAATCAAGTGCTTACAGGGCCGTGTTAGCTCGTCGCCAGAAGTAGCAAGTGGTGGCAAAAGGGCAGCGGGCACGCATCTCTTCTGAACCTCTACGTGCACATTATAGCTTGCAATGGCTACGAACCCTGGCATCCTCAGCGAGTGGCCATGGAAGAGGCTCGGCAGCTTCAAGGTAAACCTTCAACACCATGCACGCGATTGAACACGTACGTACGGAACGATCATATGTATGCCACATGATATGCATAATATGTATGCAGTATCTTGTGCTGGCGCCTTGGGTGGTGCATGGCTGCTACCTCACGGCGACCAAGGGGTGGAGGGAGCTCGACCTAGGCTACGTAGCCATCCTCCCATCAATGCTGCTCCGAGTGCTCCACGACCAGGCCTGGATCACGACGTCCCGCCTCCACAACGCCAGCGGCAAGCGCCAGATCATCGACCGCGGCATCGAGTTCGACCAGGTCGACCGCGAACGAAACTGGTATGTCGTACATAAAACACAGATGTTTAGCCAACAGGGATGTCCACCCAAGGTAAAATGCCTTTGCTTTCTTCATTTCAAGAAGTTGTGAAAACAATTATTGCCATGATTATGCTAACATTACTCCTATAAAAATTTGATGCAAAAAATATGACCATATACATCATGCAAAAAAAACTCAACATGAAACGTGTGCAATAATAACTAATTCAAGAACCAATTTGCTTTGTTTTCTTATAAAAAACATGTGGTCATATTTTTACACGAACATTTTGAACATTCATTGTTCGAGTTTTGCCCAATTTGTTTGTCCATTTTAAGATACTGATGTCCCTATTTATCTAGATAATTATAGTAGAGATTGTGGCTAAGGACATATGCTTGTTTACAAAAAGAACAATGTATTTTTCTACTTTTAAAACAAAACACAAATTTCGTACATGATGTGGACACCCTCATGCAAAGTAAAATGCTTTCGTGTACGCAAATGTTTGTATGATAAGTATGCTGAAAACGCTAATTAGCGGCATGAACCAGCTACCAAGGCATCGGCCAGTACTTCATCTTGAAGTTTAGAAATTGTTGCCTGTACAACTTCATACCTCATTAAACCCTCCTAAACATGACTTGCAAATATTTTTTTTAAAGTAAAAAATAACAAACCTTCTACTTCATCCTTTTTAAAATAAAAGACGTATATGTATATGTGTGGTATATGTTTTCAAGACGTTGATCAGTAATATATGTGAACTGTGAAAGTATACTACTGGTTGGACATGTAACAATTATGTTGTCGTATTTATTTGGCAGAACACTTTATGTCATATGTGTTTATTTAGAGGGGGTCATACGTCTTTTACTAATTTTGTAGTCATATTATAAGTGAAACTTATAGTCAAATCGTGACCGCAGACTGAAACTGAGAGAATACAATTATTGAGTTGCATGACTTAGTTCACGAAAGTCATAAGCAACTAGGGTAGGGAGCTGAGTTACACAGGAAGGCTACATGTGTGACGTGTCTGTGTGTGTTTGTCGCATGGCAGGGATGACCAGATCATCCTGAGCGCCATCCTGCTGCTGCTCGGCGCGGTGTACATGCCAGGCGGGCAGCAGCTGCCGCTGTGGAGGACGGACGGCGCGGTGCTGCTGGTGCTACTACACGCCGGCCCCGTGGAGTTCCTCTACTACTGGTTCCACCGCGCGCTGCACCACCACTTCCTCTACACACGCTACCACTCGCACCACCACGCATCCATCGTCACCGAGCCTATCACATGTATGCCTCCTTAAACCTTTGCTTACCATGAATAGTTAATTAGCTACTGGGATATTAGATGGTTTAGTCCCAGCAGCTAACAAACGTACAGTGTTCTTTGGAATGAACTCCTAATATTGGTAATCATTAATCAAATTCCCAACCTCCTACCTGCTTCTTTCAATAAATTTAAACATTCAAGGACAACCTAAATACTCCCTCCGTTCCATAATATAAGATGTTTTAGTCATTTCTCACATTCATATGTGTAGACATGTATCTAGACACGTTTTAGTGTACATGTCCACTTATTTTAGTGTGAATATAGACAATATGTGACACACCTAAAACATCTTATATTGTTGAATGGAGGGAGTAGTAGCGAAAAAGGGAACGCCAAGGACAATCAATTGATTGTGAGCAACGAGAGCAGCCAACACTGTCCTGTCCAGTCCCGCTCAACAAATTGAATGGCCACAAGACACGACCTTTAGTAACATTTTACATACTTCTCGTATAGGTGTATTTAACACAAAAATAGGAGAAGTAAAATGTTGTATGAGAGAAAGTACATCATGACTCATTTAAGACATCACAATTACTAGATCGCAAGCAGAGTTAATAGCGTAAAACTACCGCTTTTGTAGCCAAATTTACCGATTGATACCACATGGCGCTCCAATCTCATATAGGTACCACATTTTCCCGAGGTTTTCACATTTTGCCCAAATCACTCGCTGATTCGATTTAGACAGCAGATCTGACATGGCGGTCCCACCTGTCAGTCCAATAATAGCAAAAATATCGAGAAAAAATAAAAAATCTGAGAAAAGAAATTGTTTGGTGAGGTGAATTGTGGGCCCCACTTGTCAGCCTAATAAAAATAAAATCTAAAGAAAAAAAGGAAAAAATAAAAGTCAACTCGGCTGGGAAGGAGCGTGCTGCCCGCCGGCAGCTCGACGGCTCGGAGCTCGGTGCTCGAGCTGGGCGCGCCGCCGCCCCAGTGGCCCCTCGGAGCAGGCGCCTCGGCCGGCAGCGGGCCGAGCTGGGCGCACGCTGGGGGTTGGCGACTAGGGTTCCGACGGCCAGCGGGCACCGGCGTCTGCTGGCGCGGCGGGCGCGACACGTGCGGGCCGAGGAAGGACGGGTAGCACCAGTCGCGGTCGAGCACGCCGCCGCTGGGGGGCGACGCGGACGCGTGGGAGGGGTCGTCGACAGCGACGGTGAGCCGCCGTGGCGCCAGCGCGTCCGCCGGAGGGAGCGGCGACTTGGTGAGCTGCGGCCGCTGCGGGACGGGGCTGGCGTCGGCGCCGGACCCTCTCCGCCATTAGCGGAGCGAGCTTCCGCTCCCACTCCGGCCGGCGCCCTTGAGCCGTCGTGTATGTCGGCTCCAAGGCCGCAACCACCAACGACACGCACCTTGCCGTGGGCGGGCGCTCGCCGGCCGGCCAGGCGAGGCAGGTCCCGCAACGACCAGGCACCTCGCCGTGGCCGATTCCGTCGCGGTCGGCCGTGGTCGATTCCGTTGCGGGGCGGAGCGTGGCCGTCTTCCCCGCTGCCATGCGCCGACGAGGACCGCGACCAGACGGCGAACCGGGGGAGGGCGACGGCCTGGCGGCGAGCGAGCACCGGCGGCGGCGCACCCTGCCCGAGCATGTCCGCCCCAAAGTCCACCCCCCAAATAATTTAATTTCTCAGATTTTTATATTTTGATTTTTTTTATTAGGCTGACAAGTGGAGCCCACAGTCCACCCCCAAATAATTTATTTTCTCAGTTTTTTTATTTTTTGATAAATATTTTGATTTATTTTTAATAAATAATTTATATTTTTTAATAAATATACGAGTGACAAGTGGGTCCGGGCGGTCAGGTTCGCTGTCTAAATTGAATCAGAGTGCAATTTGGGCAATCTGAGAAAATCTAGGTAAAATGTGGTACCCAAATGAGATTGCGGCATCGACTGGTAAATTTGGCTACAAAAGTGGTAGTTTTACGCTATTAACTCTCGCATATCAAAGACTCACAACAGAGCTTATTAGTATGTGTAATCGTGTTACCTGATTTTTGGTTTTCATACACCCTAAAAGTAAGAAGCAGAACAACACAAAATAGCTATAGTTAATGAAATATCTGGATACATGTATTTGGTGGGGTAGCTTGGTGCATTGGATGGTCTTTCTTTGTGAACAAGTACATCTAATTAGTTTTCATGTTGTTATGTTAATGCAGCCGTTATCCATCCATTTGCTGAGCTCTTGGCCTATCAACTACTGTTCTCAATCCCAATGATCACCTGCGCATTGACTGGAACTGCTTCCATTATCGCATTCGAGATCTATGTGATCTACATTGACTTCATGAACAACATGGGCCATTGCAACTTCGAATCGGTCCCAAATTGGCTCTTCAAATGGATCCCCCCTCTTAAGTATCTCATGTATACACCATCGTAAGTGTTTCATCTACTCATGCAAAAATTCAGCTTTACGTTATCCTACTCTAACCAAAGCACAGAAGGAAAGGTAGAGTTATTATAGATTTTACTCTAAAAATATTAAGCTTTTTTTCATGATTATGTACTTCTATCTGGTGTTTACAGTGTAGCTAAACTTTTTCTTAGGTTTCATTCTCTTCACCACACTCAGTTCCGGACAAACTACTCCCTTTTCATGCCATTCTATGATTACATATACAACACCATGGACAAGTCATCAGACATGCTGTATGAAAACTCACTGAAGGACAAAGAGAAAGAAGTAGATGTAGTTCACCTTACCCATCTTACCAGCCTACAGTCCATCTATCATATAAGGACTGGGTTCGCCCAATATGCCTCCAAGCCGTACACTTCCATGTGGCAACTGAGGATCATGTGGCCAGTGTCATGGTTGTCCATGGTGCTGGCATGGGCGTATGGTTCTTGGTTCACTGTTGAGAGCAATGTCATGAAGAAACTCCGGATGCAGTCATGGGCTATACCAAGATACAGTTTCCATGTAAGAATCATGTTTGAATTAAATTCAAGACAGCTAGCACATATACTGAGACAAAATTAAAAAATCCATTCTGCAGTACGGGCTGAACCAGGAGAAGGAAGCAATCAATGACCTGATTGGGAAGGCGATAGCTGAAGCTGACAAGAAAGGAGCTAAAGTTGTTAGCCTTGGACTCCTGAACCAGGTATGCACCTTCTTTCGTTGACAAAGCACATAAGTTGAAAATGTGAAAGAGATCTTATGTAGTTCAAACGGTAACTATATCCACATATAGTGTCAAATTGAAGTATGTATACTTCTGCAGAAGAAAAGGTTGTCATGTAGATGAAAATTAGTAGAATAATTGATGCCAAGGTGGCCACAGATAGTAATTCCAGTGGTTCAAGTATAGTCAATTTCGTATCAGCTGAAAATGCAGGATTATTTATCGTATGACCCCTCACATAGTACAGGTTGTAGCTGACACCAATATCTTTAACATCAGGCACATAGCCTCAATGGAAGTGGGGAACTTTATCTGCAGAAATACCCAAAGTTGGGGGTAAGACTTGTGGATGGCAGCGGCTTAGCTGCTGCAGTGGTTATCAATAGTATTCCCCAGGGCACAAATCAAGTTATCCTTGCAGGAAAGATTTCGAAGGTGGCTCGTACTGTTGCTTCAGCATTGTGCATGAAAAATGTCGAAGTAAGAACCAAATACCGACATCTACTCCACTTCCACTTCTATCAATACAAATGATTTTGTTTTAAAATGTAACAAGCAACTTGTCTTGGGCAGGTCATAGTGACAAACAAGCAGGATTATGATATCCTGATAACCTGTATACCAGAAAATGCAACCAGCAATCTTTTATTATCAACGGCTGGCACTGCAGAGGTAAGGAGAAGAAAAGAAAATGAACCTCTGCAGTTCGTCAATTCTCCTAAGAGATTAATAGGTAGTAGCATAATCCCTAATTAACAAACCACATCACTAGTTGTTCCAATATTTTCCAGGTGTGGCTAGTTGGAGAAGGTCTGGACGCTGCTGGACTGTCGAGGGCACAGAAAGGAACACAGTTCATCCCATACTCGCAGTTCCCGCCAAAAATGATACGAAAGGACTGCTGCACCTATTTGACGACTCCTGCAATGGGTGTACCCAAATCAATGCAAAATGTGCACTCATGCGAGGTAATATGGTCACACTGAATTGCGTCTGTGGAAGAACTTCAGTACATCATCTATTCAACGATTTGGGTTGTTTTCAGAATTGGCTACCTAGGAGGGTGATGAGTGCATGGCGCATCGCTGGAATTGTTCATGCATTGGAGGGATGGAACGAAGATGAGTGCGGAGACACAGTGCTAGACATGGAGAAAGTATGGTCTGCAGCAATTATGCATGGGTTCCGCCCTGTTGTTCAAGGTTGACGCAATGATTGCAAGTCAGTGGAATAAGTTGTAGACACCTATGACATATTGCCAATGTTAAAACATGCTATGTGGGGGTCGAGGGGGTTCAGATATTATATATTTATATTGGATAGCAAAAATGAAATGTCAGTAGTTTGAGCTGCCACAGTTGGCTATATTTACTACACAATTAATCTTCTATGACCAGAGACCGACGATTAAAAGATTCTGCACTAATATTTGTTGCATAAATAATGTAATGTAAGTTAGAAAGGAAACAAGCATGGGTGGGTCATTGCTGCGCATTCTATAAATGTAGGGTTGTGAATTGTGATGTAACTTGATGACAATCCATACAGAAAAAATGTAAATGGAGAAATTGATTGGTAGCAGACAGTGGTCCTATATTGCCTTAATAGCTTGACTGCTTGACCAACTTATCATGTCTTAAGAAGACTAAGGCGACTTCTAGAAATCTCTTCAAGAATTTCAGAGAATCGTACTCAGAAGAAGAAAAAAAACTACCTCTTCATTACTTGATACAGTAGTACGTACACACTTCATTTGCCAATATATCCAACAAAGCTTGATGGTTATTTTGGAATATTTGGTCCGTACTGCACGGCACAAACTGTCTAATAAGTTCCCTAAAAAAAACTGTGTAATAAATTACTACTGATCAGTGATTCCCCATTCCTGCCAGCGATTTTCGTTACGAAAACTTATTTTTACCACTGGAAACATGTACAGTTCAGATCGTTCCTAAATTTTGTAATAAAAGTGTAGGGTGAACATACGAGCATGTAGGCAGCTGAAGCCTACGGATACGCACACTTACTGAAGTGATATTAAGCGAACATATGAAGTAATCTGAACAGAAATAGATAAAAAGAATCCCAGAACAAAAATACTCACGGAGGAGTCGGACGGACTGGGGAAACCAACGTCGGCCTAGATAGGCACGCGTGCGTCCTCCGCCTCGCACCGGCAGGGACGCGGACGCCGTGCGGCGGAAATCTTCTCCGGCGGCCGGCACGAAGGGACCCCTCATGGTGGCCGTTGCTTATGGCAGCCTAGAAAATAGGTGGGCGATAGAGAGCTTTTCAGACGGGCTCAGTATATGGGCCGATAGCCAGGCTACATGGCCCAGAGAGCCCGAAACGAAGCCCCGCTTTTACGGTGTCCAAATTGCGCAAACCCTATTTATCGCCTGTTGCGAGTCGTAACTCGGACTCGCCCGCGTAAGAGTTCTAAGCGGGCCGGCCCATTAGTTGTTCTTTAACGAGAAAAGAAGAAAAAATAGGTTGGAGTCGGGTTTTGAACCTGAGACATCCGACGTCTGGGTCATAGCGCAGAACCACTGGGCTACGACCGCGTTCGTGGTATAGTTACGTTTTTTATCCTTCTATTCTGTACTTTTTTCTGTTTTCATTTCTTTTTCCATTTTCTTTTCTTTTTTGTTTCTGTTTTCCATTTTATTCTTTCTTTTTTCTTTTTCCTTTTTATTAACCAGTTTTTCTTTTCCCGTTTCTTTTTATTAGCCAACATTCGTTTTTCTTTTTTGTTTTCTTTTCCCTTTTTTATGTTTCTTTTTTCGTTTTCTTTTTTCGGTTTTATTTTTTGTTTCACTTTTTCTTTTTTCCTTTTTATGTTTTAATTTTCGCTTATTTTGAAAATGGTTCATATTTTGAAAAATAATTATTTTTAAAAATGGTTCCGATTTTTTTAAACTAGTGCTTTTTTGAAAATGGTTCCTTTTTTAAAATTGTTCCGAACCGAAAAAATGGTTCCTTTTTTAAAATGGTTTCGAACCGAAAAAATGGTTCTGATTTTTCGGAATGGCCCCTTTTTGAAAATGGTTCTTTTTTGAAAAATGGATCCTAACCGAAAAAATGGTTCTGATTTTTTTTTAAATGGTTCCGAATGAAAAAATAGTTTCCTTTTTGAAAATGGTTCCGAACCAAAAAAATGGTTCCGAATGAAAAAATGGTTCCGATTTTTTGAAAATGGTTCCTTTTTGAAAAATGGTTCCGAACCGCAAAAATGGTTCCGATTTTTCGAAATTTGTTCCTTTTTGAAAATGGTTCCGAATGGAAAAAATGGTTCCGAATGATAAAAATGGTTCTGATTTTTAAAAATGGTTTCGATTTTTTCGAAAATGGTTCCTATTTTGAAAATGGTTTCTTTTTGAAAAATGGTTCTGAACCAAAAAAAATTGTTCCGATTATTTAAAAATGGTTCCGACTGAAAAAATATTTCTTTTTTGAAAATGGTTCCGAACCGAAAAAATGGTTCCGATTTTTCGAAAATGGTTCTTTTTGAAAAATGGTTCCGAACCGAAAAAATGGTTCTGATTATTTAAAAATGGTTCCGAATGAAAAAATAGTTCTTTTTTGAAAATGGTTCTGAACCGAAAAAATGGTTCCGATTTTTTCGAAAATGGTTCCGAATGAAAAAAAATGGTTCCGGTTTTTAGAAAATGGTTCCTTTTTAAAAATGGTTTCGAACCAAAAAAATGATTCCGATTTTTTTTTTTAATGGTTCCGAATGAAAAAAATAGTTTCCTTTTTGAAAATGGTTCTGAACCCAAAAAAAGTTCCGAATGAAAAAAAATTCGGATTTTTCAAAAATGGTTTTTTTTAATATCCATATTTTAAAATATTCATATTTTGAAAATGGTTCAAATTTGAAAAAAAAAATTACAAACTTGCACTTCCAAGTTCAAAAGGAAACATGCATTTTTTTTTCTCTGGGCTAGCTCGATTTTCTCTTGCGCCCCCAAGAGTCAGGCGGCGACCGGCGACTTCTCTAGTTCTCTGGGCTAGCTCGATTTTCTGGCTATTGGCACAGCAGCATTTCCTCTCTTTATGAGGCAAGTGCAGCAGGTATTTGTAGGACTGAAGAGTCGTCTTGCAAAGGACAAGCGTTCGTGCTGTGGGACCCGACGCTTCCGGCCGGCTACGCACGCGAACGTGCGAGCGCGTCTCTTCCGTACAGACGTAAACGCATGGGCCGGCCCATCCTGGTGATCCTTGCAGGCGAGTCGTACTAACGCGTCGCAAAAGGTGATACATAGGGGATCCCTCCAAATTGGATTCTGTTTCCCTAAAAATGGATTCTGCTAGACACCAAAACGTGTGTTTTAGGCCAGAAAAATGCTCATCTCCAGCGGTTGTCCTATAATAGGGAACCAAATAGTTAAAAAGTTGTTTTGGAGCCCGTCCTATGTTCAGCTCTTTAAAAAAATCGGCATTTTAAAGTTTCAAAAAATTACGAAAAAAATCTATGCCGTATTCTAAAGTGTTGTAAATTTTCGACCTAAAATCCTGCGCAAAAATGATAAATTCTGACAAATCTGATTTTTTTTAATTTGGCACTTTTCACCAACTTAGATACATAAATTTGTCATTTTTACACAGCTCAAAATACAGAATATTTTGCATTAATTTGTTGTGCACAGATAGAATTCATCATTGTCTACATCAACAAAAAAAAATTATTTGAAACTTAACGGTGTCGGTTTTCTATTTTCTCCAAAAAGGCTCCACGGAGCCCCTCCTCCAAAACATGGCTCTCATAATAGGGCACTACTGTTTCAACTGTTGCCTTATAATAGAAGGGCACCAAAAGATGCAAATTCTACATATTTCAAAGTTTTAAACTAACATTACATGGTTCACTACAAACATTAAAATAACATCCATACATTGCATAAAAACTATGATCGACTCGTACGGTCAGTCAAAGTCCGAGTCGTCACCAACCTAGATCACCGTCCAGGGGCAAGCCTCATCCTCCTTCTTCACATCGATCATCGTCGAGGGCTAGCCTCTGACCTGCTCTTCTCGTGGTCTCGCTTACAGTGAAATTGCATCTCGTACTGCACATCCCTCATGAATCTCGTCATCGCTCTCCCAGGTGTCCCGCTGCTCGAGAACAATGCGGTTTGCCCTCTTCGTCGCGCAGGACATAATATTCAACGGCGGACAAATGAACTCCGTGTCCTCTTGGGACTCATTCTCCGGAAAACTGAGCTCCGAACGTGGCCGCTGGAGCCTCCAGCAAAGATATCATACGCCCACGCGGCGAGCTCCGCCTTCTCGAACATGTTGAGCGAATAACGAATGTCATCGCACTGGAACTCGTAACCGAAGCGGCCGGAGTCCCGCAGTCGAACCCCGTTGAAGTCGGCCTTTGCTCTTCGACCGTTTCGGTGGCTGATACGTCCAAAACGTATCTACTTTCCCGAACACTTTTGCTATTGTTTTGCCTCTAACTTGTGTGATTTAGATAAAACTAATACGGACTAACATTGTTTTCAGCAGAATTGTCTTGGTGTCTTGTTTTTGTGCAGAAACTCAAAGTTTCGGGAAAATTCCCGAAAAATTCCAGGAATTCTATTTTGCCGGAAGACTCATGAAGCCAGAAGACGAAGCAGAGACGGGACCCACGGGCCCCACACCACACCTCGGCGCGGCAGAGGTGGGACCGCGCCCAGGTCAGGTGTGGCTGCCTCATGCAGCCACCCGCGACGCCCTTTCGACTACATATTCTCCTCGGCCTAAAAACGCCAGGGACAAGATGCTTTTCCCAGAAACACTCCCGAGCTCCGCCGCCACCGAAAACCCTAATATGGGGTTCAGAAGTTCTGTTCTGGCACCCTGCCGGGATGGGGATTTGGAGGAGATCGTCGCCATCGTCATCGCCACCGCCTCTCCATCAACCATTCATGACTCCCACATCCATGTGTGAGTAATTCCCGCTGTAGGCTGAAGGGGATGGTAGGGATTGTATGAGATCGTTCATGTAATAGATGTCGGATTGTTAGGGCATGGTGCCTAGTATCCGTTGTTAGTGCTATCTATCGTTGTTGCAACTTGTTGTGCCTAATGCTTGAAACTTAGGCCCCGAGTGCCATGATTTCAGATCTGAACATGTTATTGTTTTATGAGTATAACTATTGTTTTGGATCATATCTGCAAGTTGTATACACCTGTCATTGTCCGGAACCCGAGGCTCCAAAGTGACAGCAATTGGGATAACCGGAGGGGATGGTTTTGAATTGAGGATCACATGTGTTCATGGAATGTTAATGCTTTGCTCCGGTACTTTATTAAAAGGAGTAACTTAATTATCAGAAGTTTCCTTTATTTGCCCCGCTACAAACGGGCTGGTAGGACAAAAGATGTCGTGCAAGTTTCTCATTGCGAGCACGTACGACTAAATACGGAACACATGCCTATGATTGACTAATACTTAGATGCTTTATTATTATTATCTACCTGCAATTGTCCTGCATTATGACTATTATATGAGCTATCTTATCCATGCAACGCTCGTTCATCCATCCCTATGCCTACAGTATTTTAATCCTGCTGTTTACCTCAATCGCCACTGCTGTTTTGATTTCACTGCTGCTGTTATTTCTCCACTACTACTGTTATATTACTGTTGCTACTGATAAATTGTGCCGAGCAAGTTTATGCCCAGATGCAGCTGAACTGACAATTCATCTGTTAAGGCTTATAAATATTCTTTGGCTCCCCTTGTATCGAATCAATAAATTTGGGTTTTACTTCCCTCGAACACTGTTGTGATCCCCTATACTTGTGGGTCATCAGTGGCATGGCGACGGCTAGGGGGTGTGTCAAAGGCGGCGGGAGGCGGCGACGAGTGGAGGAGGCTGATGCGGCAGTGGGTGCTGCTGCGATGACGGGAGGAGGTCGGTGCAGCGACAGATTCGATGGATGCGGCGGTGGAATAGAGGCTTATTTCGGCCGATTTGCTGGCAGCGACGGTGCGAGGGGAAACGACAGTTGCGCGTGGCTACGGGGTTAAGTTTTGTGAGGCTAATTTTTTTGCGACATCAGTCCAAATGTTGTATATTTGCAGCACTTGGTGTTTTTAGCGACAGCAGTCCAAATGTTGTATAGTTGAGAACTCGTCGTTGTCGCTCTCACTTCCCGCAACTTTGTCCACGAGCACTCAACCGGTGCAAAACCAATTACACCATGAAACCACGATGCTGGGGCGGGGGAGCCGGCGCCGACGGTCGAAGGAAGCAGACTGTGTCGAGAGTACAATATGTGAGACGATAACATTCTGTACAATACTGAACTATGAAGGTGGCGGCGTGGCGCTGAATCCGCGAGCGAGCCGTGGCCGTGCTGCCTCCGACCGGCAAAATGGACACAGTTGACCTCGTAGTGAAAGAATAACACAAAATGAACTCTGGGCGAAACTATTTCACGTCTCTAACCCTTTCGGGTAGCGCCCAACGATCGGGCATTACACTCTACGGGGTAGCGCCCAGTGATCAGGCGCTACACATCCGGTTAAGTAGCGCCCGAGCATAAGGCGCTATGCGTATGGTTGTTTCCAAACATTATTATAAACTGCACTGCTATGTAGATATACGAATCAAGCAGCTCCGTTGGTCACAGCAGTGTGTGCGCTTGACTTGGTCGCGGGTTCGAGTCCCCGAATTGCACAATTTTTCGTTTTTAACTTTTTTTTTTGACAGAACTGCTGGGTCGAGATGGGATCGAGATGAGAGCATGCCGAGAAGGATATGAGGACAGCGGTGGCGGCAGGGACAGGGGCGGCAAGTGGCAGACGGGGGCGGCCGGTGGCGTGCGGGCGGCGGCGGCCCGAGACAAGGCCCGGCCGGTGGCGGACGGGCGGCGGTGGCCTGATAATCCCCAAGAGCAAGGAATCACTGTAGCACAATTCGATAAGTATTTGAGTCTCGAACCCACGAGGAGCTGAAGGTAAACTGTCTATTCTCTAAAGCCCTATAACCCTCTTATATGGCCGTTTGTGCAAAGCAATAAGTTTAAATATGAAAGGAACTAACTAATGAAAGCAAGTGATGTGGAATGGGTTTATCTAGTAACAAGTTTCTCAATCGAGTTTCAAACGCAAGTTTCTTAGAGCAAGTTTCTCAAAGTAGCAAGTAGCAAATATCTCAAGTAGAAAATATCTCAAGGGAGCAAATGTTCTAGCAATTGTTATTTCATTCGTGTGGTTGTCACAATTAGTGAAGCACATGTTTCAGTCTTAATTGTTTCTTCTAGGAAGGAGCCATAAATAAGTGTAGCCAAGTAAATGAACTAAAACCCCTTATGATGGATCTCATGGCCAAGTAAATGAGCACAAAAGAATTATTAAGACATAAAAGTCCCACCATAGCCTTAAGTTCTAAGGTCCCCTATATATATCCCCCAATAAAGTAACTTCATGACTCGGTCTCAGGTTTACATGTCCTCCCAAGTCTCCCTCACTCCATTACATTACCAGTGATCACCTTACATGCATTCCCCAACATATGTGTGCACTCATATATTGTACATAAAGACAATCATAAAAGATAACAAAACTTGAATGTAACCAATCAACGAACAATTTCACTATTGCCATGAACAAATCACTTCTCAAACATAGATGGAGAGACACAATAGATCAAGGGAATAGTATTTCCTCCGTTCCAAATTACTTGACTTCCATATATCTACAAACGGATGTATGCACACACTGAAATATGTCTACATACATCCGTATGTAGACAAATGAAAGTCATCTATTTTGGAACGGAGGGAGTATATTGCATCATATATCATGTTTGCCAAGAGTTTACAGTGGAGAGATGGAGATGATCTTGCTGTAGATGTTGATGATGAACACGCCGGAGGGGTGGAGCCCTCCGGAGGTGATTCTACCGGCATTTCCCCCCTCTGATCTTTTCCGGCGGCAGCCTTCTGACTCTCTGTTTTGTGGTTTTGTGTTTCTCCGCCACCTCCTCGTGAAACTCCTCGGGGGACTATTTTTATAGACGTTTTAGGTCAAGATGAAGCCACGGAGATGAAAACAGATGGCATCGGAGCCACGAGGAATAAAAGAGGTGGTCCCACACGGCCAAGGAATCTGGCCGCGTGGGACCATCTATTTTCTTCCTCAGACTTTCTTTTTCGTGGATTCTTGGCTCGTACGTCATCTTATTTCCAAATATTGGGCCCCGTAAAATCTTAGGTCATTTGGACGTCGTTTGGTCCCTGAAAGTCAAAAACATGGAAAAAGGGGTTTTCTGGTTCTGCAGGGTTAATTCCAAATAAATGGGGAAACTGTGAATTACCCCTAAAATCATTGTAAAACATAAATATAACCCATATATGATGCAAATAAGTTGGAATATCAAGTATTAAAATATAAAGTTCATGTGTGCATTTTACATGCATCAACATCCCCAAGCTTAACCAATACTCGTCCTCGAGTATGAAGGTGATAAAACTAACATGGACTTTGCATTTTAATACTATCAATGGATATCAAAGATGATTACTATTGCTACATAAAGTCAAATGATTCATTCTCAAAGGAGTAGCAATATACAAGATAGATTATGAAGTGATATCAAATATTCAATGAAAGGATGTTCAATGATAATTCACAAAGTGTAACATAGAAGAAAGTACTATGGACCAAATGTATGCATAATGAAAAGTAAAAACATCCTATAATGGTCATAGAGTACTCTTGTAAATCTGAATATAAAAGGTGGACACTTTGGAAAGATAGATAAATAAGTAGAGGTAAAACATGAATAAGTTTCATCTAGCTTCCAAATGCTTCTACTTAAGTTAATGTTTGCAATGTGGTATCCATTGGTGTGGAGCTCTCATTACCCCTATCATAGCATCTTGAATGGTTAAAGTTTAAAGTGAAAGCAAATATGAGTAATGTGCTTGACAAAGTATGGGTTGAATGCCTCATGCCCCTTGAATACAAGTACCTCTCCAACTGGCTACTCAACTCGGGTCACAAAGCAAGTTCAAGTTAAAGTCATTGCAAGTAATAATAGCATCATTAAGAGTTGCTCCCGGGGTACCTCTTGTCCCAGGACATGGAACAAGCCCATGTCAAAATGACAAGACAAACAAACAAAATGGACAATCTCAGCACTCTTTTATTTACTATTGTTATAGCTTTTTATTGTGAAGTGCCTCACTGAAGGTCCACCGTGATATGTAAGTAAATTTCCACCATGAATGATGCATGGCTTGGGTTAGCCGCCCGGTGAGTCTCTCTAGCCATTTATACTTACTCCTCAAACTTACCAAGTTTCCACTTTTATTTCACACAATGTTAGGCATCCATAAACAAAAGTACATGATATCAACTAAATATAATTAAGAGCACTGTTGAAAGCTTGCCATGTGACAGCACATATGAGCTAACTCCCAACCAAGACTCTTGTCAAGCACACAACTTCATAATTTTAATCACAATGGTTCATGTTTATTAAGTGCAATGAAAGTAAAGTGTGCATCAAGTTCGTGAGAGCTTTTTAACCAACTTTTCCCATAACAATCAATAACATAAGCATTTTAATTTGGAAGCAAAGATAATACAATATAACATGATAAACATACTTGGAATAGCATAAAGCTAATAGGTAGATATGGTGGACTCACTGGAAAAACTTTGGTTGAAGGTGTTGGAAAACAAGTTTTTACTTGTTGGAATTTTTGGGCTAGCAAAAGGGAGAAAGTTGACCGTCTAAATGCATGCATAAGTGTCCATAGAACTAACCAATCCATGTTAAACAAAGTAAAGTGACATTCAGCATCAAAACATGAATAAAAGATAGCTCTTGATAAAACACTTGCAAATTAATACTCATTAAAAAGCACATGAATCATGCAACTATATGTATCTTTTTGAATCAACTCAAACATCCCTTTCCCAATCTTTTTAATAGCATCCAACTTAATTCAACCCAAATTTCCAGTAGCTCTCATATATAAATGATAGTGGTGGTCTCAAGAAAACAAAAACAAAATAAAAAGCAAATAAAAGACGCTCCAAGTTTATGTGATAGGGTGCATTGATCGAAAAACAGAAGTTAGACGTGTGCAAACCGAGAGTGTGTTGGTCCAGTGGGGTTGTCTTCACATCCCCAAGCTTATGGTCTTCACCATCCTTGGATAGCTCTTGGTGCATCTCCTCTAATCCCTGTGAAAAAACTTCAAAACACCGTTTCTCCCATTTCTTTTCTGTGGGGTGACATTAGTAGTGATAGACAAATGAATTGCTTGCTGCATAAAATCCTTAAACAAAAATTCATATGAATGTCCAGAAAGTGTATAATGTTGTATGCCTACTTATAAACTCAATTGGATCAAAAAGATTCAAGTTAAAAGTTCAAAGAATGCATCAAACAAAATGGGACAGAATCCGTCCAGAAAAACAGCAGCAGCAAAACGTATTTTTCTACCCTACTTAAATATGTCGAAAAAATCTGAAAAAATTCACGCTCACAGAGGATGAAAAGTTGCAACCACAGTTCAAATTTCAGCTCATTCGGAGTTACAGAATAGGAATTAAAAATCATACCGTGCACAGATTCGTGCTGGAATAAAATCTCCGAATGCAAAAAGCAACTTTTTCAAGCCAAAATAGGTAAAACTTGGCACTTTATTAAGAATTCCAGAAACTAAACTAAAAACTAAGTCTCTTGTTACAGCAAGAGGACACAAAGAAAATCAAAAGTAAAAACAACCGGGTTGCCTCCCGTAAAGCGCTTTCTTTATAGCCATATAGCTAGGCTTACTTACTTGGTATCAAGATGGTTGGAGTGAGGTGGCTTGGCATCCCCAAGCTTAAATTCTTGTACTTATTTGATATATGTAGGGTGAGCCTAGGGGTAACATCCCCAAGCTTGAGTGTTTGTCCCTCGTGATCTTTATTCATCACCCTCAACTCTTCCACTTGAAAGTTCTCTTCACACAAAACTCATCTTAAAACTTGATTAGAGGGGTTAGTGTCTCCATAAATGAAATCCTCATAGGTACAGCAAAGACATATCATGAGTTGATTCTACACATTAGCTAATATTACTATGGTTGTGTATTGCTCTTTGATCAATAGAACCACACAAAACACAAGTAATGAGAGTAATGCAAAATAAAGACAGAATCTGTCAAAAATGGACAGCCCGTAAAGAGTGAATTTTCAGAGGCACTTACGTTGCTCAAATCAGAAAACTTTGAACTAATGAAATGTGTATTAATAACTGAATATTGCTGTCGTAAAATATCAGGTCAAAATTCCTCTTCTGTGATTTTATACATTTTTCGCAGTGAAGCTCAGGAATCTGTTTTCTGGACAGCAAATCACTATTGTTTAATCCTACCTCTCAAAAGAGGTTATTCTTGCCATTAAGATGAAAAATAAGATACAAAGGTGATGTTACGGTAGTAAACAAGCACCTTGACTCAAAAACCCAAAACTTAAGCTGAAGATAAAAATAAAAAAGAAACAAAAAGAACCAAGCAAGAATCAAGAGAAACAATCAAAGAAGAAGGAAAATATTTTTGTTGTTTTTGATTTAGCAAAAAGGCAAAAGGAGAAGCAAATATATACAACATAAACACTCTTTTTATTTGGTTTTAGCTTTGGGAAAAGTTTTAATGATAGAGACTTTGCAACGGTTCCATTGGCATGAACAACACATGTTCAAGGTCGACCCCAACTTCTCCATTACTCATCCTTCTCATTTACTTTCCCAAATTTTATATAAAATGAAAATCTTAAACTAATTGTCACAAAACAGTAGGTAAAGATATTTTACATGTTGTAAAGATATAAAGGTGTGCTCAAACCGAATAGGAAATTAAAGCATAAGGAACACACCACAGAATATTAAACAATTTACTTTTAAGTCTAACTCTCTTCCTATGCATTGGAATTTTATATATGAATAAATAACAACAAATTTGAGGTAACCAATGCATATAATAATCAATAGCTTGCATTTTAAATAACATAGAAACATAAAGGGGATTCTTATCTCTTCCTCTCTCATAATAGTTGCAAGCATTAAAGTTAAACATAACCACATAGTTTTGAATAGAATCACCACATAAAGACTTATCATCTAATGAGCATAATGGATCATCAAACTCAATTAAATCACTTTCATCCTCAATAGTAGGTGGACTGAAAATATCATATACATCATTGTAATCATCATAAATGGGAGACATAGTATCATCAAAATAAATTTTCTCTTCCAAACTTGGGGGACTAAAAATATCATATTCATCAAAACAAACTTCCCCAAGCTTAAGGTTTTCCTTAGCATTAGCAATAAAGGTGTTCAACGAATTAGTACTACCACAAACATGATTGTTATGCAAATAAAATTTAATTTTCTCCTCAAACACTTCATGTCCTAACTCAAGATAGATATTATACAGTTCTATAATTGTTTGGTTGTTTTCCATTTTATAATAATGTTTTAGATTTATATGTTAGTATGCAATGCAAACAAGAATAAAAGCTTAGCACAACGCTCCCCGGCAACGGCGCCAGAAAAGTGCTTGATAATCCCCAAGAGCAAGGAATCACTGTAGCACAATTCGATAAGTATTTGAGTGTCGAACCCACGAGGAGCTGAAGGTAAACTATCTATTCTCTAAAGCCCTATAACCCTCTTATATGGCCGTTTGTGCAAAGCAATAAGTTTAAATATGAAAGGAACTAACTAATGAAAGCAAGTGATGTGGAATGGGTTTATCTAGTAACAAGTTTCTCAATCAAGTTTCAAACGCAAGTTTCTTAGAGCAAGTTTCTCAAAGTAGCAAGTAGCAAATATCTCAAGTAGCAAATATCTCAAGGGAGCAAATGTTCTAGCAATTGTTATTTCATTCGTGTGGTTGTCACAATTAGTGAAGCACATGTTTCAGTCTTAATTGTTTCTTCTAGGAAGGAGCCATAAATAGGTGTAGCCAAGTAAATGAACTAAAACCCCTTATGATGGATCTCATGGCCAAGTAAATGAGCACACAAGAATTATTAAGACATAAAAGTCCCACCATAGCCTTAAGTTCTAAGGTCCCCTATATATATCCCCCAATAAAGTAACTTCATGACTCGGTCTCAGGTTTACATGTCCTCCCAAGTCTCCCTCACTCCATTACATTACCGGTGATCACCTTACATGCATTCCCCAACATATGTGTGCACTCATATATTGTACATAAAGACAATCATAAAAGATAACAAAACTTGTATGCAACCAATCAACGAACTATTTCACTATTGCCATGAACAAATCACTTCTCAAACATAGATGGGGAGACACAATAGATCAAGGGAATAGTATATTGCATCATATATCATGTTTGCCAAGAGTTTACAGTGGAGAGATGGAGATGATCTTGCTGTAGATGTTGATGATGAACACGCCGGAGGGGGGTGGAGCCCTCCGGAGGTGATTGGCGGCGTTTCCCCCTCCGATCTTCTCCGGCGGCAGCCTTCTGACTCTCTGTTTCGTGGTTTTGTGTTTCTCCGCCGCCTCCTCGCGAAACTCCTCGGGGGACTATTTTTATAGATGTTTTAGGTCAAGATGAAGCCACGGAGACGAAAACGGACGGCATCGGAGCCACGAGGAATAAAAGAGGTGGTCCCACATAGCCAAGGAATCTGGCCGCGTGGGACCATCTATTTTCTTCCTCAAACTTCCTTTTTTGCGGATCCTTGGCTCGTACGTCTTCTTATTTCCAAATATTGGGCCCCATAAAATCTTAGGTCATTTGGACGTCATTTGGTCCCTGAAAGTCAAAAACATGGAAAAAGGGGTTTTCTGGTTCTGCAGGGTTAATTCCAAATAAATGGGGAAACTATGAATTATCCCCTAAAATCATTATAAAACATAAATATAACCCATATATGATGCAAATAAGTTGGAATATCAAGTAATTAAATATAAAGTTCATGTATGCATTTTACTTGCATCACGGCCCGGGCAAGGACGGGGACGAACGGCGGTGAAGATAACGTGAACTAACTTGGGGTAGAGAAAAAAACAGTAAAAGGGAAAAAAATGTGCAAAGCAGGGAGTCGAACCCGCGACCAAGCCAAACGCGCACACACGGTGTGACCAACTGGGCTAGTCGATTCATATGTTTATATAAGAGTACAATTTATAATAAAGTTTGGAAGCAGCCATGAGTATAGCGCCCTTACACACAGGCGATACTTAACCGGATGTGTAGCGCCCGATCTCTGGGCGCTACCCCGTAGAGTGTAGAGCCCGATCGTTGGGCGCTACACGAAAGGGTTAGAGACGTGAAATAGTTTTGCTCGTAGTATATTTTGTGTTATTCTTTCGCCACGAGGTCAGTTTTGTCCATTTTGCACCGGCGACCCAATCTTTTTTTTGCAAGGTAATACGATTCTCATTAATAATTAAAAGATGAGATACAAAGTACGTATACACCGATCTTACAGATCTGGAGAGATAGGATAAACCTATGTGACAAACCAACGCCTATCCCTATTCTTTGGCACCACCGTAGTAGCCACCAAAGAAAAAGAGACAGATCACCTCTTCACCCGAGCTCGACGCGGCTCCATCGCTGATCATCAGCTTTTCGGACCTCCAAAGTAGTTTGCCATAGGACAAACCATTCTCTTTGAAAGAATCAGACCGGGGCAGCACGACCCCAGACACGCCGTCGAACTTCAGCACTGGCACCCCCGCACGACGACGTCGGAGTAGGGAACCAGAACCAACAGCCTCCAACCACGCACCCAGCACAAGGTGCACCATCTTCCAGCTGTCACCAGTGCAGACCACCGTCTGCACGTACTCCTGGACAAATCCTCTCTGCTCCACCATGGCGCCGGAGACAACGCCGCAGCAACGGGGACAGAACAGGAGGAAAAACCCATCTGATGGAGTCGTCGCCGCCGCCTCACTGATGCATGTAAAATGCATACATGAACTTTGCATTATATTACTTATATTTCAATCATATTTGCATCATATAAGGGTTATATCATTGATTTATATTGATTTTGGGAATATTTCATTGTTTCCCTATTTTTCTGAAATTAACCCTGCACAGGCAGAAAACCTTATTTTCTATATTTTGATGTTTCAGGGATCCAAATGACCTAATAATTTACGGGGATCAGTTTTTGGAAGGAACAAAGCGTGGGAGCGAAGGAAGTGAACAAACGGAGGCCCGAGGGCCAGAAGAGGGTGGCCCACGCGGCCAGATTCCCTGGCCATATGGGACCCACCATCTGCGGCCTCGGAGCTCCGTTGCCGTCGATCTTTTTTCCCGAGCCTCCGTCTTGACCTAAAAACGACTATAAAAGTCTCCGCGCCCTTCGGAAAGGAGGGCCACAGAAACACAGAAATCACGAAAGAGACCTGGAGTTGCAGATTGGAGGGGGAAACTCCGGCGGGGCGCTGCCGGCGTGGTCTCCATCTTCTCCAACGAATTCTCCATCGTCTCCATGATGAAGAGGGAGTAGTCCACCCCTGGACTATGGGTTTATGGAAGTAACTTATGTATCTCTCCTCTCTTGAGCTTCACTAATTAGTACCGTATGAGCTGCTGAACATGATTATGGTCATCTATGTAATACCTTTGTGGTGGAACTTTTTATGAGTTAATATATGTTTGAGATTGCAATAGTTTTGTTTCAGTTATGAAAATAGATGCATATTATGTACCCCGTTCTTGTGCACTTGTTATGATCAAGCATGTGTATGAGAGCGTGTGAGGGGGAACGTGTGCATTAGTTAGAGTAACGGGGGGTGGCTAGTGCGGTGAACGTGAGAGAAAGTTCCGCGATCCACTTGGGTGTTTTACCTTACTTTGTTGCCTCACTAGGGATAAAGAAAAATACCTTGCTACCGGAGATGTGGGTGTGACCATTGCCACTACTCCATGACTAGATCTAGCATGTTCTTATTTTAACTTCATGTCATGAAACTTAATGCTATGCTCTGATTTATCTTAATTACTAAGGTGTTATGATTTAGTTCGCATCTTGGTGGAGTATAAGAGAGATTAATAAACAAAAGATCTCTATGTTAGGACGTGATGCCCATATAATTAGTAACTTGTCATGAAACCTTTTGTTGCAATCTCATATGTCAATTCTAGTGTTCCATTGTCTACCACTTTATTAAAGAGAGAGTGCATTTGTGAAACCATGAACCCCGGTCCATTTTTAATCATAAGAAACACCTTTCCAACAACTTTTATCCACTTTACATTTTTTGCCATTTAAAAATCCGAAAATACAAAAACACTTTTATATCTTGCATTCACAATACAAAACCCAAAAATATCATCCATCATTGTTTCCACCATCCTTGCATATTTATTTATCATCATTGCATATTTATTTACTGTTTTGCATTCATTTTATTTTGATATCATTCTCACACCTTGTGCTTGACAACCACTTGGTGAGGTTGAGGGCACAAACAATTTACTTTGTTTTGTAGGTTTTCAAGAGAAGGATAAGAAGATAAATCTTTCACTACTGATTCCCCGAGAGTTCGATATTAAAACCTCGAGTCACCCCTCGTGGGGAAAACCGTCTTTCCTATACTATACACTCTGCACTTGGAGTCTCAACCTAACCCATATTCTTTTGACGCAGGTAACTACGTCAAGGGCCATCAAGACAGTTTTCTGGCGCCGTTGCCGGGGAATCATTGCTGTAAAGGTTTATCCAAGGGTATCTCACAACAAAGTCAACTTCATCACCAACTTGTGCAAACACCTAAGCTTGGGGAGGTTGCACCTACGTGAGCATCATCTTATCCATCTTTACCTTCAAAGCATTTTATTTTGTTTTGTTATTGTCTTGCATATCATATTTATATTTCGGTTTGCATTTTTATTTTCAGTTTTGCATTTTGTGTTGCATTTGTTATTTCGGTTTGCATTGTTTAGTGTCATTTTATTTTCAGTTTTGCATAAAAAATTAAAAAAACATAAAAACTTTATCAAAATGGATTCTAGTGTTGAAATGAAAAAATTTGGTCAATATTATGGAGAGTCATTAATGGATGCTTGGTATAGAATGAAGGGAATTAATAAAAATGGTGTCAACAAGCATACCCCTGCTACTTTGATAAGAAATTTTTATAATGGTCTAGATGGCTGGTCAAAATGTTTTCTAGACTCATTGACTAATGGAAGATTTGCTTCTGGTAATCCCTCACATGCTAATAATTTAATGGAAAATTTATTTGGGAGTTATATAGAAACAAAAGATGAAACTGGGATCAAACAACTAAAAGTTTCTATTGATAGGTCAATATTAGATCTACAAACCTATGTGGAAGAGTATCCTACTAAAAATGAAATACGCTCTTTCATCCTTTACTCAAAAACTAGTATGAAGAAAACTAATGACACCCTTTCTAAAATTGCTTCAAGAATGGAAAGGATAGCAAACAATGCCAAGTCTAAAAAGGGAGCAACTAAGAAATTTAATGACAAAATATTTTCTATGCTAGAACTCTTGGAAGGGAATCTTGAAGAATCTATTAAAGAAGATCTCAATATAGCTTTGGATGTATTATTAAGAAAGAGAAATGAGAAAAAGTTGAGGAAGTTAAAATGCTTAGTGAAGTCAAGGAACCATTACTTGACTTAGAGAATTGTAGCTTGCATGAATTAATATCTATCTTACAAAAATTTGCAAGTGATCCTTCCATTAATGTTAACCAAGCAGGTTTTGGTTCTTATATTGCTAATCATGTTTTAAAAGAAAAGATTGCTAGGTACAACCAAGAAGCTATGATACCACCTAAGCTTGGGGATATATGGATTCCCAAAGTACTAGTAACCATTGGAAAAGAGACACACCATGCTATATTAGATCTAGGATCTAGTGTCTCTGTTTTATCTAAAGAATTATATGAAGTACTTGAATTAAAGAATCTTGAAAAATGCTCTATTGAACTTGCACTTGCTGATGATTCCATTAAACATGCTTTAGGAAAAGTAAGTGATGTTATGGTAGAGTTGCATATGACATTTGTACCTGTTGATTTTCTAATCATGGATATGGGGAATAAAACCTCTAGTCCAATTATTCTTGGAAGACCTTTTCTTCGTACCACAGGTGCTATCATTGATTCAAAAGAAGGGAATGTGAAGTTTCAGTTTCCACACAAGAAGTGCATGGAACACTTCCCAAGGAAGAGGGACACATCAAAGTTCAAGCTCCCTCATGAGCTTCGTCCACAATAAATATCAAGTAAGAAGCCTAGCTACATGGCTATAAAGAAAGCGCTTTACGGGAGGCAACCCGGTTGTTTTTATTTTTGATTTTCTTTGTGTCCTCTTGCTGTAACAAGAGACTTAGTTTTTAGTTTTGTTTCTGGAATTTTTAATAAAGTGCCAAGTTTTACCTATTTTGGTTTGAAAAAGTTGCTATTTGCATTCGGAGATTTTATTCCAGCACGAATCTGTGCACGGTATGATTTTTAATTCCTATTCTGTAACTCCGAATGAGCTGATATTTGAACTGTAGTTGCAACTTTTCATCCTCTGTAAGCATGAATTTTTCAGAATTTTTCGACATATTTAAGTAGGGTAGAAAAATACGTTTTGCTGCTGCTGTTTTTCTGGACAGATTCTGTCCCATTTTGTTTGATGCATTCTTTGAACTTTTAACTTGAATCTTTTTGATCCAATTGAGTTTATAAGTAGGCATACAACATTATACACTTTCTGGACATTCATATGAATTTTTGTTTAAGGATTTTATGCAGCAAGTAATTCATTTGTCTATCACTACTAATGTCACCCCACAGAAAAGAAATGGGAGAAACGGTGTTTTGAAGTTTTTTCACAGGGATTAGAGGAGATGCACCAAGAGCTATCCAAGGATGGTGAAGACCATAAGCTTGGGGATGTGAAGACAACCCCACTGGACCAACACACTCTCGGTTTGCACACGTCTAACTTCTGTTTTTCGATCAATGCACTTTATCGCATAAACTTGGAGCGTCTTTTATTTGCTTTTTATTTCGGTTTGATTTTTGTTTGTCTTGAGACCACCACTATCATTTATATATGAGAGAGCTACTGGAAATTTGGGTTGAATTAAGTTGGATGCTATTAAAAAGATTGGGAAAGGGATGTTTGAGTTGATTCAAAAAGATACATATAGTTGCATGATTCATATGCTTTTAATGAATATTAATTTGCAAGTGTTTTATCAAGAGCTATCTTTTATTCATGTTTTGATGCTGAATGTTACTTTACTTTGTTTAACATGGATTGGTTAGTTCTATGGACACTTATGCATGCATTTAGACGGTCAACTTTCTCCCTCTTGCTAGCCCAAAAATTCCAACAAGTAAAAACTTGTTTTCCAACACCTTCAACCAAAGTTTTTCCAGTGAGTCCACCATATCTACCTATTAGCTTTATGCTATTCCGAGTATGTTTATCATGTTATTTTGTATTATCTATACTTCTGAATTAAAATGCTTATGTTATTGATTGTTATGGGAAAAGTTGGTTAAAGAGCTCTCACGAACTTGATGCACACCTTACTTTTATTGCACTTAATAAACATGACCATTGTGATTAAAATTATGAAGTTGTGAGCTTGACAAGAGTCTTGGTTGGGAGTTAGCTCATATGTGCTGTCACATGGCAAGCTTTCAACGTGCTCTTTATATTTTGTTGATATCATGTACTTTTGTTTATGGATGCTTATCATGGTGCCAAATAAATGTGGAAACTTAGTAAGTTTAATGAGTTTGTATAAATGGCTAGAGAGACGCCTGGGCCGCTAATCTAAGCCATGCATCATTCATGGTGGAAATTTACTTACATGCTATGGTGAACCTTCAGTGATGCACCCCACAATAAAAAGCTATACCAATAGTAAATAAAAAGGGTGTGGAGATTGTTCATTTTGTTTGTTTGTCTTGTCATTTTGACATGGGCTTGTTCCATGTCCTGGGACAAGAGGTACCCCAGTTGACGCTCTTGATGACGCTATTATATTACTTACAATGACCTTAACTTGAACTTGCTTTTGTGTCCCAAGTTGAGTAACACCGTGGTGTAGGTACTCGTATTCACGGGGCATGAGACATTCAACCCATACTTTGTCAAGCATACTACTCATATTTGCTTTCACTTTAAACTTTAACCATTCAAGATGCTATGATAGGGGTAATGAGAGCTTGACACCAATGAATACCACATTGCAAACATTAACTTAAGTAGAAGCATTTGGAAGTTAGATGAAACTTATTCATGTTTTACCTCTACTCATTTATATATCTTTCCAAAGTGTCCACCTTTTATATTCAGATTTACAAGAATACTCTATGACCATTATAGGATGTTTTTACTTTTCATTATGCATACATTTGGTCCATAGTACTTTCTTCTATGTTACACTTTGTGAATTATCATTGAACATCCTTACATTGAATATTTGATATCACTTCATAATCTATCTTGTATATTGCTACTCCTTTGAAGAATGAATCATTTGACTCTATGTAGCAATAGTAATCATCTTTGATATCCTTTGATAGTATTAAATTGCAAAGTCCATGTTAGTTTTATCACCTTCATACTCGAGGACGAGTATAGGTTAAGCTTGGGGATGTTGATGCATGTAAAATGCATACATGAACTTTGCATTATATTACTTATATTTCAATCATATTTGCATCATATAAGGGTTATATCATTGTTTTATATTGATTTTGGGAATATTTCATTTCCCTATTTTTCTGGAATTAACCCTGCACAGGCAGAAAACCCTATTTTCTATATTTTGATGTTTCAGGGACCCAAACGACGTCCAAATGACCTAATAATTTACGAGCATCAGTTTTTGGAAGGAACAAAGCGTGGGAGCGAAGGAAGCGAACAAACGGAGGCCCGAGGGCCAGAAGTGGGTGGCCCACGCGGCCAGATTCCTGGCCGCGTGGGACCCACCATCTGGGCCTCGGGCTCCGTTGCCGTCGATCTTTTTTCCCGAGCCTCCGTCTTGACCTAAAAACGACTATAAAAATAGTCCCCGACGCCCTTCGGAAAGGAGCGCCCAGAAACACAGAAACCACGAAACAGAGACCTGGAGTTGCAGATTGGAGGGGGAAAACTCCGGCGGGGCGCTGCCGGCGTGGTCTCCATCTTCTCCAACGACTTCTCCACCGTCTCCATGATGAAGGGAGTAGTCCACCCCTGGACTATGGGTTTGTGGAAGTAACTTATGTATCTCTCCTCTCTTGAGCTTCACTAATTAGTACCGTATGAGCTGCTGAACATGATTACGGTCATCTATGTAATACCTTTGTGGTGGATCTTTTTATGAGTTAATATATGTTTGAGATTGCAATAGTTTTGTTTCAGTTATGAAAGTAGATGCATATTATGTACCCCGTTCTTGTTACTTGTTATGATCAAGCATGTGTATGAGAGCGTGTGAGGGGGAACGTGTGCATTAGTTGGAGTAACGGGGGTGGCTAGTGCGGTGAACGTGAGAGAAAGTTCCGCGATCCACTTGGGTGTTTTACCTTACTTTGTTGCCTCACTAGGGATAAAGAAAAATACCTTGCTACCGGAGATGTGGGTGTGACCATTGCCACTACTCCATGACTAGATCTAGCATGTTCTTATTTTAACTTCATGTCATGAAACTTAATGCTATGCTCTGATTTATCTTAATTACTAAGGTGTTATGATTTAGTTCGCATCTTGGTGGAGTATAAGAGAGATTAATAAACAAAAGATCTCTATGTTAGGACGTGATGCCCATATAATTAGTAACTTGTCATGAAACCTTTTGTTGCAATCTCATATGTCAATTCTAGTGTTCCATTGTCTACCACTTTATTAAAGAGAGAGTGCATTTGTGAAACCATGAACCCCGGTCCATTTTTAATCATAAGAAACACCTTTCCAACAACTTTTATCCACTTTACATTTTCTGCCATTTAAAAATCCGAAAATACAAAAACACTTTTACATCTTGCATTCACAATACAAAACCCAAAAATATCATCCATCATTGTTTCCACCATCCTTGCATATTTATTTATCATCATTGCATATTTATTTACTGTTTTGCATTCATTTTATTTTGATATCATTCTCACACCTTGTGCTTGACAACCACTTGGTGAGGTTGAGGACAAACAATTTACTTTGTTTTGTAGGTTTTCAAGAGAAGGATAAGAAGATAAATCTTTCACTACTGATTCCCCGAGAGTTCGATATTAAACCCTCGAGTCACCCCTCGTGGGGAAAACCGTCTTTCCTATACTATACACTCTATACTTGGAGTCTCAACCTAACCCATATTCTTTTGACGCAGGTAACTACGTCAAGGGCCATCACTCGCCGACACTATCCATGAACCCTAAAGCCACCGACTTGAAAGATCGGCAAGCACACGATGCCACCAACTCCGAGACGATGCCATGAAGGACAACGCCGGTGTGCAATCACATCTGGAAGCAGAGGAACAATCTGCATTTTAATGGAGTCCCGCCGGATGTGCAAGACTGGAAGACCAAGTTCCAAACTGACTTCTCGCTTCTGGTTCATAGGACCAGAGCTTCCCTCCATCCCTTTATTCGTTCTTTTGTGCAAGGACTCTAGTTTTTTAAGCGTTGCCCTTGTGGCTCTTTGTAAATATGTAAATGTTGTCCTCATTTTTTTAATATAAAGGCAGTAGGGGCCTTCTCTACTGTCATAAACGTTCAAAAAAAAAACGCCGATGTGGGAATAGAGTTGAGTCAGATTTATTTGTCCGGGCGTCGCTCCCACCACCCTAACGACGCACCACGACCTACAAAGCCAAACCCTAACTACAAAACGGAGAAACCCGGATCCCCCTCCCTCCCGCCGCCGGAGCAGCAGACGGAGGGGAGAGGGACCAGCAGGTTCGCCGGTGGAGATCGGTGGAAGAAGATCGCCTCCTGATCGCTAGCGGCGGCTAGGTCAGGAGCGAACAATGGTTATGTGCTACAATCTGCACGAGCAGCACATTGCAGTAAGGATTATACGAATACGTACATATGATGTCATCAGTACGTCATCATGACATCACTGCATGAGATGTTTTATATCTGCGCTATGTTGTGGCCGTACGAAGCCCTCTTCGCCCTCCTCATCGGTTTCAAACCGTGTAAACCGTGAAACCAACCCGACGCAACCCGTATGTGTACACATTCGAGCGATCTAGGAGATTAATTAAGAACCTGCAGGTAGAGGTAGGCCAGTCCCGGAATTTTGAACATGCAAATTTTTTGTCAGCATGGATTTGAGCCTCTATGTTTCCTTTGCTCATATTTTAGCATAGGGTCTCATATAAGAGTACTAGCTTCTATTTTAGAAGCGATCAACACTAGGCTGGCGAGATGGATATTCAGGAGAGACAAAGTAACTTCAGGAAAATCAAAAATTTATTTGCCAGTCTTAAGTTGTTCAGAGCTGCATGTGTCAGACCTTGTCATTGATTCATTTTGTTGTCCACCAAGTACTTGATTTGGTGTCGTACCATAATTAACTTCCTACGGGTCCAAACAGAATCGTCTGCATGCTTCTCTAAAAATCTGATGTTTCAGAACTATAAATTAACACTGCCCGTAAAATGTTTCCAAACGATGTATTCCCTTAGCCGTGTGTGTTCGTTCTAGCCCTCTCACCTAAGCATGGCGTTGTAACCGCATCTCTCTGATGCCGGAATCGTTGTACCTTGGGCTCTGCCCCTTTTCTTCTATGCATTTGACACGCAAAGCTTTTGCGTGTTCGCAAAAAAAAAATGTTTCCAAACTATCGCTATCCTTACTCTTTAGGTAAATTCCTTTTCTTTTTGACCATTTTTTTTTCGTTGGTGTCATGAGATTGACGGCTAAGAATGTACTCAGGAAGCGTAATTTGCGACGTGATACATTGCGTTTAATGACAACTGCGAGGATTACAGCGGCATTTGGAGTTGGAGATGGCACGAAATGTAGAGTTGAATATTCAATTAAAATTGCCCCGTAGCAACGCACGTGCATATGAGCTCGACCATGCTTTGCGTGTTCGCAAAAAAAAATGTTTCCAAACTATCGCTATCCTTACTCTTTAGGTAAATTCCTTTTCTTTTTGACCATTTTTTTTTCGTTGGTGTCATGAGATTGGCGGCTAAGAATGTACTCAGGAAGCGTAATTTGCGACGTGATACATTGCGTTTAATGACAACTGCGAGGATTACAGCGGCATTTGGAGTTGGAGATGGCACGAAATGTAGAGTTGAATATTCAATTAAAATTGCCCCGTAGCAACGCACGTGCATATGAGCTCGACCATGCCGTCGGACTACATGAGCTCGACCACACCGGCATACTTAAGGTGGACTTAGGAAATAAGAAGTCATACATTGAACGCCAAAACATATAAGTAGGTCGCTCTATCAAGTATTTTACGTGACAAGTGTTAAGAGACCATGCCATGTCAAATTTTAGGTTTAGCCAAAGACTTTCCCGGCTACACTCGTCGTGCTATGTGGAGGTAATTAGAACCGGTTTATTGACGGGGATATATATGGCGTCCCACATGAAGTATGTCTTTCTTGATGTGGACATGCGGGTGTTAAGAAAATGCATCATTTCTTTATTATGAGTCAACAATTGCAAAGAAAGAGTTGCCATTTCTTGATGTTAACATGACTTAACAAGAAAGTAAGCCGAATTATTGATGGTAGAAGCGACCTCAAGAACGCTTCGTCTCACTATTTTTTTATTTCCAGTAGTGTAATACTCCACAACCAACAAAATATTCAATAAAAATTAACCGTAGCAACGCACGAACATATTTGTTATAAACTAAAAAAAGATAGATAACAACAAGCAAGAACCAAAAGAGATCGATGCCTAGCTCTATTCTTTTGTTGAGTCAGATGTCCGCCATGTGATATGAACATATAATGTTCTAAAATTTTCTCAAAAGAAATAATGATTGAGAAGCAACAGAATAAAATATGCATGTGACTGATGCAGTCATTGGAGGCTACTTCCATTATTAAACCTGTGGTACTTTTTAACTGATTTCCATGGGAGGCTCCTTTCCCAGGATGATTTAGTTTCAGCAAATGACGGTTTTGAGAGCCGTACAAGACGTTTTAATTTGTTTTTCCTGTTATTCTTGCGGTCGTTAAAGCAGGTTTCAAAACAATGATTGTAACAAAACATGTTGCTTAGCTACTACTCGTACACGACTACTAGAAGAAAGAGAAAACCTAAACGACATTTTTTTTTACTAACGGACAAAAGGAAGGGCAAGTAGACGGAGACGGTGAAATCCACTTTGTAGGAGAGGAAAGAGAAACCGTGACTCAACTATCAGCGACCGTAGGCCGTAGGCGCATTTCTCCCTATGACATGTGGGTCCGCCCGGATGCTCATAATCATAAACCAACCCATTAATTCGCCGTTTCCTACTTTTCATGGCGAGCAAACCCATGCCGCGGTACCTGCTCCTCCGCCGCCACCTCTCAGCCGCGACCGCAACCACGGCACCTCTCCCCACGAGAAACGTCCACCGCGTGTTCGACAAGAGCGCGCACAGCGACCGTATCCAGGAGCTTGCCCGCCTCGGCCGCCTGCGGGAGGCCAGGGAGGTGTTTCAACGCGGACACAGATTCTGTGAATAGTTACGGGAACTAGTCACATCTGAGTTTCTCTTTTTTGTTTCGAATTTTGATCTGAAATTTCTAGGGGTTATCTTAATATGTGTTGTGAACATGCATGATTTTTTTCAGATTTTTTCGCAATGTTTAAATTTGATTTTTGGCTCACCCGGTGACATGCAAAAGCCGCATGTCACCTGATCTGTGTCCGTTCGACGCCATGCCACACCGCAGCATCTTCGCCTGGAAGTCTGGAACACCATGATTTCTGCCTACTGCAACAGCGGAATGGTCGAGGACACGAGATCCCTCGCCGACGCTATCTCCGGGGGCAACGTCCGCACGAGCACCATGCCGGCCGCGTGCTCGACGCTCGCCTCGGCCGCGTGCTCGACACTCGCAGGGTGTTTGATGGAATGCTCGACCGGAACACCGTGGCGTGGAACGCCATGGTCAGCTGCTATGTACAGAACGGGGACATCACCATGGCACGCAGGCTGTTCGATTCGATGCCGGGGAGGGATGTCACGTCATGGAACTCGATGCTCACCAGGTATTGCCACAGTCGACAGATGGTGGAGGCACAGCGCCTGTTTGAACAAATGCCGGAGCGCAACTTGGTTTCTTGGACGGTCATGATTTCTGGGTATGCTAGAACTGAGCAGCATGCCAAGGCTTGGGACATCTTTCGCATGATGCACCGTGAAGGTGTGTTGCCAGACCAGTCGAATTTTGCCTCCGTGCTTATTGCTGTGACGGGTCTCCGGAATCTTGGTGTTCTAGAGGGCGTCCACCCTCTAGCCTTAAAGACAGGCTTTGAGGGTGATGTCGTCATTGGGACATCGATGCTAAATGCATATACTAGGGATGCAAGTGCGCTTGACACTGCAATAAAATTCTTCGAGGGTATGCCAGAGAGGAATGAGTATACATGGTCAACCATGATCGCTGCACTATCTCATGGTGGTCGAGTTGATGCTGCTATTGCTGTCTACGAGAGAGACCCTGTAAAATCCGTTCCATGTCAGACCGCACTGCTCACAGGGTTAGCTCGATGTGGCAGGGTTACTAATGCAAGGATTTTATTTAAGCAGATTCCAGATCCTACTGTTGTGTCCTGGAACGCCATGATTACTGGGAATATGCAGAATGGAATGGTTGATGAGGCAAAGGAACTGTTCGATAGAATGCCTTTTAGGAACACGATATCCTGGGCAGGTATGATTGCAGGGTATGCACAGAATGGAAGGAGTGAAGAAGCTTTGGATTTACTCCAGGCGCTCCATAGGAACGGGATGTTACCTAGCCTATCTAGTTTGACTAGTAGCTTCTTCGCTTGTTCAAATATCGGAGCTCTTGAAACAGGAAGGCAAGTGCATTCACTTGCTGTTAAGGCTGGATGCCAGTTCAATAGCTATGTATGTAATGCTCTCGTAACCATGTATGGCAAGTGCAGAAACTTGGAGTATGTGAGACAAGTCTTCAATGGAATGAGAGTGAAAGACACGGTGTCATGGAACTCTTTTATTTCGGCACTTGTACACAATGATATGCTGGAGGATGCAAGACATATATTTGACAACATGCTCAGTCGGGATGTTGTATCTTGGACTGCAATAATATCTGGATATGCGCAGGCTGAACAGGGAAATGAGGCAGTGGAGTTTTTCAAAAGAATGTTACATGAGCATGAACTACCAAATTCACAAATACTAACTATACTTCTCAGTTTGTGGAAGTGTTAGTGCGTCTCAGCTTGGGCAACAAATCCACACAGTAGCTATTAAGCATGGAACGGATTCCGAACTTATAGTGGCTAATGCTCTCATGTCAATGTATTTCAAGTGTGGTTCTGCAGATTCTCATAAGGTTTTTGATTCAATGGAGGAACGGGACATATTTACATGGAATACCTTCATTACAGGTTGTGCACAACATGGCCTTGGAAGACAAGCCATTAATATGTATAAGCATATGGAATCCGCAGGGGTGTTGCCAAACGAGGTCACTTTTGTGGGGCTTCTAAATGCATGCAACCATGCTGGTTTGGTAGATGAAGGCTGGCAGTTTTTCAAGTCAATGAGCAGGGATTATGGACTAACTCCTCTGCTGGAACTCTATGCGTGCATGGTGGATCTACTTGGGCGAACTGGCGATATGCAAGGAGCTGAACAGTTTATTTATGATATGCCGATTGAGCCAGATGCAGTTATTTGGAGTGCTCTTCTTGGGGCCTGCAAGATTCACAAGAATGCAGAAATTGGTAAAAGGGCTGCTGAGAAACTCTTCACTAGTGAGCCATCAAATGCGGAAAATTATGTCATGTTATCAAATATATATTCTTCTCTGGGGATGTGGGTGCAAGTTGCAGAGGTACGAAGAATTATGAAACAACAAGGTGTCACTAAAGAGCCTGGCTGTAGCTGGATGCAGATAAGGACCAAAGTGCACTCATTTGTCACTGGAGATAAACAACATGAGCAAATTAAAGAGATAGAATGTACCCTCCAGGATTTGTACTTTTGTTAAGGACTACAGGCTATGTGCCTGACACTGAATTTGTTCTCCATGACATCGATGAAGAGCAGAAGGAGAGTTCCCTTCTGTACCACAGTGAGAAGCTTGCTGTTGCTTATGGCCTTCTTGTTACACCCAAGGGCATGCCTATACAGATAATGAAGAACCTTCGAATATGTGGTGACTGTCACACTTTCATCAAGTTTGTATCACATGTCACCAAGAGACACATTGACATTAGGGATGGAAATCGATTTCATCATTTTAGGAATGGAAGTTGTTCATGTGGTGATTTTTGGTGAACACTATTTTGACTTTTCTATAAGCATCAAAGCAGATACATTGTGATGATTCCAGATGAAATGTTGGATTGCCATTCAGAAGTTTTTGTTGAGTTGTAGAACACAAAGCAGACAAGAGTATACTGACTGAGTATGTTGCTATGTTGTGCCCTGCCATGGGTTCATGCACGCAATATTGAGATGGTGAGCATGGACCCGACGCTGGTTAAGGTAGGTTGTGGCTGGATCTTCCCTTTCTTCCCCTTTTTCCTGTTTACATGTCGTTCTTGGATTTGATAGTTCGTGACCAATCTCTTTGTATAGTTGCTGTTGTGACCTGCTCTTCAGTTCGATCTGTTTTTCCATGGGACGTGCTGATTTGAGGTGAGTACAAAAATGTCAGGACCACAGGATGGAATGAAAGGAACTGAACAGTAATCGACAGGTTTGCTGGAATAAAGGAAGTAATTGCAGGAATAAACTGGATAATTTGCTGGTAATTAAGGTGCAAAAAATAGTAGAACAGGAAAGGAAGAACAGGAAAATTAGGGTTTTCTCCTTAACGCGCCACCCAGCCACCCACTCTCCCAGTTATATCGAGTCCCCGAGGAGCCGCGTTTACGAATTCTGGTTCACTGCAGTTTACAAATATTTGGCAGATTTGCCTTACATACTTTTGAAAAGGGAAATTGAATCTAAGCCGTCCATCGCAGTGAACCGATACAAAGCCATCTGAGCCGTTCTTCTTCTGAATGTCGACACTAGCTGGATGATAAACAGTTCTGAACCAGGTCTTGACAATACCCTGCCTACGAAACCAGACTTCAAGGATGGAAACCTGGGAATGTAGCTTGAATGAAGGATGCATCCTCCCAGGTAGCCTCTTCTGGAGTCATGTTTTCCCAGTGCACCAGCCACTGAGGAACTGGAATGTTGTATGCTCCTGCACTCCGAGGAATTTGCCTGTATTGCAACACTGCCCGTGGTGCTACTTTGATTTTTCCATCTGGAGTGAGTAACGGAAGTGAGGGGTTTGGCACCGCCTTGGGTCCAATATACTTCTTTAACTGATTCACATGGAAGACATCATGTCAGGCAATTGCAGTTTGTAGGAAACATTACTAACTTTTTGGAGTACCCGAAAGGGACCATAGTACTTGGAAGATAGTTTCAGGGCATTTCGAAGCCCCAGAGTTGTTTCTCGGTATGGCTGCATCTTCAAATGTACCATGTCGCCCACTTCAAAGTGTCTTTCTGTTCTGTTCAAGTCTGCATACTTCTTCATCCGATTCTGCGCTTGTTGTAGATTCTGTTGAAGTTCCTTGAGCATCTCTTCCTTTTCTTGCAGAGTGATTTCCACTTCAGGTGACACATCACATGGTACTGCAATATCATGAATGTGTGGAGGAGTGTAGCCATACAATGCTTCAAACGGTGTAGTCTTGAGTGATGTATGGTATGATGTATTGTACCACCATTCAGCAGCCGGTAACCAGTTAACCCATTTTTTTGGTTCCTTGAAAGCCATGCTGCGCAAGTATTGCTCTAAGCACTGGTTCACACGTTCAGTTTGGCCATCAGTTTCAGGATGGTAAGCTGTGCTGAAGTGGAACTGTACTTTCAAGGCTGCAAAGAGTTCTTGCCAGAATTTAGAGGTAAATATCCTGTCTTTGTCACTGACTATGATTTTTGGAGGACCATGGAGCTTAAGGATGGTATCCATGAATAAGTCTGCTACTTGGGCTGCTGTAAATGGATGTGAAAGCGGTAAGAAATGTGCATATTTAGTGAGTCTGTCCACCACTACTAATATGACATCTTTCCCTTTTGATTTAGGCAATCCTTCGACAAAATCCATGCTTATTTCTGTCCATTTCCCTTTAGGAACTTTGAGAGGGTCCAGAAGCCCTGGGTAATGTACCCTTTCTGTCTTGGAGATTTGGCAGATGGGGCAAGCTGCAATCTTGTCAGCACAGAATTGTTTCATGTTAGGCCAGTAAAACAATTGTTTCAACCTGTGGTTTGTTACTCTGTTACCAGAGTGCCCTCCAAAGATGGATGCATGGAAGGAGTTGAACACCTTTTCTTTAAGGTCTGTGGAAGTGCCAATAAAGATTCTGTTCTTATACCGAAGAATGCTAGCGTGAAGTGTATATGGGGATGTTTCATCAGAGTGTATTGCCAGCTCTTGCAGCAGTTGAGTACATTTGTCATCTCCAATATAACTGGCCGCTATGTCTTGCATCCATAATGGTACAGTGGCAGAAATAGCCAAGCAAACTTCTTCATGAGTGGTGTCATGTTTCCTCGAAAGGCCATCTGATGCTGTGTTATCAGTCCCCTTCTTGTACTCGATAGAGTAATCAAATTCGAACAATTTCAGCATCAGCTTATGTTGGATGCCCTCTAGAAGTCTTTGGCTTGTGAGGTATTTGAGGCTTTGTTGATCAGTTTTGATCAGTAGTTTATTGCCTAACAGATAGTGTCTCCATTTCCTAAGTTCCTCCAGCATTGCTAGTGCTTCTTTTTCATAAATTGACAAGGCTGCTGCTTTGGGACCTAGTGCTTTGCTGAAATAAGCCAATGGTCTTCCTTGTTGCATCAGTACTGCACCTAACCCTGACCCCGACGCATCAGTCTCCAGAGTAAATGGGAGTTGGAAATTGGGGAGGGCAAGAACGGGTGGGCTTGTCATGGCAGTCTTTAGTTGCTGAAATGCTTTTTCTTGTTGTTCTGTCCATTTGAATGCATCTTTCTTGAGTACATCATGGAGGGGCCGACAAATGGAAGCATAGCCTTCAATAAATCTCCTGTAATATCCTGTTAGACCAAGGATTCGCCTCAACTGTTTGATGTTTTGTGGAGATGGCCAGTTTAGAATTTCCACTATCTTTGCTGGATCAGTAGCTACTCCAGCTCCTGATAATACATGGCCCAGATATTCTACTGATGCAGTAGCGAATGCACACTTGGACATCTTTGCTTTGAGTTTGTGAAGGCGAAGGATTTGAAGTACCAATTGAAGATGTTGTCTGTGTTGGCCCATTGATTTGCTGTAAACAAGTATGGCGTCGAAGAAGATTAGGACAAACTTGCGGAGATGTGGGGCAAATATATTGTTCATGAGCTGTTGAAATGTAGCAGGTGCATTTGTGAGTCCGAAAGGCATCACCAAGTACTCGTAGTGGCCGAGATGTGTGCTGAATGCTGTTTTGGCAATGTCAGCTGGATGCATTCTAATCTGATGGTAGCCGGAACGCAGGTCGAGTTTGGAGAAAACTGTTGCTCCTTGCAGCTCGTCCAGCAAGTCCTCTATCACAGGAATTGGGTATTTGTTTTTTACAGTGAGAGCGTTGAGCTGTCTGTAATCAACACATAGTCTCCAGCTTTTATCCTTCTTTCGAACTAAAATTGCTGGTGAGGAGAAGGGGCTACTACTGAGTTGAATTTCAGAATTTTTTATAATATTTTGTACCAACTCCTCAATTATGTTTTTCTACTTGTGTTGCATCCTATAAGGCCTGATATTTGGAGGGTCAGAGCCTTCTTTAATGGGTATTTTATGGTCACAATCCCTGTGAGGTGGCAATCCCTCTGGTTCCTCAAAGATATCTTTGTCTTGTTCCAAGATGCCTTGTACAGGTGCTACCCAGGTGTGTCCTGCTTAACTGTGGTAGGCTTGTTAGGATTTTCCACACGAATGAGGTACGCTTGGGCACCAGACATAAGTAGCTTAGAGCATGCCTTAGCTGAGATCAGTGTGTTGTCCAATGGTACCGCTCTGTCCATTAATGTGCACCACTGCCCTTCAACAGTAATTGAGATGCTTCTTTTATCCCAATCATGGTAATTGGGACTGTGGGTCTTCAGCCAGTTAGCTCCCAATACCATATCCTTTTAGTGGCAGTAATTTGCAATTGTGTGCAAATTCAGTACTTTGTATTTTGAATTTGCAGTTTGGTATTTGGCCAGCAGAAACCAATTCTCCTCCACCTGCTACTAACACTCTGTTCTCCTCCACCTGCTACTAACACTCTGTGTGCTTCTGTTGGTTCCACTATCAAGCTTGTTTTCTTGATGAATTCTAAATCCAAGAAGGTATTGGTACTGCCAGTATCAATTAGAGCTACAGCTTGTTTGCCGCCAACGTGGACCAGAACTGAAAGGGTAGTGTCACCAGGAATGCCATGAAAAGCTTCAGCTGATATTTGCATGCTTATTTCTTTTGGAGGAGTATTAACTGGTGCTTGTTCTGCCTGTTGAGCCTGTTGTGTTTCTGTTTCAGCAAGCGTGGCTTCAGCGTCATGGTAGGTTTCTTGGTGATCAATACTATCTTCAGAATCGTTGTGGCCTTGAAGCTGGATGGTGTGTACCATGCTAAGCATCTTTGCACATTTGTGTCCTAAGAACCATTGTTCTGGACAATACCAGCACTTGCCTTTCTCTCTGGTTTTATCATTCACTTGTTTGACTCGATTGTCTCGGTACTGCTGAGGTGCTCTGAAGGTGGATGAATGAGTTCTGTTGCTCGAGACAGGAGTGTTTTGACGTTTGTTAGCCGCCAAGTAAGCCAATTCTTGCTGCTTTGCATGATAATGTGCCATCTTCATTGTTGTGGGAGTGTGGCTGCGAACAGCATGCTTGATGGTGTCTTTCAGACCACTGATAAAGCGGAGCACAAAGAAATTGTCAGTCGGAAATGGATGGTCTCTCTTCATGTTGATCATGTATTCTTCGAAACGATCAATGTATTGTGCCACAGTATGTGTCTGTGTGAGGTACTGGAACTGCTCCATGGATTCTTGTTCAGTCGGAGCTGGGAACCTGTCACTTAGCAACTGACGGAATTGCTGCCAACGCAGATGAGCACAGTTCAGACCACTGCTGAGAAGCCAGGTCTTTGCCTTTCCACGAATGTGTGCATTCGCCCACTTAATCTTGTTGTCATTTGTGATTCCACTGACAGCAAACACACCTTCACACTCTTCTAGCCAATTAGGAGCATTGTCGCCAAAGAATAATGGGAGCTCCAAACTGGGTGTTCTGATATAAGGCTCCTGACCTGAGTTGTTGCTTTGTTGCACAGGTGGTGGCGGTAACACGGGTTGAGTTGGAGGTGTATAGGTCGGATAAGTGGCAGGTATGGAAGGCTGTGTTTGTGAGTAAGTATACAGAGTTGCGAATTGTGGTTGTTGTTGGGGTGGGTAGTGGTAGTATCCCTGTGAAGGAGGGTAGTATTGTGGAATTGGCTGCTGGGGTGAGTAGTAGTTTGGGGTGCTGCTTTGCGGCGCCATCTGAGAAGATGTGTACATGTTTGGGTTGGTGTGTGGAGTAGTAAGCTGGAAAATTTGGGAATTGGGTGGTGGAGTGGCTTGGGAAGCTGGTGGAACTGTGAAAGTCGCCGAATTTGAGGTCAAATTGGCTTCGGTTTGTGGAATGAAAAATGTTGGCTTTTGAGGTGGAGGTGGTAGCTGTGGTGTCGAATTGGGTGTAGTGGCTTCTGGAATTGGGCTTAGGCTAGTCGATGGAGGCGGTGGTGTTGCGAATTGGTTCTGGGATGTGGTGGGTGGGGAGGCGGTGGTGACGGGGTTTGAAGGTTTGAGAGATAAGGCAATCTGCGCCACCATATCATTCAGATCCGACATCGTACCTTGGAGCGCCTCCAGTGTGCTCTGCTGATGGTCCAGACATCGGTGAAGATGAAGCACCTCGCGAGGGAGACGCTTGCTGATCTCCTCTTCTTCCTTTGCTTGTTCCTGCGCCGCTGCCTGAATCTCAGCTTCTTCCGCTTCGGCCGCAATGCACTCTTGTGAACGGGTCCGAATTATGGACATGGATAAAGTGCGTCTGCTCGATCTACTCCGCGGAGCTTGATCCAGGATGATGAGGTTGAGGGATTTTACCACCGGCAGCTAGATCTTTCGGCAACCTCGGCGCCGCCGCGGTGGAGAGGGTGGAGAGGGAGGGATCATCGCTCGGGGAAGAACTGGCGACTGATACCAATTGTCAGGACCACAGGATGGAATGAAAGGAACTGAACAGTAATCGACAGGTTTGCTGGAATAAAGGAAGTAATTGCAGGAATAAACTGGATAATTTGCTGGTAATTAAGGTGCAAAAAATAGTAGAACAAGAAAATTAGGGTTTTCTCCTTAACGCGCCACCCAGCCACCCACTCGCCCGGTTATATCGAGTCCCCGAGGAGCCGCGTTTACGAATTCTGGTTCACTGCAGTTTACAAATATTTGGCAGATTTGCCTTACATACTTTTGAAAAGGGAAATTGAATCTAAGCCGTCCATCGCAGTGAACCGGTACAAAGCCATCTGAGCCGTTCTTCTTCTGAATGTCGACACTAGCTGGATGATAAACAGTTCTGAACCAGGTCTTGACAAAAATTAGTTTTTCCCCTTAGAGGTGGAGGTTGCTTCCAAGTTTAGATTTTGCAAATAATAATTTTTTGCAAGCCGTGCTTGGTGGCCATGCGTAGAGGTAGAGGTAGAGGTAGAGGTAGAAGCAGTTTCTTAGATTGCTAGGGCCTAGCTGGACGTGCTAAAATGATTTGTTTCTCATACTCTGTATAATATTTTCTCCCAAACGTTGATCTATTATGGTTAAATCTTCAATTAAGATATTCGATGCATCATTTCCTACTTGATATACAAGCCGGTTGTACAGTTCAACTTATTACTTCCATCGTTGAGTGTTGTTAAATTGCTACAACGGTCTGTTGGTATTTTGATGCTTATGAAAAGTTCATATATTGTTGTTTATTTTCGTTCTTCAGTAAACTCATGTGCCTGCAGATAGTTCACTCGTGTGCTAATCTGCAATTTTAAGAAAATACACCTAAATAGACAAAAAAACAGTATTTCAGTATTGTTGAACTGTCCATTCTCGAAGTTTACTTAACTAGAAATCGACAGAACATTGCTCAAGCTTATACATAAAGACAAAATATACATGTTTGCTTACAAATGATTGCATTAAATTGGATTTCAAGGTCTCAACCAATATTTGTTTTTGCAAAATAATCAACAAATATTATTATACCATGAAGGTGCCAATGCATTGGAATGCAATATTTTTTCTGCATCCTCAAGGAGTTTGTTAAGTGTAGTTTATTATTATGTACTGCATCTTCCTCATGGTGGGTGCTGCATTTCTTTCTATGTCGTCCAGCTTGCTAATTTGTTCTGCTAGACAAGGACTTGCTAATTAGTTCAGTGAGGCAAACATACCTTCAGTTTGCAGCTTCAGGATCCTGACACGTCGGTCCTGGATAGGTCGGTGATGCCAGATCTGGTGGTGGAGTATAATCAGATGCAGCCCCTCGCCTCGCATCGTGTGCACCGGTGTCATTGCAGGTTATCCTCTCTCTCTCTCTCTCTCAGTTTCGGTCCCCTTTTTTCTGCAGCTCGCTTTTCTCTCTCTCAGTTCCGATCCCTTTTTTCTGCAGCTCAGTACAGCGGAGATCGACACTGGGAGCTTGCCATCTCGATTATTTTTCAGGTATGAACTTCTCTATGCAGTGTGCATGTATGGTTTGAAGTGACCAACCTAGGCTTGCCCTTTTAGATGGATATAATACTAGCTGCAATTTCTGCCACTATGACGAATGTTGTTCTACAGCATATAGCATCCATTTGAAACAATTAGATCCTTTCCTTGCCATTTTCATTGTAAAATTAAATTTGTGATGATGAATCTGATGTGCTTAATCATGTTGTGATTACCAGCTATTTAGTGCTTGGTAGGTATTAGAGTCTGATGTATAAATTATATTGCAGGAGGAACATGACTACAATCAAGTGCGCTATTTCTCACTAATTATCTGCTTATTTTAACCGTCAAACTGAATATTTATGTTTGCTAGGAACTTATCTATTGTGAAAATAGAAAGACCTGTTTAAGGAAAACAATCAATAGCAAGTTCTAGAAAAAAGAGAGGTTGTCGTTCAGGTATATTTATCTACTATATATCTGAATCGAGACCTGATTAGATGATGAAGAAGCAGCTCCCCAATTAGTCAATACACCTGTCACATTCTAGAGTTAATCACATGCTTGAGATGCCCTCCTATTTTTTATTTTGGTTTGCTGTTGAATACATTTTGATATAGTTAGAAGTGCAGTAGCTTAGCTAGCATCAAAGGGCCATTTATAATAGTTTGATTTGACTCGGTGAAACGATAGTGCCATTTTCCCATGAGTAGTCTTCTTTTAAACAAGAGAAAAACACCGATGACTTAGGTCTCATCCATTGTTCAGTTCAATTCCTACAGATTGCTACCAAAGCTACAAATATAAGGCATTTTACTTTGTGTTCTTTTGGTGCATGGTAAGTAACATGCAAATAGCCAAATAGCAAAGACATGTTGTGGTTATGAGTAGCTACCTCTTTTTAGCCGCAAGTGTCTTTTGCACCGATCAAATTATTTTGTTGTTTTGCATATTTTGCAGTCTTGCCAATATATAGTTTACTAATAATGTTTGTTTGGGTGTATATAGAAGTCAATACATTTATTTTTAGTGAGGTTTTAATATTTCTTTTGAGGGCCACCTTCCCTGATTTTATCCTTTTTATGGCAGATTTCATTTCATATGTGGACTAATGAATTGAGTCTACAATGAGCTCAAAGAAGGGGTTATGACGTTTCGACAAAATTATTGGCTACTCTCAGGTTCCCTTTTATATCTCTGTCCATTGTTTGTGAAGTCATCTTTTCGTTTCTGTATGCAAAGTTGCTTGGAATGTCGTTTCCATTTTTCTTTGTGCACAATCGAGAGAGTTCATGACCTTCGATATCAAATGTTGGCTTTCTAGGGTAGCATAATATAAAATTTGCTTAACCGTGTGTCAGTGTGTGAGTTTTACCAACAAAATGAGTCCATGCATTGTGGTGTATAGATAGAGTGCTATTTTCATTATATATTGAGGAGCATATACTAATATCTAATCATTCTATGCACTAGAGTGCACTTTGAATTTTCAACGGTAGAATGTGTTGGTCATGTGTAAATTTATTTCAAGAACCTTCTAGGTATCAGATATGCAAAATTGAAAGCTTGGGTTCATGCTGACATTCTTTGTTCAGGTTTGGACCTTACTAATGCCGCTTCAGGTTTGTATGTGTTGCAAGCTCTCAACTGAGATTAGTTATAGCATTTTTTATGTGCCATCGCTTGTTTTGAACTTTATGCTTTTTACTGTGTGTTGCAATTTTCTAACCTCATTTACACAAATTCTGCGATGAAAATTACAATGTGTGCACCATTAGTCTAGGAAAATTCATGATGCATTTTTAGAATAATGTATGATCTATATAGGAATATGGATCTTGGAGGTCAATTATTAGCCTCAATGAGGCAGCAGCAAGGTCAAGCACGAGGCGAGGGTTGCTCAGATCAGAATCAGTTTGTCCAAATTTCTCTTTTTGCTTTGTGATTCTATTTCGCCCTGGTTTTAGATGATCGGTTACTGGTTGATTTCTGTTTTCGCTTTCATTTCACCGTGGGACTCTGAGTACGGGCAGGATGGCCGTAACGGAATGGACGAACTGAAGGAGGCTGCCGGAGTTGTAAAATCAATTATATCCCCTCACGGGAACTTAGGTTCATTATAGTTGACTGATCTAAATGTGAGGCGCTACTTGAATTATGAATGATTTTTCTGGATGTACACAACTGTTACTTTTTGGTTTGGGCAGTATCGAATTAGTCGGCTTTTTTATGAGGTGTATGAATGTGATTCCTACTACTTTTGTTGTAAAGAGCAGTGACAAAGGTTCTCCACTTCACTTCTATTGTGCTTTACAGAATTTATCTTCTTGCCAACTGTTGCAATTGATGTAAGCAGAACAGCACTGTTTTTCCCAGTACGCATATCTTGAAATATACCATCAGAAAATTCAGCACATCAGCGTCAGACGCTTTACGTACGATGGGATTATAATTTTTAAGCGCCGCATCAAGCGTTCCTGCGCTGATGGATGCTCAGAAACCTCTCAATGGCAATGGCCATAGTTAAGGTACAATGAAATCAAGGAGTAATAACTGAGCATTCGACTCCTGTTAAAAAAAACTGAGCATTCGACTCAAATACAGTGATCGTGAGTACATTATATTCTGCTTTAATAATATGCTAATAAGCTTAATATTGTAGCCTTACAATTACATGAGGACTGCGCGGGGGGGGGGGGGGGGGGGCGCTAAACTGGAAAAATAATGGGAGTACCGATAAAGAAGTACAGTACATCATTCCGTGAAGCAAATGGCCGGCATCACCGCCGCTTGGCGAGCTGGAACGTGCGCTTCAAAAACTGGTTGGCAACCTCGTCGTCGCGGTGGCACAGCACTCGGAGGATGGTGTCCGGGTCGGCGCGGTGCCACTGCCTCGATGTCGGCGGCACGGGTGTTGAGCCGCCGCCGTCGTCGTACTCACGCGTGCCCGCGATGGACTCGGACGTGGCGGCACCGAACGCGCCGATGAGGTGCTCTGTCGACCGTGCCATAAGCTCGACGACGCCCTCCGCGGCCTCCGCTTCCCGCGCCACCACCTCTTCGGGTACCAGGCCCTCTCCGCACGTACAGAAGGCGCGCTTAAGGCTCCGGAAGTCCTCGTCCACCATGCCGTGGTCCGCCCTCGTGAAGCTCCGGTCGTTGCCGCCGGCGAGGAGGACCATCAAGAACGCCTGGAACGAGGCCTTCATCACCTCCCGCACCGCCACGGGCTGTGCGCGATCGGCCAGCACCGACACCAGGAACGGCAGGTTCTGCTTCAGCGCCCGGAGCGCCGGCCGGATGCGCATGTCGGCGACGTTGCGGACATAGAGGCCGTGGTAGAAGGAGTGGCGTGAGTCGAGGAAGATAAGCCGGTACGCTGCCACCTCGGCGACATGGGACACCGCCGACTGCGCTGCGGCGCGGGTGCGGTCGAAGTGGACGGATGCCGCGACGCGGTTGCCACCGGAGACAGCTGCCGGCGAGGCGCCCCCGCCGCCGCCGCGCGCGCAGGACACCGAGGAGAGCGACTTGTCCATTGCCTGGACGTGGGTGAGGACGTAGTGGAGCGTGTTGAGGCGGACGTAGAGGCGCTGGGTGCCACGGCTGATGGATGGCCGTGGGGTGTGGTTCGAGCTGCCAGCTCGCGGGCTGCCCTCCGGCGCCTGGCACGACGGCAGCACCGCCTTCTTCCACAGCCTGAAGAAACCAGAGTCTTGGTTGCACCTCGTCAGCGCCGGGAAGGGAGGGACGTAGCTCTGCTTCGACCCTGCATTCGGATTGTTGAAACAATAATCAGCAGTATACCATGGCGCACTAAGTTATACCCTGAGAAATACGCATCTGCTTACCGCATGATGCGACGAAGGAGATGTAGTCTTGAAACATTGACTCAAGGCCATCGACGAGCTGCTGAAGTACGTCGTCTTTCGCGGTTGCCGGGATATCCGAGAATTCGTCGATGGTGGCACTGGCAAGCTTGATCAGCTCTATAGCCGACCCGGGGAAGGGCTCCTCCTTCGACTTGGGTATCCAGCTCTGCAACCATGCAACATAATCCGTGGCACGTGGACATGAGTGGCAAGTTTGATTGGTACATTTTGTGCTTGACATCACCGCATCGAGCTCGAAAACATTAGTACCTCGGTTTCTTTGGCTCGGAGGAGGCAGTCCCTGCCGATCCTAAGCCTGTCGTCCATCCAAGCCTTGAGCAAGCCCATGACGACTGACTCCACCTCGTAGGGCTCCATGTCGCCGACGATTGCCTTGGCCCGGTCGTCGTGGCAGTCCGCCGCGTCCTCGGCGGTCATCTGCGCCAGGACCTTCTCCAGCCGGCTCGCCGAGTGAAGCACGCGCACGAGCTCCTCCGTGAGGATGGTGACCTTGACCAGGTACCGTCTCAGCACCACGCCGAAGCAACCGTGCAGGGTGACCGCCGCGACCGCTACCGGGGCCGGGTGCAACCGCCTCAGCACCGGGCTGAAATTCCTGCGCTCCACCATGGCCAGCTGCTCCGTGTCCCTCGCCAGCCGCATCAAGACCACACCGGGGTCGTTGTCACGATCGGCTATCAAACTCTCGGACACGTTCATGCCGTTCTCGAGTATCTGGAATCAGATCATATACAGCACCTCTTATCACATTCTGACGGAAAATACTCCTCAATGGAGTAATGTAATGTTGAAGCATGAGCTCACTTTGGTGAAGGCGTTCTTCATCGAACACCTAATGTAGTAATCCACGCGGTCGGCGGGGAAGTTCCCGGTGCCGGTGTATTCGCGGTCGGCGACGATCTTGCCGGCGCCAATCGCCATGGACAGCAAGATCTCCATGTCTTCTGTGCCGCAGCCGCTGCCGATACCTTTCTCGTACCTGTCGTGGTAGTCAAGCAGCCTCTTCTCTGACCACTCCTGCATCTTTCTCAGCGCGCTGATGAGCACCTTGGCGTACACTGGATCACGGGACTGGGACTCACGGCTCCCCTGCTTCGCGTCGGCCGCCACATCGGCGAGCAAGGTGAGAGCCGCGGCGACGAGGTCCGGCTCGACCTGCCCGGTGACCACGTACTGCTGGAAGAAGACCCAGGCAAAGCACACGTTGTGCACCGCCCTGCCGACGCCGAGGATGGGCCACGTCTTCTTGATGAGCTCCAGCAGCTCGTCGACCTCGTCCAGCACCACGGTGGGCTCCCTGAGGTCGAAGACGGTCTGGAGGAGGGAAGCGTAGAGGAGGACGTTGATCGGGTAGCCGTCGGCCCAGTGGCACGCGTCACTGCCGCTGCCGGGGCGCCAGGCGAGGGCATGCACGGCGTTGGTCAGGGCGCGCATCGCCTCGGAGCCCTTGCCAGTGTCAATGGCGCGGATCTCGGTGGCGCGCATGACCTCGCGGAACCGGAGCACGGCGGCATGCAGGCGGTCGAGGGGGAGGGAAGGGTGCAGGATGAGGCCGGCCTCCAGGAGCTTGATCTGCCGAAACTGCCACTGGTGGTACTCCTCCGCGTCGGCGAACTCGGACGGCTTTAGCTGCCGGAGGAGCTCCAGTGGGAGGACGATGGAATCCGGCCTCCTTCCAACCTGTGGAAATCAATCAACCGATGAATGCGAGCACGGCCCGTGCATGCGTGTGACAGAAAAATCAAAATCGTGCATGTGTTCACGCATGCTTGCCGACCTGCCCAACGATGGCGCGCATGAGCGTCCTGCGTAGCCGGGCGTCGCTCTGCTCAGTGACCCGCATCTGCTGTCGCATAATCTCCGCCGACGTCATCGGCCGCCGCGCCCGTCCAGGCGAGGCCGGGCCTGACGTCTGGCTCAGAGTGCGCATCATCATCGGAGCAGACCGCCTGGGCTTGAGCCCCAGAGCCTTTTTTACCCTGCTGCTCATGACGCCGCTCCCGCCCCTCGCCCCGGCCACCGGCGAAGACACCTCTACCTCCGACGAGCCGCCGCCGCGCGCTCCGGGGCTCGACGACGCGGCACCGCCGGACGAGCGGCAGGACATGAAGAAGATCTCGTACGCAGTCTCGCGAAGCTCTACAGGGCCGAGCGCGTCGATGCCGCCGAAAGGGCAGTCCAGGTCGGATGCAGCAAAGTCGAGCTCGGGGGTGTCCGACGACCGCGTCGCCGACGAGCAGGCAGAGCGCGACCGCTGGTGACGCCCCATGGTTCCCATGGTCACGCCTCCGCCCGCTGCGTTCCGGTCAGCCGAGCCAAGCGAGCTAGCTCAAAGCGCCGGCTGGCTGGCTGCCTCGCCCTCCGCCCGCTCGATGGAGAGGACTAGGCAAGAATGGGATGACCGAGGAAACTAGCGCATGTTCGCCCAAACGGAGGTGAACTATTTTTGTGCCGCGATTCAAGCGGAACCAGGAGGAGCAGGAGCTTGTTTTGCACGTGATTTTGTAGCAAAAATTGTAACTTTGGTGTCCATGGCTCAACCATTTAACATGCTCTATTCCAGCACTGGTTCAACCCCTACACCTCTCTTCAGTTTTCTAAGTTGACGCTGATGGATAAATTTCAAAAAAATCAAACTCAAGACGTAAACATTGCAAATGAATCACTCTAAGATTATACTTTATTTTAGAAAATGTTCGACATCAAAGCTTTGACACGTCGCAGATATAATACAGGCATAAAATCATTATAACTTATGTGGCCTTCCTTCCTTGAAGGGATAAAACAGATTTCACTGGCATGGACAGCCTGGTTGTTTGTTGAGGCCTTCGTTCCTTGACAGGAGAACACAGATTTCACTGTCATAGAGCATGGTTCCACCAAGCCGCTTAACATACCTTGGATTGCTACACCTGTTACCTGTCTCAGCAATCATATGTCAGGCAGTATTCCACTCAAATTCAACCTCGAACACCAACTGATCCTGCAATGCACATCAACCGCTGGGATTCTCAATAATTATATATGCAAAATGAAAAGTCTAAAGATGAGAAATCAATTCAGTCACACTACTTAACATGCCAAAAGCAGGAATGGTATCTGGACTTTACAAAGAAAAAAGTGATCAAAGATGTTTTGACTATGCTTATTTTCCAGTAGAATGAGTGGCCGGACTGTTGTTATAAAACCAGTATCTGCTACTCCCTTGAATCCGATTTAAGTGTCGTACTAAAATAACTACTCACGTACATTGCTAGGAGAACTAGCGACAGATATTTCGGATCGGACGGAGTATATACATGGATAAGCACGGTCTTCTATCAAGTTTCAGTGTATTGTGTACCTTTCTACCAGCACTAGAAAAAAACAAATACGGAGTAACAGTTAATGATGGACGCAAAATTACGAGGAAAAAACCATGAGAGAAGCCAAAAGGTGGCATCTTCAATTTTCCAGAGTTACAATGCCTGGTTTTGAAGCAGATATGAAATTACATCAACAACTATTCAGTAATCAGTATTTTCAGATTTCAATTAAGTAACCACACTTGCACAAGATACACTTATATGCATTTTATTTTATTTGTTACAAATACTCCCTCCGTTCCACAATGTAAGATGTTTTAGATGTTACACATACATGTCTAGATTCATACTAAAAAGAATGGACACATGCCCTTAAACATGTCTAGATACATGTGTGTGCATGTGCATGTGGAAAAAGACAAACATCTTATATTATGAAACGGAGGGAGTACATAGCTAAGAGAAAACGTTATGCTTCTGGCACATCTGCCCAATTTTGAAGGAGATACAAGGAGAGACATGGTGACATATTATGACTCGTGATGGACTACAAATAACACCCCACCCCACCAAAATAACTGACACCTTACCATACAATTTTAGGAAAAAATCAATAACAATAATACTCTCCCTCTATTCCTCCTCGGAATGAATCTATCATTTATTTCTCCCCCGGGTCTACTCATTGAAAACTTGAAATCCATTAGCAGGTTCCTTGGCCACAACAGGTTGGTAATTTAACTTGTACTCCCTCCGTTTTAAAATATAAGATGTTTTAGGTGTTGTACATGTTGACTAGATTCACACTAAATGAGTGCAAATACAAACTAAAACATGTCTAGATACATGTGGATACATGTGCATGTGGGAAAAGGCTAAAACATCTTATATTAAAAAACGGAGTAGGTGACTAAACCAGCTATGTATTTAGTGCTAAAGTCTCTCGAGCCAAGCCTAGAGTTAAACAGTGTGCAAGGTCTCTGATGCTAGTTATACTAGTTACTAAGTTCATGCTAAAAACTGTGATTCATCATGGTCTTGCGAAGGCGGTGATTTACTCCATTAAAAAAGTAATGAAGCTACTATCACGTGATCTCTTATTATGAACTAAAAGTGTAGCTATCACAAGCAAAACATTCACGTGCACAATTGAACAGGATATACACGGAACTAATAAAGCAACAAAGCTTTGCTAGCAATGCATATGGTTACATAACTAAAGTTTGTATAATATGCCTTGTCATAGATGTTATATGCATCGTGTCGACGAAGAGGGTGGGGGGGCTCCAGATAATAAAACATTAACCTATGCATGCAATGATGCACTAAATAGGAGTCTTGTGTGATGGAGCATGCTTGAGTGTATTTTCATAAATACATGCACTATATTATGTTAATGTACAAAAATATGAACTACAGATTATCCGATAACTAGGCTACAATATCAATACAAGTGTATATTCATAAACATATTTTCTACTCCCCGGTTCCGAATTATAAGATGTTTTGCATATTTCAATGTGTGCTCGGACTGAAACGAGTGAATAGACACACTGAAACACGTCTAGATACTTGTGATTCAGAAAAAAAAACTAGAACATCTTATAATTTGGAACAGAGGAAGTACTTTCTATTTATATTCCACTATATCAAAATCAGAAGCTGAGTAACGAATAGTCAAGCAGTAAATCGCCACTAGTTTTTATTTCTGTATATGGGCAATTGGAATGTTATTCCGGGCAGGGAATCTATTGGACACAAAAACAGACGACATGATTAGCGTGCAGGTAGAGCTTAAATCCTTAAAATTTATGAGGCTTTCACAAAAAAGAAATAACAAATAGATAAAAACAAAAATGTATGGATAATTTTAAACCTTTTGTGTACCAGGCTACCGGCATATGGCTGATCTCGTGGATCTTGTGCCCAGAAATCAATATTACAGTACATTCAGTAATAAAACGGCAGGAACGATTGTCAAAACCATTGCTAGCGCTGGCCACGGAATGGTGTTTTTTTGCTGCTTTTTTGTGGCGCAACTTTCGCTACTAGATTTCAAATATGTTATATATCTATGAGAAGGTTAATAAATACATGGTGTAAGACTAGAATTATCACTATTGAAAATCTACATGTTTGTTGGTTATCATCAGGTCAAGGTAGACCTTTAGGACGATATTGGTGGCCAAAGTACACCAGGCTGGATTTGATTGTTTCACATAGTGAATTAGTGAACATTTTTGGGGGGCCAGAGTATATCTAAGTGCTCCCACTAGGAAAGAAAGTTGAAAAGGATTTTCCGAACAAAACTGAAAGAAGATGAATTTTTGTGTCCACGTACCATCTTGTAGCACAGCACAAGATCCTCAAGAAAATGAAGCACGTAAAAAGCTAGTAGCTTGCAATCTGTTTCTGTGCCAATGCTTCAAAATTGCAACTTCTCATCAGCTCATCAAGCAAAATCAGCGGGCTTCTGATGCCACTTTCACTCTCACTTGGACGTGATTTAAAAAGGAATAGCATCCCATGCGACCTGTACAGAAAGGAAACGAAGGAGGAAGGACAATTATTTTACTTTCCAAATGCCTCGCTACTTTACTCTAGGGTTTCTACCTGTACATCATTCATCAAGTATCATCATAGATTTCTCTGCATCTAAACTACATTAGAAATTGATGCTACCATCTTGATGCTAATAATCTCTTTATTGCTGCTCACGTCATATCAAAATTTTAGGCCAAAAGGCTGGAAGGGCTACAGTTCCCTCTACTATACCTGTATCCATCTACATAGCAAATATTAGAAGCAGACTCATAGCTTCATCATACAAAGGATATAACATTCCAGTTACATAAAGAAGCATACTACACGTGAACATCTGTCCGAATCAGCTATAGGATCAAACCTCTATCAGTGCATACTTTCAGGTTTTGCATCTTTGCAAACCATCAATATTAAAGAGATATAAAAGGCATAAGACCTTAACTCCAAGGTGAGCTAGAGTAGAGGAGAAAGCACAGCACCACATATCAACACAATCACCAAAGATAGCATTTCAGACTTAGAGAGAGAGTACCCAGCATAAATACTACAGTCAAACACAAATATATGATTCTGTCGAATAGAGATACAACTAGATAATTTGGTCCATAAGCAGTGAAGCTACTCTAGCTTTAAACTAGAGATAAAGCAACCTGAAACTCCACTCATGACAAAGCACACCGAATGATAAGCTAAACTTAAATAAAGCATTATGAAGATACAGCTACTCGACATAATAGCTACTTATTGACTAGAAGTTCTAGTAGTAAGCCACGAAGGATCAAGCATTCCAACCAGGAGAAATACTGATGTAACCAGCAAAATGGACGGTCTTCAGGAGGACAGCAAAGTCGGAGTGCCACAATAATACATAAGCTGCCCAATTGCGCTGGTTCACTTCATGGCATCTCTCTTACTGAGCAACCCTAGGTTGCATACCACCATAACCGCTGCCATAATTTGATTGGCCTTCAGAAGCTCCATTGACTGAACCACCAAATCCTCCGCCTTGTGAAGGATCATTCCATGCATTTGGGTATCCAGAGTTGCCATTCGCACTTCCATATCCAGCACCATACCCAGCCGCTGCTGCAGCAGCAGGATTCCCAGCACCATCTCCCCGTCCCCCATAAGCACCATATCCTCCAGGATTACCATATGATGCATCCCTCCGTATCCACCATAACCATAGCCCTGGTTTCCATAACCTGCAGCTGCACCAGGTGCCTGACTAGTGGGTGCATTTCCACCAGCAGAAGAGCTATTCCATGCACCATAGCCTGCATTGCCAGCATAGCCCCCGGTGCCATAACCAGATGGAGCCTGGCTGCCCCAGGGTCCTCTATTAGAGCCTGGAGGTCCTCCCTGGTAAGCAGAAGCAGCAGAACTTGGATTGCCATAAGCCCCAGCAGCATATGCAGAAGGAACTCCTCCATATCCTGCAGACCCATAATTTCCATATGTGGTTCCAGGATTAGCATGTCCATATCCATATCCAGTTGGAGCAGTACCATAACCTCCAGCACCATAGCCCGGATAGCCACCACTGGCCTGCTGCGCCTGAGCATATCTGCTAGCATCACCTCTGCCATCATAGCTGCTAGTGTTGGAGTTAGGACCATTGTTACTATGAAAACCCCCACCTCCCATGGAACGCCCGCCGCCGCCGCCAGAGCCAGGGTTTGCCTCTCGTGGCAGTGCGCGCTTCACCTCTACCATCTTTCCACCAAGTTCATGGAAGGTCTTGTGCAGCACACGGTCAACCGCATCCTCCGAGTCAAAGGTGATGAAGCCAAACCCCCGGGGACGCTGTGTGGTCTGGTCATACATCACCACGACATCAGTGACGGACCCGAAGGTCTGGAAGTACTGCCGGAACTCTTCATCTGTCAGACTGGAGGGCAGCCCACCCACGAAGATCTTCTTTGTACGAGCACCACCGGCGTCGCCGCCACCACCACCTCCCCCGCCTCCAGCGTTCCTTCCCGCGCTAGGGTTCACCGCCTTGGAAGCCTGCTGCTCCTCCCGCGAGAGCGCACGCTTCACATCGACCTGAGACAACAAAAGCACAACAAAGACACCCACGATTGAGCACTTGATAATACTTCGCCTCACACACGCACGCCCCAAGGCCGCAGCAGGCTGAGTAGATCAGAAGGCGACCGAAGCGAATATTCCACACGAATATCCCGCTAGGGTTTGGCTGGGGGGGAACCGAAGGGAGGGAGAGTAGGTACCGTGCGGCCGTCGAGGGTGTGCGGCTCCAGGAGAGCGGCGTCGACGGAGGCGGGGTCGGAGTAAACGACGAAGCCGAAGCCCCGGGGGCGGCCAGTGAGCTTGTCGCGCATGACGGCGGCCTGGGAGACCTCGCCGAAGGTGGAGAAGTGCTCCTGCAGCTTCTCCTCCGTGGTCTCCCACGAGATGCCGCCGATGAAGAGCTTGCCCTGGTCCGACTCCATCTCCGCCTCCTCGCGCCGCTCCTCGGATTCGCTCGCGCTCGGGTGCGGGAGGGGGCGATGGAGGAGAGAGAGGGGAATTGGGGATTTCGGCTTCGGGGGGCAGAGTGGGTTTGGGGATATTTTAGGGCGCTCGTGGGGTGGGGTGGGGCCGTGGGGGCCTGGACGAATAGGTGGGCGTAGGGTTTCTACCTCTTCTCTCGGGGCTAGGCGCCCCCGGGATCGGGGAAAATCCCCGGATCCCCTACACGACACGTGTCCACCTCCTTAGACGCAAATCACTTCAAATCGTGACTGAAGTAAAAACGGTTTGAACGTAATAAGAAGTTTGTGCTATTGCAGCAAAAATCCAATTTCAACCAAAATCACCCGCAAATGGTTCATTGAAGCAAAAACGGTTCGCGCGTAATAAGAATTTTGTGCTATTGTAGCAAAATGTCCAATTTTCACCAAAAATCTCGTAAATGTTTTTACGAAGCAAAAAATGGGTTGTTTGTAACAAGAATTTTGTACTATTGTAGCAAAAGGTTCAATTTTCTACGGAGAAAAAGTTTCATTCGTAGCAATTTTTTTGTTTTGCTCGTAGCAAATGCTTCTATGTAGAAAAAAGTTTTATTCGTAGCATCGCCAGCTCACACTATCCTAGATGGTTTTACGGAGCAAACCGCGCGCCGTCAGTAACATCGCTACGTGCCGTCGGAAGAACCGTCGCGCGCACTCGGCAGCATCGCCGACTCGTTGATAGCAATGACATGCGCCGTCGGTAGCATCGCCGGCTTGTCGGTAGCATCGCCGGCTCGTAGCATTGCTGAATACCATCGGTAGTATCGTCGGCTCGTCGGTAGCAATGACATGCGCCGTTGGTAGCATCGTCGGCTTATCGGTAGCATCGCCGGCTTGTCGGTAGCATACGCTTATAGCATTGCCGAATACCGTCGGTAGCATCGTCGGCTCGTCAGTAGCAACGACGCGCGCCATCGATAGTATCGCCACGTGGTCGATAGCAACACCGCACGTCGGTAGCATCGTCGGTAGCAATGTCATGCGTCATCAGTAGCAACACCGGACACGTTGTCAGCGAAACTATAAAACCGTTGTAGCAAAAATAAATTGTGTTGTTGTAGCAAAAACGACTTCGCCAGAGACATCACCGGAGACCGTGTAGCAAAAAAATTATACTATTGTAGCAAAATAACAAAACTTTGGTAGCAAAATTTCGTGTTGTTGCAAAATCCAACGCCGCAGGTAGCACCGCTGCCAGCCGCTTGTAGCAAATCCCTACGACGTACGTAGCAAAACTCGACGCCGATTGTAGCACCACCACACCAACGTCGGTGACCTCTGGAAAGCAACGCCGCCGTGCCATGGTAGCAACGCTGGCCATCCCTTGTAGCAACCTCGTGTGGGGACCCCCGACTAGCCGTCCGAAATACCCGATTATGCTTGACACAACGATCCCGTGATCAGTCTGTCGTTGCACATAATCCGAACTGAGTACCATAGTTTACATCCATTACAACACCGAATTAAAGTCTTACATAAATGGTCATTTAGACCAAGTCTTACATAGGTGCCTTCATGGGCCAAACGAAAATATTCAGCGGAAGTTACGGCGTAGTAGACATCATATCCTAACAACAACCCGACAGGCAGCTGACTTATGGAGATCCCTAGTTCGCATAGAAGTTGTCATATTCCTCCTCGGCGTAGTGCTCCTCGAAGTCTGGCTAAGACAATAGCCAGGGACGAAACCAATATGAGTACATTTGATTGTACTCACAAACTACCCCAACATGAGTATGCACTAGTTTTATTTTTAATTTCAGACTTTTATTTATTTAAAACATCTCTATATCTTTATTGAAAAAGGTAAGAAAAAATTTATAACTATCCTTAATTAAATCCTTCTCTTATTTATTTCTCCAAAACTCCTCCTTTCTCCGACCATAGCCCGTCATGGTCCATTTGCCTCCAACCACCTCATACCGATCCGTTGGCATAGGTGTATAAAACATTCTCCAGTTCACTTTCTTTTTAAAAACTCAAAGTCTTTCAAAAACTTGCACATGGTCTTAGGACAGCCTTCCAACTGTCCATTGCCGAGGACTCGGCTATTCGAATAGTTTTACACTCTGCAGAGGTAGCACGCTTTTCCCACATCCATCCGGTAACTCATCATGTCAGCCACATCCCGCCATACAAGGTGTATGCGAAATTAAATCACCGACCATAGCCTGTCATTTGCTCATGCTAGTATAGGACCCTGCCGCTATGACACTTTCCATCAACAGTTAACCCAGCCCGTCGGAATCTAAGTGTGAGGACTCATAGTTCTGCTCGGCGGTTTATAGGGGACATCCTTCACCACATGTGCGAGGACCCGGGTCAGGGGTAGGTCACCGAACCATTCCCTCATGGAACGGAGTCATCTCCGTTGTTGAGGCATCCCATACTAATATGAGCAAATTATATGACTAAGCTCTTTCCCATATGTGGGTAAATGTGGTCGCACAGGATAAGATTAGTCGTCATAGTACTAGGACACACTGTGCATTTTTCATAAACATCACCCTTCTCCACTTCTCCACTTCAACACCGACATCTCGGCATTCCACCTTCATCAAGCATTTTCAAAGGAGTTTTGAATAAACCATATTTGTTTTTCCCATCCTATAATTTTACATAAACTATCTTATACTTCTACCTCAGTGGCAAAACAGTTTTTCATATGCTTTTTGAAAAGGTTTTAAAAAACATTACCTTAAAATTAAATCATGTTATCAAAGTAGATGGATATATATTTGTGTTGCAAGCTTAGAGAGTAGCTTGCCTTGCTCAACAAAGTGACCTTGGTCTTGATCTTCAGGTTCAACAAATTCCTCTTCCTCGATAATTCCGACAACGCTCTCGTCTAATTAATAAACAAATACAAACAATCACTATCCTATTCAATCAACATCACAATATTACAATCTTAAATGCCATAAATAGCCACTGCACACATCAAGCAACACAATTTGGTTTCAATTTGATTGAATTAACCATTATTTATTTATGTCTTGAATATGGCAGAAACTAGTTGAACATGTTTAATTGCATAACTCAAATTTTGTTAGTCACAAAAATACAAACTAAAATTCTACAGAAAGCTACTGATGTGTAGAAGACAACACAATTGGATTTGGATTAATTGGAGTTACCAAACTCCCTACACAATTGTTTTTATCCAGAAACTTAATAATTAAGTTTTAGCTATAAATTAAGTTATGTTGATCCTAAAATTAAATCATTTTAGGGGTAACTAACAATGACTAAATATGATCCAACAAAATTGGCCCTAACTCATTTGGGTTAATAAATAATTATCTATAATTGTTTTCGTGCAGAAGGGTTTCTAAAATTTAATTTTATGCTAAACAATTATCATTACATAATTAAATCTACCAAATTTAGGGAAGCTAATAGATCACAGTACCAAAGCTAACAAAATTGGATTGGAATTATTTGGGTCAATAGAGTATCAGAAACAAACTAGTTTAGGTTTTAAACCTTCTGTGGCATTTTTAATAATACACATTTTTTATTTATCTAAATGAAATGAAACCACTTGGGTTGGTTAAACACTTTCATAAGCTTTCCAGAACATTTTGATTTGATTTATTTGGACTTATAAATCTTCAGATATTGAATTTCAAAGTTCAGTCCAGTACTGAAATTTCTAGAGAAATTAAATTAGAAAACTACTCTGGTTTGGATAATGTTGAGGATCCTGACGGGTGGGGTCCACTCGTCAGTGACTCAGCAGAATTATCTCGCGCGCGCTAAAATGTTTAAAACGCTGACAGTGGGGCCCACTGGTCAGCAACACATCTAACCGAAACGGTATGCTACCGTGGATTCAAGATCTAACGGCTGAGAAGCCAGCACATCGACGGCGACCAAAAATGGGCGGCGCCGTGGCTCCAGCGACGGCGAGGTCTGCGATTCGCTCACCTCGAGGCTCGGAAGGACGTGTAGGTGATGCAGAACGACCGCGGAGGCTTGGGGAAGGTCGCGGGAGAAGTCACGCTTCCTGGGACGGCTCCAATCGACGCCGTCGAGCAGCTCCGCTTCCACGGGCGAGTCCTCCAACTCCGGCGAGGTCCTCGCGACGATTCTGTGCGCGATACAGAGGGGAAAAAGGTGCGTCTGAGTGCGGTGAACTAAGGCAACAACGTAGGGGGTTCAGAAGGAGAGAGGGAACAGCAGCACGGTGTGGCCGTGGTCGACCTTCACCTTCTGCTCCGGCAGCAACTGGTCATGGTCGACCAAGGCAGCAAGGGCTGCAACAACGTGCTCGCCCTCCTGGTGGTGCACGAGTGAGGGTGGAGCAAGGGGAGAGAGTGGTGCGGAGTGGAGAGGAAGTGAGAGCTCGAGTGCTCTATTTAAGCTCCGAGCTCGGTCCATGGTGGCCGTCGTTCATGCACGGTCTATGCGCACGAGTGAGCGCTGTCGTGCCGGTGTTTTTGTGTCCTCGGGAGCAGAAGAGCAATGGAGAGAGGGGGGCATGGTGTTAGGCCACCACGGCGTCGCCACCTCCTTCTTCCACAGTGGCGACCATGGCGACGTGCGCGCGGGTGCCTGTCCCCTGGCGCGGCTCCTCCTCGTCCAGCCGTCCAATTTCTTCGGCTCCAGCGAGCGCGGTGAGGGGAGTGGAGTGTGAGGGATCGATTGGTGCCAGGGATTCGATGAATTACACTCGGATTTGATTGATTTGATCTTCGATTTGGGGAAGAACATGGCACTGCCACCAGTGTTCGACAGTGTCCTCACCCAAATAAAAATTCATATTTTTGCAAATTGTTTTCATAATTTGGTTCATACACATTTACCATGATTTGTGGTGTTGTGTTGGAATTTATATGACAAGTGCAACATAGCACATTTCTTGATTTGAATTAGATAAAGAAAGAAATAGAATTTCATTTTTAGGCTTTTTGGAAATATTTATTTGAGAGGAAAAAGTGGTGAGAATAAAATGAGAGTGATTACTCTCACTCCACTGAATTTTTGTTTGAAGGAGAAATCAATTTCACACTTGGAGAAATTGTGTGACACTTGTCACATGATTTTATTGTTTTAACTTTTTATTTTATTTCTTTGTTTTTCTTCAAGTTTCTAATTAGAGCAAACAAGCATCACAAGCAACAATGTACAATCAACACATATAAATCGACAAAAGTTTTTGTTGGCCCACATTTTTGGAATAATAGTACTTATTATAATTTTGGGATGTTACAGATCCTTCCCCCTTAAAATAAATCTTGTCCCGAGATTTGCTAGGCTTAGGCACTAAAGAGGTTTGGGAATTCGCTTTAAGATAGTCTTCGCATTCCCAAGTTGCTTCTTCTTCGGAGTGGTTAGTCCACTGGACTTTGTAGAACTTGATCGCGCGCCTCCGGGTAAGACGAACATCTTCGTCGAGAATCTTGATGGGTCTCTCATGATAAGTCAGGTCATTGGTTCAGGTCGACGGAGAGGTGGTCGATGTTTTTGAAAACGTCAGGCTTGTTGGGAACTTCAAGACACTTCCGGAGCAAGGAAATGTGGAAGACATCATGAAATTCTGACAACTCTTGGGGCAACTCCAGTTGATAGGATACTTCTCCTCGACGAGAAATGATCTTGAAAGGTCCAATATATCTTGGCGCTAATTTTCCTTTGACATGAAACGCTGCATTCCCTTGAGGGGTGTCACTCGGAGATAGACATAATCTCCGACACTGAAAGTGACATCACGACGCTTGGGATCAGCGTAACTCTTTTGACGGGATTGGGCAGTTTTGAGACGCTCACGAATAAGCTGAACTTGCTCTTCAGCTTCACGGAGGGTATCTGGTCCAAACAATTTGCCTTCTCCGGTGTCGACCAATTCAGGGGCGTACGACACTTCTTGCCGTAAAGTGCTTCAAAAGGGGCCATTTGCAGACTAGACTGATAGCTATTGTTGTAGGAGAACTCTGCAAACGGAAGACAATCTTCCCACTTGGAACCATAGGATAGAACACATGCACGAAGCATGTCCTCCAATATCTGGTTCACTCGCTCAGTTTGGCCTCGGTCTGGGGATGATAAGCTGTGCTAAAGCTAACTTGGTTCCGAGGGCTTCGTGAAGGGATTTCCAGAACCTTGAAGTGAATTGTGCCTCTATCAGATACAATCTTCTTAGGCACACCGTGCAGGCTTACTATTCTGGAAATATACAAGTCTGCTAACTGAACTCCGGTGTGAGTGGTCTTGACAGGAATAAAATGGGCAACCTTGGTCAGTCGATCAACGATGACCCAGATTGAATCATGGCCTCGGTTGGATCTTGGAAGTCCGGTAATAAATCCATTCCAATTTCATCCCACTTCCACTCAGGAATTTTCAAAGGTTGAAGCAATCCAGCGGGTCGCTGATGTTCAGCCTTGACTCGCTGACAGATATCACACTTGGCTACGAAAGAACCAATCTCTCGCTTCATTCCATGCCACCAAAATCTTTCACGAAGGTCTTGGTACATTTTGGTTCCGCCGGGTGGATTGAATAAGGGGTCTCATGGGCTTCCTTCAGGATTAACTCCTTAAGTTCCATGACATTGGGCACACAGATACGGCCATTGAATCTCAGCACTCCTTCAGCATCTTCGGTAAAACCGGGTGCTTTGCCGAGAGAAATCTTCTTTTAATTCCTTCAATGCTTTCATGATCTTTTTGGGCTTCCTTGATTTGATCCATCAGGTTGGGGCTAATTCTAAATTGGCGAGATAACCATGGCTAACAAGCTCTAGTCCAAAATCTTTGAACTCTTTGAACAAGGCTGGTTGTTCGGCTTGGATCAAGGCATTCAGGGTGCAAGGTTTGCGACTAAGGGCATCGGCAACTACATTAGCCTTTCCGGGGTGATAGTGGATTCCAATATCATAATCCTTGATTAATTCCATCCATCTCCTCTGTCAGGTTCAACTCCTTCTGGGTGAAGATATACTTCAAGCTCTTATGATCCGTATAGATCTCGCAGCGATGTCCCGCAAGATAGGGACGCCACGTCTTAAGAGCAAGAACAACAGCAGCTAACTCCAGATCATGGGTTGGATAATTCTCTTCATGCGGTCGCAACTGTCGGGACAGATACGACACAACTTTGCCTTCTTGCATCAGAACGCAACCAAGTCCGAGGCGTGATGCATCGCAATACACGTCGAAACTCTTGGTGACGTCTGGCATAATCAAGACGGGGTTGAGGTCAGTCTCTTCTTCAATTCTTGGAAACTCTCTTCACACTTCTGAGTCCATTCAAATTTCTTGTCCTTCTTCAACAGTTGGGTCATGGGTTTGGCTATACTGGAGAATCCTTCAACGAACTTGCGGTAATAACCCGCTAGTCCGAGAAAGCTTCGGATTTCAGTCACACTGGTTGGGGCTTTCCAGTCAACAATGGCTTGGATCTTCTCGGGTCAACAGAAATTCCTCCAGCAGACACAACATGTCCGAGAAATGCCACTTCACTAAGCCAAAACTCACACTTGCTAAGCTTGGCATACAGCTGGTGCTTTCGGAGGGTCTCCAAAACTAGACGCAGGTGTTCAGCATGCTCTTCTTCGGTCTTGGAATAAATAAGGATGTCATCGAGGAAACTACCACGAACTTGTCGAGGTACTCCATGAAAATCTTGTTCATGAGATTCATGAAATAGGCTGGGGCATTGGTCAGACCAAAGGACATCACGGTGTATTCAAACAAACCGTAACGGGTGGTGAAGGCGGTCTTGGGAATGTCTGACTCTCGGATTTTCAACTGATGATACCTGTCCGAAGATCGATCTTGGAAAAGACTCGGGCTCCGTTCATCTGATCGAACAGATCCTCGATCTTGGGAAGAGGATACTTGTTTTTAATGGTTACGTTTTAGCTTGCGATAATCCACACACAGGCGTGTGGTACCGTCTCTTTGTCCACAAAAATGATGGGTGATCCCCAAGGTGAAGCGCTTGGGCGAACAAGACCTTTGCTGAGCATATCAGCCAACTGCTTCTTCAATCAACCAGTTCTTCCGGATTCATCCGATAAGGTCTTTGGGATATAGGGGCTGTTCCTGGGATAAGTTCAATTATGAACTCAATATCCCGGTCTGGCGGCATACCAGGCAACTCTTCAGGGAAAACATCTCGGAATAGGTGAACAACACGGATCTCATCTAGGGTGGGTCGAGCTATGCCCTCATGGCAGCCTGGTTGGGAATGACTAGTTTGGACACATATTCCACTTCGACTCTTTGTCGGTGGTGATGGATACAGCTCTTCTGGCGCAGTCTATTCGACCACGGTACTTGGCTAGCCAATTCATACCAAGTATAACATCTATGCCTTGGGTTCCCAGAACGATTAAGTCGACTGGAAACTTTTCTCCTTTGATCTCAAGGGAAACGTCGGGGCAAAACAACTTGGTCTCTACGGTGGATTCTGGGATTTGGATGACCATGGGTTTGGGTAAGAGACTTCCGACTAAACCTCCCTTAGCAACAAATTCTTGGGTAACAAAGGAATGGGTAGCACCAGAATCAAACAGAACAGTTGCAGGTACTGAGTTGACAAGGAACGTACCCAGCACAACATCTGGCGCATCCTGGGCTTCTTCAGCATTGATGTGGTGCAGAGACCCTTGGCAACAGCAACATTTCCGCGGGGTGCGGCATTCTTGCCATTTCCATTACGGCCTTGACCATTGTTCGGTGCCGGTGCATTGGGGCGCTGAACATTCCTCTTAGGATTGGGGCATTCTCTGGAGTAGTGACCCTTGTGCCGCATTCAAAGCAGACAACATTGGCATTGCGGTTGAAGTTGTTGAAGTTTCCTCCGGGACGGTTATTGTCATTGGGGCGGTTGAAGTTGTTTGGGCGGTTAGGGAAATTGGGGCGTGGAGCTTGTGGTGGTCGATAGGCAGGCTTGGGGTTTGCTGAAAGATACGAGGCTTCTGGTTGCTCGAACCTTCCTGAGCATTCATCCTCCTCTTACGACCTTCAAACATAGACTTGCGCTTGGTCTCCAGCTGGATGGCTTTGTCCACAAGTGACTCCAAATCAAAGAAGTCATGGATAACCAAAGCACACTGCAGTTCATCATGAAGTCCATTCAGGAAACGCTCCATCTTCTTCTTCTCGTGTCGGTGTCATCAGGAGCATACCGAGATAAGTCGGTAAACTCATCAAGATAACCGACCACATCTTTACTTCCCTGCCTCAGCTTGCGGAATTCATCCTTCTTCCTCTCAATGAGTCCGCCGGGAATGTGCTTCTTGCGGAACTTCTCCTGGAACTCAGCCCAGTTGATAACATGGCCAGCTTGCTGGAGAGCCTTGGTAGCTTCCCACCAAGCTCGTGCAGGTCCAGCAAGATAGTGGGTTGCATACAGCACTTTCTCAGGTTCTCCCACGGCAGCAACTTCCAGATTGTTCTCGATGGTGCGAAGCCAATCATCGGCTTCCAGTGGGTGAAGTCCCTTGGAATAGGTAGGTGGGTTGGTCTTCTGGAAATCGCTCAAAGTGGATCGCTGGTTTCCATCGCCATTGCCACCATTGTTGTTGTTATTGTTGTTATTGTGGTTGAGATGGGCGGCAGCGATCTGCTGCAGGGCAGCGAGATGAGCTTGACGCTCCTCCCGGGCAGCTTGGCGTTCCTCCATGATAAGCGCAAGAAGTTGGGCGGGGGTCGGGTTTGGTGGTGGGGTGGTGTCCTCCATCCGAGTGGTGCGACGAGTGTCCACCATCCTGAAGCACACCGGGTATAAGAGGCAAGGCAAAAAGGTTTCGACTAAGGGAAAAGATGATTTCGCAAGTGGTTGATTAATTAAGGATTATATGGAAAATATTTTACACAGATCAAACAAGACTAACACACTTATATAACACAAACATCACATCAAGGAGTTCACAACATCAAGCTTACAACATCGCCCTACATCTAATATACATAATACATGGTTTCCAAAAGAACCACTACTTCGACTCGACTAGCGATAGGGGGTCAACCTAATCCTGCGGTAGTACTCAAGTCACTCGCCTACTGAGGTGGAACCTCAGGCTCTGCTGCGTCAGCGTCGGACTGGTAGGGTGGCTCCTCCGGGTCCTCCTCCTCGTCCTCGAGAACTGCCTCGAGTGGCTCCTCCTCCTCGTCAACTAACTCCTCCTCGTCGTCCTCCTGCTCATAGTCCATCTCCTCCAGGAAGTCGTCATCGTCACTGAGGAAAGCGTTGTTCTCCTTGCGGAGATCCTCGCCCTCCTCCATCTCGTTGGCCTGATGCTCCATATCCTCGATCATCTCGTCCTGCTCCGCCACCTTCTTGCGGAGCTTGGCGATGGTCCTCCTCAGCTGGGTCCTCTTCTTGAGAAGAGCGATCTTCTCCTCTTCAGCTGCGCCTCACTCTCGCGACTCTCACTGAGCGAGATGCGCTCAAAGCGAGACCGAAGCCTAGCGCACATCAGATCCTCCTGGGTGCGGTAGAGCATAATCTCCATGTCCAGGATGTACTCTCCAAACGTCGGGTGTAGAGGGGATCGGATAGGGTGTCCATCATCAGTGCGCCTCCCGTAGAACCGGAAACGGGAGTTCACCAACTCCGCCTTGTGCTCCTCACAAAGTCGGGCTAGCACCTCTGCATGGCACGACACAGTCCGTCGTCCCAGTGACGTCCATGGTGGTGAAGATCAGCGTCCTGGATCCGGGAGACTTGATGTTCCCCCGAACAGACGACTCAACTAGCCAACACAGGTTCCCGTTGCCGAGAGTGTCAACCTGGGCTCCCTTAAACTCTGGAGCGGGGCGACCTAACAGCTTGCTCAACTCGAACAAGTCCTTCTCGAACATCAACTTGCCGTCCTTCAAGCTGAACGAACTCGGTGAAATGGATCGCCATCTACAATTTTTAGCAAAATTTTAAGTTAGTGAGATGACAAGTGTACAAAATTTTAAATTTAGTGAGGCAACAAGTGAGCAAAATTTTAAGCTTAATGGGATGACAAGTGTGCAAAATTTTAAGGATACAAGGAAAATGTAATATTTAATGAGAGTAAAATTTTGCATAAGTAAGAGGATTGGAGATAAGCAATTTTCGAAAATACTTCACTCCTTTATTTTTAGAAATTAACTTTTGTAACATCTATCTAGCGACCATGCTAATCTAAGGTCTCTTAAAGTCAGGATGGCTCTGATACCAGCTCTGTGGGGACCCCGGACTAGCCGTCCGAAATACCCGATTATGCTTAACACAACGATCCCGTGATCAGTCTGTCGTTGCACATAATCCGAACTGAATACCAAGTTTACATCCATTACAATACCGAATTAAAGTCTTACATAAATGGTCATTTAGACCAAGTCTTACATAGGTGCCTTCATGGGCCAAACCAAAATATCAGCGGAAGCTACGGCGTAGTAGACATCATCCTAACAACGACCCGACAGGCAGCTGACTTATGGAGATCCCTAGTTCGCATAGAAGTCGCCATACTCCTCCTCGGCGTAGTGCTCCTCGAAGTCTGGCTAAGACAATAGCCAGGGACGAAACCAATATGAGTACATTTGATTGTACTCGCAAACTACCCCAACATGAGTATGCACTAGTTTTATTTTAATTTCAGACTTTTATTTATTTAAAACATCTCTATATCTTTATTGAAAAAGGTAAGAAGAATTTTATAACTATCTTAATAAATCACCATTTTATTTTTTCTCCAAAACTCCTCCTTTTTCCGACCATAGCCCGTCATGGTCCATTTGCCTCCAACAACCTCATACCGATCCGTTGGTATAGGTGTATAAAACATTCTCCATTTCATTTTCTTTTTAAAACTCAAAGTCTTTCAAAAACTTGCACATGGTCTTAGGATAGCCTTCCAACTGTCCATTACCGAGGACTCGGCTATTCGAATAGTTTTACACTCTGCAGAGGTAGCACGCTTTTCCCACATCCATCCGGTAACTCATCGTGTCAGCCACGTCCGCCATACAAGGTGTATGCGAAGTTGAGTCACCGACCATAGCCTGTCCTTTGCTCATGCTAGTATAGGACCCTGCCGCTATGACACTTTCCATCAACACTTAACCCAGCCCATCGGAATCTAAGTGTGAGGACTCATAGTTTTGCCCGGCGGTGTATAGGGGACATCCTTCTATCCACCACATGTGCGAGGACCATCCTTCACCACATGTGCGAGGACCCGGGTCAGGGGTAGGTCACCGAACCATCCCCTCATGGAACGGAGTCATCTCCGTTGTTGAGACATCCCATACTAATATGAGCAAATTATATGACTAAGCCCTTTCCCATATGTGGGTAAATGTGGTCGCACAGGGTAAGATTGGTCGTCATAGTACTAGGACACACTGTGCATTTTTCATAAACATCACCCTTCTCCACTTCTCCACTTCAACACCGATATCTCGGCATTCCACCTTCATCAAGCATTTTCAAAGGAGTTTTGAATAAACCATATTTTTTTTCCCATCCTATAATTTTACATAAACTATCTTATACTTCTACCTCAGTGGCAAAACAGTTTTTCATATGCTTTTTGAAAAGGTTTTAAAAATCATTGCCTTAAGAGTAAATCATGTTATCAAAGTAGATGATATATATTTGGTGCAAGCTCAGAGAGTAGCTTGCCTTGCTCAACAAAGTGACCTTGGTCTTGATCTTCAGGTTCAACAAATTCCTCATCCTCGATAATTCCACAACGCTCTCGTTAATTAATAAACAAATACAAACAATCACTATCCTATTCAATCAACATCACAACATTATAATCTTAAATGCTATAAATAGCCACTGCACATATCAAGCAACACAATTTGGTTTCAATTTGATTGAATTAACCATTATTTATTTATGTCTTAATATGGCAGAAACTAGTTGAACATGTTTAATTGCATAACTCAAGTTTTGTTGGTCACAAAAATACAAACTAAAATTCTACAGAAAGCTACTGATGTGTAGAATACAACACAATTGGATTTGGATTAATTGGAGTTACCAAACTCCCTACACAATTGTTTTTATCCAGAAACTTAATAATTAAGTTTTAGCTACAAATTTAGTTCTGTTGATCCTAAAATTAAATCTTTTAGGGGTAACTAACAATGACTAAATGTGATCCAACAAAATTGGCCCTAACTCATTTGGGTTAATCAATAATTATCTATAATTGTTTTGGTGCAGAAGGGTTTGCTAAATTTAATTTTATGCTAAACAATTGTCATTGCATAATTAAATCTACCAAAATTAGGGAAGCTAATAGATCACAGTACCAAGCTAACAAAATTGGTTTGGAATTATTTGGGTCAATAGAGTATCAGAAACAAACAAGTTTAGGTTTTAAACATTCCGTGGCATTTTTAATAATACACATTTATTATTTATCTAAATGAAATGAAACCACTTGGGTTGGTTAAACACTTTCATAAGCTTTCCATAACATTTTGACTTGATTTATTTGGACTTATAAATATTGCGATATTGAATTTCAAAGTTCAGTCCAGTACTGAAATTTCTAGAGAAATTAAATTAGAAAACTACTCTGGTTTGGATAATGTTGAGGATCCTGACGGGTGGGGTCCACTCGTCAGTGACTCAGCAGAATTATCTCGCGCGCGCTAAAATGTTTAAAACGCTGACAATGGGGCCCACTGGTCAGCAACACATCTAACCGAAACAGTATGCTACCGTGGATTCAAGATTTAACGGCTGAGAAGCCAGCACATCGACGACGACCAAAAATGGGCGGCGCCGTGGCTCTGGCGATGACGAGGTCTGTGATTCGCTCACCTCGAGGCTCGGGAGGACGTGTAGGTGATGCAGAACGATCGCGGAGGCTTGGGGAAGGTCGCGGGAGAAGTCACGCTTCCTGGGACGGCTCCAATCGACGGCGTCGAGCAGCTCCGCTTCCACGGGCGAGTCCTCCAACTCCGGCGAGGTCCTGGAGGCGATTCTGTGCGCGATACAGAGGGGAAAAAGGTGCGTCTGAGTGCGGTGAACTAAGGCAATAACGTAGGGGGTTCAGAAGGAGAGAGGGAACAGCAGCACAGCGTGGCCGTGGTCGACCTTCACCTTCTGCTCCGGCAGCAACTGGCCGTGGTCGACCAAGGCAGCAAGGGCTGCAACTACGTGCTCGCCCTCCTGGCGGTGCACGAGTGAGGGTGGAGCAAGGGGAGAGAGTGGTGCGGAGTGGAGAGGAAGTGAGAGCTCGAGTTCTCTATTTAAGCTCCGAGCTCGATCCATGGTGGTCGTCGTTCATGCGCGGTCCAGGGGGTGGGAGAGGCGGCCATTGGGTGTCAGGGGGGGGCGCAGGCGGGCTGTGGAGTGGCTGGGCACGGCTACGCGGCGAGGGGTGCAGTGGAGCGCCGAGTCGACCGCGGTGTCCTCGGGTCGGCCATGGCACACGGCGAGCACGGGCGCGTGCTATGCGCGCGAGTGAGCGCTGTCGTGCCGGTTTTTTGTGTCCTCGGGAGCAGAAGAGCAAGGGAGAGAGGGGGGCACGGTGCTAGGCCACCACGGCGTCGCCACCTCCTTCTTCCACAGTGGCGACCATGGCGACGTGCGCGCAAGCGCCTGTCCCCTGGCGCGGCTCCTCCTCGTCCAGCCGTCCAATTTCTTCGGCTCCAGCGAGCACGGTGAGGGGAGTGGAGTGTGGGGGATCGATTGGTGCCAGGGATTCGATGAATTACACTCGGATTTGATCAATTTGATCTTCGATTTGGGGAAAAACATGGCACTGCCACCAGGTGTTCGACAGTGTCCTCACCCAAATAAAAATTCATATTTTTGCAAATTGTTTTCATAATTTGGTTCATACACATTTACCATGATTTGTGGTGCTGTGTTGGAATTTATTTGACAAGTGCAACATAGCACATTTTTTGATTTGAATTAGATAAAGAAAGAAATAGAATTTCATTTTTAGGCTTTTTGGAAATATTTATTTGAGAGGAAAAAGTGGTGAGAATAAAATGAGAGTGATTACTATCACTCCACTGAATTTTTGTTTGAAGGAAAAAATCAATTTCACACTTGGAGAAATTGTGTGACACTTGTCACATGATTTTATTGTTTTAACTTTTTATTTTATTTCTTTGTTTTCTTCAAGTTTCTAATTAGAGCAAACAAGCATCACAAGCAACAATGTACAATCAACACATATAAATCAACAAAAGTTTTTGTTGGCCCACATTTTTGGAATAATAATACTTATTATAATTTTGGGATGTTACACGCCGCCCCCGCACGGAGCAAAAACACATGGAGCAGCGCCGTCGTTTCTTCGTCGTCGTCCGCTGATTCAAAACCACAAACGCCGGTGCAAGCTTCCGCTGCCTCGCCGGTGGGCTGCAGCACGGTGGGGTTGCTGCCAATGAACGGGTACCCCTCGCCGCCTCCGGTCCCTTGGCACGACCGGCGCGCCGCCGCGACGCCCACCGTGGGCTCCAGCGGGAACCCAAATTGTGGTGTCGGCCGTCGTGGTCGCCTGCTGCGGCTCCTGCGCACGGGCGAACACCGGCGGTGAGAGGTATGGCAGTTCTTCGTAGGTCCCAGCGGTCGGCATGGGGGCCCCTGCCCCTCTCCTCGTCGTCGCAGTCCTTGCATCACGCCGCCATGGCCGCCCCATCAGAGAGAAGCGGAGGACCTTCAAGGCCAGGCCAGGCACCGCCGCACCGAGGGACCTCTACGGCGTCGACGCGGGTGTGGCCAACGGCGAGATTCCCCACGCTCACCGCCGACCCGGCATCTGACATAATAAGTCATGTAAATTAACAAAAACATTGCAGACACATCAAATTTACTCGTGGGAATTAGCAACTACAGCAAACAATTGCGGCAAAACACACTAGATATCCCATGTGGGATGGGGAGAAGCACATACCGACATTGTTTTGGAACCCAGATGGAAACCCCTAAAATCCGCGGTCGAATTGGTCGTCGGAGAAGCTCCTAGTCGCCAGAAACCCTAGAAAAACGCACGGCGGGGTCAGACAAACAAAATTGATGAGAAATCGCCATGGATTCGTGGAGCAGAAGGTCGATGGAGGACTAGGAACTCACGGGGAAGCGGAGACGAGGCAATCGAAGTCACGGGAACATGAAGACGTCACGGCGGCGCGCAGGTCGCTCCCCGCGGCGGTTAGGTCGAGGCGGAGGACAACAGGTACGGTGGAGGAGGCGGGAGCAGCTTCCAGAGGATCGGGGGAGGGAGGAGCACTAGCGCAGCGCAGAACGACGGCGACGTGCGGCTGCGTTCGTGATGGCGGCGCCTCCGCGTGCTTCGCCAGGAGCCGTTGCGAGCAAGACGAGGACAGGACGGAAATGGAACTGCCTCTGGAAGCAAATCCGTGCGGTAAGAAAAGACACAAAAATGGAGGTGACGTGGACGAGCGAGAGCCGTGCGACTCGAGACGATCAGACGGAGCGCGAGGGGGAGGACGCGAGCGTGAGATCCCCCGGGGGAATGGAAGGGTTTTCCTTTGGGGTTCTTCTTCTGTGGGCCGAATTGTGAAGTGAGCATGCCTTTCTAGCTTTCATATGAAAAAACTAAAAAAAAAATTAAAAGCAATTTAATGTAATTTGAAGCCTCACTCCATAAATTATAATTATATGAAGTGAATATCACTGAGTTTTTTCTATAATCACTCATGTCTCACAACAAAAATAAAAAAATACACATAAATATTCACGTATAGAAAAAGGACAACCACATCGTATTTAAAATATTCAAATATATTTTAAGCCATTAATTTTTCAAAAACCCTGTTATTGGAGATATGTAATGACATCAAGGAAGCTGCTCAAATTGTCATGATCTTTTTTTAACTAATTGTGAGGATTTTTTATGTTGTTCTTTGTCGTGGCTCTCCTTAAAAAATACACAAATCTTTTTTGCTTCTTTGAATTACTGGTCCGGTCCATTTATTTGTCCTTTATTGTGAGGATATTTATGTTGTTCTTTGTTGTCGCTCTGGACAAAGCGACGTAGAGCCGATAATCGGGATGGTCTGCCCTTTTTCTTTGTTTATTGTCATGACAAAGCTGGGGTTGGTAGGGGGAACTACTTCCTCTTGAACTTTAAATGAGAACATGTGATCGTCGGAGAAGCGTAGAGGACTAGAGGTATCCGAGAATGAAACACCATATTCCCAGCCTGTTGTCCTACCACGAACTATGCGTCGATGGCGTTCCTCTAGAACCCACAAGCCACAAGCCTCATATCGGTACACAACCCGTTAGCTGAGTTAATGTTCATCAATAGTATAATAGGGTCATTTATTTTTATTTTAAGCATGTGCGGGGGCACCACGTCAAAAAGTAAACGAGTTAAGAAATTCGGGAGGGTGGTAGGCATGTGGATCGTCCTCTGCACTGCATAGGCTATGGTAGATCATCTCCTCGCCTCAAAACGTTCAGTCGTGTGCATGTTTATCCATAAAAGTTTATGTTCTTTTGTGGAGAGGATGCTCGAGAAGTCATGCAATATGGATTGTCCATGGTGTGTTTTAGCTTTTAGGGCAGGATACATGGTCTATCAGCTTCTCTATGTCAACCACGTCTCTCGTGGACTTCATGGAGATATCTTCAGAAAGCCGAATGTTGCCTCCCTCGTCAGCTTTCATCGGTGCTATTACTTAGCCTCAAAAGGTAATCTATGAACCACCGGTCATTCTGCGTCATCATGTTGGTGAGAGGCTTAGCTGGTTCACGCATTCCAATTGCGCAGGGTCATCAATCATCTAACCTTGTGACCCTCTCCTCACTACCGGAAGCACCTTCTTAAAGTCCCCACCGGACACGACAATCCTGCTACTGGGAGGTTGGTCCCAAAAACACATGATGTTGCTCATGCTTCTGTTGAAAGCTTCAATCCTGTGTCGCTTCGTCGTTGTGGCTTCGTCAGCAGTATGAACGAAGCCATCCTCACGAGCTTGTTCGTCTCACTTTGCTTAGTGAAACTTCACAATACCACTTCTTCAATGTTTAGTGGGATCTTGAACCTCGAGTGGGTTGTCCTACCTCCAGGCATGACGGATGCGGTGACACCCGAAGTTGTTGTAGCGTCCGCGATCTTTTACCTCACGCGAAACCCTATCGAACAGTGCTCGGTAAAGGTAGGTCTTCGGTCTTCCTAGTGGCTCACACGCCACTGACAATAATATGCGACCATCAACTGCCGCTAGTATCTCGTCGTAGGCAAGCCTCACCGCTGAATTTGTCGATGTATACATGGACACATCGAGACTTGTCGTCCCAGATCGAACAAGAGGCCTTCGAGTTGTCTTCCAAAGTAGTTGCACCCAATACATCTGGCCCAATAACGTCCCACACAGATGTAAACATACATCGGACGTCCAGAAAGGCCTGGATCAGTGATGCGTTGGTCAAAATCGTTTATGGGCCGAGATATTTCCTAGAGAGCTTAGTTATACTCAGCTACCACTCGTCAACTTGGTTATGTCTAGTTTCCTCAATCAGACAATCACCACAATGATTCGCTTCCGGACACTAAGATACAAAGAGCATAGCACACACTCCAGAGATCTAGTAATATGCATTAGAGATCACAAGATATCAAATGATGCAGGAAATGTGTTTGTAATCCAGCAAGTGAAGGGGCAGATGGGGAGGATGAGGATACATACCTCCTGGACATAGCCATAGTGGCTCTCCTTGAAGTCTTCATGCAGATAATGTGCGCCATGGCTACCAACAAGCGGGTATTCGAGAAAGTAATGTGCCATGAGCTCGACGGAGGCGTTCCCTATGACAGAGGTCAGAGGAAGGTTGGCTTGTATGTGATGAGTAGGGCGTAGTGCCCCCGCGACAACCGGCGATCGTATGTGGATACCCCGTGAAGATGACACATTGGTCGCCGAGGACGCGATAGCATGCAGTGTGGAAGGCCTCGGTCTCGACTTGGGCGAGGTGGAAGAGGAGGCAGGAATGGCCTACGTAGATCCGCGAGATGGCGCATCAGCATTTGCTAGCCGTCTCTTCGGGCGTGAATGGGGGTCCAATAGACTGTAGGATGACATGCTAGCGGTTGAGTACCTATAGGTTTCTTCTTAGGACGAGATAGGGATGGATGTTTGCAAGGAGCGTTGAGTGCGGGAGGTGGGCGTCTTGACAAGTCACCCTTGGATCTCTCGATGCATACATGGCAACATCGACACCGCTCGTCCCCGATCAAATAAGAGGCCTTTGATTTGTCCTCCAGAGTAGTTGCTCCCGAGACATCCGGACCAATAGCGGCCCACTCGGGAGTAAACACACATCGACGACCATAAATGACATGTATCGGTGATCCAACGGTCAAAATCAGTAATGAGCTCCTAGATTGCCCGGTTATAATGTCTCTAATGTATAAGTTCAAAGTTCAGTCTTGGTAGACGACCATAAATGGCATGTATCGTGATCCAACGGTCAAAATCAGTAATGAGCTCTTAGAGTGCTCGGTTATAATGTCTCTGATGTACTCACTCCGTTCCACAATGTAAGATGTTTTAGGTGTTACACATTCATGTCTAGATTCATACTACAAAGAGTGGACACATGCAGTTAAACATGTCTAGATACATGTGTGTGCATGTGTATGTGGAAAAAGACTAAAACATTTTATATTGTGAAACGGGGGAGTATAAGTTCAAAGTTCTGCCTTGGTAGGAATTGGATTTGCTTGTTCAAAAAAAAAAAGAATCGGATTTGCCGTACGTGTCGTAGGAATTGGATTTGCCGTACGTGTCATATTTCACAGTGGTGGATTTGGATTTTCAAAAGTTCAGAGCATAACATCCGCTGCGCCTACAGCAGCAGACGGCTGCAGGCCTACTTCCCTCTGATTCTCCCCGCCTCCGTCAACGATGTGGGTGACCTCGGCATTATACACATACATCCGGCACACGGCGAAGAAGACAAGGAAGTTGGCGCAGTTGAGCAGCGCAAAGAAGGCGTAGTAGAGGTCCAGCCGCGAGGCGTTAAGGTTGTTCTGGATCCACCCACCCTCTCCATGCCTCCGCGTGATGTGCGCCACCGTCGACAGCAGGAGGCTGCTGAGGAAGTTCCCGACCCCGAGGCTGGTCATGGAGTAGGAGGTGCCGAGGCTCTTCATCCCCTCTGGCGCCTGGTCGTAGAAGAACTCGATCTTGGCAACCTCCAGGAAGGCGTCGGCCAGGCCCATGAGCACGAACTGCGGGAGCAGCACGAAGATGGAGAGCGGGATGGTCGTGCCCTTGCTGTCGAACACGCCGTTCGCGTGCGCCACGTTCAGCCGGTGCCGCTCCGTCCCCGACGCGATCACCATGATCACGATGTGGATGACGAGCCCGACGCCCATCCGCTGGAGCAGCGAGATGCCCCGCGGGTTCTTGGTCAGCCGCCGCATGAAGGGCACGAACAGGCGGTCGTAGAGCACCACGGAGACGAGCATGGAGATGGTGACGAACCCCTGCAGGCTCGCCGGCGGGATCTCGAAGCCGTCGTGGGCGCCCACGTGCCGCTCCAGCGTCGTGCCCTGCTTCACGAACAACGTGTTGATCTGCGCCAGCATCGCGCTCGGCACGAACGTGACGCCTAGCACCGGCAGCATCTTGAGCATCTGTTTCGTCTGCTCCACCTGCGTCACCGTGCTCAGCGACCACCTCGACGTCGTGCTTCCTCCGGTCCTCACCGCCGCTTTGCTCAGCACGCTGCAACCCCAAACAATTAACAACATCAAATAATTAACTTGACCGGCCGGACACATGTGTATATATATATCATCAAGTGAGATGACAGTTGATCAAATGTACGGAGTTGCACGATCGAGCACCTAAAGTTGGGTGTGTACGGCAACATGGACGTCTTCTTCTTGGCGTACTGCTCGGGGTCGATCTCGTGCAGGTCTCTCGGGTCCACGGGCGCGGGGACGCGGCACTTGCGGGCGGCAGCGACGATGACCCCAGCCATCTTGGCGAATGAGCTCTCGGAGGTGGGCTTGTGACGGTAGAAGGGCGTTCCGGCGGTGAAGATGACGATGGACACGGCGAGGCCTACGGTGGGGAGCGCGTAGCCGACGGTCCAGCCAATCTTGTCCTGGATGTAGACGAGGACCGTGTTGGCGAAGAGCGTGCCGAAGAAGATGCTGAACATCCACCAGTTGAAGAAGGAGAGCTTCTGCCGGCGTTCCCGAGGCTCGTGCTCGTCGAACTGGTCGGCGCCGATGGTGGAGATGTTGGGCTTGGTCCCGCCCGTTCCGACGGCGAGGATGTACAGGGCCAGGAAAAAGACGCCCAGCTGCACGCTCGACGCCTTGTGGTCACAGTTCAGGTCCGCTGTGCCAACGCCGCAATTCGCCGGCTTCAGTGACGGCAGCGACACGGCCAGTGTCAGCAGGATCATTCCCTGCGCGAATCAGTAGCGGAATATGAGGATGGCTGTGAGTACTCATAGCGGAACGAAATATTTACACCATATAATTGAATTAATTCATCGTTGATTGCTAGGGGATCATAGATTTTGAATGCCTGAATACCTCTTGGCTCTTCGTATGTAACTCGGGCGAAACAGGCGATCAGGTTTCCCGGCCTCCTGCCGGCGCGCCGCCACCGATCCACTCGCCTCTGTGGCCTTAGGCCATGGTGGCGTGGTGGATCTCGGTCATTGTCGGCGGGAGGGCTCCGTTCTCAGATGCTTTTTCGTGTTTGGTTACAGTTTGTGTCCTAAAGTGGTGCCTGCTTCCTAAAGATGGAATAAGATTCTCCCCGTCTAGGCTCCGTTCCGGCGGTGCGTCTAGCATCGTTGGAGGGCGTGTGGAGGTGTGTCTCCGGCGAATCTCACGGGATCCGGTCAGTTTTTGTCTTCAGTGGATCTGGTTGGATCTGGGTCTTCGTTCGTGTGTCTATAAGTATCCTTCCGATTTACGCTTCTCTTCATCGGTGACTGTTGTTGTTCTGGTGTGCTGGTCCTATGCGGACTTAGCACGACGACTTCCCGACTGTCTACTTCAACAAGGTTTGTCTGGATCCGGTAATAAAGGGGCGATGACAGTGTCGCGCCTTCGGCTCGCTCTAGTGCTTGTAGTCGTCGCTAGGTGATCTACGGATTTGGATGTAATTTTTGTTATTTCTTGTGTTCTTTGTACTGCCTTGACAGATGATGAATAGATCGGAAGTTTTCTCGAAAAAAAAAAAATTAGCCATACAAATGTACAGGTTGTCCGACGCGTAGACGCGTTGAGCTTGATGATGGACGCGTTGTTACTGGTGGGCTTAAATGTTTTCTAGACTTTAGGCCTTTCTACCGCGGCCCAGCTAAACATACCACAGAATATCCCAATTACAGAAGGTTTTTTATTTCCTACATTTTCCAAAAACAATGTTCTAAATAATTTAATTCGATTTATGGATTATTCAGAAATTTCCGTTCGTTGTAATGATTTAATAAGGTTAAATTTTCTAGAAACTATTTTTTCATTTCACTCTGTTTTTCACTTTTTTGTTCAAGTTTTGCATCCTTTTGTACTCCTGGTTTGAAACGTGTGCAAAATCACCTCATCTTACATAATCTATTGTTTCGAGTTAGTATAGTCAAGAGGAGCCTCTCAATTCGAAAAAAAAGTATAGTCAAGAGTCACATTTTTGTGAGGACTAGCAACTTGTAGGATGAGTAGGAGGATAGTTGTATCTCTCAGTCCACCAAGGATTAAACCCCAGCGTTTCAGATTCTATGTGTCCCATTATTCTATTGGGAGGTGACACTCTTTGTCCTGACGTTGCCGAATTTCAGCAACTCTAATAGATACTCAAAAATCTTGTACTCAAAAAGCCTTTTTTAGTATGACGCGCGATCTATCCTTACATATGTGCAAAAACGGGATTAGAATTTTTTTCACTCTAATTCAACTTGTATTTCCCGCTACTTCACACATCTATATGCATAAATCAAACATGAACACTGGAAACACATAGTTCAAGCACATATTAAAGCATTACAAACACAAAATCATAAGTAAAACTACATAATTCAACGATAAAATGACATAGTTCAACGATAACTAAAACAGGTACGGACACACGTTAATTCATAACTTAAACTTGAGCACGATAGTCCGGTCGCAGAGCGGGTTGCTAGCCGCTGAAGGAGGGGGTACGGGCTAGCGAGGAGGAGAGAGTGGGGAAATGGGAGTGAAACTTGGCTCCTGCCACGTGTTTATAGTTCCTTCGTACGCGGTAAAATAAGATTCGCATACTCAAAATTTGCAGTACGCGTGGCAATTTTTTTCCATATACATTAAAAAAAACCTTTTTAGCCCCCTTATTACTAACTAATAGCAGTTTTTGTGTGTGCATATGTTCCTTTATGTGCATCCGCAGGATTGCTCTTAGGCGCTACTTGTGTGTCCGTACCCTACGTTATATTGGGTGTTTCTCAGATCAAAAGGCCAATAACCATTGTGGGAATTGGGATGTGGATACAGTCGGATGGCTTAGAAATATATGATTTGCCCCGGCAAGAGGACACTGATAACGTATTCAATCTGTTCTTTTCGCACACTACTCGCAAGGTGAGCAAACGCTATCGTACCGCTCCAGCCTCGAGCAGCCATCGCGGAACGGCCGGCCGGACATGCGGCCGCATCACGCATACAGATGAACGGCCGGCCGGATATGCGGCATACTGCATTACTGCCACCTTAGTGGTACTATAACGCAGAGGCCAGAGAGGAGAAAGCGGCAGATGGATGTGCAGCAACTTACGAGGAGGTAGATGACGGAGGCGACCATGAAGGTGCGGTAGCGGCCGAGGTGGGCGTCGGCGATGTAGGCGCCGACGATGGGCGTCATCCACACGGTGCCCACCCAGTTGGTGACGTTGTTGGCCGACAACACCGTGCCCTGGTGCAGCTCTTTCGTCAGGTACAACACCAGGTTCGACGAGATGCCGTAGTAGGCCAACCGCTCGAACACCTCGTAAACTGTCAAGTTAACCACAATTTACATTACTTTTATTACGGCGAAGAAAATGAACATATATGAGTAGTAGTATTTCTGTAGCAAGCTCGAGAAAACAATAGATAACCAGACTTTCAGAATCAGAAAGGAGCCACCTAGATAGCTGCAAGAAGTATATCGTTGTAGTACAAGAAAGAAAGAGATGGCTTGCATATCATTTTGACTCTTTCTCGTACAACGGGGACCAGCCGTGCGGATCTTCCAGCGCTCCTAGATCTTATTATATACCCACGAGGTCGGCACTTCTCACCAAACCATAGCCATCACACAATCAAAAGAAGAAGAAAAAAAACTGAAAGAGTTGATCGTGTGAAACAGCTTCATGGAGAGGGTTTAGTCAAGCTTAGAAAGCAACTAGTCTTGAACTTAGAAAGCCAGCTACTTGTAGTACGCGCTCCGACCTTATCGTCCTTGCCATGGACAATGGAGATACCTTTGCTGGAATCATACTTACTTCCGAAGAATAAGCCACAGGTGGGTCCGTGAATGCTGACTAATTAGTAGTACAAGAGTTAATCTCAACCCCTATGTACGAGTCCCACCAGACAAGCCTAACAAGACAACCACTTGAAATTTTCTTTCTGCAAAACTCTGTTTGGACTTACACCACAAACAATACATCGATTTTGTCGTTGCTGCATTATTTTGCTTTCTTAAGGGACACAGACATTGGTGCCGGCCGGCTCATGGGGTGACACAAACCATAATAAACTACTTGAGGTGATGTACTGCTGAGATGCTAAGCTAACCGGAGCTAAGAGCTATTTCTTTACACAAACCATAATAAACTATTTATGGTGATGTACTGCTGAGATCCTAAACATTGCTAAACCACAATAGGAGTACATACTTCCATTGTCTGCGTCAATTTGTAACCAGGACCAGTCTACTACTACCTAGACTGGTACCGCAGATTCATTGTGATTGGATTCGTCTTGCTTGTCCGGTCAGGCTGTCAGCGTTGACACATTTGGCCATGCTCGCACTTGCCCAGTACTATGGTTACTGCAGGGCACTGTGCCACGCTGGACGTATTATGTTAACGGAGGACGTGGGATTGGGATACCGCCACTTTAAACCGAACGATCGATGGTTGCGAGTTTCATTTTTTGTCGAATAACGTGATCTCTATTAATTGCATACAAATCTGTGTTACAGAAACAGAAAGGAGACTAAAAATGAAGCCGTCTATCCTGCTTGGAATTTCGTCAGTGAACTTCCTTCTGCATCTCGAAAGGTTTGGCCTAACCCCTTCCAAATGAAATCATTTTTTAGTGCTTACCACGTATGCTACGTGGTCAAAATGGAATGATTAGTTCCTCGTACGTAGTCCAAATTGACAAGCCCCCCACTACAAGACTCTCCGGAAAGAACGATGGTTGCGTTTCACGTATCTCTAACGTTGCTATTATGCATTATTACTTCCGGTGATTGTGTCGATCTTTCTAGGATGGCTGCTGGTTCCAGCACTAGCTTGAGCTATCACCGACCCGAACCAATCCAATCCTACCCAACGATTCCTGATATGCTTGACCATGCCACAATTATATAATATGCACGTGGCCAGCAGAGAAAAAATGGACAGGAAAACAAGCTCGTGGTGCTCAACAACTGACATGACCCTCTCTGCCCTCGTAGTTTTGTTTCAGTATTTTTATTGCTTTTTTAAAGAAATATAACCAGGGGGAATCCATGGCTACGAGGCCAACCAGGGAGAATCCATGGCTACGAGGCCGGAGCTGGACAGCACAAGAGCATATATAACCGGAGAAGCAAAGAATCGATTTCGCTGTAGAGCTAATCAGCTAAACACTGCGAGTAATCACAAGATTCGTCCGTAAGTCGACCCAGACGTGCATGCTCACGTACCTACGATGAAGGAGCAGGCTCTCCAGCCTCCTCGCTTGGACCGGAGGATGGGGTTGCCGTGGAGGTCCGTGGTGCCGTCCTGCGTGTACTCGCCGTCGCCGCCACCGGCCTCCAGCTGCGTCGTCCGCGCCATGGACGCCGACCCTCTCCCTCTCTCCGACCTCCCCTTGAAGCTCTGTCTGTGTGTTGGAGGAAGGGAGGGAGAGATGGGTGTGTGTGATGGGCACTGCAACTTGATCAGGCCGGCTGCATGAGCTTCTCTAGTTGTCCATTTATAAACAAGCCAGGTCCTCGATCGCGGCCAGCAACTCGGCAAGTGGTGAGGCTGAACTGATGGAGACTGCCAAAGTGCTTGGACTGCGGGATTTTGAGCAACGCAACAGGAAACTGAAAACAAACCCGGCCATTTGGTGGACTGATGCTACGCCAAGGACGCAGTACCGTATTGTGTTCTGTACTTCTGTGTGCACATGATATATACTCCCTCCGTTCGGAAAAGGATGTCACAAAAATGGTCTATCTATAGTTCATTTTTGTGACATTCTTTTCCGAACGAAGAGAGTATATATCTGGTCTATTAGATCCCGCAAAAAATCGTACCTTATGATTAGTATACAGTAAACCGTTTTTAAGGTATGGCACGCCGCAGGAGCTTTACGGGCCTCTCAAGGCCCGGCCGGGCCTGTGGGCCCACGGGCCTGGTGTGCTCCTGCCATCTGGTCGGTTACCGTCTTTGTCGGTGGAGGACGGTCCCTCCCGCGTGTCGGCGGTGCCGCGGCCCCTAGTCCTGACTCTTCTTCTTCGATGTGCAGGCCTCTCTTCTCTGGGCCGTGGAGAGACAGCGTGAGCGGCTTCATGATCGTGTTGGGTGGTGGGCGGTATGGTGGAGTGCTCCAGAGCGTTTGGGGATGCTGGGGTCGGGAGAAATCCAAGTCGGCTTGTCTGACACCGGCACGGTAGCACCTGAGGGTGCCGCTAGTCCGTCCTGAAGGGTGTCGGGTGTTCGCCCCCTCCCTATCGCGTACCGGTGGGAACCCTAGGCAGCAGCATCGTCATCGTCGCATTCCTTCCTTAAGGTGTTGTTTTGGTACCGGCGCTTCGGACTACTAGGAGCAGTGGCGGACCCAGCTGCCCGGGCTTCCGGCCGGCCGGCAAGCCGTATTTTCATAGTATTTGTACAAAAACTAGCGTATTTTTATGGTACTTGTACATTTTGCCCAGGCTTTAAAATATTTCTGGATCCGCCATTGACTAGGAGCCCGGTGGGCATCGTCCGGTGGGCGCAGCGGTCTTGGAGCTTGTTCGCTTTTGTCGAACCGCCGATGTCGGCATTTGTTTCTTTTGTATTTTCTCTTTCTTTTCTTTTGGGCGTGGTTTTGTGCTGTTGCCGCCCAGCGCCTATCGTCGGTTGTATTGGTTGTTTGCTATATTATTATAGCGGGGCACAAGCTTGTTTCGAGGTATGGCACGTCTACCGACATAACAGGTTCCACAAAACTAGTACTGCAAAATAATTTTTTCACATGGGACCTGGAAAAAAGTTGTTTTATTTGCCGTCCGAGGGCAGTTGGGCCGGAATCTTAGTTTACCAAAAAAACACACCCCGATACTCCAAATTTGCAGAATAGAGGGCTATTTTAAGGTTTATTGTAAAATTTGTGGTACAAACCATTTTACGCGATATGCTAGAGTCGTTTTTTTCCGCCGAAAACGTAAAATGACAGTGTATTTGCGGTTTCGTGCATTTTACATGATCTATTAGAGTTTCGGTTATAAAGCAAAATCTGAGTACTAAAATTCATTTATTATAGTCTGCCTTCACATGCAACTTATTTACATCAAGTAACCATAGCCGTCTATCTATTCGTCCATTTATGTTGTTTTAAATTTCACCATGCACATGCCATACCACATTGACAGAGCAAAACAGTCCACTCATTTGCATGTTCACGATGTGCAGTTGAGAGTCTTCAGCCACGCGTGCATCAATTCACTAGTTGGAAGGAAAGCTAGTAACTCTAAGTGGGAGATGACTAGTTTTCGTCAATTCATTATTAAGTAACATGGTATTGTATATGATAGCATTCTTTCAGTTACGTAAAGGGGTCTTGCGTAAATTTGATTGTTGGCAAGGGGATAGTAAGAAAAAGAAATATTGACTCACTCGATGAGATGTCGTTTGTCGTCCTAAGGATCGGGTAGAGTTGTGTATTCATGACATTCGAAAACACATCTCTCTTGGGGCAATGACTTTATAAGCTACTAACAGAAGATGGGATTTGGCAAACTCTTCTAAAAATAAAATATATTGGTTTAAATGCTTTGTCGTAGATTTACTGAAACCCTGGTGAGTCACACTTTTGGACCGGTCTGATGGCGAAGAAGAAACATTTCATTCATTTTGGATCATGTAATAGTAAGCATGGATCAACAATTAAGTTCTAGCAGGATAATAATTGTGAAATACCACAATCCGAAATAATAGTACCCTATTCTATATAACACTGGCCGTCACAAGAGCGATACAACTGCTATGGTTATGGAGTCACCTCCACCAAATGTAACCTTCAAGCGGGATTTAATTGGTCCGACACTTGCGACGTGAGTGCCCTAATAGGGCGGTCGGAACTGATCCAGTTGTCGCAAGAGTCTGATGCCTACATAAGAATGGAAAGTTCTCAGTCAATTCCATGTATAGGACACTGCTTCATCGTAAAATACTGTTTGAGAAAATAAACATACCACTAAATTTTTAAAAACTACGTGGTATCTTCGTAAAGGGGTAATCCTTATTTAAGGGCAACCTTGTTAAGCAAAACTAGCACGAAATTACAAAGTGTGCCTTTTGTGATCACGATGAAACAATTAAACACTTATTTGCGAGTACTTGTATCCACCACGCAGTATTGCTTAATGTTTTTTGCCAACTCTCTATCTGGTATTAATCATAAGTATAGAGTTCTTTTTTGGGTCGATGCGCTAGCCATATAATATAGTCGCTTTGACGATGTAGAAATGACAAGATTTTAATGATAACAATTTCTGTGTTACGCAAGTCATTTACTGTTGCACACATATGTCATGGTCGCATCTACAATGCGTGGAGTTTCGATACTAGTTTACGGAGGTGTCTACACGGTTAGAGAATACGGTGCGAGATATTTTTTATCCCACATGAGTGTTTTGTACCTGTTTGTGGAGTTTCGTTAGATTGGCCCGTCCAGCTATTTAGGCGTTCTACGAGCTCTCGATGATTCTTGTATTTCGCCTTTTATACATTTTATATTTTTTGGTTTGGATTCTTCCGTGTGCATCGTACCTATTCAAAGGCCGGTGTATAATACTTCGTATCTTTATAATACCAACCATAGTCTTCTTCAGAGTTCAACTGCCCTCTCACACAGGGATCCACTTTCGTCCCATCAACGTCCATATCACCATATGGATACGGCCTGTGGAACAATGGAACCATGCGACGAAACTGTGCATCCGAGAAAAATATTTGTTGGTGAGTGGTCAACATGGGATTAGGATTCTAGAGAACCCTGGAATGTGATGTTTATGGAGTCATATCTACAAATATGACGTTTAGGCGAGAATACCATGAAAACTTCTTGAGGACCTCGAAAATCGCTGTCTACTTAGCCTTACTCAAAAAAGTTGTACCCCTAGTTTCTTTCTCTACTTTTCTCGTGAGGAAAAGTTGTATTAGGGTATCTCCACGCAAAATAAATAACATAAATACCCTAAATATCTGAGGCTCAGAGAGTTACAGATAAAAAAGCAAGGAACACAAAAAAGCTAACGTGAAGTTAGACTTCATTCAGAGTGGCTCACTAAGAGTATATTTGGTCCACGGGAAGAGCCCTAGTCTCAAGCGCGATCTTCTTTTAGTCGACTCTTTGGATTGGACCTATCACCTATGCGAGCTTGGAGTAAACCAGTCCACTTGTTTGCAGCCCAGCCTCTAATTGGTAGGTAGGACGCTGCACGAACTACGACTTCTGGACGCACGGGTTCAACCGTGATTTGCCTGGTCAAACCGTCAACCTCCAGGGATTACAGATCACAAGAATCTGATCCGCCTAACCAGGACCAAAAGGATCCAACGGAAAAACCCCGCTCGAAACCATTGTACCCATCGAACTTTCGTATCTGATAGGAGTTGGCATGCAAGACGAAGTGACACTCTTTTCCTTGCACTGTACTTCCAAGCAGGGCATTACTGCATTAGTTTAAAAAGTTGGAGTAGACAGCTTGTAGTAATTTACGGCGGCTAACACTTATCTATGTGGACTAGTTGAGGGATGGATTACTATATTCTGTATTGATTTTTGCCTTGTTGGTCTTGAGCTCCTCACTTAAGCAGACAACAAGCAGTACCTGCTTCAGAATCCAAAGATAGCCGCCGCCTAAAATATTACGGGATAATTAAACTTCGATATTTTGACTTACACGTTAATTTAGACGAGTGAGGGAGCATCATGGAACACTGCTTAATTTTAGTACACACACATCTATTTCAGAAGCGGACAACTCAGTGACACAGCCCTGCCACTGCCCAGTCTTACCAGCCCCCTGACGTTTTCAAACCGGCTTTTCAACCAGGAAGCCACCAAATCTTATCTTTGTCACAGTAGCACAAGGCTACTAGCTAGCTACGCGGATTCCTTACGTAGCCTTGATAAAGATCCCCCAATTGAGAGGCGGACACAAGGTGCAGTACACAACGTCGCACCCAAAGTCCATCCCTAAACGGCCTTAATTTTGAGCATTAGATCGAACACCTTGCGGGCACACGAGCCGCCGCCGGTTCACCTTCGCGTCGTTTCGAAACACGGCGGTTGGTGTGGACGTACAACCGCCGCCGCGTCGCTTCGCACCAATATAAACATCCACGCCGGCCGCACGTCGCTTACGTTCTCTCCGTGAACCATCTCCCACAACTTGCTCGTCATGTCGTTGCCTAAGAAGGAGGCCGTGGTGGCCGATCGGGAGCAGGAGAAGGAGGCCGTGGTGGCCCTCCAATGCTGGCCATCAAAAAGGATGCCCTCGGCGTAATGGTGCATGTCGATCACGCGTCGGCTTCCTCGTCCTCGTGGCGTTCCTCTTCGGATTCCTCGACTGCCGCCGCTTCGGCCGCCTTCTCAGTCTGAATGCGCCTCTGTTCGGCCACGAAGTAGGCCTTCTGGTTGGGGGCTCATGTCGCTCGTGTTGGTGGCCATGAACATACTCTCATCCTTCTTCTCATGGGTCTTGAGCTTGGTCTTTTGCATCTCGAAGTAAATTTCCCACTTTTTTCGGCCGCGGCTTGTATCTTCTTCTTCTCGGCACTCGACGCGGCCACCTCGTTGACGTAGAGCTTCACCGACTCTTGGATGCTGCACGACGAGGCCGTCGTCTTCTTGCCAGCCCTGGCGGCCGCCTTGCACGCCTTGACTCCCATCTCTGGACGATAGGCGCTGGCGGCCAGCAACTTTCTTTCATCTCCCTCGGCCACATCCTTGACATGACACTTCCATTTCGGGCAGTCGCGAAGCGCCTCCCAGCAATGCATCAACGTGTATGCCTTCTTACGATCTGTCGCCAAGTCGACGTACATGTAGCCGGCATCGTTCAACTGCGCAAACGAACACAAGTAAAATATGTTTGTAAACATGGCCGGTTACAAATAAGACTCAAGTTAAGATGACCGGCTAACCTTGTCGGTGTCATTCTTGTCACTCTCTTCTCTATTCATGATTTGCTCATGGCAACCATGAAACTTGCTAGTGAGCGTCGAGATGACGCCCCACCGGCTTTCAACCGATTTGGCATTGCGATTGGGCAACACATCATGAGGTGGATACGCCCTTCTTTCGGTGTAGTCTTTATGTATGCGTGCCCAATAGGCATCCCTCTTTTGGTTGGCGCCTTTCGTGCCGCTCATGCTCACGGCCATCCACGACTCGCACAACAACACATCCTCCTTGTCGCTCCAAGTCCGGCCTCTGTAACCTGCCTTCCTTCCACCATCCACTTCCTCTTCGCCTTCCTCTTCATCGGCCTGGCCAAGGTCGCCATCCCCTTCGTCGCCCTGGCCGTGGTCGTCATCCCCTTAGTCACCCTGGTGAAAGTGCATGTTGCCCCCACGCGTGGTTTTGGTAATTAATGGCAATCCTTATTGGCTAATGTTTGCATTGAGATATCCTTATAGATCTTGTCCATAGGAAAAGGACTCTAGAAGCTTACATGGTAAAGTATGGCTTGGAAAAAAAGATTGAGGGAACATTCATGTTTATCTCCAAGCCATCCTATATGTCAAGAGAAGAAGATGAAGTGCCAATTCAATATGATCCATCTCGGAAGATATCATTTGTTTGAAGCTTGCAATGGATACATGAAGACAGAGCTAAACAAGACTCTCCCATAATGGGGTATGGGGGAGTTACAGAAGTCTTCATCAAGCATGTGCTAGCAAGCATGATCAAGAAAGGTGTTCCAACTTGAGAGACTCAAGATCGTCATCATCTAACTTAAGTGGAATATGCAAGGAAAAGGTATGATCTTGATAGGGTTTCTATTTTACCGGTCTCATGTTGTTAGTTCGGAGACCGGGTTATAAGATAGATATCGTACTATCAAGAGGGGCTCTCAAGTGACTTGATCACATCTTTGTGGAGAGCTCAAATCTTTGCATACTTGCATATCATCTTTCTTGGTTCTTATTTGGCTTTTATCCATGTGAGAATTTAGAGCTTGTGTTCATATCCATACCAAGCTCTAGTTTATCAAAAACGGATTTCATGAATATCTTGTTGCGTTTTTGATGTTGGAGGTTTTACCGGTCGTTCTTTTCTAGAGAGGTTTTACCTTTCTATATTTAGTTTTATCCTCCATCTTTGGAGTATGATGTTTCTCTACATAATCTTGTCGTGCTCGTTGTGGTGATTCCAACAAGCCCAAGAACATCAAAAACTGAGTCCGGATGCAAAACTTATTGCCGTTTTCGTATTGGTGTTTCTGCAGTTTTCTGAAGGGGCGGAAATTCCGGACATTAGGCCGGAAATTCCGGCCCGCCGAAAGTTCCGCGCAAAGTTCCGGCCCAAGTCCAATACCGTTTTTTAGCCGTTTTTCTGGGGTACGGAAGTTCTGGGACGGAAGTTCCGGCCAAGGGACCGAAAGTTCCGGGTTAAGTTATGCTGGAGCGCCTTGTCCAACGGGCAGATTTCTACCCCCTCCACCTACCTCCAGCTCAACTAAGTTTTGGTGCTCTCTCTCCTCCTCCATTGTTGACCTCCAAAGTTTTGAGTTCTCTCAATCCCTCCAATGATTCTTGCTCCTTTTTGAGGGAAGAGAGAGAGGAGATCTAGATCTATATTTCCACCAATCAATTCCTCCTCTAAGTGAGGGGAACCCTTTGGACCTAGATCTTGGAGTTTCATTTGTTGAGTTCTTCTTTGTTCTTCCTCTCTTCTCCCCCCATAAGCATTAGTTGCTTTTTGTGGGATTTGGGAGTGAAGGACTTGAGCACTTCTTGTGTTCTTGCCATTGAATTTTGTTGCATCGGTTTGCTCTCTCCACGAGGATTCGTGGAAGTGAAAGTTCGTGAGCTTGTTACTCTTGGGTCGTTGGACCCTAGACGGTGTTCTTGTGACCTTTTGTGGTCAAGTCCTTTTGTGGCTAGTTGGGACCTTTTGTGGTCACTTGGGAGCTCCAAATCATTTTGTGGGTTGTGCCTCAAGATCGTTGTAAGGGACTCGATTTCCGCCCAAAAGGAAATCAATAGTGGAAGGTGAACCGAGCTTTTGGGCAAGGTTCATCGGAGAATAGGGTGAGGCCATTTGTCATGTGAGTTTGAAACTCACACCCCTCCAACGAGACGTACTCCCCTCAAAAGGAGGAACTCGGGAATACATCATCGTCTCCGCGTGCCTCGGTTATTTCTATACACGAGCTCTTTACTTATGCTATTTACATTGTGATAGCCTTCGTGCTTGAAGTCTATATCTTGCTATCACCTTGTTACTTGTATTGCTTAGCATAAGTTGTTGGTGCACATAGGTGAACCTAGTATATTTAGGTTGTATGCTTGTTAAATTAAAACACCTAGTTTTATTCCGCATTTATCAAGCCTAAACCGGAAAAGTTTTAAATCGCATATTCACCCCTCTAGGCGACATCCTTGTCCTTTAAATTGGTATCAGAGCCTAGGCTCTCTTTATTGGGCTTTACCGCCTAGAGAGTAAATATGTCGTTTAGAGAATTAGTGCACGATCCCACTTTTATATTCGATGGCACAAATTATGATGTTTGGAAAATTCGCATGCTTAATCTTTTTAAGGCCATGGGTCCAAATTATATAAAGAGTATTGTAGATATGGGTTTTTATCCTCCAATGGATTCCCAAGAATTATCGATAGAGGATGAGAAAAACTCACATCTCGATACTCTAGTATCTAATGGTCTTATTTGTGTTTTGAGCGATCTAGTTCTTACATCAATCATGTATTTTCGGAATACACATGAGTTGTGGACCAAGCGATCTAGTTCTTACATCAATCATGTCCAACATTATTGAGGATGATTGTTCTCCCTCCACCTCTGGCCGTGATGAGTTCACAACTTGTTCCACTTCACCAACATATGATTTGTCACAAGAGGCTTCCCAACATTTGTTGGAACAAGACATGTTTCGCAATGGTGCTTCAAGTAAATCTTCACCTTCTTCATCCATTTCTCACTTTTACCTTATGACTAAGGATTCAAAGGTATCTCCACCTTTGGAACCCCCTACTTCTTGTGACGATGAGGATGAGGATTATTATGGATTAAAAGAGAATGATATCGACTCCTTAAAAGAGAAGAGTGATATTATATTTGATGCTCTCCCTAAAGGTAGTATACCTTGCTCTTATTTGTGTGATATTGTGACTTTTTCTATTAAGTGCAAGGAAATCATTGAAGAAAAGGGAAGGATTAAAAGAGAAGATGCTATGGAAAAAGCATCCTTAGAAAATGCTCTTGAGTAAGAACATGAGCTTCGAGTGTCTCTTGAGGAGAAACTTAAATCTCTTGATGAAACAAATGATCTAATTATTGCTAAAATCATTAAGGAAAGAGATCATGCTCTTACAAAATATAAGGTGATTAAAAAGGAAAAGGTTGAATTTGGTGTTGGCAATGCTAGACTAATTAAGGATATAGAGAGACTTGACAAAGCTCATAAGGCTGAACACTCTCTCCTTATCAAGTGTCATGATCAACTCCAAACTCAACTATCTAAAATTGTTGTGCCTAGCTCTTCTACTTCCTCTTGTGATCATGCAAATATTATTGAGGAAAATGCTAGGTTGAATGATGAGCTTGCCAAGTTGTCTTCTTCCATTTCTAATATTAATGATGTTTGTGCTACTAACTCCACGCCTTGTGAAGCATCTATTTTGAAGGAGAATGTTGAGCTAAAGGCTCAACTTGGTTTGTTAACTAGCAAGTATGGGAAATTGGAAGAAAGACATGAAAAGCTCTCTAGCTCTAATGAGGATCTTCTAGCATCTCATGCTAGGCTAAAGTTAGCTAATGAGGCTATCACTACAAAGGTAACATCTTGTGAGGCTCATGTGGACAAAGGCACAATTTCTACTAAAAATGCTATATTGCCTTGTGCTTGTCCTAGTAATTCATTGTCTCATATTTTTGCTAAACCTTGCAATGAATTACTTTCCTTGCCTTGTTGCTCTAACAATGAAACATCTACTTCCCCTAGTATTTTTGTTGATACTAACCATGTAGAGTAATTAAAAGAGGTCAAGGCCCAAGTCACTTTTTTGAAGAAAGATTTGGAAAATCGTCATGTTGGGGATTCTACACTTGACAATATGTTGAGTGTTCAAAGACGCCCCAATGACAAGAGTGGACTTGGATTCAACTCCAATATCAAGAACAAGTCCAAGTATAACAAGAAGAAAAAGGGCCAAGAACAAGTTAAAGATTCGGCCAAGATTGTTTGCTTCAACTGCAAAGTTGAAGAGCACCATGTTAGATCTTGACCTTTGAAGAAGAAGTCTCTTAGTGAGAAGCAACAAGGGAAGAGGCCTCAAGATCAAACTCAAGTTTCTCAAGTTGAAGAACGGCCACTTCCCAAGAAGAATCAAGCTACCCCTCCTCAAGTCGATATTCCAACTAAGAAGAAGGGAGGAAGCAAATGTTGCTACATATGCCGTGAGAAGGGCCACTTTGCTTCTTCATGCACTAATGGTACCTTATCCAACCCCATTATAATTGATGATGTTTATTCTCTTTGGAAGGATAAGGTTGGCAATGTGTTTGCCAAATATGTTGGTACTCAAAGTGGTGTCAAGAAAAGAACCATTTGGGTTTCCAAGCCTATTGTGACTAACCTCTTAGGACCCAACTTGGTTGGGGACCAACAACCTAAAACTTGATCAATAGGTGTTGTTGGAGGGCATTGGAGACTTGGGTACAGTATGAAGAATTAAGGGATCTTCATCAATTATATTCTCTCAAGTCAAGTCATTTAGGTTATATTGTTCTATCTCTTATCAAATGTTCCTCCTTGCGGTAACTTGTGCTTATATCATATATACATTGAAAGTTGCTGGCACCCTTGCATGTGTTCGGTTTTGTACCTTGCTAGTGTTTGTATGTGCTCTCTACTTATCTTGACTAATCAAGTATGTGTATGTTGGCTTGCACACCACTGATACGTCCATTTTGCATCATTATTTTATATCATAATTTACTGTTATTCATCGATATATTTCATATTAATACATGTTACTTATGTTATTTTATCTTATTTTGCATGTTTGATTATTATTGGGGATTTATCTGCCGGAGCCAGATTTCAGCTGGAAAAAGCACCGTCAAGCTAATATATTTGCGAAACTCCAAAAATCACGAAACTTTCGCCGAAATTCCTATTTTTCCAGATGACGGAGCTAGCCAAAAGGGGAGCTCCAGGTGGTCCAGGTGGGCCCCACGCCAACCCTGGGCGCGACCAGGAGGAGGGCGGCGCCGAGGCCTGGCGTGGCCACCTGGGCCCACCTCTGGCGCTGCTCCTTCCCGTATATCTCCCCCGTAACCCTAAACATCGAAGGGGTTCGTCCACGAAATATTCCGCCGCCTCCACGGGACGGAAACCACAGAGAGAGAAAAGCTCCCCGGCAGGGAGAAATCTATCGGGGAAATTCCTTCCCGGAGGGGGGAAATCATCGCCATCGTCGCCGTCATCGTGCTGGGCTTCATCAGGATCATCATCGTCATCATCCACCGCTCCACCATCATCATCTCCACTGCCCCACTCCGTTCCGCTGTAACATCTAGGGCTGCACCTTGTCTAGTTCATTGGGGAGACTCTCCTGGTGTTAATTACTCCTTGTTGTTAATGCTATTGAGTTTTATCGGTGAATTAACGTTTATGTCCAGATTGTTATTCATCATTATATCACCTCTGATCATGATCCATATGATGTCTTGTGAGTAGTTCATTTAGTTCTTGAGGACACGGGGAAAGTCTTGCTGCTAGTAGTGGAATAATGTTGAGTAATATTTAATGGTTTGATATTTAAGTTGTGGTGTCATTCTTCAAGTGCTGTCATGTGAACGTCGACTACATGATACTTCACCTTTATGGGCCTAGGGGAATGCATTGTGTATTTAGCTTGCTAATTGTGGGGTTGCCGGAGCGACAGAAACTTGAACCCTCGTTGGTAAGTTAGTGACAAGGTGATAACCCCCAAGAGCAGGGGATCACTGTAGCACCTCTCAATGTGGAAGTAGGGTATCGATCCGTAGGAGCAAGAAGGAAAAGTTATCTATTCCCTACAACTAAAGTGTCACAAGTTTTAGTTGATTATGCACTAAACAAGTTTAAAGAACAAGATGGTTGATTTAATGGATGGAAGTTTAATGTAACAAAACAAGAATGTAAAAGTGTCCCAATCCTCTTCAATGCAAGAGGACAAGACAAAGGTTTTCTCTTATAGGAACAATGGACATGGGTTCATGGGTTCACTCAATCCTCTCTCCCATCTATGGTGATTATCATGTTATAGATAAAAAGTACACACAATTGTCATGCTTTAATGGTAAACTTCTATGACGGCTACATGTCCTAAAACACATAGTTGAAAGAAAATAATCATTTGTGTTGCTAGGTCACCCTCGTAAGGCTAGCGTGGTTTGTTGTCACTCCCACATCATACTTCTTCCTTTTTACCCCCAGATAAAGGATGTTGGGCTGTATTGTGTCACTCAATACATATGCCGTTGTCACATCGGCCATCCCGTACCTACATACATCATACTTCATAATGGACAATATTCTAAACACTAGTGCAATGATTCATATTTCGTGTGCATGACCACATCTCTCTCATCTATCTACACTTGGTGGTGTCAATCACCTCATGACATGGATAAACAAGGCATTATGCATAAATCGAACCATCACATGCATCATAGAATATCTCCAAAGTATGACAAGTCATAAAAGATCCAACACAACGGTAAATGCATAACAAATATCATCTCATACCACAATATCCACCATAGGAATTACATAGATAGATCCATACTTATGCAAGGCACATCATATGGACTTCAACAATGATCATACATAGAGAGATTAGATCAAGTTACCACCACAAACCCAAAGTCCAGGGGGTGGACTACTCCCCCTTCATCATGGTGATGATGGTGGAGATGTTGGAGAAGATGGAGACCACCCCGGCAGCGCCCCGCCGGAGTTTTCCCCCTCCAATCTGCAGCTCCAGGTCTTCTGTTTCGTGGTTTTGTGTTTCTGCGGCGCCCCTTCCGAAAGCCGTCGGGGGACTATTTTTATAGTCGTTTTTAGGTCAAGACGAAGGCACGGGGACGAAGATCGACGGCATCGGAGGCTCGAGGCCCAGGATAGGGGGTCCCACGCGGCCAAGGAATCTCGCGTCACCTCTTTTGGCCCTCGGGTTTCCATTTTTTCGCTTCCTTCGCTCCTACGCTTTGTTCCTTCCAAAAAATGATCCCCGCAAAATATTAGGTCATTTGGACGTCGTTTGGGTCCCTGAAACATCAAAATATAGAAAATAGGGTTTTCTGCCAGTGCAGGGTTAATTCCAGAAAAATAGGGAAACTGTGAAATATTCCCAAAATCAATATAAAACAATGATATAACCCTTATATGATGCAAATATGATTGAAATATAAGTAATATAATGCAAAGTTCATGTATGCATTTTACATGCATCAACATCCCCAAGCTTAACCTATACTCGTCCTCGAGTATGAAGGTGATAAAACTAACATGGACTTTGCTTTTTAATACTATCAATGGATATCAAAGATGATTACTATTGCTACATAGAGTCAAATGATTCATTCTTCAAAGGAATAGCAATATACAAGATAGATTATGAAGTGATATCAAATATTCAATGTAAGGATGTTCAATGATAATTCACAAAGTGTAACATAGAAGAAAGTACTATGGACCAAATGTATGCATAATAAAAAGTAAAAACATCCTATAATGGTCATAGAGTATTCTTGTAAATCTGAATATAAAAGGTGGACACTTTGGAAAGATATATAAATAAGTAGAGGTAAAACATGAATAAGTTTCATCTAGCTTCCAAATGCTTCTACTTAAGTTAATGTTTGCAATGTGGTATCCATTGGTGTGGAGCTCTCATTACCCCTATCATAGCATCTTGAATGGTTAAAGTTTAAAGTGAAAGCAAATATGAGTAGTGTGCTTGACAAAGTATGGGTTGAATGCCTCATGCCCCGTGAATACGAGTACCTACACCACGGTGTTACTCAACTCGGGCCACAAAGCAAGTTCAAGTTAAAGTCATTGTAAGTAATATAATAGCGTCATCAAGAGCGTCAACTGGGGTACCTCTTGCCTCAGGACATGGAAACTAGCCCATGTCAAAATGACAAGACAAACAGACAATGAACAATCTCAGCACTCTTTTATTTACTATTTGTATAGCTTTTTATTATGACGTGCATCACTGAATGTTCACTTTGGTACGCTGTAAATTTCCACCATGAATGATGCATGGCTTAGGTTTATACAAACTCCTCAAACTTACTAAGTTTCCGCATTTATTTGGCACCATGATAAGCATCCATAAACAAAAGTACATGATATCAACTAAATATAATTAAGAGCACGTTGAAAGCTTGCCATGTGACAGCACATATGAGCTAACTCCCAACCAAGACTCTTGTCAAGCATACAACTTCATAATTTTAATCACAATGGTTCATGTTTATTAAGTGCAATAAAAGTAAAGTGTGCATCAAGTTCGTGAGAGCTTTTTAACCAACTTTCCCATAACAATCAATAACATAAGCATTTTAATTTGGAAACATAGATAATACAATATAACATGATAAACATACTCGGAATAGCATTAAGCTAATAGGTAGATATGGTGGACTCACTGGAAAACTTTGGTTGAAGGTGTTGGAAAACAAGTTTTTACTTGTTGGAATTTTTGGGCTAGCAAAAGGGAGAAAGTTGACCGTCTAAATGCATGCATAAGTGTCCATAGAACTAATCAATCCATGTTAAACAAAGTAAAGTAACATTCAGCATCAAAACATGAATAAAAGATAGCTCTTGATAAAACACTTGCAAATTAATACTCATTAAAAAGCACATGAATCATGCAACTATATGTATCTTTTTGAATCAACTCAAACATCCCTTTCCCAATCTTTTTAATAGCATCCAACTTAATTCAACCCAAATTTCCAGTAGCTCTCTCATAACATAAATGAAAAGTGGTGGTCTCACAAATAAAAACCAAACCGAAATAACAAAAATAAAAGACGCTCCAAGTTTATGCGATAAAGTGCATTGATCGAAAAACAGAAGTTAGACGTGTGCAAACCGAGAGTGTGTTGGTCCAATGGGGTTGTCTTCACATCCCCAAGCTTATGGTCTTCACCATCCTTGGATAACTCTTGGTGCATCTCCTCTAATCCCTGTGAAAAAACTTCAAAACACCGTTTCTCCCATCTCTTTTCTGTGGGGTGACATTAGTAGTGATAGACAAATGAATTGCTTGCTGCATAAAATCCTTAAACAAAAATGTGAAACATGTCCAGAAAGTATATAATGTTGTATGCCTACTTATAAACTCAATTGGATAAAAAGATTCAAGTTAAAAGTTCAAAGAATGCATCAAACAAAATGGGACAGAATCTGTCCAGAAAAACAGCAGCAGCAAAACGCATTTTTCTACCCTACTTAAATATGTCGAAAAAATCTGAAAAAATTCACGCTTACAGAGGATGAAAAGTTGCAATTACAGTTCAAATTTCAGCTCATTCGGAGTTACAGAATAGAAATGAAAAATCATACCGTGCACAGATTCGTGCTGGAATAAAATCTCCGAATACAAATAGCAACTTTTTCAAACCAAAACGGGTAAAACTTGGCACTTTATTAAAAATTCCAGAAACAAAATTAAAAACTAAGTCTCTTGTTACAGCAAGAGGACACAAAGAAAATCAAAAATAAAAACAACCGGGTTGCCTCCCGTAAAGCGCTTTCTTTATAGCCATGTAGCTAGGCTTCTTACTTGATATCAAGATGGTTGGAGTGAGGTGGCTTGGCATCCCCAAGCTTGAATTCTTGTCCTTATTTGATATATGTTGGGTGAGTCTAGGGGTAACATCCCCAAGCTTGAGTGTTTGTCTCTCTTGATCTTTGTTCATCACCCTCAACTCTTCCACTTGAAAATTCTCTTTACACAAAACTCAACATAAAACTTGATTAGAGGGGTTAGTGTCTCCATAAATTAAATCCTCATAGGTACAGCAAAGACATATAATGAGTTGATTCTAAACATTAACTACTGTTACTAAGGTTATGTTTTGCTCTTTGATCAAAAGAACCACACAAAACATAGTAATGAGACTAATGCAAAATAAAAACAGAATCTGTCAAAAACTGGACAGCCTGAAAGGAGCGAATTTTTAGAGGCACTTATGTTGCTCAAATCAGAAAACTTTGAACTAATGAAATGTGTAATAACAACTGAATATTGCTGTCGTAAAATATCAGGTCAAAATTCCTCTTCTGTGATTTTTAACATTCTTCGCAGTGAAGCTTAGGAATCTGTTTTCTGGACAGCAAATCACTATTGTTTGATCCTAGCTCTCAAATAGGACCATCATCTAAAGCATTATCATATAGAATATCTAAACCAAATTCCTCATCACTTTCAAAGCTATTATCAATAATAATATCATTTTGAATGTGTTGATCATCATCAGAATCAGAATCAAAATAGCATGGTGAGTAAGGATATGGGCAATCCTCTAATACCTTTTCCTCTTCTCTATATTCTTCTTGTTCCTGCAAGCCATTAGATCTCTCCTTGATAGCAACAAGATTGTTATAATATTCAAGGATATAGGTATTCTTACAAAAGAGTTTCAAGAGTTGTTCAAGTGTTGTAGCAAGTCTTGGTGTGAGGCTACGAGCTTTATCTATATTAAACATAACTATCTCAAGAATTCCCATTACAATAGTAAATTCCTCGGCTGCCTTCATATCAGTGGTCATTATGGTAAGAGGCAATTATAGGCATACTCTCAAGCTTGCATTGAAAATTAAGATGCTTAGGATATTGATCTATGCAGCAAGATACATTATACCTATCACATAATCCATGGCCAATTACATTTAATGCTTCCATTATAAACCTTTTTTGATCAACATTAATTGATCCAACCATAGGGGGTTGCATAAGTACGTGACTCATACATTCCACGAACATAACAAATGAACTAATTTTTTTGTGTTTTTCAAATAAGGAGAGTATAAACTGATACATAACTAAAAGTAAAGCTAATGAGAAACTCACAACCAAACAAGTTTAAAGGAACCTCCCCAAGCTTAGATGATTGTAAGATATAAAACAAGATAAAATAAATCTAAAGTCTAGTGCACACAAGAATAGAAACTTAAGCGCTACGCTCCCCGGCAACGGCGCCAGAAAAGTACTTGATAACCCCCAAGAGCAGGGGATCACTGTAGCACCTCTCAATGTGGAAGTAGGGTATCGATCCGCAGGAGCAAGAAGGAAAAGTTATCTATTCCCTACAACTAAAGTGTCACAAGTTTTAGTTGATTATGCACTAAACAAGTTTAAAGAACAAGATGGTTGATTTAATGGATGGAAGTTTAATGTAACAAAACAAGAATGTAAAAGTGTCCCAATCCTCTTCAATGCAAGAGGACAAGACAAAGGTTTTCTCTTATAGGAACAATGGACATGGGTTCACTCAATCCTCTCTCCCATCTATGGTGATTATCATGTTATAGATAAAAAGTACACACAATTGTCATGCTTTAATGGTAAACTTCTATGACGGCTACATGTCCTAAAACACATAGTTGAAAGAAAATAATCATTTGTGTTGCTAGGTCACCCTCGTAAGGCTAGCGTGGTTTGTTGTCACTCCCACATCATACTTCTTCCTTTTTACCCCCAGATAAAGGATGTTGGGCTGTATTGTGTCACTCAATACATATGCCGTTGTCACATCGGCCATCCCGTACCTACATACATCATACTTCATAATGGACAATATTCTAAACACTAGTGCAATGATTCATATTTCGTGTGCATGACCACATCTCTCTCATCTATCTACACTTGGTGGTGTCAATCACCTCATGACATGGATAAACAAGGCATTATGCATAAATCGAACCATCACATGCATCATAGAATATCTCCAAAGTATGACAAGTCATAAAAGATCCAACACAACGGTAAATGCATAACAAATATCATCTCATACCACAATATCCACCATAGGAATTACATAGATAGATCCATACTTATGCAAGGCACATCATATGGACTTCAACAATGATCATACATAGAGAGATTAGATCAAGTTACCACCACAAACCCAAAGTCCAGGGGGTGGACTACTCCCCCTTCATCATGGTGATGATGGTGGAGATGTTGGAGAAGATGGAGACCACCCCGGCAGCGCCCGCCGGAGTTTTCCCCTCCAATCTGCAGCTCCAGGTCTTCTGTTTCGTGGTTTTGTGTTTCTGCGGCGCGCCCTTCCGAAAGCCGTCGGGGGACTATTTTTATAGTCGTTTTTAGGTCAAGACGAAGGCACGGGACGAAGATCGACGGCATCGGAGGCTCGAGGCCCAGGATAGGGGGTCCCACGCGGCCAAGGAATCTGGCCGCGTGGGCCCACCTCTTTTGGCCCTCGGGTTTCCATTTTTTCGCTTCCTTCGCTCCTACGCTTTGTTCCTTCCAAAAAATGATCCCCGCAAAATATTAGGTCATTTGGACGTCGTTTGGGTCCCTGAAACATCAAAATATAGAAAATAGGTTTTTTGCCAGTGCAGGGTTAATTCCAGAAAAATAGGGAAACTGTGAAATATTCCCAAAATCAATATAAAACAATGATATAACCCTTATATGATGCAAATATGATTGAAATATAAGTAATATAATGCAAAGTTCATGTATGCATTTTACATGCATCACAAGGGAGTGTAGGATCTGAGAGTTTAAGGCTGTGGTTAGATTTATCTTAATTACTTTCTTGTAGCTGCGGATGCTTGCAAGGGGTATAATCACAAGTACGTATTAGTCCTAGGAAGGGCAGTGCGTTAGCATAGATTCACCCACACAACACTTATCAAAACATTGAAGATTAATCAACTACATGAAACGAAAGCACTTGGCAAAATTCCCATGTGTCCTTAGGAACCTTTGGTAATCATAAGTAACACAACCGGCTTGTCCTTTGCACTCAAAAGGATTGGGCCACCCGATGCAATTATTATTGCTCTCGTTTATTTACTCATACTGTATTTATCTGCTTTATTGAAAACCCCTAAAAACTTGTCTGCTAGTGTTTACAGTGAATCCTTGATCAAAACTACATACCAGCACCTTCTGCTCTTCGTTGGGTTCGACACTCTTATTTACCGAAAGTACTACGATACACCCCCTATACTTGTGGGTCATCAACCACCTACTTGTTTTGAGTCTTATTGCTTTTATTTGATATCTCATCTTGTTGGTTCTCTCTTTGAGAGATTAATGGACTATTTCTTTTTGGGAGAGTGATATGCTTCGTGCACTTCACAATCCTAAAAATGTGTGTACATGAGGAATACCACTTAGTGATGATATATCAATATTATCTATTCTCTATGTGTTATGTCATGCTCATGAGAAATTCAAATTCTATAATGTCCATTAATTATCTCTAGTTGTTTTGTTTGCCTCTTGTTTGAAAGAAATGGATTATCACATTATGGGGGAGTAATAAGCTTTGTGCATATTACAAGCCTAGAAAATGTGAACATGTGAGGTTTTGCCACCTAGAATTGATATTGTTATTTATCTTGTTCCTATGTGGCATGTTGCTCAAATAAGTTCCATATTTGCTTAATTGCTTCTTGTCTCCCATCTTTTGGTATCTTGTTTATGAGAGAGTTTCTTGATGCTTTGCATGATCGTTGATTAATTTAAGCCATCAAGAATCTCTATCTAAGCATGTTTTTCAATTCCTATCTTTTGCCTCATGCTTATGTTTTGTGAATATGATCTTGAATATATCTTTGCAATCCACCACCGAGAAATATCTCCATACATTACTTGTCTTTTGACAAGTGGTAATCATATTGTGGTAAATATATTGATCATAATTACATTGGCTCTTGCTCGAAATTTGCCTTATTTATTACCAATGCTTTGTTTTGATCTAACTCTTTTTTGTCTTCCTTCTATCTTTTTGGATCCCTTGTGCTCTACTCAAATTTGTTTTATGCTTTCTTTAGATAGGAAAAGTAATGATCCCATTCTTGTGCATTGACACTCAAAGTCATACTTCTAGATAATGCACTATTCCCGGGGAAGCTATCCTATATTGAGTAGAACAACATTCTTTAAATTGGTTTTGTATCTTATGGCTTTTCTTGAACATGACTAGTGTTGGATAAAATATATGGAGAGTGATGACCCTATTTGTCTGCATTTTGTATTCAAATGCAAGATCATAAATAATGCACAAATCTTGGGGGAGCTATCCTATATGTTTTAGAACACTATTTGTTTTCAATTGTTTTTTTGATCCCGATGATATGTCTCTTTGGAAGACAAGCATTTTCGTCTTGGTACTTTGTGCCATCATGAAAAGTGTAGAGGGTTTGATTCATTCCTTGAACCTAATTTCATTTGGTATGTTTTTCAACTTGGTATCTTAAATCATGTGTTGATTTAGGTATTTGATATAATTTGGACAAGTCTTTTTCTTGTCACACTTGTGTGTGATCTCTTGGTTTAAATGGTGTTTTGTCCAAGTTGTATCGCGTTTGGTTCTTTAAAGTCTTGTGTATGCATATTTACTATGTATATCTTATGGCATGTTTACTTTTGTTGATCCAATATATAGGATAAACTCCATCATTTCCTAAATGGCTAAGATGTGCACGAAATTCAATTTCGTATCAATATGCACATATTTTTTGGAGTTTGTCCTATGTATTGTAGTTGCTCTAACTACATTGGACCAAGTGAGTTTGGGTGCCATGTTGTACTTAATTTGTTTTAGGTACACTCGAGATGCATTGAAAGCTTGTCTCGTTTACAAGGAAGGTGTTGTCACCATGTGCTTATTGGAGCCAAGCTTGGATGATCATGAACACTTATCTTCTACATCACCCAATGCTATCTCGGTAACAAGTATCTACCTCATGCATACATTTCTAGCTTTCAACCTTGTGCAGGTTGTTTCATGGCATGAATCTCTTTTGTTGCAATTCATTTGGTTCTTGCAAAACAACTTTATTGCAAATGTGGGCAAGCCAGGATGATTACATATCAAGGGGAATATATATAATCATTTTCATGATTCACCAATCTCAAATATGTTAATCTAGCACTTTCTACTCTATGTCTCACATATGAAATATTGATGTTTTTTAAAATCATTTGTCTTTTGCGATACTTGTTATCTTTCTCGGAGCATCCCATTTATCACCTTATCCCTTGTGGATATTTTTGATGCTATGATGAGTGTGTGGTGGAAGTTCAACTATATCCCTTTAATATAAAATTGAGCTTTGTGCTATGCTTTTAAGCAAAGATCTTATTGGTGTATTTATGACTTCCTCTTAGATATCATGTTCTCTAACTTTGTACCTATTTTGTGTGTGCATGTTTCTTTGTGGATTTTTATCTTCATGATTGGTGTCTACTTAGAAACTTATACACATGAGAATAGTTAAATCCTTAATTGGTATTCCAATTCTTTGGTGACCACCTTTTATTGCTTTTGATACTTTGGTGGTTTCTAAAAGACACAAGCTTTGTTTTTTCTTTTGATATCCCTTTTTGCATCTTAATAAGCTTGTGGACCTTTGCTACATCTTCTTTGGTTTGTGTTCTAAATTATCTAGGAGGGAGTGAGGATTCCATGTTGTGCACATTATATTGAAATACAAATCCTTATTGTGCACGTACCTTGGGGAGTTCCCTCTTAATTTTTAGAACACTTTTCAGATTCTTTGATTGCTTGCTTCTTTCGTCGAAGTATCTTTATCTTTGATTTTGTTTTGCAATTTTAGGATCCTCAATATAGTTTGACCTCCCTCGATCTATTCGTCAATGGATATGTGCATTTGATTTCACTCGTATCATGAGAAATGCACACATTATGGGGGAGCTCTTATTATATTGGCCTTCCTAATTTTTCACCCATTTCGGTAATGGATGCCAATGGGGGAGAGATTTAGAGGGTTTAGGGAACATGGTTTTGTTCTCTTGCATCCGTGTTTTTTGTGTTGCATGGTTGCTTAAATTCATTATATAAACCCTCGTAAAATGGATTGTCATCAATTACCAAAATGGGGGAGATTGAAAGTGCATGTTGCCCCCATGCGTGGTTTTGGTAATTAATGGCAATCCTTATGGACTAATGTTTGCATTGAGATATCCTTGTAGATCTTGTCCATAGGAAAAGAAAGGAGTTCATGTGTTGGACTCTAGATGCTTACATGGCAAAGTATGGCTTGGAAAAGAAGATTGAGGGAACATTCATGTTTATCTCCAAGCCATCCTATATGTCAAGAGAAGAAGATGAAGTGCAAGTTCAATATGATCCATCTCAAAAGATATCATTTGTTTGAAGCTTGCAATGGATACATGAAGATAGAGCTAAACAAGACTCTCCCATAATGGGGTATGGGGGAGTTGGAGAAGTCTTCATCAAGCATGTGCTAGCAAGCATGATCAAGAAAGGTGTTCCAACTTGAGAGAGCCAAGATCGTCATCATCTAACTTAAGTGGAATGTGCAAGGCAAAGGTATGATCTTGATAGAGTTTCTATTTTACCGGTCTCATGTTGTTTGTTCGGAGACCGGGTTATAAGATAGATACCGTACTATCAAGAGGGGCTCTCAAGTGACTTGATCACATCTCTGTGGAGAGATCAAACCTTTGCATACTTGCATATCATCTTTATTGGTTCTTATTTGGCTTTTATCCATGTGAGAATTTAGAGCTTGTGTTCATTTCCATACCAAGCTCTAGTTCATCAAAAACGGATTTCATGAATATCTTGTTGCGTTTTTGATGTTGGAGGTTTTACCGGTCATTCTTTTCTAGAGAGGTTTTACCTTTCTATATTTGGTTTTATCCTCCATCTTTGGAGAATGATGTTTTCTACATAATCTTGTCGTGCTCGTTGTGGTGATTCCAACGAGCCCAAGAAAATCGAAAACGGAGTCCGGATGCAAAACTTATTGCCGTTTTCGTATTGGTGTTTCTGAAGTTTTCTGAAGGGGCGGAAGTTCCGGACTTTAGGCCGAAAATTCTGGCCCGCCGGAAGTTCCGGGCAAAGTTCCGGCCAAAGTTCCAGCCCAAGTCCAATACCTTTTTTAGGCCTTTTTCTGGGGTCCGGAGGTTTTGGGACGGAAGTTCCGGCCATGGAACCGGAAGTTCCGGCCTGGGACCGGAAGTTCTGGGTTAAGTTCTGCTGGAGCACCTTGTCCAACGGGCAGATTTCTGGAGGGGTGATGACTCCCAAGTGTAGTAGATCAATTGTAGTATCTTTCAATTAGAAAAGGTTGTCGAACCCACGAGGAGCTGAAGGTATTGGTTAGCAAGATTGATAAATAAATCAATAAAAGATGCAAGTGTTTTTGGTATTTTTGGTTGTATAGTTGCAATGCAGAAAATAAATAGTAGCAAGTGAAAGCTCTCAAAGAGAGAAAGCCCAATCCTCTTATGTGCAAGAGGACAAGCTCAAGTGATGTGTAACTTATATGTGGAAAACGTTCCCGAGGGCGGCATGGATATTGCTAGGCATAGAGATTTATTAAACACGTTGAATATCTTGTCAAGTTTTAATCTTCTTTGGACGGAGCCATTATTAGGTATAGCTAAACTACAACCCCTTATGATGGATCATGTGGCCAAGTAAATGACTGCACAAGAATTATTAAGACATAAAGTCCCACCATAGCATTACACTCTAAGGTCCCGATACTAATACCCTCATAATATAACTTCATGATTCGGTCCCAGGTTTACATGTCCTCCCAAGTCTCCCTCAATTCATTATACTACGGTGTTCTCCTATGAGCCCATATAGGTGAAGTGTTGTGCAGTCGACGTTCGCACAACACCATCATAGAATCACATAAAAGATAAACTCTTGACAAAATACCAACACATGTTATATATAAATCATTGCCAATTCATCCTATGCCCTCAGGAACATATGGGAACTACTCACAACGTGCAAACATGATAATATTCAGTGGCATAAGTGGTACAACACAATCTGAAAATATAACTTCACCACCAAATAATGACAAGTACTCAATCACAAACATGAATAGTAGCACAAGACAAGTATCTAGGGTATAGCAACTCTCAAACTACGAGGGAACGGAGTGGATCACGGAGATGATGATGGAGATGGTGCTGGTCTTGGTGATGGTGATGGTGATGGTGTAGAGGCCTCCTCCCACGCCAAGGAGGAGAGGTGATGACGATGATTTCCCCTTCTCCGGAGCTCCGGAGCAGCAGGATCTGATCCCCCTCGGAAGGAATCAGGAGTTTCTCCGCCGCCGCGGCCTCGGATGGACTTGGAAAAATTAGGGCGTAACTTTTCGGGGAGGACGAAGGCGTCGATAAAAAGCCCCAGGCGAGGAGGTGCCCGAGGCCCCACTTAGTGGGTCCCACGCGGCCAGGTACTTGGGCCGCGTGGGCCCACCCCTTTTGGGCCTCGTGGCTCTCCTCTCTTCGGTCTTCTTCCCTCTGCCTTTCTCTCGACGAAAAACCAGCTGTGTATTTTCCTTTTATTATTTGGTTCCTGTAGCTCCTGAAACATTAAAAACAAGAAAAAGGAGGTTTTCTGCCTCCCAGAAATTAAATACCAAAAATAGACTTTGTATGAAAGTCCCATAAATCATCTAAAACATGCAAAAACAATGATATAACAATGCAAATAACATTCTAATATGATACTAAAAGTTGTATAAATGATGATATAAAATGCACGTATCAACTCCCCAAGCTTAAACCTTTACTCGTCCTCGAGTAAGTAAGGACATAGATCATTACATGCATCAATGGACTTATGGTTGATAAATAAATACGAGCATTGTATCATCATCATATTCAGTTGCAATGTAAGATTAATGAACTAAAACTCATACACATGAGGGCAACATAAGTAGAAGCTCTAGCAATCACCCTTACTTTTGAAAGCAAATAACCATTGTATGTTGGACAATTGAATCATACTATTTTTCACATGCTTTTGCTCTATAATGGCCATAGAGTATTGATGAAAATCTGAATATAAAAGGTGGACACTTTGGAAAGATATATATATATATGAGTAGAGGTAAAGCATGAATAAGTTTCATCTAACTTCTGAACTTCTCTACTTAAGTCAGTGATTGTAATATGGTAATCCTTGGTGTCAAGCTCTCATTCCCCTATCATAGCATCTTGAATGATTAAGTTTAAAGTGAAAGCAAATATGAGTAATGTGCTTGACAAAGTACAGGTTGAAAGTCTCATGCCCCTTGAATACAAGTACCTACTCCATGTGTTACTCAACTTGGAAAACAAAGCAAGTTCAAGTTAAATATCATTGTAAGTAATAATAGTATCATTAAGAGCGTCAACTGGGGTACCTCTTGTCCCAGGATATGGAACAAGCCCATATCAAAATGACAAGACAAACAAACATAATGAACAATCTCAACACCCTTTTTATTTACCATTGGATAGCTTTTTATTGTAAGGTGTATCACAGAAGGTTCACCATAGCATGTAAGTAAATTTCCACCATGAATGATGCATGGCTTAGATTAGCGGCCCAGGCGTCTCTCTAACCATTTATACAAACTCATTTAAACTCACTTCATTTCCTCATTTATTTCACCCATGGTAAGCATCCATAAACAAAAGTACATGATATCAACTAAATGAGATGATGTGCAATGTTGAAAGCTTGCCATGTGACAGCACATATGAGCTAACTCTCAACCAAAGACATTTGTCAAGCCCACAACATCATAATTTTAATCACAATGGGTCATATTTTTTATGCAATAAAAGTAAAGTGTGCATCAAGTTCGAGAGAGCTCTATAACCAACTTTTCCCATAACAATCAACAACATAAGCATTTTAATTCAGAGGTATAGATAACACAAATATCATGATAAACATACTCGGAATAGCATAAAGCTAATAGGTAGATATGGTGGACTCACTGGAAAAACTTTGGTTGAAGGTGTTGGAAACAAGTTTTTACTTGTTGGAATTTTTGGGCTAGCAAGAGGGAGAAAGTTGACCATCTAAATGCATGCATGAGTGTCCATAGAACTAACCATTTTCTTTACTCATTTTATAATGGGGTGATTCTACAATTGTCCAACATACTCAAGTTAATTAAGTTCAAGGCAAGATGTGACTGAAACTTCTAAATATGCCACGCTCATTTGCATGAGTGTTACCCATAAATCTCCAAGCAAGGGAATCATGGATGACACCATACTTTCATATTCATTGATAAACCACAAGATAGAGATACATGATAATGCTCCATGAGCTCACACACGCCTAAGAGATATTGATAACTAAACGATAAAAGCAAAACACACCATGACTAGATAGATATGATAAACTAGTAGAGATAAAGACTAGGTGGAACTCCCCCAAGCTTGACGTCTTGCTAGAACCACTTCTGCTCTTTCTTCTTGTCTTCATAATAATTATCTTCAAGTTTTCCAACAATGCTCATCATAAGGTTGTAGGCTTTTTCAAACTCCCTTGCAGCTTCTCCCAGTTTTTCCATGAGATTCTTCTCCACCGTCTCCTTGCAAGGCTTCCACTCCGGGCTTGGTACTTTAACATTAGGGATCTTACGATCCCATTCACCAGGATAGTTCTCTTGGGTGGCACGCTTGAATTCCCTGTCAATAAGAGTAGAAACCACGTTTTTGCTAGCAAGTGCGTGCCTAGGAGCCTTCCCTCCTGTGCTCATGCGAGCCGTCTGCCTCTTGTTTCCAAGAGACACGTTCACCCTCACACCAGCAACGGAGATAGGAGAAGGTGGTGCTGTTGCAATAGGTGCGATGTCGACGAAGGGCTTGTATTCTTTCTCTTCCGCTTCCTCCTTCTCCATCTCCTCCTCGTCGGGCTTGTAGTCTTCATCATCCGAGTAGTCCTTCCTCTTCCTATTCCTTCTCCATATGGACGTGGGGCTGTTGCCCTCGAGTTCATCATCATCATTGTCCATGGAGGAGCATTGGAAGGAGTCTCCCGAAGACATAGCTAAAAACCTGACAGGCAAAAACAGCAAAAGCAAAGATCGCTCGAGAACGCTCGGTGCGAGATTAGATCAACGAAAAGGGGTATATATTGGGTTTTAGGTCAAGACGAAGCGTCGGAGTCGAAAACGAGACGGAACGGGACTCCGAGGGGCAAAAGGAGTGGTCCCACGCGGCCCAAGATTCTGGCCGCGTGGGACCCCTTGTTTCCTTCCTCGGGTCTCCGCTTCGTCCAGTTTTCTTGTCCCACACGTTAATTTCCATAAAAAATGACTTCCGTAAAATTTTACGCAATTCCGAGAAACTTTCCAACACAAAAGTTACCTATTATTGATTTTGGGTTTCTGAAACTGCAAAATTCTTCGCAATTACCTCCTCCGGTGTCTTTAAATTCAACTCCTCCACCTTTCCGATGAAGCTCCTTCCTGCAATATAATGTTTAAGGCGTTGTCCATTGACTACATGAGGTTTACCTTTCATATCACCGTGAAGACGGATAGCTCCTGAACGGTACACCTCCTGTATCACTAATGGTCCCTGCCACTTTGAAGCTAACTTTCCTGCAGAAAACTTGAAACGAGAATTGTACAATAAAACTTGATCACCTACTTTGAATTCTTTTCTCTTAATTTTCTTGTCATGCCAAATTTTAACTTTCTCTTTAAACATTCTAGCACTTTCATAAGCTTCGTTTCTCCATTCATCAAGTAGGTTTAAATCAAGAATTCTCTTCTCTCCCAGTCTTAAAATCAAAGTTCAATTGTTTAATAGCCCATCTAGCATTATGTTCTAATTCAACAGGTAAATGACAAGCTTTTCCATAAACCATTCTATAAGGAGACATTCCCATAGGATTTTTAAAAGCAGTTCTATAAGCCCATAATGCATCATTAATTTTAGTTGGCCAATCAGATCTAGACTTATTCACTGTCTTCTCCAAAATGAGTTTAATTTCCCTATTACTTAATTCAACTTGTCCACTTGTTTGAGGGTGATAGGGAGAAGCAATTCTATGGTTAACATCATATTTTGCCAATGTTTTTCTAAGAATACCATGCAAGAAATGAGAACCACCATCAGTAATTAAAAACCTAGGAACACCAAACCTGGGGAAAATGATGTCCTTGAGCATCGTCATTGCTGTGGCATGATCTGCACTCTTGGTTGGAATTGCTTCCACCCACTTTGTAACATAATCCACTGCAACCAAAATGTGAGTATGTTTTGTCTTTGACTCTGGGAAAGGCCCCATAAAGTCAAAGCCCCAAACATCAAATGGCTCAAGTGGCAAAGAATAATTCATAGGCATTTCATTTCTCCTACCAATATTTCCTACTCTTTGACATTTATCACAAGATTTAACATATTCAGCACAATCCTTAAATAAAGTAGGCCAATAGAAACCAGATTGTAATACCTTTGCACCTGTACGATCTCCTGCATGATGCCCTCCATAAGGACTGTCATGACAATCTCTTATAATAGCCTGTTGTTCATGCTCAGGTACACAACGTCTAATAATACCATCCACACTTTTCTTATAAAGGAAAGGATCATCCCAAAAATAATGTCTAAGATCATAAAAGAATTTCTTTCTTTGTTGAAAAGTGAAGTGTGGAGGTAGAACCTTACCAACAATAAAATTTGCATAGTTGGCAAACCATGGTGATGCAACTTTAGCACTAGAAACATTAACAATTGCAAGTTGTTCATTAACAAAGCTATCATTAATAGGAATAGGATCATCAGGTATATTTTCCATTCTAGAAAGATGATCAGCTACTTGATTATCTTCCCCTTTCTATCAACAATGTGTAAATCAAATTCTTGCAATAGAAGTACCCATCTTATTAATCTAGGCTTAGCATCTTTCTTATGCATTAAGTATTTAATGGCAGAATGATCAGTATGCAATGTGACTTTCGAATCAGTAATATAAGGTCTAAACTTGTCACAAGCAAATAGCACTGCTAAAAATTCTTTTTCAGTTGTGGCATAATTCCTTTGAGCAGCATCAAGTGTTCTACTAGCATAATAAATGACATTCAGTTTCTTATCAACACGTTGGCCCAAAACAGCCCCAACTGCATAATCACTAGCATCACACATAATTTCAAAAGGCAATTTCCAATCAGGAGGTTGAATAATAGGAGCACTTATTAAAGCATTCTTCAAAATATTAAAGGACTCAATGCAATCATCATTAAAAGAGAAAGGAACATCCTTTTGCAAAAGATTGGTTAGGGGTTTTGATATTTTGGAGAAATCTTTAATAAACCTACGATAAAAACCTGCATGCCCAAGAAAACTTCTTATACCTTTGATGTCCCTTGGGTATGGCAGCTTTTCAATAGCTTCTATCTTTGCTGGGTCAACTTCTATTCCTTTCCAGAAATCTTATGCCCAAGAACAATACCTTCAGTAACCATGAAGTGACACTTCTCCCAGTTTAAAACTAAGTGTTGGTCTTCACAACGCTGCAAAACTTTGTTAAGGTTGAACAAGCAATTATCGAAGGAAGTACCATACACAGAAAAATCATCCATAAAGACTTCCATTATCTTTTCAATATAATCAGCAAATATAGCATTCATGCATCTTTGAAAAGTAGCAGGAGCATTACATAACCGAATGGCATTCTCCTATAAGCAAATGTACCATATGTACTGGAATTTGTGAGAAACCTGAATAACCATCTAAATAACAAAAGTGAGAGTGTTTAGATAACCTTTCTAACATTTGATCAATAAATGGCAATGGGTAATGATCTTTACGAGTTGCTTTATTTAACTTCCTGAAATCAATACACATCCTATAACCAACAACAGTACGTTGAGCCACAAGTTCATCCTCATCATTTGGAACAACAGTCATTCCACCCTTTTTAGGAACACAATGAACTGGACTAACCCACTTACTATCAGCTATGGGATAAATGATACCAGCTTCAATAAGTCTTATTACCTCTTTCCTTACCACTTCCTTCATTTTTGGATGGAGACGGCGTTGATAATCAACAACAGGTTTTGCATCCTCTTCCAAATTAATTTTATGCATACATAGAGCTGGGCTTATACCTTTAAGATCATCAAGAGAGTATCCAATGGCTGGTCGGTGAGCTTTAAGCACATCAAGTAATTTCTCTTCTTCTTCAGCTGAAAGGTTAGCACTAATAATGACAGGATATATGCTCTTCTCATCCAAATATGCATATTTCAGATTTGTAGGCAAAGGTTTTAATTCAAAGCTAGGATCCCCTTTAGGTGGTGGTAGCACTCCTAAATTATCAGGTGGGATATGCAATTGTAATTGTGGTGGTTGTTGCCATAATATTTGTTCTAAAGCATCCTTTTCCTCATCATTAAATGGTTCATCTTGATTAAGCATATAACGTTCTACAACATCTGTTGAAGCTACAGCTATATGTGCAAGAGTTTCAATTATATCTTCAGAAATTGGCTCTTTCACAACATGTTTATCAGCAAATTTGGAAAAATTGAACTCAAGTTTTTCACCAGCACATTTAATAAACACTTTCTCTTTAGGCAAATTAATTTCAGCACCAACAGTGTTTAAGAAAGGTCTACCAAAAATGATAGGACAAAAAGAATCTTGAGGACAACCAAGCACAATAAAATCAGCAGGATATTTTATTTTGCCAACCAATACTTCAACATCTCTAACAATTCCAAATGGACTAATATAATCTTTATTAGCAAGTTGAATTGTCATACCTGTCTCTTCCATAATGATAGGATCAATATCAGGCTTGATTTCAAGATAAAGAGAATATGGAATGACACTAATACTTGCTCCAATATCACATAGACCATGATAACTTGAAGTCCCAATAGAGCATGATATAACAGGTTTACCAACTTTGGCCGAATTACCTTTGATGACCTTAGTAGCATCTTCACATAAATAAACATCAACAGGGTCTTCTTCATTTAATTGTTTGATAATTGAAATTTGACTGTTGACTTCCACCTGTTCATAAGGCTGAGAACATCTTCTTTTACTCTTGTTAGTAACAGCAATAAGTAAATTCTCCTTAATTTGGTTTGGATATGGAGGTGGTTCAACATACTCTTCAATTGTCACAGATGACACTGGTTCTGCCTGTTTAATAACTTTAGGAACAACAATAGATTGTTTAACAGGTTCAACATAAACTTCAAAACCACTTTGAGGAACACAGATATGCTCAGCAAAACCTTTAGCTATCTCAATTATAACATAAGGATCAAGATTAAAAGTATCACTCAGATTTTTAAACAACATAGAAGTAGAGAAGTTCTCTACACATGAATATCCATAATCAAAATAGGGCTCATTACCTTTATCAAGATCCCAATGACTAGTATTTTCAGAAATAGTTTCCAATAAATTCCATGCTTCTTCTTCAGTATTATTAGTAAAACTTCCACCAGATGAATTATCCAGAATTTCCTTGTGCTTCGACGGTAGCCTCACATAAAAGTTTATCAATATAAGTTTCCTTGTAAGATCATGACAAGGATTCTTGCGAAGGAGTTCCTTTAACCTCCCCCAAGCTTGAGTAATACTCTCTCCCAGATGTGGCCAGAAATTAAATATATAGCAGCGGTTCTCATAAGCTTCTTTAGGAGTAAAATATTTAAGAAAGAAAACCTTCCTCAAGATATTCCATTCAATAGCAACCTCTTCATCAAGAGACCTGTACCAATCACGAGCATTACCAGATAAAGACAAATATAATAACTTCCTTTTTACCTGATCTTCAGAAATACCAGGAAGTCTAAATAAATCACATATATCTTCAATAAACTCCATGTGTTCACGTGCAGACTTAGTTCCATCACCTGTAAATGGATTTTTCATAACTCTTTTAACATGACCAACGGGAATTTTAAATCCCACTTTAGGTACTCAGACACAGTAGTTTCAACCACTTTAGGAGTAGTGGCATAAGCACTGTCATATAGAGCAAGATGCAGCGAGGAACGATTCATAAATGCCATAGTAACAATGAGATAGAGCAGTAAAAAAATTCAGCTTTCAAGTTTCCTTACCAAACTTCTTACCAATAGCGCTACGCTCCCCGGCAACGGCGCCAGAAAAGTGTCTTGATGACTCCCAAGTGCAGGAGATCAATTGTAGTACCTTTCAATTAGAAAAGGTTGTCGAACCCACGAGGAGCTGAAGGTATTGGTTAGCAAGATTGATAAATAAAACAATAAAAGATGCAAGTGTTTTTGGTATTTTTGGTTGTATAGTTGCAATGCAGAAAATAAACAGTAGCAAGTCAAAGCTCTCAAAGAGAGAAAGCCCAATCCTCTTATGTGCAAGAGGACAAGCTCAAGTGATGTGTAACTTATATGTGGAAAACGTTCCCGAGGGCGGCATGGATATTGCTAGGCATAGAGATTTATTAAACAACACGTTGAATATCTTGTCAAGTTTTAATCTTCTTTGGACGGAGCCATTATTAGGTATAGCTAAATAAATAAACTACAACCCCTTATGATGGATCATGTGGCCAAGTAAATGACTGCACAAGAATTATTAAGACATAAAGTCCCACCATAGCATTACACTCTAAGGTCCCCGATACTAATACCCTCATAATATAACTTCATGATTCGGTCCCAGGTTTACATGTCCTCCCAAGTCTCCCTCAATTCATTATACTACGGTGTTCTCCTATGAGCCCATATAGGTGAAGTGTTGTGCAGTCGACGTTCGCACAACACCATCATAGAATCACATAAAAGATAAACTCTTGACAAAATACCAACACATGTTATATATAAATCATTGCCAATTCATCCTATGCCCTCAGGAACATATGGGAACTACTCACAACGTGCAAACATGATAATATTCAGTGGCATAAGTGGTACAACACAATCTGAAAATATAACTTCACCACCAAATAATGACAAGTACTCAATCACAAACATGAATAGTAGCACAAGACAAGTATCTAGGGTATAGCAACTCTCAAACTACGAGGGGAACGGAGTGGATCACGGAGATGATGATGGAGATGGTGCTGGTCTTGGTGATGGTGATGGTGATGGTGTAGAGGCCTCCTCCCACGCCAAGGAGGAGAGGTGATGACGATGATTTCCCCTTCTCCGGAGCTCCGGAGCAGCAGGATCTGATCCCCCTCGGAGGAATCAGGAGTTTCGCCGCCGCCGCGGCCTCGGATGGACTTGGAAAAATTAGGGCGTAACTTTTCGGGGAGGACGAAGGCGTCGATAAAAAGCCCCAGGCGAGGAGGTGCCCGAGGCCCCACTTAGTGGGTCCCACGCGGCCAGGTACTTGGGCCGCGTGGGCCCACCCCTTTTGGGCCTCGTGGCTCTCCTCTCTTCGGTCTTCTTCCCTCTGCCTTTCTCTCGACGAAAAACCAGCTGTGTATTTTCCCTTTTATTATTTGGTTCCTGTAGCTCCTGAAACATTAAAAACAAGAAAAAGGAGGTTTTCTGCCTCCCAGAAATTAAATACCAAAAATAGGACTTTGTATGAAAGTCCCATAAATCATCTAAAACATGCAAAAACAATGATATAACAATGCAAATAACATTCTAATATGATACTAAAAGTTGTATAAATGATGATATAAAATGCACGTATCAACTCCCCCAAGCTTAAACCTTTACTCGTCCTCGAGTAAGTAAGGACATAGATCATTACATGCATCAATGGACTTATGGTTGATAAATAAATACGAGCATTGTATCATCATCATATTCAGTTGCAATGTAAGATTAATGAACTAAAACTCATACACATGAGGGCAACATAAGTAGAAGCTCTAGCAATCACCCTTACTTTTGAAAGCAAATAACCATTGTATGTTGGACAATTGAATCATACTATTTTTCACATGCTTTTGCTCTATAATGGCCATAGAGTATTGATGAAAATCTGAATATAAAAGGTGGACACTTTGGAAAGATATATATATATGAGTAGAGGTAAAGCATGAATAAGTTTCATCTAACTTCTGAACTTCTCTACTTAAGTCATGATTGTAATATGGTAATCCTTGGTGTCAAGCTCTCATTCCCCTATCATAGCATCTTGAATGATTAAGTTTAAAGTGAAAGCAAATATGAGTAATGTGCTTGACAAAGTACAGGTTGAAAGTCTCATGCCCCTTGAATACAAGTACCTACTCCATGTGTTACTCAACTTGGAAAACAAAGCAAGTTCAAGTTAAATATCATTGTAAGTAATAATAGTATCATTAAGAGCGTCAACTGGGGTACCTCTTGTCCCAGGATATGGAACAAGCCCATATCAAAATGACAAGACAAACAAACATAATGAACAATCTCAACACCCTTTTTATTTACCATTGGATAGCTTTTTATTGTAAGGTGTATCACAGAAGGTTCACCATAGCATGTAAGTAAATTTCCACCATGAATGATGCATGGCTTAGATTAGCGGCCCAGGCGTCTCTCTAACCATTTATACAAACTCATTTAAACTCACTTCATTTCCTCATTTATTTCACCCATGGTAAGCATCCATAAACAAAAGTACATGATATCAACTAAATGAGATGATGTGCAATGTTGAAAGCTTGCCATGTGACAGCACATATGAGCTAACTCTCAACCAAAGACATTTGTCAAGCCCACAACATCATAATTTTAATCACAATGGGTCATATTTTTTTATGCAATAAAGTAAAGTGTGCATCAAGTTCGAGAGAGCTCTATAACCAACTTTTCCCATAACAATCAACAACATAAGCATTTTAATTCAGAGGTATAGATAACACAAATATCATGATAAACATACTCGGAATAGCATAAAGCTAATAGGTAGATATGGTGGACTCACTGGAAAAACTTTGGTTGAAGGTGTTGGAAACAAGTTTTTACTTGTTGGAATTTTTGGGCTAGCAAGAGGGAGAAAGTTGACCATCTAAATGCATGCATGAGTGTCCATAGAACTAACCATTTTCTTTACTCATTTTATAATGGGGTGATTCTACAATTGTCCAACATACTCAAGTTAATTAGTTCAAGGCAAGATGTGACTGAAACTTCTAAATATGCCACGCTCATTTGCATGAGTGTTACCCATAAATCTCCAAGCAAGGGAATCATGGATGACACCATACTTTCATATTCATTGATAAACCACAAGATAGAGATACATGATAATGCTCCATGAGCTCACACACGCCTAAGAGATATTGATAACTAAACGATAAAAGCAAAACACACCATGACTAGATAGATATGATAAACTAGTAGAGATAAAGACTAGGTGGAACTCCCCCAAGCTTGACGTCTTGCTAGAACCACTTCTGCTCTTTCTTCTTGTCTTCATAATAATTATCTTCAAGTTTTCCAACAATGCTCATCATAAGGTTGTAGGCTTTTTCAAACTCCCTTGCAGCTTCTCCCAGTTTTTCCATGAGATTCTTCTCCACCGTCTCCTTGCAAGGCTTCCACTCCGGGCTTGGTACTTTAACATTAGGGATCTTACGATCCCATTCACCAGGATAGTTCTCTTGGGTGGCACGCTTGAATTCCCTGTCAATAAGAGTAGAAACCACGTTTTTGCTAGCAAGTGCGTGCCTAGGAGCCTTCCCTCCTGTGCTCATGCGAGCCGTCTGCCTCTTGTTTCCAAGAGACACGTTCACCCTCACACCAGCAACGGAGATAGGAGAAGGTGGTGCTGTTGCAATAGGTGCGATGTCGACGAAGGGCTTGTATTCTTTCTCTTCCGCTTCCTCCTTCTCCATCTCCTCCTCGTCGGGCTTGTAGTCTTCATCATCCGAGTAGTCCTTCCTCTTCCTATTCCTTCTCCATATGGACGTGGGGCTGTTGCCCTCGAGTTCATCATCATCATTGTCCATGGAGGAGCATTGGAAGGAGTCTCCCGAAGACATAGCTAAAAACCTGACAGGCAAAACAGCAAAAGCAAAGATCGCTCGAGAACGCTCGGTGCGAGATTAGATCAACGAAAAGGGGTATATATTGACGGTTTTAGGTCAAGACGAAGCGTCGGAGTCGAAAACGAGACGGAACGGGACTCCGAGGGGCAAAAGGAGTGGTCCCACGCGGCCCAAGATTCTGGCCGCGTGGGACCCCTTGTTTCCTTCCTCGGGTCTCCGCTTCGTCCAGTTTTCTTGTCCCACACGTTAATTTCCATAAAAAATGACTTCCGTAAAATTTTACGCAATTCCGAGAAACTTTCCAACACAAAAGTTACCTATTATTGATTTTGGGTTTCTGAAACTGCAAAATTCTTCGCAATTACCTCCTCCGGTGTCTTTAAATTCAACTCCTCCACCTTTCCGATGAAGCTCCTTCCTGCAATATAATGTTTAAGGCGTTGTCCATTGACTACATGAGGTTTACCTTTCATATCACCGTGAAGACGGATAGCTCCTGAACGGTACACCTCCTGTATCACTAATGGTCCCTGCCACTTTGAAGCTAACTTTCCTGCAGAAAACTTGAAACGAGAATTGTACAATAAAACTTGATCACCTACTTTGAATTCTTTTCTCTTAATTTTCTTGTCATGCCAAATTTTAACTTTCTCTTTAAACATTCTAGCACTTTCATAAGCTTCGTTTCTCCATTCATCAAGTAGGTTTAAATCAAGAATTCTCTTCTCTCCAGCAGTCTTAAAATCAAAGTTCAATTGTTTAATAGCCCATCTAGCATTATGTTCTAATTCAACAGGTAAATGACAAGCTTTTCCATAAACCATTCTATAAGGAGACATTCCCATAGGATTTTTAAAAGCAGTTCTATAAGCCCATAATGCATCATTAATTTTAGTTGGCCAATCAGATCTAGACTTATTCACTGTCTTCTCCAAAATGAGTTTAATTTCCCTATTACTTAATTCAACTTGTCCACTTGTTTGAGGGTGATAGGGAGATGCAATTCTATGGTTAACATCATATTTTGCCAATGTTTTTCTAAGAATACCATGCAAGAAATGAGAACCACCATCAGTAATTAAAAACCTAGGAACACCAAACCTGGGGAAAATGATGTCCTTGAGCATCGTCATTGCTGTGGCATGATCTGCACTCTTGGTTGGAATTGCTTCCACCCACTTTGTAACATAATCCACTGCAACCAAAATGTGAGTATGTTTTGTCTTTGACTCTGGGAAAGGCCCCATAAAGTCAAAGCCCCAAACATCAAATGGCTCAAGTGGCAAAGAATAATTCATAGGCATTTCATTTCTCCTACCAATATTTCCTACTCTTTGACATTTATCACAAGATTTAACATATTCAGCACAATCCTTAAATAAAGTAGGCCAATAGAAACCAGATTGTAATACCTTTGCACCTGTACGATCTCCTGCATGATGCCCTCCATAAGGACTGTCATGACAATCTCTTATAATAGCCTGTTGTTCATGCTCAGGTACACAACGTCTAATAATACCATCCACACTTTTCTTATAAAGGAAAGGATCATCCCAAAAATAATGTCTAAGATCATAAAAGAATTTCTTTCTTTGTTGAAAAGTGAAGTGTGGAGGTAGAACCTTACCAACAATAAAATTTGCATAGTTGGCAAACCATGGTGATGCAACTTTAGCACTAGAAACATTAACAATTGCAAGTTGTTCATTAACAAAGCTATCATTAATAGGAATAGGATCATCAGGTATATTTTCCATTCTAGAAAGATGATCAGCTACTTGATTATCTTCCCCTTTCCTATCAACAATGTGTAAATCAAATTCTTGCAATAGAAGTACCCATCTTATTAATCTAGGCTTAGCATCTTTCTTATGCATTAAGTATTTAATGGCAGAATGATCAGTATGCAATGTGACTTTCGAATCAGTAATATAAGGTCTAAACTTGTCACAAGCAAATAGCACTGCTAAAAATTCTTTTTCAGTTGTGGCATAATTCCTTTGAGCAGCATCAAGTGTTCTACTAGCATAATAAATGACATTCAGTTTCTTATCAACACGTTGGCCCAAAACAGCCCCAACTGCATAATCACTAGCATCACACATAATTTCAAAAGGCAATTTCCAATCAGGAGGTTGAATAATAGGAGCACTTATTAAAGCATTCTTCAAAATATTAAAGGACTCAATGCAATCATCATTAAAAGAGAAAGGAACATCCTTTTGCAAAAGATTGGTTAGGGTTTTGATATTTTGGAGAAATCTTTAATAAACCTACGATAAAAACCTGCATGCCCAAGAAAACTTCTTATACCTTTGATGTCCCTTGGGTATGGCAGCTTTTCAATAGCTTCTATCTTTGCTGGGTCAACTTCTATTCCTTTTCCAGAAATCTTATGCCCAAGAACAATACCTTCAGTAACCATGAAGTGACACTTCTCCCAGTTTAAAACTAAGTGTTGGTCTTCACAACGCTGCAAAACTTTGTTAAGGTTGAACAAGCAATTATCGAAGGAAGTACCATACACAGAAAAATCATCCATAAAGACTTCCATTATCTTTTCAATATAATCAGCAAATATAGCATTCATGCATCTTTGAAAAGTAGCAGGAGCATTACATAACCCGAATGGCATTCTCCTATAAGCAAATGTACCATATGTCATCCTTATGGACTGGAATTTGTGAGAAACCTGAATAACCATCTAAATAACAAAAGTGAGAGTGTTTAGATAACCTTTCTAACATTTGATCAATAAATGGCAATGGGTAATGATCTTTACGAGTTGCTTTATTTAACTTCCTGAAATCAATACACATCCTATAACCAACAACAGTACGTTGAGCCACAAGTTCATCCTCATCATTTGGAACAACAGTCATTCCACCCTTTTTAGGAACACAATGAACAGGACTAACCCACTTACTATCAGCTATGGGATAAATGATACCAGCTTCAATAAGTCTTATTACCTCTTTCCTTACCACTTCCTTCATTTTTGGATGGAGACGGCGTTGATAATCAACAACAGGTTTTGCATCCTCTTCCAAATTAATTTTATGCATACATAGAGCTGGGCTTATACCTTTAAGATCATCAAGAGAGTATCCAATGGCTGGTCGGTGAGCTTTAAGCACATCAAGTAATTTCTCTTCTTCTTCAGCTGAAAGGTTAGCACTAATAATGACAGGATATATGCTCTTCTCATCCAAATATGCATATTTCAGATTTGTAGGCAAAGGTTTAATTCAAAGCTAGGATCCCCTTTAGGTGGTGGTAGCACTCCTAAATTATCAGGTGGGATATGCAATTGTAATTGTGGTGGTTGTTGCCATAATATTTGTTCTAAAGCATCCTTTTCCTCATCATTAAATGGTTCATCTTGATTAAGCATATAACGTTCTACAACATCTGTTGAAGCTACAGCTATATGTGCAAGAGTTTCAATTATATCTTCAGAAATTGGCTCTTTCACAACATGTTTATCAGCAAATTTGGAAAAATTGAACTCAAGTTTTTCACCAGCACATTTAATAAACACTTTCTCTTTAGGCAAATTAATTTCAGCACCAACAGTGTTTAAGAAAGGTCTACCAAAAATGATAGGACAAAAAGAATCTTGAGGACAACCAAGCACAATAAAATCAGCAGGATATTTTATTTTGCCAACCAATACTTCAACATCTCTAACAATTCCAAATGGACTAATATAATCTTTATTAGCAAGTTGAATTGTCATACCTGTCTCTTCCATAATGATAGGATCAATATCAGGCTTGATTTCAAGATAAAGAGAATATGGAATGACACTAATACTTGCTCCAATATCACATAGACCATGATAACTTGAAGTCCCAATAGAGCATGATATAACAGGTTTACCAACTTTGGCCGAATTACCTTTGATGACCTTAGTAGCATCTTCACATAAATAAACATCAACAGGGTCTTCTTCATTTAATTGTTTGATAATTGAAATTTGACTGTTGACTTCCACCTGTTCATAAGGCTGAGAACATCTTCTTTTACTCTTGTTAGTAACAGCAATAAGTAAATTCTCCTTAATTTGGTTTGGATATGGAGGTGGTTCAACATACTCTTCAATTGTCACAGATGACACTGGTTCTGCCTGTTTAATAACTTTAGGAACAACAATAGATTGTTTAACAGGTTCAACATAAACTTCAAAACCACTTTGAGGAACACAGATATGCTCAGCAAAACCTTTAGCTATCTCAATTATAACATAAGGATCAAGATTAAAAGTATCACTCAGATTTTTAAACAACATAGAAGTAGAGAAGTTCTCTACACATGAATATCCATAATCAAAATAGGGCTCATTACCTTTATCAAGATCCCAATGACTAGTATTTTCAGAAATAGTCTCCAATAAATTCCATGCTTCTTCTTCAGTATTATTAGTAAAACTTCCACCAGATGAATTATCCAGAATTTCCTTGTGCTTCGACGGTAGCCTCACATAAAAGTTTATCAATATAAGTTTCCTTGTAAGATCATGACAAGGATTCTTGCGAAGGAGTTCCTTTAACCTCCCCCAAGCTTGAGTAATACTCTCTCCCAGATGTGGCCAGAAATTAAATATATAGCAGCGGTTCTCATAAGCTTCTTTAGGAGTAAAATATTTAAGAAAGAAAACCTTCCTCAAGATATTCCATTCAATAGCAACCTCTTCATCAAGAGACCTGTACCAATCACGAGCATTACCAGATAAAGACAAATATAATAACTTCCTTTTTACCTGATCTTCAGAAATACCAGGAAGTCTAAATAAATCACATATATCTTCAATAAACTCCATGTGTTCACGTGCAGACTTAGTTCCATCACCTGTAAATGGATTTTTCATAACTCTTTTAACATGACCAACGGGAATTTTAAATCCCACTTTAGGTACTCAGACACAGTAGTTTCAACCACTTTAGGAGTAGTGGCATAAGCACTGTCATATAGAGCAAGATGCAGCGAGGAACGATTCAAATGCCATAGTAACAATGAGATAGAGATAAAATTCAGCTTTCAAGTTTCCTTACCAAACTTCTTACCAATAGCGCTACGCTCCCCGGCAACGGCGCCAGAAAAGTGTCTTGATGACTCCCAAGTGCAGGAGATCAATTGTAGTACCTTTCAATTAGAAAAGGTTGTCGAACCCACGAGGAGCTGAAGGTATTGGTTAGCAAGATTGATAAATAAAACAATAAAAGATGCAAGTGTTTTTGGTATTTTTGGTTGTATAGTTGCAATGCAGAAAATAAACAGTAGCAAGTCAAAGCTCTCAAAGAGAGAAAGCCCAATCCTCTTATGTGCAAGAGGACAAGCTCAAGTGATGTGTAACTTATATGTGGAAAACGTTCCCGAGGGCGGCATGGATATTGCTAGGCATAGAGATTTATTAAACAACACGTTGAATATCTTGTCAAGTTTTAATCTTCTTTGGACGGAGCCATTATTAGGTATAGCTAAATAAATAAACTACAACCCCTTATGATGGATCATGTGGCCAAGTAAATGACTGCACAAGAATTATTAAGACATAAAGTCCCACCATAGCATTACACTCTAAGGTCCCCGATACTAATACCCTCATAATATAACTTCATGATTCGGTCCCAGGTTTACATGTCCTCCCAAGTCTCCCTCAATTCATTATACTACGGTGTTCTCCTATGAGCCCATATAGGTGAAGTGTTGTGCAGTCGACGTTCGCACAACACCATCATAGAATCACATAAAAGATAAACTCTTGACAAAATACCAACACATGTTATATATAAATCATTGCCAATTCATCCTATGCCCTCAGGAACATATGGGAACTACTCACAACGTGCAAACATGATAATATTCAGTGGCATAAGTGGTACAACACAATCTGAAAATATAACTTCACCACCAAATAATGACAAGTACTCAATCACAAACATGAATAGTAGCACAAGACAAGTATCTAGGGTATAGCAACTCTCAAACTACGAGGGGAACGGAGTGGATCACGGAGATGATGATGGAGATGGTGCTGGTCTTGGTGATGGTGATGTGGTGTAGAGGCCTCCTCCCACGCCAAGGAGGAGAGGTGATGACGATGATTTCCCCTTCTCCGGAGCTCCGGAGCAGCAGGATCTGATCCCCCTCGGAGGGAATCAGGAGTTTCGCCGCCGCCGCGGCCTCGGATGGACTTGGAAAAATTAGGGCGTAACTTTTCGGGGAGGACGAAGGCGTCGATAAAAAGCCCCAGGCGAGGAGGTGCCCGAGGCCCCACTTAGTGGGTCCCACGCGGCCAGGTACTTGGGCCGCGTGGGCCCACCCCTTTTGGGCCTCGTGGCTCTCCTCTCTTCGGTCTTCTTCCCTCTGCCTTTCTCTCGACGAAAAACCAGCTGTGTATTTTCCTTTTATTATTTGGTTCCTGTAGCTCCTGAAACATTAAAAACAAGAAAAAGGAGGTTTTCTGCCTCCCAGAAATTAAATACCAAAAATAGGACTTTGTATGAAAGTCCCATAAATCATCTAAAACATGCAAAAACAATGATATAACAATGCAAATAACATTCTAATATGATACTAAAAGTTGTATAAATGATGATATAAAATGCACGTATCAACTCCCTCAAGCTTAAACCTTTACTCGTCCTCGAGTAAGTAAGGACATAGATCATTACATGCATCAATGGACTTATGGTTGATAAATAAATACGAGCATTGTATCATCATCATATTCAGTTGTAATGTGAGATTAATGAACTAAAACTCATACACATGAGGGCAACATAAGTAGAAGCTCTAGCAATCACCTCTTACTTTTGAAAGCAAATAACCATTGTATGTTGGACAATTGAATCATACTATTTTTCACATGCTTTTGCTCTATAATGGCCATAGAGTATTGATGAAAATCTGAATATAAAAGGTGGACACTTTGGAAAGATATATATATGAGTAGAGGTAAAGCATGAATAAGTTTCATCTAACTTCTGAATTTCTCTACTTAAGTCAGTGATTGTAATATGGTAATCCTTGGTGTCAAGCTCTCATTCCCCTATCATAGCATCTTGAATGATTAAGTTTAAAGTGAAAGCAAATATGAGTAATGTGCTTGACAAAGTACAGGTTGAAAGTCTCATGCCCCTTGAATACAAGTACCTACTCCATGTGTTACTCAACTTGGAAAACAAAGCAAGTTCAAGTTAAATATCATTGTAAGTAATAATAGTATCATTAAGAGCGTCAACTGGGGTACCTCTTGTCCCAGGATATGGAACAAGCCCATATCAAAATGACAAGACAAACAAACATAATGAATAATCTCAACACCATTTTTTATTTACCATTGGATAGCTTTTTATTGTAAGGTGTATCACAGAAGGTTCACCATAGCATGTAAGTAAATTTCCACCATGAATGATGCATGGCTTAGATTAGCGGCCCAGGCGTCTCTCTAACCATTTATACAAACTCATTTAAACTCACTTCATTTTCTCATTTATTTCACCCATGGTAAGCATCCATAAACAAAAGTACATGATATCAACTAAATGAGATGATGTGCAATGTTGAAAGCTTGCCATGTGATAGCACATATGAGCTAACTCTCAACCAAAGATATTTCTGGGGTACGGAAGTTCTGGGACGGAAGTTCCGGCCAAGGGACCGGAAGTTCCGGGTTAAGTTATGCTGGAGCGCTTTGTCCAACGGGCAGATTTCTACCCCCTCCACCTACCTCCAGCTCAACTAAGTTTTGGTGCTCTCTCTCCTCCTCCATTGTTGACCTCCAAAGTTTCGAGTTCTCTCAATCGCTCCAATGATACTTGCTCCTTTTTGAGGGAAAAGAGAGAGGAGATCTAGATCTACATTTCCACCAATCCATTCCTCCTCTAAGTGAGGGGAACCCTTTGGATCTAGATCTTGGAGTTCCATTTGTTGAGTTCTTCTTTGTTCTTCCTCTCTTCTCCCCCCATAAGCATTAGTTGCTTTTTGTGGGATTTGGGAGTAAAGGACTTGAGCACTTCTTGTGTTCTTGCCATTGAATTTTGTTGCATCGGTTTGCTCTCTCCACGAGGATTCGTGGAAGTGAAAGTTCGTGAGCTTGTTACTCTTGGGTCGTTGGACCCTAGACGGTGTTCTTGTGACCTTTTGTGGTCAAGTCCTTTTGTGGCTAGTTGGGACCTTTTGTGGTCACTTGGGAGCTCCAAATCATTTTGTGGGTTGTGCCTCAAGATCGTTGTAAGGGACTTGATTTCCATACAAAAGGAAATCAATAGTGGAAGGTGAACCGAGCTTTTGGGCAAGGTTCACCGGAGAATAGGGTGAGGCCATTTGTGGCGTCTTGAGTTTGAAACTCACACCCCTCCAACGAGACGTACTCCCCTCAAAAGGAGGAACTCAGGAATACATCATCGTCTCCGCGTGCCTCGGTTATTTCTATACCCGAGCTCTTTACTTATGCAATTTACATTGTGATAGCCTTCGTGCTTGAAGTATATATCTTGATATCACCTTGTTACTTGTCTTGCTTAGCATAAGTTGTTGGTGCACATAGGTGAACCTAGTATATTTAGGTTGTATGCTTGTTAAATTTAAACACCTAGTTTTATTCCGCATTTATCAAGCCTAAACCGGAAAAGTTTTAAATCGCCTATTCAACCCCCTCTAGGCGACATCCTTGTCCTTTCACCTGGCCGAACTGATCTGTGTTGGCGTCTCTGTAGCCATCACCGGTGATCAGTGCAGCCGTAGCATCGGCGCCAGCATCCTACGCCACAAAAAACGGCGACACGGATTGCAATAAGTGTACACAACAACAATTTGCATCCAGCCTCCGGCAATAACTGCACACAACAACAATTTGCATCCGGCCGCTGACAATAATTGCGCACAACAACAACACGCCGATAACAAGTGCGGATCAGCCAGATAAATAGCACGCACCTGGCCGAGTGGGTCGGCCGCGTTGCCGACTTCATGCCCGAAGAGGTGGCCGCGGGAAGCAGTCGCGTCGCCGCTTGTGTATGTCATCCACCGCAGCGCTGGCGAGTTGGCGAACAACAGCGCCTCGTTCAGATCGATGGCGTAGTCGGGGGAAAGCCGCGACTGCTGCGTCTGGTAGCCGGAGGTGTCCTCAAAGAAGGCCGGGGCAGACGGCGACTCGCTTAAGACGTCGGCGCTGGCTGGGCTAGAGCTGCTTTGGCTCATGGCGGTCAACATCTCGGCGGCATCATTTGGCGACAGCTCATTCGCCGCCTTGTCCTTCGCCTTCAGTCGCCTGACTTGCTGAAGGTGGGAAGCAGCAGTGCGCAGCTCGGCCTGGCTCAGCGGCGCCTTGACCAACGGCACCGAAAGCTCCCACGGCTCCCGCTTCATCGCCTTCTTCTTCGGGGCTTACGACCCCCCTTGGGTTTCGAGAGGCCGACGGGCTTTGGCGGCATGGTGGCAAAAGGCGAGGAGGTCGTGGCGGCGTCACAAGGGTTTGGGAAATGGAGGGAAGATTGAGAATTTTGGCGCCGGGGGCGGCAATGTAGAGGGAGGGGAATTGGGCGCCGTGATGTGTGTATGATGGGCGCGCCACCCCTGTCGGAGGGCATGTCCGCCCCATGTCCGGCACCCCCGAGAGGGCCTCCAAACTTGGAGGCCCTTTGGGGGTGTGCCGGACACGATTTCGCTCGGGGCGACCCTTTGGGGGTGCCGCTGGTGACGGTTTTTTGTATCCGGACCCCCAATGGGCCTTTGGGGGTCATTTGGAGGCCCCGGTGGAGATGCTCTAACATGCATATTTGACACCATCCATATTTTTATCCGAGTTTGATTCTAAAATATGGAAAAGCAAGTGAGAACTGAAAAGTGCACGATCTGATTATTTTAAAAATGCGGTCTCATTTTTTGTGTCAAACCGGTCGATTCTTTTTATTGACCTGCAGTTACATGTTTAACCTACACCGGCTGCAGATTTTTTTTAAATGTGAAAATCTTGTGTTTGTAATCTGCAACTGTAATCATTTGATTATTTTAGTTGTTACTTGATGTTTGTTTGAAAAACTAGTCAATATATCTATTTTGCTTTGGAGTTGCACTTTTATGTACTGCAGATGTACTTGTTCCTTTTTTGTGTGTGTGGAAACAACAGGGGGCGATCTGCCCAGCTGAACAATTTCATTTCTCAAAAAGGTTTTTGAAATTTCAGTCTGACGCACCACCATCCCAGTTTTCATTGTATAGCAAACACCAAAAAAAGCGTAGACAACGTAAAGTTTATGATATGTCTAGTGTTCGGAGGAGCTCTAGATTTAAATCATGAAAACATTATTCTTAATGCAAGGTTTAAGAGGTTTCTTTTGGAACAGTGAGGGGTTTCGTGATCCTGCAAAACATTTTTTTTGTGCAAGAATCTATTAGAGAGCATAGGTTGGATTTCATTACCTTGTTGGAGACAGGAGCAAAGGTTGACACCGGGGATTTTTGTATTAAATTTCATGTCCGGAGTAGAGCTGATGATTTTGAATGGGTGTTGATTCCTGTATATGGAGTTGCCCAAGACGTTAACAAACCAGAGTTTCTAGCTAAAATGGTGCGTATGTGTGAAGTTGAGTTACTGCCTATGTTGTTGGGTGGGGATTTCAATATAATTAGAAACAGGCAAGAAAAAATAACGACAACTTCCATGTGAGGTGGCAGTCTATTTTTAATGCAATAATTCAAAGTCTTAACCTTCGTGAAATTGACCTCTCAGGCAGACAATATACATGGGCGAATCGTCGTGATACGCCTACGTATGAAAAATTAGATCGTGTGCTTGCAAGTGTTGAGTGGGAGCAGAAGTATCCGTTAGTAACGGTGCGTGCATTGACCCGTACGGGGTCAGACATACACCATTACTTCTTGATTCGGGTAATCGAGCGCATGTAGGAAATTATGCTCGTTTTTTGTTTGAGTTGTCTTGGTTTCGACAAGAGGGCTTTTATGAGATGGTGTTGGCCGAGTAGAATAGGGTGTCCAAAGGTGATACCCCTATTGCTCGATGGCAGAATAAAATTAGACACTTGTGGCGTTTTCTGAAAGATTGGGCAAAGAACCTTAGTGGTCGGTATAAAAAAGAAAAAGAGAGGTTGACGCTAATTATTGATGAGCTTGATGTGAAAGCTGAGAGCTCTCCTCTTTGTCCAGCTGAGCGAGATGCGTTAAGGGATGCAAATGATCGCTTAAATAAACTTAGACGAGATGAAGAAACTAAGTGGGCTCAGAGGGCAAAAGTTAAATACATACAGGAGGGTGGAAGTAATACTAGGTATTTCCATCTAATTGTGAATGGGAAGCATAGGAAAAAAAGATTTTACAACTTGAGCAAGATGAAGGAACCATTGTGGGAGAGGAGAATTTAAAAATCTATATCGCTAAATATTACAAAAAAATTGTTTGGGGCGCCGGTTCCAACAAATTTTTCCTTGGTGGAGAATGTTATTGATGATGTGCCGCAACTTTCAGCTGAGGAGCATGATATTATTACATCTAACTTGGCGGAAGAGGAGGTGTATAATGCTATTTTCCAAATAGAGCATAATAAAGCTCCGGGACCAGATGGGTTTCCGGCTGAATCTATCAAAAAAATTGGGGGGTCATTAAGGAAGACTTGATGGCTTTGTTTGTTCAGTTACAAACAGGAGAATTACCTATTTTTAAGTTAAACTTTGGTGTGATTACTCTGTTACCCAAGAAGGAAAATGCGGTGCAAATTCAGCAATATAGACCAATATGTCTTTTGAATGTGAGTTTTAAAATCTTTACAAAGGTAGGCACTAATCGCATTACGTCGATTGCGGATAAGGTGATTAGGCCTACTCAGACCGCTTTTATGCCTGGTAGACATATCCTAGAGGGGGTGGTTGTTCTACATGAGACCATTCATGAACTTCATAGAAAGAAGATGGATGGGGTCATCTTTAAGATTGACTTTGAGAAGGCTTATTATAAAGTTAAATGGTCTTTTTTGCAACAAGCTTTATCGTATGAAAGGTTTTTCACCTAAGTGGTGCGACCTCATAAAAAATTATGTGCAAGGAGGGAGTATGGGAATAAAGGTTAATAATGATATTGAACACTATTTTCAGACTAGAAAAGGTTTGAGACAAGGAGATCCTCTACCTCCTATTCTTTTTAATATTGTTGCGGATATGCTTGCTATCCTTATTGCGCGGGCAAAGGAGGATGGGCAGGTTGGAGGTCTCGTTCCTCATTTAGTTGAGAGAGGTATCTCTATTTTGCAATATGCTGATGATACAATCCTTTTTATGGAACATGATTTAGCTAAGGTAGTTAATATTAAGTTGATTTTATCAATCTTCGAGCAGTTGTCTGGCTTAAAGATTAATTTTCACAAGAGTGAGATATACTGTTTTGGAAAGACATTGGAGGAGGAACACCTATATAAACAGATTTTTGGGTGTGAGTTTGGTTCTTTGCCTTTTAGGTATCAAGGGGTACCTATCCATCACAGAAGATTAAAAAATTCGGAATGGAACCCTGTAGAACAATGTTTCAAAGGAAAGCTAGGGTGTTGGAAGGGCAAGTTACTCTCATATGGAGACCGACTTGTTCTTATTAATTCCGTTCTCACAAGTCTCCCTATGTTCATGTTGTCATTCTTAGAAATACCTAAGGGTAAGGAAACGTCTTGATTTTTATAGATCAAACTTTTTCTGGCAAAGTGACGAAACAAAAGGTAAATATAGGTTGACGAAGTGGAATATTGTTTGTCGTCCTAAGGATCAAGGAGGACTAGGCATTGAGGTCCTAGGGCTAAAAAACAAGTGCTTACTGAGCAAATGGCTTTTTAAGTTGTTAAATGTGGAAGGTGTGTGGCAGGATATTGAAAGAGATATGCCCTAGAGGCACTTAATAAAGATAGTTTATTTGTCATATCTCAAATGTTCGTAATATGTTTTATACCATGCTATAACTGTATTAAACGGAAACATTAATACACGTGTGGTACGTAGATAACCAGGTCCCTAGTAGCCTCTATCTAACTAGTTCATTGTGCAATCGATGATCGAGGTTTCCCGATTATGTGACGTTGGTGTCAATTGACAATGGAGTCATGTCATTGGGTGAATGACGTGATGGACATACCCAATATTTGTAGGACGTAGTCATTATGTCTTCGACCGTGAGATCAACTCTTATTACTATTTCTGAAAGATATTTTGATTACATCAAACGTCATTACTTATATAGTATCAACACAGTTATTCGTTATCTCGGAACAATGGACTTCATATCTCGGATGAGAAGAAATCCAACAGCAGATAGCCGTTGCTTGTGATTGCATCAAGCGTCATTACTTTTGGTGCTGGGTGAATTAATATATTCTGGTTCTGATGCTTTTGGTGCTGGGTGAATTGATCCTTTAAATTTTTTTTACCCATGCGAAGATGCACAGGGCTTTTGTGCGTTCCTTCAGGCTCGTACAATGCATCTCTCGTCGTTTGGACGACCCGGCGATCTTTGTCTCAAGTCGACGACGTCGCCAAGGAACAGCAGCGACGGCGGAGGCGTGTGCTGGCTCGATCTTTCTCCAGGCTCTGTCTCCTTTTTTTTACTGTCCGGCTCGGTTTGCTATGTTTCTCGCGGATGGATTGAACAATTTCAATTACCCCCTTACAATAATTAGTTTCCTAAACTAGCCCAAACAATACTACTACCCCATATGACAAGTAAGTTGTACCGTAAAAGAGCCCTGTATGAGTAGTTACAAAGCTTCTCTGATAGAAGTATATCTGGGTGCTTGGCAAAAGAGAAAAGATGAGGACACTGCTCCCATAAACAAACCTTATTCCAAGGATCTTGCCACAAGAAATGGATTGGCCATTGAAAACAGAGCAAGAGGCAAAAAATTATTACCTATGATTTCACACAGTCTTGCGCCACCAAAAGGAAACATCTTTGGTCTTAGAAAGGGCGATATCATGTTGGTAGTAAGACTCCGAAACAAGTTTTACCCAAGGCAGATCCAACTGATTGTAAAACTTATGCACATGTTTCATCAAAAGACACTCATTTTAAACTGCAAGGTTGATAACTCCAAGCCTCCGTGATCTTTCGGCATACAGACCAACTCCCATGCAGCCAGAGGGTTTCTTTCTTTTCCAAGTCCTTATCTCTCCAAAGGCAATGCCTCCGATCTTTGGCCACCTCATCAATCACCCATTTGTAGACTTTGAGAGAGCTGACTACAATGTTGGCAGTGAAGAGAGCAGATAATTAACTAATCTCAGTTTGCTTCCATAATTTAAGTACATTGCCCAGGTCTTGCAGTGTCCAAATAAGTGGTTTTGTTGGGATGAGTCCCAGATTCCTCACTTAATGTCAGTAACAGAATCAGCATAATATAGAACAATCACATATGAATATCACTGGATCGATCTAGCGAAGTCAATCTTTTTGGGAGCTTTCATTTTTATGGTGAAAGTCACTCCATTAATCCATCCAACTTATCCGTTCATTCAGCCATGGCCATACGTAAACATGCGTGATGATACAGTTGAATAGCAGAATAGGAGATCAGTAGCAACTAATGACAGGCGAAAATGTCCCTTCTTCATGCCACTGGCGCTGGCTCTGAATGAACCCTTGCCGGGCCGCCCTGCACGTCCATGGCGACGTCGATCATCTCCCTCGACTCCGCTCGGTAGGTGTACCTTGCACTGAGCACGAGGAACACCGCAAGGTTCACCGCGGCGAGCATGGTCAGGAGCGTGAAGTAGTAGTCGAGGCGCGAAGCGTTGAGGTCGTTGATCACCCACGGGGTCCCCATCTCCCCGGTCACACGCTCCACGAGTGAGAGGACGGCGCTGCTGAGGATGTTGCCCGCGCCGTACGCCGTCAGGGACAGCGCCGTGCCGAGGCTCTTCATGCTCTCCGGCGCCTGGTCGTAGAAGAACTCGATCTGCCCCACCACCAGGAGCGCGTCCGACGCGCCCATGAGCACGAACTGAGGCAGCAGCACGAAGATGGTCAGGGGCAGCATGCCGGCCGCGTCAGGAGCGTGGCTCCTCGCGAAGCCCAGCCTCCGGCTCTCGATCGCAGCAGTGAGCGCCATGGTCGCGACCTGGAGCAGCATCCCTGCGCCGAGCCGCTGCAGCAGCGTGATCCCCCTCGGGTTCCTGGTGCGTCTCCGTGCGGCCGGGACGAAGACGCGGTCGTAGAGCGCGACGCAGACGAGCATGCTCAGCACGACTAACCCGCCGAGGCTCGCGGGAGGCGCCAGGAACCTGCCGAGGCGCCGGTCCAGCGTCGCGGCCTGCTTCACGAACAGCGTGCCCGTCTGCGCGAACAGCGTGCATGGCACGAAAAGGGTGAGGAGCAGCGGCACGAGCTTGGCGATCTGCTTCGTCTCCTCCACCCGCGTCACCGTGCACAGCGTCCAAGGTGGAAGCCGCCTCGACTTGCGGTCGCCGTCTTCGTTCTCGGGATCAACCTTGACGGCCGCCTTGTTCAGGAATCTCAAGGAGTCAGTGGCGTCCACGCGGAACCTCTTTTTGCTCGTGTAGTCCTCCAGCTCCAGCTCGTGCAGCTGCTTGGCGTCCGCGGGCACGTCGACGCTGCGCTTCCACACGGCCGCCGCGACCACCTTCCCCATACTCGTCAGCGGGCTACCCTGCGGCGCCTTGTGGCGGTACAACGGCGTGCCGGCGAGGAAGACGACGACGGCTGCCAGCAGACCCAACGTGGGCACGCCGTAGCCGACCGACCAGCTGACGTTGTCCTGAAGGTAGACGAGGACGGTGGTGGAGAAGAGGATGCCAAGGAAGATGGTGAACATCCACCAGTTGAAGAAGGAGAGCTTGTGCAGCTTCTCCACCGGGTCGAAGTCGTCGAACTGGTCGGCGCCGATGGTGGAGATGTTGGGCTTCGTGCCGCCGTGGCCGAGCGCTATGGTGTATAGCCCGCCGAAGTAGACTCCCAGCTGCAGGGCGGAGGGGGGCGGGCAGGTGGTGCCGTCGCAGGGCGGCGGTTTCAGTGCCGGCACGGTGACCGACAGCGTCAGCAGTATCATGCCCTGCGTTTGTTTCAGTAATTCAAGCATGAGAATAGCTGCATTCGTGATCAGATTGACTATACCTAATTGGTGCGGTATCTTTTTCATGGGATTCATATTCCAAACATCAAATAGATCGAAAGGATTCCACGGATAAGGAGCCAAAAATAATGCTCCCTAAAAATGCCGAAAGGATTCCACGGATAAGGAGCCAAAAATAAAAATTGCAAACAAAATACACCAAAACATGCAATTTTAAACACGATAGAAATAGAACAAGTACTTGGAAGCTCTTCCGTAAATGTTTTGCCCAATACGTATAATCTTTCGACGGACCAAATGAGGTGCAATCTTGCAGCAAAAACAACTTTAACTAAAAGAACATGATAGCTGAAGAAATCGTTTTTGTGATACAATATATAGATTTTTGAAATTTGAAGTAAATCTACCCTGCTAGAATAAAAAAAAGTATTTATAGCATGAGAAAATAATGAGAATGATTGAAACTCAAAAGTTACACACCAACTGCACGGAAATTGCACTTTTCCATGGTTTACACTTGCTTTCTTCTTGGACTCCAAGGCTCTTTTGTAAGAAAAAACTCTAAGAAAGTGGTTATTTGGGAGCTAACTTGGATTGCAGTCTTAAAAATCTTGCTTCCATGGTAGTATTACGTTGATTACTTGCTAGTAGATTAAGTCAATGTGAGTTTTTTCTCCAAAATAGTGAAAATAACCATGTATTCCCTAACTTCTCTTTTCCCCATCAGGTCAATGCTGGCCGTCCGACTTTGATCATACTGCTCCCAAAAGGTGATCGTTAGAACATCGTTTTAGTTTAAGTAATGGACCGAAGTGACCTCTGGCAAAAGTAGTACTATCAACTGACTATTAAAGAGATAGTCCACTTCACTAACCATCAACATGTATTGATCACTACAGACTCTCGCAGCCTCAACAACCACCCTATACAAGTAAACAAGAACAGGGAAATTAGCAACCACAATATTTGTCTAGATTCGCAATTTGCCTTTTATTCTTTATGCATTATATCTGCCTCGTGATTGAAGATGGTAACAGGTAGCCTTAAAGTCGCACCAAGAATCCAAGCAATCCAAGTATACCTACTGCCCTTATGACATGTCCCAACGATACTCCCTGTCCCTGGTAATAACTGAACCCTGGTCCTGCGGCCGGTACTAGATTTGCCATGGTTCTTGCTTCCTGATGACGTCATTTTTTGTCAGATCTAAAGTGGACCTGGTCCTTCGATAATTTTGCGTATACAAGTGACTGAGTGACCAAACCATCGTATTCGCACACTCCCTTGAAAAACTGGAATAGGAGATGGTAAACAATTGAATCGAGATGCTTCAGTTGTCCTAGGTTATTTTTTTTTCTAGAGAATGATTGCTGTGGCGTAGTAAGTTCGTAGCTTAGTGCATTAGAGCATCTCTAGCAGATACCGCATAAGCCACCGGACCAGAAAATAACTGCTTTTTTCCGGGTCCGGGGCGAAATCTGGGCCGAACAGATGCGGAATAATCCCCCGTACCGGAAAATAATTTCCGGGGAGCAGGAAAATCCCCCCCCCCCCCCCCCCCGTGCCCTACTTCTTCCGTTTCCGCGACCGAATATCCTGGATCCCGGATTGTTGGCGCGAACTCTCCCGCGCGGAAGTTTCAGCTCACCTACCGCTCGACCTCGGTGCCGCCGCCGCCGTTTCGGCCTGCCTCGCCGCCGATTGGCTCCTTCCGCCGCCGCCCCGCCACCGATTTGGGCCCCATGGACCCGCCGCAGCCTCCGCCGGTCGTCGGAGCCGTCCCGCAGCCGGACCCAAGAGCGCAGCCGCGAGCTCCCGTGCCTCCAGCGGCCGGCGGTTTCTCCGTCTCACCAGTCCCGGCCGTCGCCGGCCAGAAACGGCCGCGGACGCTGGGGGTGCCCCGTCCTCCCGCCGCGTCGCATCTCGGTGCCGCCGCGCCACATTCGCCCACCGCCTAGCCACACCGCCCTCCCGCCGGGTCGCGCCAACCGAAGCCGAAGACGCACGCCGCCGGGCCGAAGCAAGCGAAGAAGGCCAAGGCTCCGGCGGCCCGAGGCCGTGCTCCTCGTGCATCGGCTGCCCCATCCGCCGCCGCCTCCTTCCACGGCCACAACGTGTTCGACCAAGCGCCGGAGAGGTCAATTTCTTATCTTTTTCCGCGGTTTTCTAAAATCGATGGATTTACTTACGAGTCCGAACGTTTCGGGATGAAGAAGGTATCCCGAAGAGAGGTGCATCTAAGATGGACGATGGTGAAGATAGTGATGATGCACCAAGGGGAGGAAGAAACAAGGACAAACATGATGGAAGAAAAATGGAGAAAGACCAAATCAAGAGGGAGAAGGAGGCATCATCTTTGAGAGACCAAATTGCATCGATGATGAAGTCCAAGGAAGCAATGATGGTCAAACACATGGAGGTCAAGGTGGCATTGGCCGAAAAGAAAAGTGTAGGCAAAGAGAAGAAGTGGACGACAAGATGCTCCTTTGAAGAGCGCAATATATCCATTGAAGAGAAGATCAAAGCCGACAAGAAAGCCGAAGAGAACCGGTTGATGATGCTCGATCCCACCTCTATGGAGCCAATGGCAAGAGAGTTTTGGGAACTAACAAGAGCGGAGATAATGTTTCGGAGGAGGCAAGAGCTCCATGATCTCATGGTTGGTTATGGTACTCCGGCATCTTATGGTGGTGGTGGTGGTGGTGATGGTGCTTCGGCCAATGGAGGTGGTGGTGTAGAGTATACGTGTATAGGATCGTTTTGGTAGGTTAGGATAGAGATAGGATCTGTTTCCATACAGACCTAACTTGACTTGTACTCCAAGATGATCCTTGTACGCCTTTATATACTCGCCCATGAGGCTCAATAGTACATCCATCAATTCCGCCAATCTCATATTTCTACATGGTATCAGAGCGGCACGATCTGACCTAGACGCCGCCGCCGCGCTTCCGCACCGCGCCGCCCCCGGGGAGGTCGATCTCCGCCGAGGGCCACGCCGCCCGTACCTAGGGTTCGTCCGCCGATCGGTTTATCGACTGCCCTAGCGTTTTTTTCCCGATCTTTGGATCAGTTTTCTTTTCTCCGCCGGTCACTCGATCGGCGTTTTCTTTTTTGGTTTGCCGATCATCGATCGGATTGCGTCGCCCACCGCCCGTCGTCCTCGCGCCTCTACTCCGACAACGGCATCGACCTGCACCGGCCCGCTCCTCGACAGCCGGCTACCGTGGGCGACTCGCCGACGCCGACTCTGCACCGGCCGGCTCCTTCCAGCCGGTTACCACGGTCGACTCGCCGGCGCCGACTCAGCACCGACCGGCTCGTCTTCACCGACCGCGCAACAAGGCCAGACGCGCCGTCCAAGGGACGCCTCGATGCGTCGTAGCTGGTTTCCCTTGCTTGCACGGTCTCCATCACCGGTTCGTCTTCATCGTCACCGACCGGGACTTCTTCGGCAACGTCGCCCTCGACTCTGATCTACGCATCGTCCCCGCCATGGCGCGTACAGCACAGCGTCGGTCTGATCAACCGATCGCGCCTGTCTACGCCACGCACGTCCCCGAGCACGCGCCTACCACCGATCGAGCATCGGGCTGCCGCTGCGTCGCCCCTTCGGGCTGCAGCGCCGCCGCCCTGTGGTTCTCCCCGCGGCTGCACCGACCCACATGTCGCCGCTGCATCGCCCCTTCGGGCCGTAGCGCCGCAGCTCGCGGTCCACGCCGCCGCCCTGAGGCCGTCCCCGCTGCTGCACCGGCCCGCACGTCGCCGCTGCGTCGCCCCTTCGGGCCGTAGCGCCGCGGCACGCGGTCCACGCCACCGCCCCGAAGTCGTCCCCGCCGTTGCCCTGACACACGCGTCGCCGCTGCGTTGCCCGTCCGGGCCGTAGCGCTGCGGTCCGCTTCACCGTCCCCGCATGTTGATGTCTCCGTGGTATGCGCCGCGCCGCCTTCCGAGGCACGGGAACGCCACCGTCCGTGCTTGGTCTTCGTCATGATGTTGGGCTCTTCTTCGCCTACTTTGAGCACCGTCGCCGCGCCTCTACACGCGACCGCCGTGGCCTTTTGCAGGCTATCGCCGCCGTCGTCGCGCTTCTACATGTGACCGTCGTGGCGCTTTACGGGCTACCGTCGTCGCCGCCAACCACAACTTCGTCTCCGTCCAGTACCAGCTCATCGCCAGCGTCACCGTCATCTTCCCCGACCACTTCGTCTACTCCGACAACCGCGGGCGACATCGGCACCTTCTACCCCACGCCGTTTGGCGCTGCCACCGTCGTCGAGTCCTCCTCTGCTGGCCCCTCCGACCTGGCGTACAACTCTTACTGGTCCCCGTCTACGCATGCCCGGTGCTGGCAATACCGACGTGTGCATTCGTCCACGACGTGTCCACGGGCTTGGCAATCCTGGTGCGACGCCTCGTCAACACCGACTAACCTCTGTCTACGCATGCCCGGTGCTGGCAATACCGACGCGTGCCTTCGTCCACGACGTGTCCCCAGGCTTGGCAAACCTGGCGCGATGCCTCGTCCACATCATCTTCTACCTAGCGCACCACTGCGCCCTGACCACTCGGCGCTCCCTAGAGCCCGCGGCTCCACGACGGCTCCCTCGACACTGGCAACCACCACTCGACATCGACCACGGCGCCCCTCGCACGGCTACCTCGACTACGGCTACACCACCCTACGCTCTCGGCTTCCTCGACATCGGTACAAAGTGCTATCACCTCGCTTGAGCTCCTCATCAGCTTCCTCTACAGTCCAAGCATCGGTGCCATGACACCGTCCACGACATTCCCGCTCCTACTGCGGGGGGATGTTAGCCCACTGGATTCTACTTCGGTTTCTCTCCAGTCTGACCGTCCGCGACGTTCCAGTTGTTCACGACGCTACCGCTGCGACTGCGGGGGATGTTAGAGTATACGTGTATAGGATTGTTATGGTAGGTTAGGATAGAGATAGGATCTGTTTCCATACGGACCTAACTTGACTTGTACTCCAAGATGATCCTTGTACGCCTTTATATACTCGCCCATGAGCTCAATAATACATCCATCAATTCCGCCAATCTCATATTTCTACAGGTGGTGGTGATGGTGATGGTTGTGGTGGTGGTGGTGGTGATGTTGGAGGTGGTGGTGATGGTGATGTTGGAGGTGGAGGTGGTGGTGGAGGTGATGCTTCGGCCAATGGTGGTGGTGGTGGTTTTTCTCAAGTTTCGGACGTGTTGGATGTTGATGTTTGATTCATCGACATGTTGATTGAGATTGCGCATTCTTTTGGTCATTTTTATTGCTATCTAAGTTGCGCATGATTTTGGTATGTACTAGATTGATGTAATAGACCTAATTCGGTGATCCATGTTGAAACTTTAACTTGATTCGGTGATGAGAACTATTGAAACTTGTATTTGAATCGGTGTGATAAATGTTAAAACTTGTGAAATGCTGAAATATCGATTTTCCAGTACCGGTACCGGTACCTTGTGCAGAGTACCGGAAACTGATTTCCGGTGCTATCCGTTACCACAATATCCGGTATCTGCTAGAGTTGCTCTTAGCTAAGTATTTAAGTTGCAAGGACCCAAAATTAGCACATTTTAACCGAGGAATCTATCCGTGGCAAGAATGCAGGGATCAGACTGAATTTCTGTCGTACCATGGGGTAGATGGGTGAAGACGGTCATTCGCAAAAAAAAAAAGGGTGAAGACGGTAAATAACAGGTAGGTGGCCTTATAGTCGCACCAACAATCCAACAGTTATTCTTCTCAAAAAAAAAAAAAACAATCCAACAGTTATATAGTACCTATCCATGAGACATGTCCGAAAGATACATCCTCATTAACTAATGAACCCTGGTCCGGCGGCAAAGTACGAGATTTCCCATTGTTGTTTCTTGCTGATGACGCTTGTCAGATCTAATTTGGATGTGCTCCAAGGTCCAACCAATATTTCAAAAAGAAAGCGAGGAACAAACGACTAGGTGACCAATGGATCGCATTGGCGCACTCTCTTGAAAAACAGGAAGAGGAGAGGATAAACAACTGTGCCCATAAATGCTTCAGTTGCCAAGTTGCCATAGATATTTTTTCAAAAAGAAAATAATTTCTGCGTTGTAATAAGTCTGTATCTTGTTTGTCTAGACGCACATTGTTACTGATTTTCTTGTTTCATAGTTAGCGCATTTCAACTGAAAAAACAAGCCAGGGATCAAGAAGGGATAAATCACAAGTAATAACAGACTGAATGTGGGTCGTACCATGAGGTAGATGGCTGAGCCGGCGATGAAGGTCCAGTAGCGGCCGAGGTAGGCGTCAGCGACGACGGCGCCGATGAGCGGCGTGAGGAAGACGGTGCCGGCCCAGTTGGTGACGTTGTTGGACGCCTCGACGATCCCCTGGTGCAGATTCTTGGTCATGTACATCACCAGGTTCGACGCGATCCCGTAGTAGGCCATCCTCTCGAACAGCTCGTACACTGCAATATCAGCACGACGCCGGCGGCGTGGAAAGACGAGCCGGTTAGACGTATGCAAATATATACATGAATCTTTTGCCGGCCGGCCGGCGTACGTAACTACGTACGTACCGACGATGAAGGTGCAGGCGGTCCAGCCGCCGCGCTTGGAGCGGAGGACGGGGTTGCCGCGGAGGTCCACGGAGCCGTCCTGCGCGTACTCCCCATCGCCGTTCTCCGCCATGACTGCAGATGCAGTTGCTGGAGTGACCTCGCCAGCAAATTCAATGGCCGCTGGTGCCACTGCTCCTCCCTGGGTTGCTACTTATGGATGGCAGCATTGATGTCGTCTTCACGTAGGCAGGCCGCCAAGCCCGTCTCTTTCTGCCTGCCTCGGTGCGTTGCCTCGCTCCCTCCCTCTCGTCAACCCTGGCCTCCACTCACCTAGCAATGCACACGTTTTATTTATTTTTTCTAAAGGAAAAAACTAGCAATCCACGGTAGTGCATAATTACGATTATACCCTCGAGGACAACTTCTTTCTTTCCATTTTCCCTTGAAAGATCCTTGACGACGAGTCGCACTAGACCTAGACGGACTCACGCATTGAAGGCAGCTCAGATATGATGGCATGCCATAGCTACGCAGCAGTCATACAGTGGGTCGAGGCCGGCCGGGCACTACAGTTGGTAATTGACTCCTGAGGTGCGATGCGATATTGCTTAAATCTCAAACCACAATCATAATAAGTAGATAGGGATGTAGGCCAGAGCGCCAAATCTCTAACGAAAAACTTCAAGCCCTTGTTTCCAAAAAAAAAATCAAGCCCAAATGAACCACTAGTGAAAAACTGGGCATCAATCCCGGGTCCAGAGGACCTTTGGTCCCGGTTTTCCAACCGGGATTACGGGGTCGGGACTAGAGGAGGGGGGGGGGGGGGGGTTTCATCCCGGGTGTCCACGACCCGGGATTGATGGTCCTCCACGTGGGGTGCGCTGGGCGGGCAGGGCGGGGAGGCTTTGGTCCCGGTTTGTATTACCAACCGGGATCAAAGCATTTTCATCTTTTGTATTTTATTTGTTTATTTTTTAGGGTTTTCGATTTTTTGTTTTCCATTTAATTATTTCCTATTAATTAAGATCATGTTGCGCATACAAAGTCGCACACATAAAGTTGACACTACCGATGTCATGCGTGATGCATACATATATAAGTCACACACATACGTACGTTTTGATGCATACATATATAAGTCACACACCGACATCACGTTTCTCACGTCGAGATCACGTCAATTACAGAAAATAATTACTAGGGTGATAAAATTCTCCGGATTTCTTCAGGACCTCCTTGTTCAAAAATCCTGCCAATTCCTCTTGAATTGCTATAAGGCGCTTCGTTGGTATGAGCTTGTCCTTCTCCCGTTCCATCTAGATCAATAAGAAAATGTGAAATCATCAGAAAATGTGAAAATGGAAATGAACACAAATATGGTAATGAAGTTATTGCCGAGAGTGTATACAGACCTCTGCTGTTCTGAGCTTTCTATCCCGCTGATGAACAAAAGATCGTATGTACTCGCAAACATAATATCCGCATAAATTATTCCCTTGTGCCTGCCTCAGACACCACTTTACAAAGAATATAATTTAATCAAAATAACAATCAAGCATGATAATGGTGCTGAAACTAGAATTTAAAAGTTACGCGGACACATATATATATATATATATATATATATATATATATATTATATATATATATATATATATATATATATATATAGTACTACTACTTATCTTGGTATCATACCAAAACAGGTGCGGTTTCCAACTCCCGCGAACCTCGGTAATGAACTTTTCCCAAACCCTGGCCGGCAAAAGAAAAAAATCAAAGGACTTGAACGAACGAAAGAGATCGATATAGAGCGATAATGACTGAAGTTACCTCTGGAACATTGCTTGCAAGTTGATATATTCGTCCATATCTTTCCTTAACGAGTCCAGGACTTGAACGCATGCTTGTTCAGGTCTAATGTCTACCAGAATCCAATGGTTGCTTCACACATTTATATGTCCATGAGTTACACTAAACATCGAGTAAGCAAAGTAGAATGTGTAGAAGGTACGGTAACACTCACCTGAAGTTGTAAGGAAGAAGTATATCTGCACATGTATTGTGTTTCACTAGATATTGGAGCATGTAATGCTCGGTGTCCTTGGGATGGTTCCTTACGGTTACTTCATGAATCCAATATGGGTCCATGAACCCTAAACTATAGATTCCGTTATCTCTGCATTCGACCATCTTCATTCTGCATATATAATAGCGTACAAAAGAATAAAGTTAGATAATTGGCAACGAACGAGCTGGGATAGAGACTTAATTAAATTGCACAAATAAATCACTTACAAACAATAGCAGCTGATGATGGCTTTGTCGAGGGAGTCTTGATTGAATAACTGAAATATTTCATCAAACGGCACATACATCGCGTTATCCTCTAAGTAATGGTCTTTCTTATATGCAACGTGGAAATACTCATGCCCCCCCTTTACGGCTCCCTCGTACCACTCATGCAAACGTCGCAATTGTGTCGGCAGAGATTTGACCATCTCAGGTCTGACCAAGGGCTTCCCGTAAGCATATTGCCATGCATACTCATACTCTTTGGGGGTTTCTATGCGAATTGTGTCTTGCTGTACTTCCTTATCGGACACCACTTTGAACGCGGGGACCAACTGGTTTGCCTGTTCTCCGAGCTGGGCCACTTGTTTCCCGGATTTCTTTTGGCGAAAAGCAGCCTCCTTCTCCTGCTCGGCCTTTTGAGCTGCCATCTTCTGCTGCTCCTTCTTTTGGTGATATGCCTCCTTCTCCTGCAAATTATGTTCTCTAATTAACTTGTCAATGGTACGATCATAGTCGCCTAGCGAAACAGGCTGCCGTGCCGGCCCAGTCGATAGATTTTTCAGAAATTGTGCCACTTTTCCCGGTGCTATTACCGTCTTTGTTTGCGCCGTTTCGATTCCAATTGCTTTTCTCATATTCCTCTTGCACCGCCTTCTCGAGTTCATCTGGAGTCAAGTCGTAAGATCTCTTTGGAAGAGGCTTTAGCAACTCGCGTTCCTCTCGAGTTTCACGCGGGAAGTTTAAAGCGCACCTCTCTGTATATTTCGACGGGAACTTCAGTTTCCGCGAAACAGAGCGCACTCTCTCTTGAGGTGACGGGGATGGACTCGCGCTGGGCTCCCGACAGTCGTCACGAGGTGGCGAGGATGCATCTTGAGGTTGGGGGGATGGATCTTGAGGTGGGGGGGATGGATCATGACGTGGGGAGGGAGGATCTTGAGGTGGGGGGATGGATCATGACGTGGGGAGGGTGGATCTTGAGGTGGGGGGTTGCTACTTGGAGGAGTCGGTGGCCTTGGCGGCGGCAAGTTTGGAAACAAGATGTATTTCTTTGGCCACAGAACGATGGACTTCTTGGCATCTCCTAGTGTCCTCTCGCCGTCACCTCCAGGAATGTCAAGATTTAGATTAGCATATAACGGCACAATGTCATCCACCCCGACATGAGCATAGCCAGCTGGAATCCCGCCGAGATGGTACCTTGCTCCAGGTTCATTCGGTAAAGCATAGCCGACCGCCACCTTGAAGGACAAGTTGCTCATTGCCATATGTAGCTCGCATTCTGTCTTCTCCGTGATATCATCCACGGGGTATCGAGTCGGCGGCGCTTCAAGTTCAGAATGTTCTAACTGCGTGGAACCCACGATGTTTTCCGCTGATCAGATGGGGCGGCTTCGACTTCTGGACTTTCTAGCTGCACACGAGATTCCCTTTGCTGACTTTGCTCCAGCTGATGCACCTTGCGTTCCAATGCCGATAACCGGTCGCTCTCCTCCTTTTTCTTTCTCTGACGGCTTCTATAAGTGTGAGCGTCTGCCGGAAAACCTTGTGCCCAAGTAACTCCGTATCCATAACCTCGTACTCGTCCAACTTTTTCAGGATTCCCGAGTGCGAGTGACAGCTCGTCTTTCTCTCTGTCGACCTTGTAGGTTCCATTTCGAACTTGCTCTATTGCTTTCTCAAGTTCTGTGGTTATAAACCTAATCTTTGCCTCCCATTTTCCCTGAGCAACAATCTTCCCTGTGTCAGGGTCCAACCCAGCGCCATGTGCGAACAACCAAAATTTGGACCTATCGGGCCAGCCCGCTGTCTGTGGAATCTTCCCCTCATCAAGCAGTTTTGCTTCAAATGCTTCCCACTTAGGCACGGCAGCCTTGTAGCCACCTGCCCCCAAAGTGTGGTGATATTCCTTCTTCGCAGCATTTAACTTGTTTCTTTTCGATCGGGCCACAGCGGCCTCCGATTCTCTTTGCTCTTTAAATAAGGGCCACTGGTCGTTTAGCTTCACTTGTGCTCCGGTGAATACTGGAGTGTATTCAGGATCTTTTTCCTTCTCTTCACAATAATCTTTCCATATATTTTTCTTGTGGGTTCGGAACTGTTCGGCAGCCTTGCCAAGAGTCCACTCCTTGACTTTCTCCATCCACTTCTCGTTTTCTGTCACTTCTGGAGGCAGGGTGACCTTTGTCAAGAGCTTCTCCCAAAACAAATCTTTCGTTTTGTCGTCGACATAAGTCCAAGTCTTGCTCCCGTCCTTCCGCGGATGCCATTCTTGACATGTGATCGGTATCATGTCCCTAACAAAAACTCCGCATTGGTTTATAAATTTGCGGCGGCACTCTAAGGGTTGCATTGGTTGGCCAGTAACATCAACTATGTCGATCACTACCCTTTGACCCTCCTTCATCGGCTTCGACGGGCCTCGAGGCTTCATGGCTTTCGACCCTTTCGACCCTCTAGATGCAGATGATTTGCTTGTTCCAGAGGGCTAAAAGAAAAAAAGATTCGTTAATAACCGCGCATGATCAAATAATTAAGCTATGTCATCGATCAACAGAGGCTTAATTAATATATACCTCGCCTGAGTTTGTTACTACCAGTTCCTTCTCTACACAAATTTCTACTTTCTCAGCTCCCTCACCGGAGTCATTGAGAAATTGGGAGCTGAATTCCTCTAAATTAACCACATCGTCTTCTTCACCAACAGGCGCGGCTGCACGTCCTGCTATAATCATACACATTCGCTCTTCACGGTCCTCGTCTCTAACGCCGAGGCCCGGAAAAAGTGGATCCAATGGCTCTCCACGCTCCTCGTCTATGCCGAAGTCGTCCGGACAATTTGGATCCATGGGTCACTTAATGTGCCTGCAAAGAACACGAATATCCATAATTTAAGATGACAAAGTAGTAACTTAAATCCATAATTAAGGAAAATAACAAAGAAGCCTAAATTTTCACCTAGCCTAAATATTTCATCCCGGACAACCCCCTAAATTTTCACCTAGCCTAAATTTTCCAACCTAAAATTACACTAGTCTAAATTTTCATCTCAACTAAATTTTCACCTAGCCTAAATTTAAAACACTGACCTAAGTTTGCTAACTTTAATTGCTAACATATTTTTGAATAATCAACAAAATGGGCAACAACAAATTTACAACAACTAATTTATAATTTCAAAACTATGCATACATATCAAAAATTAGAGGTGTTTTCTAACCTAAATTTGCTAACACTATAGCATCATCCTACAATATATCCTGCAATTTTCATATCAAACAAAAAAACTATGAAAATTGCATCATCTAAACTATGCAAAAAAACTTAACTCTAATGCAGGAGGAGGTCGCGAGGCAGAGGAGGATCGGCGGCGGGGCAGCCCGATGCAGAGGAGGAGCGGAGGCCGGGGCGCGTCGTGGAGGGGTGCGGCGGCGAGGCAGGGGAGGAGGTGACCGCGGCGGGGTCGGGGTGCGGCGTTGGGGCGGAGGAGCCGGACCGCGGCAGAGGAGGAGGTGCGGCCGCGGCAGAGGAGGAGGTGCGGCTGCGGCGGGGTCAGGGCGCGGCGTCGGGGCGCTCCGGAGCAGCACGACGGCCGGAGGAGGCGGGCGGCGACGGCACGGGAGGGCGGAGCAGCCTGGCGGTGTCGGCGTCGTCATCGTGGAGGCGGAGCGTGAGAAGAAACTGTTGGGAGACTTGGGGAAAATTTGGGGCGAAAGCCACCAAATCGACGCGAGACAGACCTTTCATCCCGGTTCCAGCCACGAACCGGGATGGATGACCCTTTCATCCCGGTTGGTAACACCAACCGGGACCAAAGGTCTTTCTGGGTCCAGACAGACCTTTGGTCCCGGTTGGTGTTACCAACCGGGATGAAAGGCCTTTTTTCTTTTTTTTCTTGTTTCCTTTTCTTGTTTCTATTTCTGTTTTCTTTTTCTTTTATATCTATTGATTTAATTGTTTCTTTATATCTTTTATATCTATTTATGATTCTTTCAGATCCCAAGCCAGCGGTAGTTGGGCATTCCTCTCCACGCGGGCTAGTGTTCATACGACGGGATAGGCTCCCGCGGTAGCGCCGAAGCACGCTCTGCCGAGCACGCTCGACCTCGTCCAGAAGGCGCTGCGGCGGGCGTGATGGATCCAACATGAAAAGTGTTTGAATTTGAATAATTAATTCAAAACCATTTTCTGTTTCATAAAATAATGCCGTTGGATCCATAGTTTCTGCAAAATGCACACAATATTATTTCAAAATGCATAATATTATCATCTATAAAATCCATCTATAAAATTCCATATGCTCGACCTCATCCAGAAGACGCTGCGGCGGGCGTGGTGGATCCATCTCGTGTAGACGATGGGTTCGTTGCAAGGAATGATGAATTAGGGTTTATCCCATCGACAACAATATATAGACATCCATGGCAGCGCTGGGGAGGCCACATGCAAAGGGTTGTGCTGACACGTGGGCAGGGGGCAGAGATGGGGAAGGACACGAGTCCTGCGTGCACAGCCCGCCTTTGGTCCCGGTTCTACTCATGAACCGGGACTAAAGAAGCACACGGATCGTCTGTTTCTTTAAAGCGCTTGTGAACCGTTGGATCAGGGGTGAGCCTGACTTTAGTCCCGGTTGGTGTTACCAACCGGGACTAAAGAAGCACACGGATCATGTGTTTCTTTCTAGCGCTTGTGAGACGTTGGATCAGAGGTGTGTTTCTTTTGAGGGATTGTGAGCTGTTGGATCAGCAGTATCACGACCACTTCGTGACCCACATGACCCGGTTGCTGTTACCAACCGGGACTAAAGAATCACACGTACCCTATATATAGCCCCCTCCCAGACATGTTCAGCACTCAGTGTCTACTCATTGTAGTTCATTTTGGTAGCACACGGGTAGCAGAGAGCACTCAGTGAAGGCTGAAGGTGAACCCTCCCCTCGGCGGAGGCATCTTTGGGCAACCAGCGGCAAGACGTCTCTGATGATCTGCGACGTCTCTGATGATCTGCGACCGTTCCAAACGGTTGCAGATCATCAGAGATGTCTTGCAGGACGGTTGTAGATCATCAGAGATGTCCGGCGGAGGCATCTTTGGGCAACCCTCCCCTCGGTTGGATCCAAGCAGCGGCAAGGTTCTTTGATGATTAGCAACATTCCCAACACTTGTTCCGACGGTTGCAGATCATCAAAGAAGTCTTGCCGCTGTTTGGATCGATGGCCGATTTGCCGGTCAGAGTGGCCACTGGAGAAGGTAGGCAGGGGAAACCGTATGTTTTGTTCTATCACTTGGAGAATGCAGAGATTGTGTTGGTAAAACTACAGCTGATTGAAGCTTCTTACACATGCTCCTTACATAATGGTTTAATACATTCCATAGAATGCATTACATAAAAGGTTTAATACATTATTACACATCACCAACATCACCAACTATTGTTTCTGTTTTCTTCTGAGTCGTAGCCATGGAGAATCTTCATCATTTAACATGATGCTTGGGTCAGTTGAAGAAGGATGGTGGGAACAACAACTCGAAGAAGGATGGCGGGAACAACAACTCGAAGCTGACCAGACATTAGACCACATCAATTTGTAACCCTATAAATAGCGTCCCTCCTGGACACATTATTACACAATCTTCTTCTACTTTCTACCCGTCACTTTCTTCTGATTGCGCCGTAGCCATGGACAAGCTTCTCCATTTATCGCGAGACTTGGGTCAATTTTCACTGCGAAGGGCCGGATTTCTTCAAAATTGTTGTAATCTTCTGACTTGTCTGTCTTGTCCTCCACTCCCACGATAGTTCTTTTCCCTGAAAGAACTATGTGACGCTTTGGGTCATCATATGATGTCTTCGCTTGCTTATCTTTTCTTTTTTTGGTCTGGAAGACATGTCCTTCACATAGAAAATCTGAGTCACGTCTTTGGCTAGTACGAATGGTTCGTTGTCGTACCCAAAATTCTTGATATCCACAGGCGAGTCCAGTAGACAGGCTTCAACAGGCTTGAGCCTGCCCTCCAAAAAGTCAAAAAATTAATTTACTACTACTACTATGGTCTCAGCCCATTACGTCAGTCCTCTGGCCATTGACTCACCTCCAGCCCACACAATTCTCACCATCGCACCGCACGCACAGTGCACATCCTCTTTCTCTTTGACGCTGAGAAATTCCCCTCGCACAAAGCGGCCAGCAGCCAAGCAGGTCAGCAGTGGTGACCGGCCGACCGAGGAGCCACCGGCAACGGCGACCGCAGATCTGGCGGAGCCGGTGATTGCCGGCACGATGCATCAGCAGGCAGTAGCCACGCCAACACCACACCACAAGCCGCCAACCCTAGCGGCCGCCGGCGTGGACAGTTTGGGCGGGGGCTGGAGGAGTGCACCGTCTTGCCGCGCTGCTGGCGGTAGAGGACACACGCCAGACTCGGCGCACCGTTAATTGATTTTTTACTAGGTTAATTTGTTCGTCTACTATTAATTGATTCATGTCCAACGCAATTTGTTTCCGGATTTGTCTTAAACAGTTTCATGTAGATAATCACTTTTTTCTTCAGAAATAGTGTTTAATTTGAGCCCACCTCCATTTAATTCCTAGACTCGCCGTTGTTGATATCCACTGTAGTCATTCCGTACTGCGGGTCTACGTTTACCCCACCATCCAGGTTGTACCATTTGCACCGGACAAAGGTACCTTGAAAGAAGGTCCATAGTCAAGTTCCCATATCTGCTCTATGTACCCATAATATGTGTCCTTTGTCCCATTGTTGTTTGATGCATCAAAGCGGACACCATTGTTTTGGTTGGTGCTCTTTTTATCTTGGTCGGCCATGTAAAATGTATTCCCATTTATCTCATACCCTTGAAAAGCCAATATAGTCGAAGATGGTCCTCTGGCCAACAAGTTTAGCTGTTCTTCAACAGTGTTGTCATTAATATGTGTCCTTTGTCCCATTGTTGTTTGATGCATCAAAGCGGACACCACTGTTTTGGTTGGTGCTCTTTTTATCTTGGTCGGCCGTGTAAAATGTATTCTCATTTATCTCGTACCCTTAAAAAGCCAATATAGTCGAAGATGGTCCTCTGGCCAACAAGTTTAGCTGTTCTTCAACAGTGTTGTCATTAATGAGACGTGTGTGCAACCACCCGCAGAAAGTCTTCAAGTGTTCTTTTTCAATGCATTCTTCAGCCATTAATGAGCGTAAAGTATTCTTGTGTTCCTCGATATACGGAGCCACCAAGCTCGAATTATGTAGAACTATGTAGTGTGCTCGATTGAAAGAATCCCAGTCAGAAAATATTTGTTTCTTTCCTAGTGTTCCTTTTCCACGCAATCTCCCCTCATGGCGCGATTGAGGAACACCGACCGGGTTAATGTCAGGAATAAAGTCAACACAAAACTCAATGACCTCCTCTGTTCCATAACCCTTGGAGATGCTTCCTTCAGGCCTAGCACGGTTATGAACGTATTTCTTTAAGACTCCCATGAACCTCTCGAAGGGGAACATGTTATGTAGAAATACAGGACCGAGAACTTGAATCTCTTCGACTAGGTGAACTATGAGGTGCGTCATAATATTGAAGAAGGATGGTGGGAACACCAACTCGAAACTGACAAGACATTGAACAACATCCTTCTGTAAAGTTCCTAGAGTGAATGGATTGATCACCTTCTGAGAAATTGCATTGAAGAATGAACATAGCTTCACAATGGGTAGTCGAACATTTTCCGGTAGAAGCCCCCTCAATGCAACTGGTAGTAATTGTGTCATAATCACATGGCAGTCATGAGACTTTAGGTTTTGGAACTTTTTCTCTGCCATGTTTATTATTCCCTTCACATTCGACGAGAAGCCAGACGGGACCTTGATACTGTTCAGGAGTTCAAAAAAGATCTCCTTCTCTTCTCTGGTAAGAGCGTAGCTGGCAGGACCTTGAAACTTCTCTGGATTAAGGTGGTTGTCTTTCGTCTTCTCGTGCATATGTTGATGGCTCAGTTGTGCATCCGGTGTATCTTTCGTCTTCCCATACACACCCAAGAAGCTTAGCAGGTTCACGCAAAGATTTTTCGTCACGTGCATCACGTCGATTGCAGAGCGAACCTCTAGTATTTTCCAATAGGGTAACTCCCAAAATATAGATTTCTTTTTCCACAAGGGTACGCGCTTGTTGGCGTCTTTCGGAACAGATAGACTGCCAGGACCCTTTCCAAAGATTACTTCTAAATCCTTGACCATCTCATATATAGCATCACCATCAGGGCAGGCAGGCTTCGTCCGGTTATCAACCTCACATTTGAAATGCTTGCCTTTCTTTCTTACGGGATGCTCAGGTGGAAGAAATCGACGATGACCTGGGTACACATTCTTGTTACCTACATATATACTTTCAGTCTTATCTAGACAGTGCGTGCAAGCATTGTATCCCTTGTTTGACAGTCCTGAAATGTTACTAAGAGCAGGCCAATCATTGATGGTTACAAACAACAACGCTCGTAGGTCAAATGGCTCTTGTTTGTGCTCATCCCACACACGTACCCCTTCGTCACTCCACAACTCTAAAAGTTCTTCAACCAATGGCCTCAGGTACACATCAATGTCGTTGCCGGGTTGCTTCGGACCTTGGATGAGCACCGGCATCATAATAAACTTCCGCTTCATGCACAACCAAGGAGGAAGGTTATATATACATAGAGTCACAGGCCAGGTGCTATGACTGGAGCTCTGTTCCCCGAAAGGATTAAAGCCATCTGTACTTAGACCAAATCTTATGTTCCTAGCGTCATCTGCAAACGTCTTGAACGTCCTGTCGATTTTTCGCCACTGCGACCCATCAGCGGGGTGTCTCAGCATCATGTCTTTCTTATGGTCTTCTTTGTGCCATCATAACAACTTTGCATGCTCTTTGTTTTGGAACAAACGTTTCAACCGTGATATTATAGGAGCATACCACATGACCTTGGCAGGAACCCTCTTCCTGGGGCACGGATCACCCTCAAAATCACCAGGGTCATCTCGTCTTATCTTGTACCGCAATGCACCGCATATCGGGCACGCATTCAAATGCTCGTACTTCTCACTGCGATAGAGGATGCAATCATTGATACATGTATGTATCTTCTGCACCTCTAATCCTAGAGGGCACACAATCTTCTTTGCTTTGTACGTACTGGGGGGCAATACGTTATCCCTTGGAAGCATCTTCTTTATTATTTTCAGCAAATCCTCAAATCCTCTGTCAGTTGTACCATTCTCTGCCTTCCATTGCAGCAATTCCAGCGTTGTACCAAGCTTCTTTTGGCCATCTTCGCAATTTTGGTACAACAATTTTTTGTGCTCCTCTAACATGCTATCCAATTTCGACCTCTCGTTTTCACTTCCGCTGTTTATCCGTGCATCACGAATGGCCCGGCCAAAATCATCATTGGGCTCTTCTTCAGCAATGTCTTCCCCCATTGGAGTATCACAGGATTCAGTGAACGTAGGATAGTTGTCGTTATCCTCTTCCTCTTCATTTTCTTCCATCATAACCCCTTTTTCTCCGTGCTTGGTCCAACAATTATAGCCGGGCATGAAACCAGAAGTTATCAGGTGGAAGTGAATGCGGTCTGTGTTAGAGTAATCCCGCCTATTCTTGCAGACACTACATGGACAAGAAATAAAACCATTCGACGGCTTGTTTTTATTAGCCACCTTGAGAAAACTATGCATGCCATTGATATAGTCGACACTGCGGTGGTCACTGTACATCCATTGCCGGCTCATCTGCATTATATAAATATATCAAAAACCATTACGGTACTACATCATGAATATATAATACTGGCCAAATTAATTAATAGTAGTGCCCAAATGTAATACATAGTTCTCACGAAACATACATCAATTGAAACTAACATACAACTAACTAAATAATTTAAATCCAACAACAAATGCGATCAAAATCGCAACTAAGGTAACTATTGAACCAACAGCATAATGATACCAAGCCTCTTGACTAATGGCATAATTTCTAATCTTTTTAAGCTTCAAGCGCATTGCATCCATCTTCTTCTCGTGAGCAGCGACGATGTCGGCAATCTCGACCCCATGAGCATCAACGATGTCTGCAATCTCGAGCCCGTGAACATCAACGATCTCGGCTATCTTCAAGTCCAATTCCATCTTCTCGTCTAGGCATTGGAGACGAAGATCTTCACTTATCTTCAATTTTACTTTCAAATCGTCGTTTTTTTTTAACTCGACAATAGGGTCGGTTGGAATTTCCGGTTCAACTACCTCCTAGATAAAAATTTATCCATGTCAAGTTGGTCGGGCATGATTGTGATAAACACGAAACAAACCAAATAGTTAATTATGAAAATATACCACATCTGAATCATAGACCGGATGAGGGCCGACGGGGACGGATATCAAAACCATGACACTATACATATAGAAAAACATAAGAAATTATACAAGAAATAACTATGCATTTAAATCATACAAGTATATATATGTTTTAAATATAAAAGATAAAAAAGAGGCTCACCGAAGTGGTGCCGGTGACGGGACGACGCGGGCTATCGACGGCGGTGAAGACGGAGACAACACTAAAATCCACAAATAATAAATTAATTTGAGCTCAAAATGCAAATGCACTTTCTAGCTTGGGCATTTCATCAAACACCTTGCTAGCATTACAAAATTGAAATGAGCTAAACTAGCAACGAAATTAGCTAAAGTTATAACGCCGGAGGAAAGAACGATGTTGCTAACCTTTGAATAGATGGGGTGCCTTCAATCCTCTCAAATGGTGCAAAAAAAATGGGGATTAATTTGAGTGGGAGAGAGGAAAATGGAGGAGAAATGGTGATGAACCCGAGTTAGCTCGGGGTGGAAGAAGATGATATAGCAGGGAGACCCTTTGATCCCGGTTTGTAACACGAACCGGGACCAAAGGTCCCCTGCCAGAGGGGCCCAGCGCTGCAAAGCATGTGCGCACATGTGAGGACCCTTTGATCCCAGTTCGTGTCACGAACCGGGACCAAAGGTCCCCCCCGAACCGGGAGCAATAGCCACGGGCGCCCCGCCCTACCGACCCGGGATCAATAGTGCATCTATCCCGGGTTGTAATTTGGCCGGGATAGATGGCCCAAACGGATGGCCATGTTTCTACTAGTGACTGTTTTTGATTTTTATTGCCGAATCTAACCCTTTAAAGAACCGTCATACACTGTGACCTTGGATGCCAACGCAGAGAACCGTCACATTCGGTTTAAACTTTCGCGTTAGAAAACTAGACCTTTTCCGGGATGAAAACCCCATGATCTGACTATGGTTGTTAGACCTGTCTATTACCTTTTTGGAGGCGTCGCCTTTGAAGAAACTTTCTCAAAATTTAGGTGTTGCCAATGTTGGTGGTTCGCTTATGTTGTTGTGAGTCTCTAATCGTTTCGGTGGGGCTTTTTTTTCTTTTCCTTTTTCTTTTTTGGCGCTGTGATTCTTTAATGCTTAGACTAGCTCTTAACATTATGTTGTTGCAGATGCCGACTCTTTTTTCCTTTTTGCTGTGTAATTGGTATCATCATAGTATTAATATACTTTTGGAAAAAGTTCTTCTACTGTCCCAAATTGCTTTTTTTCTTGTTTCCTTTAATTGATTCACAGCTAACTCTATATTTTCGCTAAACGACCGATGGAAGAAGGTCAGCCCGGTTAGAAAATGGTGATTGTGGGCGATACGGCACATATGGCATGATGCACCAAGTCCTTAAAACAGGCTTTCGCCCCGCTTTATAAATAAAGTAACCTCCCACAAGCATAGAAGGATCCAGTAGCAAGTTCAAAAGGAAAAACAACAAGTCCGCTGGGGCCACAACACAAAAACGTCCAAAGCTAAAACGAAAAGATACAACTCCGCACGGGACTAACTCAGTGGCTGGATGACGCAGCTAGAAGGCGTGCCGCCCTCAGAAGCTTCTCGATCAAGCCATCAAGTCGCTCTTTATCCCGCTGTCTACAAGAATGCCAAGAATTTGAAAACAGAGTCAGAGACACGCCTCAGAAAGACACGCTCGATAACCATCTTGTTACATATAGTCCAAAGTGTTCAGGTCATCGCGGCAAACACTAACCAGAAGAGACGCCTCCTCTTATCAGTACGGTTTGCCTGCACTTCTAGTAACTCAGCAAGGTCTTAGGCCTACCACTCAGGCACCAAGTCAAACGGGTCGCCGGCGGCCGGCCGACCGTATAATCTTTCCCCCTCCACTAATTTTGCTCGACTCATTCTGTAGGAACAAAACGCGACCTTGGACGCGTCCCCCTCTCCCGCTACAGTAGAGGTGAGTTTTCTGGAACCTCCGAGCAGATCCACCCCATCGTCGTCGTCTCGCCGGGTCCCCTGTCCTCCGCCGGCCGCTGCGGCGGCGGGAGGATGGGGGAGCCTCGTCTTGCGTGTGTGTACAGGGTAGGCTCTGTTGGGACCGTGGCCGGCGGCGTCTTGGAGTGGGCGGCGCGGCTGGTCTTCGTTGTGCAGGTGGTGCTCGTCCCCTCCGGCGGTGGAGCTCTTCTGAGTGCCATGGCGGAGCGCCTCCTCGTCCGCGCTCGCGGTCCCCGGCGGCCGATGCGTGCGTTTATCCCCCTCTGGATCTCGACGCGGCGGATCCAGTTGACGATTTTGAAGCCACTGATTGTTGACCAAGACGGCGTTTCCTGCGGAGCAGAGTGGAGGCTCCCCGGAGTTCGAGGTCCGGCGACTACCCCGCCGCCTGGGGACATCTCCCGATCCAAGGTTTGTGTGGAGATGCAGCGGCGGCCCGCCACCGACACGTTCTTCTCCGCGTCGGCGATGCTGTTTTGCAGTAAGGTCCTGTGTGTAATTTTTATCTTTCTGGTGGACTTTTCTGTAATCCTTGTTTCATTATAATCAGTGGTTTCCTCGCAAAAAAATTTTTGCTCGACTCATTCTGACTCGGATGGAAGTTGAGAGCGAAACAATAAAGCGGCATCATCGTTTGATTCTGGCAAGCCTAATCAGCATCATTTTGTTGCTCTTATTTTGTATGCTACTCCAGTTAGACGGATGGTGTTCGTTCTACTTCCAACCAACGACAACGTGAATCGGGAGCTACAGCCTACATCGCACTATAGACGATGAAGGGGTGCTTTGAGCTTGGGCATGTCCTCACGTGGATCTATTTGCCGGCTGGTATCGAAGACCCTGTATGGTGCGCTCATGGTCCTTGTCTAGGACGTGTAGCGGTAGCCGTTGCTTTGAGGAGGCCTCTTTCTCGTTCTTTATAAAACTCGCGTAGCTTTTAGCTGTGGATTAATGACTTTATTTGATTCTTTTTCGTGCATGCAATTTAGCTGTTTAGCCGTAGAATGTCGCGATGGCTCGTGACGAGTTCGAGAAAACTAAGTGATGGAGGAACCGGGGGAATGACGAAGATAGCCCGATAGTACACTCGCTTGTCCGTTTCGAAAACAAGTGCACTCGCTTGCGCATGGTCTTTCGATTATGTGACGATGTACCCGTTAACACCTTGCGTGTGAGCGGGGTGTGCGAAGTGGATGAGGAGATGAGTTGGCTCACATCACGTTGTGCGAAAAATTCAAAAAAAAAAAAAACATCACGTTGTGCGAATACGGTTTCCTTTGTGGGGCAATGTCCACATGAAAACCTGCCCCGCGAGTGACGAATTGCAACAGTATTATAGGCACATGGGTGCGGCAATACAAGTTGGTTTCATTCTTGGTGGAGCGCCAATTTAGCAATGGAGAACTTCCGGGCGTTTCATTGTTGAAAACATTGTGCGGAAATTGGTTGGAGTTTTTTCGGGGTGAAAACTAATGATCTGACTTTGGTGTTTAGATCGGACGACGATGATAATTGTGCACTGTTTCCTTCCTATAGTTGTTGCTGTTGTAGATCTCTTTCATGGCCTAGTTATTGCCAAGGGTAGCAGTGGTTTTATGCTGTTCTGAGTCGTTGGTCGTCGTATTGGCAGGGGTTTGTTACTTTTCTTCTTCTTTTAGGTGTGTGCACTATTGATGTCTCGACTAGTTTTTGACACTATGTTGTTGTCGAGACAGGTGTAATTGGTATCTTCTTTATTAATATGTTTTCTTTGTTGAAAAAACATGTATTTTGCGTTGCCCTGTTCTCTCTGATGATACAAAAGCTCAATGCGCTTCGTAGAAAAAACATCTTTTAGATGAAAACGGCACCATCCCGAAGAAAGAACCAAAGAGTTGATCATGTGTTTAGAAGTGCATCTCGTTGGAGCTATCGAATTAAGTAGCGGAACCGAGTTACCCTGGACGAGGGGCTCGGGTTGCATGTTATAGTGGTAGGAAAAACCCCTACCATGGTGTTTACATACTATACGTGTACGAGGTGGTATACTATACCATACTCATATATGTATCCTATTACATATTCCCACACCCTCCCTTAATCTAAACTTGTGAAAGATTTAGATTACGCCTAAACTCATGAAGGTTCTTAACTGGAAGAGCCTTAGTAAAACCATCTGCAACCTGATCTTTACTAGAAATGAACTTGATATCCAAGAGCTTGCCACTCGTTTTCTAACAAAGTGAAAGTCAATCTCAATATGTTTGGTACGAGCATGAAAGACTGGATTTGCTGACAGGTACGTTGCACCAATATTATCACACCATAGACAAGGTCTCTCTTTAACTTAACTCCAAGCTCATTAAGAAGTGCTTCAACCCATATTAATTCTGTTGTGGCATTAGCTAAGGCTTTGTATTCAGACTCTGTACTGGACCTGGAGACGGTAGCTTGTTTCCTGGCACTCCAAGAAACCAAGTTTGGTTCTACAAATATTGCAAAACCTCCAGTAGATCGTCTATCATCAAGACAACCAGCCCAATCTGCATCTGAAAAGGCACTCAAAAGTGTAGATGAAGATGGCTGAAATGTAATACCAATCTTGGTTGTACCCTTGACGTATCTCAAAATTCTTTTAACCGATGCCCAATGAACAGTTGTAGGAGCATGTAGATATTGACAAACCTTATTAACAGAATAAGATAAGTCTGGCCGTGTAAGAGTAAGATATTGTAGTGCACCAACAATACTACGATACCTTGTGCTATCTTTAGGACCGAGAGGATCTCCAACATTAAGAGAGAGAGAATCGGTTGAAGACAATGGTGTACTTTCTGGCTTGCATTGGTGTATATTGGCCTTTTCAAGCAATTCTGAAGCATACTTCTCCTGTGTCAAAATTACTCCATTTTGTATTTTCTTCACCTCAATGCCCAAGAAGAAATGTAACTCTCCAAGATCTTTAATGGCAAAGTTTTCATTAAGGTCCTTGAGCAGGGCAGAAATAGCATGATTTGAGGAACTTGCAACAATTATGTCATCAACATAAATCAGCATATATATAGTGACATCAGACTTCTGATAAAGGAACAAGGAAGTGTCTGCCTTGGAAGAAATAAAACCAAGAGCAGATAATTTAGAACTGAGTCGAGAATACCATACTCGAGGAGCTTGCTTTAACCCATAAAGAGCTTTGTCAAGTTTACAAATATGATGAGGAGCATTGGGATCTTCAAAACCTGGTGGTTGTTTGATATACACTTCCTCTTCCAAGATACCATGTAGGAATGCATTTTTCACATCAAGATGTCGCAATTTCCATCCTCTAGAAACTGCTAAGGACATCACAGTTATGATAGTGGCTGCTTTAACAACAGGACTAAAAGTATCTTCGTAATCAATGCCATACCTTTGCTTAAAACCTTTCGCAACAAGACGAGCTTTATACCTGTTAATTGTACCATCTACATGTTTCTTGATACGATATACCCATTTGCAGTTAATCAAATTTTTGTTTGAACTAGGTGGAACTAAGTGCCATGTTTTGTTTTGGAGCAATGCATCATATTCTTCCCCATTGCTTTGCGCCACTTTGGATCCTCAAGAGCTTCAGACAAAGAATGTGGTTCACCTGTAGAAACAAGTGTGTTTCCGATCAAAGATCGTGGGGTTTTTGTGGGGTTTCTGACCAGAGATCGTAGGAGGCTTGTGGGGTTTCCGATCAGCGATCGTGGGAGAGCTTTGTGGCGGCGGCGGCAAGAAGGATTCCGGCGGCGACAGCGGCTAGGTCAAGGAGCGCGAAGGCTCTGATACCATATCGAATTACGTAGCGGAACCGAGTTACCCTGGACGAGGGGCTTGGGTTGCATGTTATAGTGGTAGGAAAAACCCCTACTGTGATGTTTACATACCTATACATATATGAGGTGGTATACTATACCATACTCGTATACGCTATCCTGTTACATATTCCAACAGGAGCTGCTGTGCTTTGGGGTGGCGCGCCAAGCATCAGGATTGTACGGGCCCTGGGCGCGCGAAAATAAGCTGGCTTAGGAAAGCCGAAACCCAGCGCGTATTTTGGGAGAGAAACATGAAAGATTAGATGGGCTAGAAACTGCTGATTCTTCAGACCGACCATAACTGTGGGCCGAAATTACACCAACAGGCAACAGGCACTCGCACTGCAAATTCGCCCTGCCCGGTTGTCTGTCGCTTCTTGTTGCAGAGCAACGGCGAGCGTCAGTCAAAAAAAAAAAAAGGCGAGCGAGTGCATGGCGCACCGGTGAGCTCCAACAAGGTCTCCTCGTCGCGACCTGCACTCACTATCCCGAGTCTTTGGCCGTTCAAATCTCAAAAAAAAAAAAAAGAGTCTTTGGCCGTTCGGTCAGTCCACCGGTGTGCCGTGTGAAACTTGCACGCCGTGCTCCAGAATTCCACAACGTCCATGTCGCTCACCAGTCACAGGTCGCTGTCGTCGACATTTCGCCGCCGGTCCTCCTGCCATGACATACGATTGGGAGTCATTCAAACCAGGAGCTCGCTGCCACAGCTCTGCACTCGAATTCGAGCCATGGCAGAGCACGCACAAGCCATCAGAACACCTCCCATGTGCCTCTACATCTGCCTCCTCCTGCTGCTATTCTCTCCCCGACGGGCGACGAGCTTGTACCTTGACGACCGTGGCACCTTCCCCGGCGGCCAGGCACGGCGGATCCTCTCCGGCGGCACCATGCCCGAGAGCCTCAGCGTGCGTAGCCGCAACTCCTCTAACAGCTCGGCCGGCGCCGGCGCGGCCTTCTGCAGGCTCCTCTCCCTCCAGATCCTGGACCTGTCCAACAACCACTTCACCGGAGAGCTCCCCGACTGCTGGTGGAACCTGCAGGCTCTGCAGTTCATGGACCTCTCCAACAACTCCTTCTCGGGCGAGATCCCGAGGGCCGAGCCAACCCACAACTGCTCCCTTGAATCGCTCCACCTCGCCGGCAACAGCTTCACCGGCGTCTTCCCACCAGTCTTGAAAGGCTGCGACTCGCTCGCCACCCTAGACCTGGGGAACAACAGGTTCCATGGCGGTATCCCTCCATGGATCGGGAGGCAGATCCCGTCCCTGAGAATCCTAAGCTTCAGGTCAAACAGCTTCACCGGAGAAATCCCTCCGGAACTGTCACGGCTTTCGCAGCTCCAGCTGCTCGACATGGCCAACAACAGTCTCACGGGACCGATTCCGGTAGCATTCGGCAACCTGACCTCCATGAGGCATCCAGAGATTAATTCGAGCCTTGTTGGTTCCCTAGACGGCTCAAATTATCAGGATAGGATCGACATTATTTGGAAGGGCCAGGAGCTGATTTTCCAAAGAACCATCCGGCTATTGACCGGCATCGATTTGTCAGGAAATTCTCTGTCTAAGTGCATCCCTGAAGAGCTGACCACCCTGCAGGGCCTCCGGTTTCTGAACCTTTCAAGAAACAACCTGTCATGCGGCATCCCTAGTGACATTGGTAGCTTGATCTTCCTCGAGTCTCTTGATCTATCATTCAATGAACTTTCAGGACCCATTCCGCAGAGCATCTCGACCCTGTCGACGCTCAGCACATTGAACATCTCGAATAATCATCTGGCAGGCAGGATACCATCTGGGAGCCAGATTCAAACGCTGAACGATCCTTCGATCTTCAGCAACAACTATGGGCTTTGTGGATTTCCTTTAGACCCATGTGCAAATGCTTCGCTTGCATCCGATGAGAGAAATGCTGAAGGGCCGGTGGATCAGTGGCTTTGCTACTCCGTGATTGCTGGGGTTGTTTTCGGATTCTGGGTTTGGTTCGGGATGCTCTTTACAATTGAGGCCTGGAGATCTGCTGTTCTCTTTTATGTTGATGACATGCAGTGTAAGACCATGCAGATGGTGTCCCATATTGATCTGTTTCTTTCGAAAAGAAACACCGATAAATATTTGTAGATATGTTTCTTACTTCATCACATCTATAGAGCATCAGCGGTAGCTCGTGACCAGTAAAAGAGAGGCTGTTCAGCCATAATAACCGCATATAGCTTGTTCTAAACCTTGTTATTTAAGAAGCATGTCTTTAACTTTTGTCACATCAGCAGGTCATAATGATCTTATTTTCTTTTTTCGACTTATTTCCATTCTATGGCATAGACAATGAAAGAAAGAAAAGATAGTACTTATGCAAGAATTTTTGTAAGAAACGAGATGAAACGTTGCGATATGATAAACCGTTGTACTTGAATGACTCCATCCGTTCACAATTACATTGTGTTCTGGATTTAGTGAAAGTCAACCTTTTAAAAAGTACCAAATATGTAGGAAAAAATATCAACATCCACAATAAATTTTTAATATAGTTAGAATCGTCATAAAGTATATTTTCATATTACACATATATATTTATATTATAGATGTTGATTTTTTTTGTATATAGTTGGTCAATATTTGAAAAGTTTAAATTTGAAAAATCCTAGAACACAAAACAAATAAAAACGGAGGGACTACCTTATCACCGATGTGCATGTGAACTTTTTTTGTGCAGGTGAGAAAGAGTTGCCTAGTTGCTTAGCGCAAATTAAACCCTCCTCACTCGACCTCCCTCCGAGCCTCCCTCACTAGACTGGCAGGGAGGGCGCAGTGGCACGCCCACCTCCCTCGCTTACCAGGCCGACAAGGGCGGAATGCCAGGCCACCACTCTCTTGCACAAGGAGGGCGGTGAGGGTGCAACAGTAGAGCCACCTCTCTGTCTCTCCTGGCTGCAGATCAATGGCGTGTGCTCGCCATGGCAGAGCTTGGAAGGGAGCAAGCCCTCACAGACTCCCGAGCTGGAAAAGATAAAGTCCGTGAGTGGATTGGTTCAGGGGTCACCCGATCTAGCTTCGACAAGCCGCCAACATCGCGGATTTGTTGCCAAAGAGCTCGAACTGGCGCCTGTGGTGTCGGGGGAGTACCCCCGGGTAGGGTCAAGGCTTGGCGTAAGTGGAGTTCAAAGGCGTGCCGAGGTACGGAGAGGGCCGACCTGTTTGGGCCTGAGCACATCCGAGCTTTACTTTTGCCTGGAGAATAAAGGCCGACCTATCTTGGACCAGAGGGGTCCGAGGTACCCCGTTGGCATGGGCCGAGGTTCATGATCTGAGCTGTGATCAGCCGACCTAACTACCTCGGTGCTATGGTTGGGGTTGTGAGTGCAGGAGGAGCTATGGGAAGGAAGTGAGGTCCGACCTGGTAAAAGATCTTAAGCCCAGGAGCCGGGCTAACCACGGCAGGAGGCCGTAGCTCGGGCAGGAGTCAATACTCCAGTCACTTCACGCCTGACACGGAAGCGTCTGTCACGGAGCATGGCAGAGGCGTGCCCCAGGTTCGGCGGGGCTGCACGCCTCTGACCGCTGACCGCGTGAGATCCGGGGAAAAGGCTACGAGGTAGCACTGCGTGGCTATGTCCTGTCTCTGTCAGAGGAGACATCCTAGCTCTACTGTGGTAATGCAAGGGATGGGCAGGCCTTGTCTTGTCCCTGACAGGAGTACAATGATGACTAAAGCAGAGGCACGGCTACAGTGTTCAGCGAGGGGCATTACGATAACCCGGCTGGCCTATATAGGGGGCTCCCCCCCTCGTGCGGACGAGGACGGAAAAAGAAAGAGAAGAGACCCCGGCACCCTAGTTCATTTTCCTAGTAACTTCATCACACAGATCGAGGAGCTTCCTGTACTTGTTGCCTTGAGCTATACACTGACTAGGATAGTGCTGCAGTAGGGGTGTTACCTCCGCAAGAGGGCCCCGAAGCAGGGTACATCGCGGTGTGCTTCGCGTTCTTGGTGGCTTGGTTTTCAGTTCGTGTTCTTGCCGTGTGTGTTCTTGCTTGTGCACTTCGAGAGTGCATAAACCCTCCCCGGATTCCCCCAACGACCATTCGGCCCCATCTTAGCCATACCATGGCATCTGTCGTGATCCCACCACGACAGTTGGCGCCCACCGTGGGGCAGATTGAGGCGTTGGAGGGAGTTTACATCCGGACGGGCTCAGGCGAGCGTGTTCTTTCCGGGCTTATCGCCAAGATCGGTGAGTTCACCTTCATCAGCGACAATGCGGGGTGCTTCGCCGGCAAGCCCTTCCCCGAGCATGGCTTCACCATGATGCTTGGCAGCTTCGTCACATACGTTGCTGTCGAGGTTGTTCGCGAGTACCCGGAGCAGGTGCTCGTGGACGACGAAACTCCTCTCCTTGCGGCTAGGTCGGCGTATCACTCGCCCCGGAGCTGCGTGGAGGTGATGATGACCGGTCCGGTTGATGCCGCTGGCAAAGGAGATGCCAGCACAACCAAGCCGGCCGAGGTGGTGCTAAGGTGAGAGCTGCAAAGCCCAGGCTAGAGAAAGAGTTGCCTGGCACCCCCGGGTGCACGCCGAGGTGCGTCCTAGAGATAGCGGAGACACTGGCAGATCCAGTAGATCCAAGTGGATATAGTGGTGACTGCGGCCGAGCTAGAGGAAAGCGTGTCTGTTGCAAAAGGAGGCTGTAGCAATGATGCAGCTAGAGATGAGTTCAATAGAGATCTGCGTGAGTACAATGCAGCGAATGGCTTCACCCCGGTGCAGCTGATACCAATAGGGGAGCCGAGGTGCGGCAGAGGGGCAAGGGGCTCAATGATGAGATAGACAGGGAGGCTCGACCTACCACTCGGCTAGGAGTGAGAGTCGCGTGTCGACTGGAAGGCCGGTGTATAGTTCCCCTGCTAAGAACCTCAGAGCTGCCGAGGCAGGCAGGGCCGAGCTATCCGGGTTGACTGGAGATGCATGGCGTGCGCAGCAGAAGCGAGTCAATGAGTTAGTGTATGTAGCTAACCAGCAGAATGAGGCTCTCCGCAGAGGCCGGGGCTGGTGATTCAGAGATGGTTTATTCAGCTAGGCCAGTTAGTCAGGTGTCCAAGGGGCAAGCCTCGTCTCCACTCGTCGGAGGAGCCGATCGAGCCCGGAGTGTCACCTCGGGTCAGAACAAGCAGCTGCAGATGTATGATCCGGTGTTAGCAGCAAAGCAGAAGGTGGGCCAGGGCAATGCTAGCCGAGCTAAGGGAAACCCCGGCCCAGGTAATGCAAGCCGAGCTAAGGGTAACTCCGGTCAGGGAAATCAGAATGGCGGGCAAGCAGCGTCGGCTGGCCGAGGTAAACCACCTCCGCCCCCGAGGTATCAGCAACAACCCCGGCCGCAGGGGCAATATCAGCGAGAGCCGGAGTATGTTCAGCAACCTCAGAATGTCGGTCAAGGCGATGACCGATATGATGATGGAGACTCGGCCATGGCGCGAGCTGGATACCACAGAGTGGATGGGGCGTTGGGACCTCGGATAGGAGGTCGGATGTTAGCTCCAGGCGATGTTCGTAACAAGCTGGATAGAATCTACTTGTCCGAGCAACTGGAGGAGGAAGGCCCTCCTGGTCCGGCGTGTTTTGGACCTCGGATCATGAAGGAGCCACCACCACCAGTATCTCAGTTCCAGTTAGGTCGGAACACCAAGCCATACAACGGGAGCACCAAGCCGCAAGATTGGCTGACAGATTATGTATCCTCGGTGCACATAGCGGGGGGCAATCGCCGATGGGCGGTCCGGTATCTCCCGCACATGTTGGAAGGTCCAGCTCGGATCTGGCTGAATAATTTGCCGGAGTATAGTATCAACTCCTGGATAGACTTGGAGCTGGCGTTTAACAGCAACTTTGCTAGTACATACAAGAGGCCAAACCGACCTCAGCTCCTGGCGGCATGTAAGCAAGATGATCATGAAACTGACCGAGAATTCTTAACTCGGTGGAGCAATGTTCGGAATTCCTGTGAAGGAGTTGTAGAGGCACAGGCCATTTCCTGGTTTGCAGATGGTTGTCGACATGGCAGCATGCTGTGGCAGAGGCTCCAAAGAGATATGCCGAAATCCCTAGCAGAAACAATCCGGATTGCAGATTCTTATGCTCTGGGTGATCCGATGCAGCCAGCAGCAGAGGCAGGGCACGTAACAGAAGGAGGGAGCCAATAAACAACCGGCTCGGACCAAGGTGTAATGACCGCCAAGAGTTCGGACAAAGAGGAGGGAGCCGGACTACCCATACACCTCGAACCAAGTTGCAGCGGTGAACCCGGATCAGCCCGGAGCTGGAGGTGTCCAGAGGCCGAAAATCAATGGTCCGGCATTTAGTCCGAACCCGGAGCCACCCTTGACTTATGAATCAATGATAGATGGTCCTTGCTGTTACCATACGACCGACCCGCGCAAGCCAGCCAACCATTCAACCCGGCAGTGCAGCTGGAACCGCAGAATCAGAAGAAGGGGCAAGGCCGGAGGAAACAGAGGAGGACCACCTCAGAGATTTCAGCCGAGGCCTAACCCAAATCTGTCCGGAGCAAATGTTACCCCGATAACCACTGCACCTCCTCCGAGGCCTGCAGCAGCAAGGCCCGTGAATGTTGTGAATGTCCGAGGTAACAACAACAATGGTGCCGGACCAAGTCAGCAGTATGAATACCCCGGAAATGACTATAGAGAGGCTCATGCGAGCTATGTGGTCTTTGTGACCGAGCCAACTGACAAGAAGAGCGTGCAGAGGCGTGCCATGGAGGTGAATGCAGTAATGCCGGTGGTGCCGACCTATATGAACTGGTCTGAGCAGGAGATCACTTGGAGCAGGAAAGACACACCTCGGATCATGCCGAGCCCTGGAAAGTATGCCCTGGTGGTAGATCCGACGTTGTGTGGGCCTACTAACAATGTGAGGTTTACCCGAGTTCTGGTGGACAATGGCAGTGCCATCAACATCATGTACCGAGACACAATGGTGAAATTGGGCATATCGCCAAATCAGTTGATGCCAAGCAGTTGTACTTTTCATGGGATTGTGCCTGGCGTTTCCTGTGCACCCATGGGCAAGATATGGGTGGATGTAGCATTTGGAACCAAGGATAACTGCCGAGTTGAGAGTATCGAGTTCGAGGTGGTGGACTTGGAGAGTGCATACCATGCATTGCTTGGAAGGCCGGCTCTGGCCAAGTTCATGATTTCCACCCATGTTGCATACCTGAAGATGAAAATGCCAGGGCCTAATGGGATCATATCCATCTCGGGTGACTACAAGCGAGCCATTCAGTGTGCCTCGGCGGGGTCTAATCTGGCCGAGTCTTTGGTGATCGCAGCTGAGAAGAAGAAGCTGCATCAAGTGGTGGCAATGGCGCAGTCAACACAGCTCGGCTGTCCGGACTGATGAGCCCGGACTCAACTGCAGCATTCGAGGTGCCCAAGGAGACCAAGAAGATCCCCATTGACCCGGAGCACCCAGAGCATGGCCATCATTGGGACCGGGCTGGGCGAGAAATAGGAAAGCGAGCTCTGTCACTTCCTCCGTGAGAATCGGGATATCTTTGCATGGTCGGCTAAGGACCTGCCTGGTGTTCCGAGGGAGTTGGCAGAGCACTCTTTATTTGTCAGGCCGGAGGTGAAACCGGTGAGGCAACCGACCCGTCGTCTCTCAGACGACCGAAGACAAGTGGTGCTGGACGAGCTGGCTAAGTTGCTTGCAGCCGGGTTCATTATGGAGGTGCTGCATCCGGACTGGATATCCAATCCGGTCTTGGTGGAAAAGAAGAAAGACGAGCCAGCCGTGGTCAAGGTGTGGCGCATGTGCATTGACTTCACTAACCTCAACAAGGCGTGCCCGAAAGATCCGTTTCCATTACCTCGGATTGATCAAGTGATTGATTCCACTGCTGGTTGTGAACTGTTGTCTTTTATCGATGCGTACTCTGGTTTTCACCAGATACCACTGAACCCGAAGGATCAAATAAAGACTGCTTTTATTACCCCGTATGGGGCGTATTGCTATCGTGTCATGTGTTTTGGTCTGAGAATGCCGGGGCAACTTATCAGAGGTGTATGCAGAAATGCCTGCACTCTCAAATGGGCAAAAATGTGCAAGTGTATGTCGATGATATCGTCATCAAAACTAAGGAGAAACGTACTCTCCTCGAGGATCTCGAGGAGACATTTGTGAATTTGAGAAAATATCGGTTGAAGCTTAACCCGGACAAGTGCACCTTTGGTGTCCCGGCTGGAAAGTTGCTGGATTCCTGGTGTCTAGCCGAGGTATCGAGGTTAACCCGGCCAAGATCCGAGCTATTGAGAACATGAAGTTACCGAAGTGTTTGAAAGATGTGCAGAAATTCACAGGGTGCCTAGCCTCGTTGAGCCGATTTGTAGGTCGGCTGGGAGAAAAAGCCTTACCTTTGTACCACTCATGAAGAAAAGTACCGGGTTTACATGGACCCCGCAGGCCGACGTGGCGTTCAATGAGCTAAAAAGATGTTGTCCACTGCCCCGGTGTTGGCGTCACCATTGCACAATGAGCCGATGTTACTTTACATTGCGGCCACAAACCGAGTTGTAAGTGTGGCAGTGGTGGTGGAGCGCGAAGAAGGTGGCAGGTCGGTGCAGAGACCGGTGTATTACTTGAGCGAGGTGATCTCTACCTCGAAGCAGAATTACCCTCACTACCAGAAGATGACGTATGGTGTCTACCTGGCGGTCAAGAAGTTGAAGCATTATTTCCAGGAGCATCCCATGACGGTGGTGTGCGAAGCTCCAATCTCGGAGATCATCGGGTGCAAAGATGCAACTGGCCGAGTTGCCAAATGGGCGATTGAGGTGTCTCCATATGCACCACATTATGAGAGAAGAGATGCAATTAAATCCCAGGCGTTGCCGGACTTCTTTTGTGATTGGGCCGAGATGCAGTATGAGCCACCCAGGCCGGACTATAATTATTGGAAAATGCATTTTGATGGGTCCAAGACAAAGATCGGGCTGGGGGCTGGAATAGTCCTCACCTCGCCGAAGCGAGATCAGCTGAAATACGTGCTGCAGATTCATTTCTCAGCATCAAACAATGTGGCGGAGTATGAGGCCTTAATCCATGGCCTCAATGTGGCGAAGGAGATCGGTATCCGGCGTGTAGAGTGCTTCGGCGATTCCGACCTGGTGGTGCAACAATCTTCTGGAACTTGGGATGCTCTGGATGCCAACATGGCGTTATATCGGTTCCATGTGCAAAAGATATCCGGGTTCTTTGAAGGGTGTGAGTACAGGCATATACCTCGGCAGAAAATGATGCTGCCGACGTGTTGTCAAAGCTCGGTTCATCAAAGAGGCAGTACCACCAGGGGTAGCCCTGAATCACTTGAGAACTCCTTCAATCAAACCTTCTCCTGAATCCGAATCTATTTTCATCCCGGCGGAGCAAGAGCCCGGACCTGTTCCAATGGAGGTAGACGTCGGGTGCGTTTGGTCGGACCCGGGGACTGCGTGGCAGAGCTCGGGGACTGCGCACCGAACCTCGGGGACTGCTCATCAAGACTCGGGGACTGGTCGCAGGATGGTGGAGGAAATAATGGAGGAGATTATGGTGGCCGAACCAATGGAGGTGGACGAGAATTTTTTCCTTTGCACCCAGTGCCGGAGTGGGCGGAGCAAATCATGAAGTTCATAACGGAGGGAAGCTTGCCAAGTGACACAACCGAGGCTAGGAGAATCCAAAGGAGGGCAAAGGCGTACACCATCATCAACAAGGAGCTCTATAAAAGAAGCGTAACCGAGGTGTTGCAACGGTGTGTCGAGCCAGCTGAAGGCAAGGAGATGCTTTTGGAGATCCACCAAGGAGAGTGTGGTCATCATTGCAGCACAAGAGCTCTGGTGGCCAAGGTGTTCGCATGGGTTCTATTGGCCCACTGCTCTTGCTGATGCAGAGGCCATAGTCCGGAGATGTGAAGGATGCCAAAGGTTTGCCAAGCAAACGCATATGCCAGCCTCGGCGCTCAAAACAATTCCTATCACTTGGCCGTTTGCGGTATGGTGTTTGGATATGGTGGGAGAGTTCAAACCAGCCCGAGGTAACATGACGCACATACTGGTGATGGTGGACAAGTTCACCAAGTGGATCGAGGTGAAACCAATCCGGAAGTTGGATGGTCATTCAGCAGTGACTTTTTTGAAGGAGATCATTCTGCGATATGGGTACCCCCATAGCATTATCTCGGACAACGGCACGAACTTTGCTGTTGGAGAATTTGCTCGGTTTTGCATGAACAAGGGAATCCGGCTGGACATAGCCTCGGTGGCACACCGGAGTCTAATGGACAAGTGGAAAGATCAAATGCTCTAGTGTTGGCCGGCATCAAGGCTCGGCTCATTGAACCACTGCTGAAAACGCCGGGGTGTTGGATAGATGAGATACCAGCAGTACTGTGGGGTCTAAGGACCACGCCAAATCGATCAACTGGCTATACGCCATTTTTTATGGTCTATGGGGCAGAAGCTATGCTACCCACTGACATCGAATATGATGCGCCCAGAGTGGCAATGTACACTGAAGCCGAGGCAAAAGAGGCTCGGGAGGATGCAGTAGATCTGCTTGAGGAAGCTAGAGATTGGCCTCATCTCGGTCAGCAATATACCAAGGTCTCCGACGTTATCATAGCCGGAGTATCAACCCTCGTGTGTTTCACGAGGGAGATTTGGTGCTGAGGCTGGTGCAGCGCAAGAAAGGTCGGCACAAGTTGTCACCTCCATGGGAGGGACCGTTCATTGTGAGCCGAGCTCTGCTCAATGATTCTACTATCTAATAGATGCGCAGGAACCAAGGGAAGATGGGCTGGACAACCCGGATCAGAGGTCAGGCGACCATGGAATATAGCTCTACTCCGACCTTTCTACTCATGAAGGGCGCAATGTATGTACCTCGGTTAATCCTTAATGAAATGTCGGCACTCCGAGGTTGAAGCTCGGGGACTGCCTCGCTCTTGTGCTTGTGTTTTATTTCTGTTTGTCAATTTCGTTCATATGCCGAACTATTTTGAACCTCGTCTCAAACTTCAAGTAATGTATGCTGTGTAACTAATCTTGTGACTCGACTGACACGCCAAAATGGTAGTCAAGAGCAAAGATGAAAAAACGTGGGAAACATGAAAATGGACTCGGGGACTCGGTCCAAAAATATAGTTCGGCATGTGTCGTTTACTAACCCCTGTCTTTACCTTTCGTTTATGTCGGATGATTTTGAAACACACTCGACATTTGCTAAGTACTGTATGCTATAAACAACAATCTTGTGACTCGACTGTCGAACGCCAAAATGGTAGACAAGAGCAAAGAATGCCAAGTATAGTAAACACGAAAGTGAACTCGGGGACTCGTTCCAAAAGGGTTCGGCATAAATTCTTAGAAAAGCATGGTTCGGATAGCAAGATAATAGTACTGGTAGCAAGGCAAACTACTTAAGGTCTGTTACATCTGCACCCGGCATACCGGGGATTTAATGTTTTGTTGAGACAAGTTCAGGCCTCGGAAGAGACCTCGGTCGCGGAGTTGGGTAGGACCTCGGAAGCAGGAGCCTCGGGCGCAGGAACAACCTCGGGCGCAGGAACCACCTCGGTCGCGGAAGCAACCTCGGTTGTTGGAGTGGATGCCGGGGTGTCCGTCACGTCGGGGGAGATCACCTCGGTGGCTACGGCTTTGCCGGACTTGCCCTTGGAGTTCGGAGGTTCGTCGAAGCTGAAGTCATCATCAGAGCCTTCAGCCACCTCGGTTGTTTTGCCGGCCTTGCCCTTGGAGCTCTCAGGCTCGTCAAAGTCAATTTCCTCGCCGTCAGAACTTTCTTCACCGGACTCGCTTCCTCGTCCGAGCTCTCTTCGTCCTCAGATAGAGGCGCCCGTCATCAAAGGTCCGGGTGTTTGCATAACTAGCAAAGCGGTCGGCTGCTGCTTGGCGTTTCGCAATGCCATCAGGGGTGGAGTTCCAAGGAGAGCCCCTGCGCAGGGAGGTAACCGTGTGGATCTACATCTTCATACCAGACAGCACGAACACCAGGGCCTTGTCCGCTCCAGCCCGAGCTGATGAGCATCTCCACTCCCGAAGTCTAGCCTCGGCTCCTTTCAGCTTCGTGGCGAGCTCGTCGATGCAAGTGGGAGTCTTGACCTTGGGCCAGAGGGCACGGTGGACCTCGATGGCAGCATCAACCAGCTTGGTTCCAATGGCTCGGAGCGGCCTGATCCGAGCATTAAGGGCAACAAGGTGGTCCTGGATATCCCAGCTTTCGCTGAGGGTTTCTGTCTCAGCCCTCTTTGCCCGAGCTGCTTGAACTTCGCGGATAGCCTTGTCCTTGGAGTGCTCAAAGTTCTCTGAAGAAGACAAAAAGGCTGTCGCTGAAATAAGGCATACGGTGGCACGGGGTGTAGGTCGGCAGAAAATAAGGAAAAGGGGAAAGAAACTTACTGTCCATTTGGTGATTAATCCGAGCGAGCTCGGACAACCAGCTTTTCGAGATAGCTCGGAGGGCGATAAGTTCGGCTTCGGCCGAGGTGGCGCGGCTCTCCAGGGTCTTGGCAAGCTCTTGCTGCTGTTCGGCGGCCTGGTCTTGACCTTCATAGCGTCCTCCACAGCAGTTTTGGCTTCGTTAGCCCGGTTCAGCTCTTGTTGCAGCCGAGCTATTTTCCTCGGCTGTCTTCAACTTGGAGGCGTAATCTTTGTCGCTCTGCTCCTTGCGGATAGAAGAGTCCGGTGAGACTTCTTCAGTCTGTTGTGATCCAGCAGGAGGTTCTTGAAGATCTTTGTCCGAGCATTGTTGCACTCCTGAAAAAATAGAGAGATCAGTTCGAGAAATCCGAGGTATTTTAGCACCCGAGGCCCAATTGAGTCCCGGGGACTTGGCATTGGCCTCGGGGACTCAGCATGGGAGAAATGACAAGTTTTTGAGATTCAAGCCGAGCAATTTTAACTCGGTGGAGTGTCAATTGCTCAACCCGAATCTCGGGGACTGGGAATAGTGTATGTTTGTCATTTGGTTTCAAAGGAAGAAAGAGAGTTGCGTAAAGAAACTTACCGAGGCCTTCTTGCTGCAATCAAGGACCGCAGTCTGCATGTTGTAGATGGACTGGAGCACGGCGCTAGGTCCAACTGGATGCTCAGAGCTCGGGTTAGAGGAGACCTCGGCAGTGTCAGCCGAGTTCCAGTCCATATCATAGTGCTTCTCCGAGCCTAAGCTGTTCCCGCTCTTGGTCCGGAGTTGCCCGACCTCCCAGCTGCTGATGTTCGGCTGGATGGTAGCAGCGAAAGAGCTCGGGAGGTGGCGACCTGAGAGCTCGAGGGCGCGGTCTTGGTCAGGTGGACTCGGCGCAGAAGCATGCGGCAAGTTGGGTGCTCGCAGCCTTGGGGCCCGGTGGCGGTGGCGGCATTGGAGTTTGCTGTGGCTGTTTGGGGGGCTCAACAACTGGAGCTGAATCTTTCTTCTGCTTCTTCTTTTTCTGCTGCTGTTGCTGCTGGTTGCGCGCAGCTTGAGACTTGGGGGAGAGCCGAGGCTCCTGCACGGTCTTAGCCGGAGTCTTGGCGCGATCTGTCTCCGCATCCTTCTGAGGAGGCGGAGGAGTCTGATCTCGGCGGGGAGCAGAGTGCCCCAGGCCGGAGTCAGAGCTCGGCGGTGGAAGTTCGGCGGAGGAGACGCGCCGGGGAGGAGATGGTCTTCTCCGGGCTGCTGAGGTCAATGGACCGTTCTGGAGGAGAGGCTCTGGCGGGGCTGCCGAGGTTAACCTCGACCTCGGTGTCTGAGCTTCAACCACTGGAGGCAGTGGTGAGTGTATCGAGCTATGGCTCTGTTTGATCTGCCGAGCCGGGCTAGACAAAAAGAAAAGATTAAGTTAGAGTAAAAAACTTAACCTCGGAACAGCGTGAAAGGTAAAAAGGAGCAAGGTGACTTACGCATCTTCTCCACGGGGCCTCGCTTCTTGTGCCTCGCCGAGGTCTTCTTGGCACGCTTGGCTTTGGGCGCCGCAGTCTCCGAGGTCTTGGAAGCCTCGGCATCCGAGGTACCAGGTCCTGAGCGCTTCCGGGAAGCTGCAGACGCTGGATGAAAGTTCTTATATGTTGGAGGAGCATATGAAATGGGAATAACGTTGACAGGTTCCAGAATTTGGCAATCGTCATCGTCATCATCGGGCCAATCCTGGATGATAGACGATCGAACTGGTGGGCGGTGCGAGGTGAAACCACGAGTCTTACCCGAGGTGGCCTTGGGAATGGGGAGGTGATCCTCATTGTCCGGATCTTCAACCTCGGCGGCGGGACAGGCAGGTCGGGAGTCCACTCCTTAGAAGAAAGGGGGCCATCCTCGATTTCCTGTCGAGTGAACTTCTGCAGAGGTGGCAAGGTAAAACCGAGTTAGCACAAGAATCAATACAAGGCCGGGGTGAAAATGAAACCGAGGAATATTTTACGTCGGGTAAAGTACACTTACTTGAGCTGGAAGGTGATCTCGGTCATAGGGCTTGACACCCCATTTCCACTTGTCGGGCATGGTGGTCTTGGCGATGGCCGGATGCGCCTCTTCACCTCGGAGTCATCAAGTTCAAAGGTGCTGTGCGAGTGGGGTCGTAGCGGCCACTCATATGGCAGATCTTATGGGCCCGCTCTTGTAAAGGGCTAACTCGGCGGGTGATCATGGTGCGCAAGATGTCATCTGCTCCCCAGCTTTTCTCCTGGAGTGACATCATGGTTGGTGGATCAGAAGAACCTCGGAGCGTCGGGTGCAGGCTCATAATCCCAGTTGAGTTGGGCAGGGGGGTTCCAATGGTGAACTCCGGCAATTGATGAGTCTTCGGCCCGGGTTCTTCACATAGAAGAAGGAGCGTTGCCATTTGCGGCAGGAGTCCAGGCCCTGATCCGAGGAAACTCAGAGGCGCCGAGGTGAAATCGAGGCCGCCCCGCAAGCAGTCATCTCCTTGTCCACGACCTTCTTGTTCGGGACACTTTGCTTCTTCAGCTGGAAGTACTTGGCCCAGGACTCGATGCTTGGCCATAATCCGAGGTAACCCTCGGAAAAGGTGCGTAGGCCGAAAGTTGGAGGATGGCATTGGCGGGCAGGTGGTGTGGTTGTAGCCCGAATTTGTCCAAGAATCCCGGAAGAACTTCCCGGCCGGGAGCCCGAAGCCACGCTCAAAGTGGTCCAGGAAGACGACCCTCTCCCGGATTCCACCTCGGGTTCGATGTCTTCTTTCTTCGGAACCCTGCAGATGGAAGTGGCGGCGCGAGGCGCGGTGCGCGTTTCCAGCGAGATTCTTCGAGACAGCGAGGTTGCAGCGACGAGTGCTCGACGGCGGCGATGGAGGCAGAGCACACGAGCAATGGGCGCTGAGCAATGGGCGAGTGGGGAAGAAGAAGAAGAGGAAATTACCGGGGCCCCTATTTATAGGCCGCGTGCTGGTAACGGGCGCGTTAACTGCGCACTACCGCGTGGGTTATCGGGAAGGCGCGGATCGTGTGAGGGTGACGCACGGTTTGCGCGGTTGGTGGCCGCACGATCGGCGCAGAGTGGCAACCGCTAACCTCGGATCTCCTGTGTGGTCAGCGCGAGAATCGAGGGGGTCAGGGGCGGTCAAGTTGGTCAAGTACTGGAGTGCGCTGGGTGCGCTGTTCGGTGGGTCGGCTGACGAGGGCGGCGTGTGGTCAGGACCTGTCTTTCAGAAGTCCGGATTTCGAAGCACGGGCAGAGATTCTTCGCCACGTGCCTCAGAAAATCTTGAGGCAAGACTTGTGCTGAGTCAGATAGCTCGGAAAGTTTCAGGTTGCATATCTACCTCGGATTAGTGGTGGTATGTGGGAAGAACCTCGGTGGAGCTGTGTTTGAGGTCTGGTTTTGGCAATGGTGCCTTGCTTATTTTGAACTGCTACGACCCTCATCCCGAGGGTCGTAGGACCGCACCAGTTTCGGGGACTAATGTCGGGGGAGTACCCCCGGGTAGGGTCAAGGCTTGGCGTAAGTGGAGTTCAAAGGCGTGCGAGGT